>OX579641.1:2086062-2682078 GCA_951230915.1 Antitrichia curtipendula
CCCAAAGTAAATCAAATTAAAAAATTCTGCCCCGGGGGGGGGGGCCTACAACAGACAGCCAATTGCTATCAGCTTCTTCAGACATTGAGTCAGTTAGACAACTTACAGATCAAGCATGACTTATTAAGTTAGTGAGCTCATTCCTGATTAGAAACCACCTTGAATACCATGTTATAACTATCTTTATGTTCAGGGCAGAGGGGGGACCGTCCCCCTGGCCTGTCCTCCCAAAGTGATTCCAGCTGTGCATGTGGAAAAAAAAAGCCCCTTATTTTGTGCTCCATTAATTTATCTTCTACACCCCCACAGCTAACTGAATTTGGGGACAATGATTGCAGATAAGAATTCAAAATTTGCAATGTTTATCTTCTGTGGCAAATGAAAGTTTCAGCATTTTCCCAAGGGGTTAAATTGGGACAAGCGAGGGGGCAGTTCACCCTGGACCTGTCCAATCAGCGAGTTACTTGCAACAACCTGATGAGGCTCACTAACAAGTAAGTACTTGGTCCTTTTCTTAAGAACAGTGTGAGCCAAGACAAAGTGTGTTTGGTGAGTAAACTGATATGTTGAAGACCCCTCTCCCAAGTCCATGTGGCAGACAAATAGAGGCTCTAAAATGGATGGATCAGCTTGAACTACATAATTGAAAAATTTAGGTGGATTATCCTAAGATGGTGGTATCTACTTTGAATATATACAGTCAAAAATATAATAAGAGGTTATGTAATTGGAGTACAAAATTGGATATTTGAGATAGAGAGAGAGTGAATTCTTGTAAATTTTATGAATTTTTGAAAGTATCATATAGGTGCAAAATTGAAAATAGTCACAACAATCGATCATATTGATTATTTCTATAATAATGTGTGAACTTCCACATTAGTGCTTCAAACAAACTCTTATAATTCCAAAATTAACTTTAGTGTTATCATTGTAGAGAGCACTTAAACCCCTAAAGTCCCAAGGTCATAAGTAGAAGTAAGTCTACGATTGAAAGCTTCACATATAGAGGAAAATGTAATGTTTTACGGATTAATTTTTTATATATAATTTTGACGTTTTATTTTTTATTTTTTTAATGTTGCTCGCCAACCTCTATTTTTGTCTAATTGTGCTATAACTTTTGTTCTCCGGCACCAATTGAAATAAAAATTATATTCCCGTGAAGCTTATGTATTTTTCTAGATTAAACCAAAATTCCAAAAAATTCCAATGAATATTGAGATTGTATGAGCCTACCCCCAATGTTTTCTTCAATGTACCAATTGCATTCATTGATGTACCAACAATGAACATAAACATACTAGTGGCGGATGCTTCAAGAGCCTTGTGTGATTCAAATTTCAAATTTCATAAGTAATTTTACAAAGGTTTAAAAAAAAATGAAATGACTTAGGTTAGATGTGAATTTCATTTATCTTTTAAGGCAAATTTTTTAAGATAGACGCATTGAAATATATTTGAAGAAGCCAAACTCCTCCAAAAGGTCAAATCAACTAGTAAATGGTCACTTAACCCTTAAAAGACGGACCGGTGCCCATAGAAATCATCCCTTTGGTTACTATGTGAATCATTCACTTAAAAAATTGCAAAAGCACTCATTGGAAGTCAAACTCTCGGTCAAACTACTATAGAAGACTTCCCTTTTCACAACAAAATTTTAAGGATGAATAGTTGCAATTCTGTCCTACTGGATGGAAGGATTCTCTGCCATTCATCAGCCGCCAAATGTCCTCATCGATGTTTAAGGGTTGATGAACCTCCTCCCTTTATTACAATTTTTACAATTTGGGATGTAATACTTAACCCCTAGAGTCCCATTGTCCCTTCAAGGGACAAAATGGATTTTGCCCAAGCTCCTACGGTCTCAATATTTGTTGTGATTTTATGAAAGTTTTGGTGAAGATAGAAAAACACATTAATTTTTTATAAATATAATTTTTCTTTCAACTGGTGCTTGGGAGCAAAAGTTATGGCATAAAGAGCCTTTTTTTAGTTTGGTAGAAACAAAAAAATCTCTTAAAAATTTAAAATAAATTTAAATTTTTTTTTTTTTTGTATAGATTGTATTTTTATCTACATAGGAAGCTTTTATTCATTCCATTTGAATTTGTTATGCAAAAGCTATGGACAATCTTACTTTTCAGGCAATAAGAGCATCTTCTTGAAAAATAACTTGTAGTATTCATTTCTAAATTCAATTTTCAGAATTAAATAAACAAGTAGATTATAAATAAATAATTATGTATATATACACTCATACACATAAGGTTAAGATTTCTTGCTAGATCACTGTTGAAATGTGTTTCAATTCCACCTTACAGCTGTTAACAATTTAGTTTTTCCTTCAATCTTGAACCTACTTTCTACTTAACAATATTTTAGTAAGTGAAAACTAAGTTTGTTTTTTGTAGAATTTTTTTTTCCAAGACTCTCAATTCAATTCTTCATCATATAAAATTCAAAATTCAAAATCAATAGCGCAAAAATTTTAAGTTAAAAAGGTTCGAACCCCCAAAATGTAGTTAAGTAACATGCAAAAAAACTTGTTTCCTTCACTTTAACCCCTAAAAGCCCATTGTCCCTTCGGGGGACAAATGCGTTTTTGGGCAGGTACCTACAGGCTGCAATTTTCTCCTGATTTTTTGAAACTTTTTTTGGAGGTAGAAAAGCTGATTAGCTACGTGGGAATATAATTTTTTTCACAACCGGTGCCCGGTAACAAAAGTTATGACCAAATAAGCTCAAAACAGGGGACGGGGGGCAGCACGGGCAGCAAAAAAAATTTGCACTTTTTTATTTTTTATTTTTTTAAAATATTTTTTTCTCATAGATTATATTTTTTTCTATCTGGAAAGCTTTGATTCATTTCATTTGGATTTGTTATGAGAAAGTTATGGACATTCTTGTTTTTCGGGCAATTAAAGCAACTTTTTGAAAAAAATAACTTATAGGATTCATTTCTAAATGCAATTTTTCAAATTTTTCAATTTTTTTTTTTTGCATGGTTTAGTTTACTTGCTAGAACAATCTCACCATAGGGATTAGTGCATTTTAATTCCATCTAAAATATATGAATACTTTAGATTTTCCTTCTATCTCGTACCTACTTCTCCTTAACAATTTTTTTAATAATGAAATTATGTTTTTTTTATTTTATTTTTTAAAATTAGACTCTCAACTCAATTTTCCACTATAAAGATTTAAAGCTCAAAATTCTGTAGTGCAAAAATTTTAAGTTAAAAATGTTCAAAGTCAAAAAATCCAGTCTTACAATGTGCTGAAAAATTTGTTTTTTTCACTTTAAACGTAGATATCTTGCAATCTATGCGGTCAAGAATTCTGAAAAAATTTCCACACATTCTCATACTAGTTAGGTGTAAGATACTACGGTTAGATGTGCAAAAAAAACATTTAAAATTTTTTTTCACTCTTTGCTAAAAAAAGTGGCAGTTTTGGGTGTTTTTTGGCAGAAAAAAGGCCTTGGGCCTTTAGGGGTTAAATTTGCAATCTACATAGCCAAAAAATTTGAAGTTTTTTCTATACATTCTTACACTAGTCTAATACAAGATCCTACGGTTAAATATTAAAAAAAAAATTAAAAAATTAAAAAAATATATATAGAGAGATGGTAGTTTTTGATTGTTTTTTTTTACGGAAAAGGGCCTTGGGATAGAATGATGCCTTTTGGTGCCCTTGACCAATTTGAGCCTAACGAATTCCAATCAATCATGGGGACCAAGCAGGGCGCAGTTAGGCACGCAGTCTGGGCAAACGAAGCCCGACGGAAGCATCTGGGAGGAGATGCCAGGGCCCCGACTCGTGCCAAGTGGCAGTGAATGTGGTTGGGGTGCCACAAGGACGCTGCCAAGTGGCAGGTGCGCATGCACCGCGACCCCCCAACTCATTCCCCACCAGTTGATTTCTACCCGAACTTACTTACCCGTCCGGGATGGAGTCCGTGTTCTCAGCCCAGTTTAGTTTGGTCCTTGGACCCCCAGTTGGGAAGGGACGGACCAATAAGCTTGATAAAGTCTGAAGTCTGAACTGGACCAGTCCCAGTAAAGCAGCACGCCACTCTTCCCCTTCACCAGTTTGAGGTGTTCACTGTGCGGTCAAAATTTGGGGGGATGGGACCAGCATAACATTCAAGAGGCTGCCTTTCATCAGGAAAAAACCACCCATTGCTGCAGTACTGTTTCAATGGGTTAACAGTAAATTATTGAAAGTGTATTGTTGTAGTATTGAAACAATATACTTTTAATAAAAATGCAAGGCTCCCATTGCTTCAATATTGTTACATTATTATTTGCAGTAATGCAACAATATACTTTCAGTACTATACTGTTAACCCATTGAAACAATATTGCAACAATATTGAAGCAATGAAGGATACTTTCCTGATGTTGCCTCTCTGAAGTTCTTCATCCACGAAATGCATTCACATATTATTGATGTAAGTTTCAGGACCGAGACAATGGCAGTACATTTATAATGCGATCTATTTTTTTAGCTAATTCTAGGACAAAATATACAAACAAATAATTATAGAGATAGACGGTCTGTCAAAACCCACAGAATTCACTGAGTATTATACCAATGAAATCTAGCCATTTGCCATCAATAACTTATCTTGAGTTTTGTTGTAGAAAAGAGAAGCTCTTTATGTACACTTGGGGTGGTAGGAGATAGAAAAACCATGTGGGATATGTAATTTAGAGTTTGTAATTTCTCAACCGCTCATAGTTAAGTCTAAAGTAGGAATTGTGTTAAAATTATAATTTCAGACCTCATTTAGGCACAGTGGAATACATTTTTTCAAAAAAAATTGAACTAAAAAAAGTTGGGGAATCAAGCTAAGTTTCATCTCCAAAAATCCGTTTTAGATTTAGATCTTCCACTCAAAATTTATGGACAAATTTGAGAGAGGATGTATGAAAATGTCAAAAAAAAATCCTTTCAAACCCCTCTATGAAATTTGTCTATAAATTTTGAGTGGAAGATTAAAATCTCAAACGGATTTTTGGAGATGAAATTTAACTTGATTCTCCAACTTATTTTAGTTCAAAGTATTTTGGAAAAAGTTATTTTACTATGCCTAAATAAGGTCTGAAATTATAGTTTTAACACAATTCCTACTTTAAACTTAACTATGAGCGGTTGAGAAATTACAAACTCTAAATTACATATCCCACATGGGTTGTTCTACCTCCTACCACCCCATATGTATTTAAAGAATTGTCCCAAATCCCACAACCTGAATGGCTTCCAAAGCAATGTGAAGGAATCTAAACATTGAAAATACTGACCTCAATGATTTGATTGTCATTAGCATAAAGCTATTCTTTTGTGTACTGCTTAAATTGAAGGTGTTCAATTTCCTAGTAACCCGATTGTACAGTCATGACCTTGGCATTGAGCAGAAGCCTGACGTTATTGACGCGTGGCTTATTAGCTAATGTGGGGTGTGGAATATTCCACACCATTTCATCCTTTGGATGGAATGATGTAGAATATACCACATCATTCCGTCAGAGGCAAGGCAGCTGCTCTCACAGCTCATGAATGTTATGAGCGGTCGGGATATTTTTTGAGTTTTACCAGCTATTTTGCTTTAATTCCCAGGTTGGGGTGAACTGACCTCCTTGCTTGTCCCTGAGGGAAAACGCTGAAATTTTTTATTTGGCACACATTTAGAATTCATATATGCAGTCAGAGGTCTCAAATTATCTAGAAGAGGTGTAGAAGATAAATTAATCAAGCACAAAATAGGGGGTCTTTTATTTTACATGCACCCTTGGAATGACTTTGGGGGAATGAGCGAGGGTAGTGGTTCACCCCAATTTCTCAAGTAGCAAAAAGACTTGAAACCATTTTCTAAAGAATCTATTGTTTTGCAATCATATTAATCATGTATAAAGTTGAAGACATTTTGTAGTGACAGTTAAAGGTCACATTGGTAATATTTAAAAAAAAATCTATATAATAAAATTGGGGGATGAAAGGTTATAGAAATTCCTCCCCTATTCAAGAATTGATTAGGTTCTTCCATTGATAATAGGAGAATATATTGTTGGATATTCTATCAAATTAGGGTTATTGTTCATAAGTGAATTTATATTATAACAACAACTTGGATTAGACTCCTAGCTCAATTATGTTGGTACTAACAATGAAAGGATGATTTATACTCATTGGTCAAAGATATGTGGAGCCAAGAACAACAATTCTAATATCTTGGAGAGCACATGGAAAGTTGTATAGAATAAATTATTAGCAATTCAAATACAAATCTATTCTAAATAGTTTCATATTTTTTCAACTTTTGAAATCATAAAAAATTCATTTATTGACTATAAATTATCCATTGAATGGAAATTTTGTAAAGATAGATATGTTTTTAGACCTTTATAATAGTAATGGATAATGTTGACTGTTTGACTTTCTTACTAGATTTAGGTGTCCACATACAAATTGTATTCATTATAGTTACAAAACCCTAAATAAGGGTCAATTTTTCAAATAATGAATATAAATTTGAAGCATGCTCAAAATGTAAGAAATTTATTAAATTGAAAATTCCAAAAAATATTCCAAAAAGCATGGTCAAGTAAATAATAAATAATTAATTATATTTTGTTTAAATATATATTATTAGGACATGTATACATGAAGAAATTTTGTATTATTGATTTCTTTACACTAATTTTTAAGATTTATTTCTTCACCAATAATTGAATTTTGTATATATATATATTTTTTTTTTTGGATTATTTTATTTTGAAGCTTAAACCAAAAAATTGATTTTTCATCTTTAATATCTTATGTTAAAACCAATACTAAAAATTACACTTTTTTAAAACATATTCAAGATATGTTGTAGAGTGAAATCTTTCCAAAGGTTATACAAAAATATTGAGTTTTTAATAGTCAATAATTAAAGATAACCAAACAAACAATATACTATAAATTGATGAAAAATAAAATAAAAATAAATTGAATTTAGAAATTTCAAGATATAAAGTGGCGTGCATTTCTAAAAAATCTAATTATAATATGAATAAAGGAAAAAACAAAAAAAGGAGCGTGAAAAGAAAGATGAATACTTAAAGTGAAGGATAATTACCTCTAAAGTTCATAAAAACTCCACAAACATTGGAAAAACAATTCCGTTGATGGTATTTACATCAAATTTTTTTTTACCTAAATTGAAATATAAAACTTTGATTAGCAATGACAACATTGTCAATTTTATGATAACAATAATATTTTTGGTTATGTTGGTATTTTTCATGTCTCTTCCTTTTGGGCGTCAACATAATTTATAAAAAAAAGATAATTTTTTTTGGATGAAATCTCTTCCTTGCAATATAGTCACTAACGGATTTGTGCACCAATACGAAGCCCTAGTTCATTTAGGATTGCCTAAGGTAGAGTTTGTAACCCTATGTTGGTTCACAAACTAGACTCAAGTCTAGATCCTAAGTTGTAGGATTAGTATGGTTGCACTGATAATTGTAGCTATAGCTTTAGCGTAGCCTATAGTGTTAGCACTAAAAAATGCAGTTCTTCCAATTTTCACTTGGGGAATGAAAGAAACATTAGATGTAGTGTGGCCTTTAGCAATTGCACTGAAAACAATAGCCAATTAGCAAAAGCAAAGCAAAGCAATTGAGAGTGAGAGTTGCATAAAGATTACTCATGTACAATAGTGGTTAGAGTAGTGATTGAGATATACCACTATTTAAAGTATATCCCCGTAGAAAAGATAATGAATTTTGAAGTTATTATGAATTAGAGAATTAGAAAATTACTTTTACTTTTATTGTATTATACTAGTACAAACAAAATTAGGAAAACAATTCCCATTAATTCTGGCATCATTTTTTTAGAAATAATATGGTATGGTAGTGTAATTTTTACCCTCCCCAACACAGTAATATTTGCAGTGAAAAGTGTAGTTTCTCTCTCCTTTTACCCTGTCGGAGCGCAGACGGAGTTGCATTGGGATTACTGTGGCCCACTACTGTAGTAACAGCAGTGAAAAAGTAAAGTTTTCCTTCCAATTTTTACCCTTCCACTCTGGCAAAAGCAAAGCAAAGCACAGCAAGCCCAAGCCCAAGCCTCAGGCCCCATACCCCAGCCCCTTCTATGCAGATCATTGCTTAGGATTTGAGATCACAAAATCCAAGCTACAAATTGCTTAGACGGGGTTCATTTGCCGGGCTTGTGTTGTGTGGTGGTCGCCACTTCCCTTCCGCTCGTTACCACAACCCGGGCGGGCGGGCAGGCAGACGGACGGACACAGACACCCAGACAGAGCGGGCATAGGCGCCACGAGCTTCTCTTCTAGGGACCAAAGCAATTGCAGCATCCGCACACAATTGCCACATTCCGCCATAGCTCGTGGTGCGCGCTTGGCTCTTGTCCTTCTCGCCGGAGAAGGAGCTTGCCTCTGTTTTTCTCGGTTTTCGATTTGGTGCCGATTGCATGTTGCTTGGCTTTGGCGAGTGTTCGATGATTGTGATGTCGGATTATGGTGTGCAGATGAGGATGTGAGCGAAAAATCCTCGGTTCTTGCTGCGGGAGGACGTGTGCACGTGGTGGTTGAAAGTTTTGTTTTAATTTTATTATTTTGGTTTGGTTTGGTTTGGTTTCGTGGCGATGGCGGCCGGGAACGAGTGGATTAATGGATACTTGGAGGCGATTCTGGATACGGGAGAGAGGATCCATGACCAACGAACGGTCGGCTTGAACGATTTCAAAGCGGCCAAGTATTTTGTGGAGAGTGTCACGGGGTTTGATGACTCTTCTCTATACCGCACCTGGATCAAGGTGCGCGCTCGAATCTATTCGGTGTTCGGTTTTGCATTGCGTTGAGGATCTGCGAATTTTTGTTGTTAGTTTTTTTTGGTAATTTGACAGTGGCGACATTGCATGCGTCGAGGTCTTGTCCTGTTTTGCGTTCTTTTGCTCTTTTTGCATGTTTCGATGCTTTGTAGGATACATCGGGACGGTTGTGGCCCGAGGTGGATCTGTTTGTGAAATTGAAGGTTGTGAATGATTAGGACGGGATTGGATAGTGAAGTGCAATGTGAAGTGTTTCTTGAGGGTTAATGGATGATGCGAGGAGAGGAATAGTTTTTGGTGGATACAGGCAGTGGAATTGAAGGTCTGCATTTGGCTAATTTGGTTGCTTCTGGCAGGCGTCAGCGGTGAGGAGTTCGCAGGAGCGGACTCTGCGAATGGAGCATCTGTGTTGGAGGATTTGGCATATTGCGAGGAAAAAAAGATTGGTAGGATTTTATTCGATACTGTTTTTGGAATGAGTTCAGAGACAATGAGTGTGACGGTCGTTTGAGAGGCAATGCAGGGGAAGCTGTCGGCTTTCGTGAATAGGGAATTGGGCTGATGGAACTATCTTGACTACTGATTGACAGATTGAATGGGAGGACGCACATCGACTTGCGCGGCGGCATATGGAGCGCGAGCAGGGAAGGAAAGATGCCACCGCAGATATGTCGTCGGACCTTTCCGAGGGTGAGAGGGATAGCACCCCGGTTGATAGTATGCCGCGCGTGGAGAGTAGTTTGACTTTGAACACCTCCAGCCCTGGAGAGGCCAGTGCTCCAGACAGAGAGAAACCTGCCAAGCGTTTGTACATAGTGCTCATCAGGTGTGTTGGAGAATGAGTTCCTTCCCTTCGGCATTGCAATGAAAATCTTGTTGTCACGTTCTAGATATTTGGGGCCATCTCGCAGCAGAAGTGATTGATATTTTTTTCAATGCCAGTTCGAGGATTGACATTCATGCTGGTTTAGAGCGTGATTCGTGCAAAATGTACGGTTTCATTTCAATAATCCTGTGAAACTGTCCAGTTTGCACGGCCTTGTACGAGGGGAGAATATGGAGCTTGGTCGGGACTCTGACACTGGTGGGCAGGTTCGTGCTTCTTCTCACTTGTCTCTGTTTTTGAGAGTTTTAAAGGGTTCTTTGATGCTTGCAGCGCACTGTCGGTTCCTTTGCTAGTGGATTTGATCAAGTTCTGTTGGGATCGGTTTTCTCTTGAAGGAACACTTGCAGTTCTACTGCTCTACGTCTAAGTTTTTTGGGGTGAACTTGACATACTTTGCAACAGGTGAAGTATGTGGTTGAGTTAGCAAGAGCGCTGGCCATGATGCCTGAAGTTTATCGAGTAGACTTACTCACTCGCCAAATTTGCTCCCCCGATGTGGATTGGAGTTACGGAGAGCCCACTGAGATGTTGGGCATGGGGTCCTATGACGATTCTGAAGATGTTGGTGAGAGTAGTGGTGCGTACATTGTGCGCATTCCTTGTGGCCCCAGGTATTTCGCCCTCAACACTCTAGCAAAGAATCAGCCTGGCTTCTGTTCTTACTATTAGTGTCGCCCCGAGTGTGGCATCTCACATCATTCACAGCAGAGTGTTTCTTGGCCAGCCAAGAGTTCGCAAATTCTGGAGTTAAGGACATGTCCTTTTGTGATATCGTGGGTCGGCCGGGGCGACCCACGTTTAGGATTACTGTCTCTACCTTCTGTCGTGGGACAGCTGTTGTCGTCGCTAGTGCTTCTAATTTCGACAGATTTTCTGGTGGAAAGCAGAAAGCAGATTATTTAGCATATGGTGTTGGCTCAGTCGAAGTTTCATTATAAGCAGCTAATAATCTTTTTTCTTACAAAGATATTATATTCTGTAACGCAGGGATCTATACCTGAGAAAGGAACTCCTGTGGCCACACATTCAGGAGTTCGTGGATGGGGCATTGTCACACATTCTCAATATGTCCAAAGTTCTGGGTGATCAAATTGGGAGCGGTGACTTAATCTGGCCGTACGTCATCCACGGCCACTATGCCGATGCTGGAGATACGGCTGCACTCCTGTCGGGGGCCTTGAATGTTCCTATGGTTTTGACTGGGCACTCGCTTGGTCGAAACAAGCTGGAGCAACTTCTTAAGCAGGGAAGGGAATCTAAGCAGGATATCAATACTACTTATAAGATTATGCGGAGAATTGAGGCAGAGGAGCTTTCGCTGGATGCAGCGGAACTTGTCATTACGAGTACCAAACAGGAAATCGAGGAGCAATGGGGCTTGTACGATGGTTTTGACGTCAAGCTGGAGCGTGTCCTACGAGCTAGGGCTCGTAGAGGTGTCAACTGCCATGGCCGATACATGCCCCGGATGATGGTAAGTTACTTGATGATTAGAAGTTATGCTTCTGTTCACAATATAATTCCAAGTTGCACAGGAAAAAAATTCATTTCTTGCTCCATCTGTATATATATGAATAAGCCTTATCATTTGAATCTGGAGATTCAATGTTTCGTGCATGTAGTAGACTCTTTGGAATACAACTCCTGTACCTGAACCAGTGCGGCATGGTGTGCTGATGTTTGATTGGGACGTATTTTGCGTTTAGGTTGTTCCACCAGGAATGGACTTTAGCAACGTCATAGTTCAAGACGGAGGAGATGTTGTCGAAGGAGAGCCTGAGGCTGTCATGATCACTGCCGGTGATGCCTCAAATGTTGTGCCGGTCTCTCCTCGAGCCAATCCTCCTATTTGGGACGAGGTGAGGTTTTGGCTCTTTTAATACCACAATATAGATCTGCAACGAGTGCAGATCCGTTTATGGAGTGTTCTGTGAAGAATTAATGTGGTTGAAGCTCCCGACATGAGCTGAGATGATGGCCCCAAATTCTCAGCTCGCAGTATTAAATTTCTTTCGAAATTTTCGTTTCCCTTAATTCTCTTACAGTTGTTTAGGAATTAGTTCGGACACTCTGGAGTAATTATATGGGCTGACTGTATGTTGGTTGAATCATCAAATCAACAGATCATGCGTTTCTTCACCAACCCGCACAAGCCCATGATTTTGGCTCTAGCGCGTCCGGATCCGAAGAAGAACCTTACAACCCTGTTGAGGGCTTTCGGTGAACGCCAACCTTTGAGGGAGTTGGCTAATATGGTATGATGTCGCTCTGTCGTTCCTTATTTTCTGGTATACAGCGGGAAGGACTTATGAGTTGAAAGTGAGGTACGAAACTAGTCTCCTTTGCATGACTTGGAATCTGATGAGGCGAATTGTCCCCTTTTTTGCTGCTGCAGACACTGATTATGGGAAACCGTGACGACATTGACGATATGTCAGGTGGTAACGCATCAGTGATGACTACTGTGCTGAAATTGATTGACAAATACAACTTGTATGGTCAAGTTGCTTATCCCAAGCACCACAAGCAGAGTGATGTTCCTGAAATCTATCGCCTTGCTGCAAGAACCAAGGTACTTTGTGGTGGTTTCTTCCTCATCAATTGTTTGAGTTCAAGATTTCGGGCTTGGAGACTATAGACCTGCAAGGTTTTCTGCTGTTAGCTGAGAGCAACGAAAGAGCAACGCAGTACATAAGATCTTCTTCTGTTGGTCTTCAAGGATTTCAAAGTTTCGCTGGCTTGATTTGATAACCGTGACTTCACTTGCAGGGAGTCTTTGTCAATCCAGCACTCGTGGAGCCATTTGGACTAACTCTGATTGAGGTACAGAGTGCTTTTGGCTTATGAAATCATTCTTATCTGTCGCTGGCGTTTGCTGTAATTTATTCGTTCTCGTCTGTATTATAAAAGCGAGTTTAGCACGAGATGGCGCTCATTCTTTTTCATTCAAGTCATTGTGTGATAATATTAATCGTTCGCACTTCTTAATTTTAAATGCAATCTGTCAGCCTCCACTAATTAACTGTGCCTTCGTTGCTTCTTCAGGCAGCTGCACATGGCTTGCCCATGGTTGCGACGAAGAATGGTGGACCTGTTGACATTCATAAGGTACAACATCAATTCCATAATCTTAATTTTGACTTGTGTTGTTTTCGTTTGCAACCTCGAACAGTAGAGCATCCGCAAACTTCGATGTCGACTGACATAATTAAGCGGCTTGATGTTTTGGCTTAATTTCACAGGCTCTTTCGAATGGCCTGCTCGTGGATCCTCACAACGAGAAGGAAATCGGAGACGCATTGCTGAAGTTGGTTGCGGACCGTAATCTATGGTCCCTTTGTCGCAGGAATGGATTGAAAAACATTCACTCGTACTCATGGCCGGAACATTGTCGGACATACTTGTCACGGGTCGCCTTGTGTCGCATGCGACATCCGCAGTGGAAAACGGATTTCAGTTCCGAGAACGAAGACGTTGAATCTCAGAGCGATTCCCTGCGTGACTTCCAGGACTTCTCGCTGAATCTCAGTGTCGATGGGAATACCTCTATCTCAAACGCTGGAGATTTGGAGCGTCTGCTGCGAAGTCAGGACGTCAAGTCTCTCACAACTAAGAATCATACCGTGAGTGGTCGGTTAGAGTCGCTGCATGAGGAAGGATTCGGCTCCACGACGGGAGCTTACAAGGCCCTGCCACTGAAGAGACGGAGACGCCTTGTGATCATTGCCGTGGATGGATACGACACTACAACCAACAGGCCCAGTAGCACAGTCGTGAACCAGATTCAAAGCATCGTAAAAGCCATTCAGTCCGACTCGAACATCCGAGTGAAACCCGGTTTGATTATTTCTTCCGCCTTGACCAAGTCGGAGATCGTTGAAATGCTGAACTCGGCTGGGCTTTCCCCGATGGAGTTCGATGCTCTGATTTGTTGTAGCGGAAGTGAAGTTTACTACCCTCCCTCTGGATCAGATGCAGACAGCGACGACTTGCTGGCGGACAAAGACTACATGTCCCACATCGCCTACCGGTGGGGACGCGACGGCCTTCGCAAGACCATGGCTCGCCTCAACACATCGGATGCCGAGAGTGCTAACAAGGACTCGAAAAATCTGGTGGAAGATACGGGAAGCTCTAACTCTCACTGCCTCGCCTACACTGTTACCAATCCTGACATTGTAAGTACTATCCAGCGCTTAAGTTGCTGAGTGTAGTCATTTTTGGAGTCTGGTCTATTTGTTGCATGGGAGAGCTAGTGTTACTTTCTTCATTTTTGTTGCACATCTACAAGTTAGAGAAATTTGTTTGATATGGTATCTGACTGATACATGTATATAATTTGTGGTTGGTTGTAGGCTCCCAATGTGGATCAACTGCGGCAGCGGTTGCGAATGCGCGGGTTGCGGTGCCATGTGATGTATTGCCGAAATTCTTCACGCTTGCATGTGTTGCCTCTTTTGGCATCTCGATCACAAGCTCTCAGGTACTTTGTTTGCATCTCCAACATTTCTTACCTCGCTGCTTGAATGAGCTTTACGTGTGGTTACGAAGTGTCTGTCTCGACTCTTAATTACTTATCAGCCTTCATATGCAGTACCTATGAACTGAGCCTCATTATGGGTAATTTCGATCATGACGACTGAAGGTGTATGTGGCTCTTCTGTGCTTGCTGGTGTTGTTACAGTTGAAGCTCTTGTGTCTTTCACCATCTGGACGTCTGACACAGAAGAGCTGAACTTGATCTGCAGGTATTTCTTTGCTCGCTGGAGCGTGGACGTGGCCAACATGGTGGTGGTGGTGGGCGAAACGGGTGATACTGATTACGAGGAGTTTCTGTCCGGAACGCACAAAACCATCGTCATACGAGGCGTGGTGGATGGAGGTTCGGAGATGAAGCTCCGTGCCAGTGGCAACTATGAACGATCGGATGTTGCTCCATCTGACAGTCCTAACATGGTCCTTGCAGAGGCCGATTCTGCAACTAATACACTTTTGGAAGCACTCAAGCAGTGAAGGATCATACTGGCAATAGTTACTCCTGAGGATTATTATTATTAATAATTCTTGAGAATGATCTTCTTTTATTCTTATTCTTACTCTTAATTTTATGATTTCAGACGATTTAACTTTGTACAAGTTGTGAGGCCAAGTTCCAACTAACCTCGAAGGTCAATGTGCCTGTAACCACCTTTGAGAGTTGTCCTTATGTCGTAAGTTTGTCACTTCCGTCCATCAGTGGATGGTAGCCCCAGAGAACCTGAAAAAGTGTACATGCAAATGAGAGAGTGCTTGTAGATCGAGTGTTATGGGTAGTGTTTGATATAACAGCATCACGATGGGACTGAGTAAATATATATGTATGTAACTTTTTGTGATCTGTCGTCAATGAAAGCATTGAATCTGTTTTTTATGTCGTCAACGAGCCTGTGAGTCCGTCTTCAGCAATTTTGCTACTGAGATGATGCTGGAGGAATGCGTCATAAAATAAATTACAGTCAAGCCACAAGTGCTATTGTCCTGGTCGGTATGATAAGTGAACTCCTAAAGTTCTATGGCCCCAAAGTACTTCAAAATATTCACACAAAGCCTTCGCTGAAATCTTCACTTTGTATTTTTCTTAAATCCAACCGTTGGATCTTTTAGTTAACTTGCTCAAGTATATCCTCCTAAAATGTTAGAATGACTATCTTCATGACTTGCCAGATCAATATGCCCAATTTTCACCAACTTAGTTTTTATGTCCCTTCCCAAAGGTGGAGTTGTAGATTTCAAAAATTTTAGTAAAAAAAATATAACTTATGTATTTTAGTCCAAATTTTAAAAGTTTTAGAAAATGTGACAAGAATATATGGAAAACAATTTAACCAAAAAAATTTCATACATTCTTTATCCAAAAATTATGAATTGGAAGCGGGAGGTGGTAAATGGTGAATGAAAATAACTAATTTGTTAATAACTTTGACAAGAAATCGAGGGTTATAAATTCCACTGATGAGATTTTAGTAAGCAAAGCATATCCAATGTTTTTGTTTTATTTTGAAATTACAAAAATTTAGTTCAATAAATGACTTAGTAAGTTGATTGCTTGCAAATTAAAACTCCTCATATCTTACATGTTATAATTTATATTAGAATGATTCAAATATTTTTGTCTTGATATTGATCTAATCATATTTCATTTATTTCTTTTTAGAATATGTATTCTTAGCTTCCCACTTTGACATTGAAATTAGAAAAAACCTTACAACTTCGACAATATTTATTGGAATGACATGAAATAAGCTTGTCATGTAGAATATGATGATTATGAGTCATCTTAAAATTTTCATGCAAGAACTCCTAGATGTAAATTCAATAGAGACTAAGGAAATTCTCAAAAAAGCAAAAGTGGATCTTTAGTCTTTTAGGAATTGATCTTTATCTTTACTAGAATGAATGTCTTCCATTTATTAGGCCTTTTTTTGGCTCTTGGTCCTTATCCTCCAAATATACTAAGATCAAAATTCTCCAAGTAATAATTTTACAATATGATACTTGTAAGGTAATAACACTAAACTTGACCAAATAAGCAATGAAACATTTAAGTGTGATTATTGTTACTCATTCAATCATCAAAGGGGTGTATAGGATAGGCATAGAATTACATAACATATTGTTGGATGCTGCTTTAAACTCTACAACTCAAAGAATTTGGTGCCCCTAAATCACAATCATTTGGTCTTGTCATTGTTTCACACTATCCTACCAATACTCAAATCTCCAATGAATTACAAGTCAACATATTGCAATGCAACAATAACAAACATGAGCAAAGGTAGCAGTATTAATGCAAATGTGCAATATTGTGTCCAACACCAAATGCCTTCAAGACCAAGTCTCTAAATATATGAATATATATGAAAATCCTACATATGAGGAGATGCAATGCTTAAGCTTGATTGCAAATTGGAAGACGTTACTGATTTTTCTTGATTCTTGTAGGGCAACTATAATAGTTATATATGGAACAACAATTAATTGCAAGGCATTGGGCAAGTAGTACATTACGGGCAACAAGTAAAAATTTGTTAACATTTAAGTGGCATGATTTTATGTACTCACCTCAAAGTTGCTGTTCTAAGTAAATGCCATCCACATCTCGTGAAAATGTTCCACTTGGTAAGATTTGTAGTTATGGCATATTATCATGATTTTTTGTACAAGTAGTTGCAAATTGGGATGTTTTATCCAAATACCTAGTATTTCTCAATGGCCAAATCAAACGCTACAACAAATTGCTAGTTTGGAAGGAGTGGCGGTATGAAGAGAGCATACCTAGTACACAACTTTCCTAAAATAAAAGTGTTGGTAAGCAACTAAGTATTGGTCTAAAGAGACCTTTGGGTATTTGGTACCTTTTAGCTACAGCAATAGCATGATCCAAAAGCTCTAGATCAAACTTCTCAAGAAGTTTATCTAGGCCAATTGCAAGGTCTATTACTCTCAAAAAATAAAATTCAATACACATTCAACAACTAGAGAATTTCTTCAGGGACGCTTCAAAAAAAACACCATATTATGGCAAACATTGTCTCTATTCTAAACCTTCTTTTCAACTTTGAAATTGTTTGTTCAATCTCATTATAGTAATGGCAGAGTTTTAAAACACTAGGAGCTTAAAGTTACAATTGAATTAAAAGTTAATGAATAAAGCAAACCAACAACAACAAAATTGATTTAATTTCTAAACAAGGATGAAAAATTTGCCCCCTTGATGTCAAATGTGCATTTTTGGATATGAAGATGTATTTAAAAGGGCAAGGAAGCTCCAATTGACATGAAAATTTCAATGAATTCATAATGGAACAATGGAACTACAACACAAAGATCTGATTCTTCTTATGACATTGACGTACAATTTTCATAAAATTTTCTATGTAGACAACAAATAAAAATGGTTATATTTTGACAACAATGCAAAACCACATACACAATCATTTCATCAAGGCGCGTATTGTGCAAGGAAAGTCCAAATTCTTTAATGATTTTTTTTGGTATAGCACGTAATCGTAAAAATGGCATATCTATGTATACAAATTTAGTAAATCTTTCTATTTTTATGCATATGTCAAATCATAAATTACAACTTTACTTAATTATTGGCATGGAATGCTGACCTTGACCATTGGGTACAGTAATCGATCATTTGTTTTTTAAAGATAGTTAATTCTTCTATAGTGCACTTAATCCCTGGTGACCATTGAAAACAAATAAACTACTCAAAATGTTCTGAAATCCAAATTTGATAGGGTAAGAGTATTGTCATCCTACATAACTAATTAGACCACTTTTGAATGTTCTCATGATCATAAACCAAGAAATGTTCTCATTCATTGTGCGGAGGATTATTTTCCATAATCTCTTAATGGCACGTAAAATTTGCATAATCAATAATTATAAATTTTCATTCATTAATCATATATTTCATCCATTTCTAGATATGCATTCACGTCAGGCAATTCCAAAAAAATACAAGTATTCCTCATCGGATTTTACATTCCTTGTCAATCTTTTTTATTTTTATTTATTTTTAGAATTCTCTCTACCTTGGTGATTGCCCTGTAGTACTTTTCTTTGATCTACACACAACCCATGTTTTCATTAATGTTTACATGATTATACAATCCATGTTTCTATTAATAAATGTTTACATGATTGACAATATGAGTTCTTGTCATGTGTTGGACCATGATGTAGTCTCATCCATAATATGCCAAAAATGTTGGAGAAACATGCACTACTAGTAATGGAGCAAGTCACACATCACAAGGTTGGTGGACAGAGCACCCAAATAAAAACAAAACGATGACAACAAAATTAATCCCTAAATGTCTAAGGCCTTTTTTGAACTTCTAGAATTTTGTTCTAAATTGAAAAAAAAGCCAGCATTTTGATAAGTTGTATCAATTTTTTTTGAATTGTAACTATACAAATTCAAAGTAGACATGTTAGAAATCACATAGGAAAAGAAGACACAACAATATCACTTATAGATTGAAAGATCATAATATTTTATCATCAAGGTGTTAAAATTGCAAAAGTGATTTGAAGTCTTTCAATCTTCTTTTTGCATGTCAAATCTAAAAAGTTGGTCACCAGAAAAATATAAAGATAGCTAGCCTAACATGCACAACCCTGATCAATTTATGGCTTCT
Organism: Antitrichia curtipendula; assembly: GCA_951230915.1. NCBI lineage: Eukaryota > Viridiplantae > Streptophyta > Bryopsida > Hypnales > Leucodontaceae > Antitrichia > Antitrichia curtipendula. The sequence continues at coordinate 2,104,993 of OX579641.1, forward strand.
CAAATTCTACTCTACAATTTTTTTTAAATGAATTTCTAATGTAATTTTTTCTCCAAGTTCTAGTGTATTTGTGGCTCATTTCCAAGAGCCCTCAACACTACAGAAAGTCAAGATTGCAATGAACACCTTTGTACAAAATCTTGAATAGAAAAATCAAAATCAATCATTTTCAACATCGAATTTATGATGCTAAAATTAAACTTCAAAAGAATTTTTTTAAATATAAACTAAAAAAAATAGCAATTTGGTTAGATTTTATTTAACGCCAAAGTTTCTTCGACACCAGAATTTGGTGCCTCGGGCATTTAGGGTCTCAATTATCCAACAACTGAACATCCAACTGAAGTCCCAGTCACGCCTGACGGGGCATCCACGCGGCAGGTCCATCGCGGGCAACCCACTGCCCGGCCCGGCCCGACCCGGCCTACTCCAAGCCTCACGTGCTTCTTCAAAGCCCCCCGCTCCTATTAGTTACACCACCACCACCGAGCTTCGCAGCACGTTGCGTCGATTTCCAACTACCAAAGCTTTCCAAAATTCTCCGCGCATCAGCTCCTCTTAAAACTCTGATAGCTCCGCAGGTCAGTTTTTCCCTTCTTCCTTTCATTTCAGTCTAAAATTGGCTTTCCACAACCTGCGAATTGCGCTTGTTCTCTGTTTCTTGGTGGCGACGGGGACTTCTGTCTTTTCATTTTCTGTTGTTTAATTTCGTTTCTGTGTATGAATGGAAATAGACGAGAGGTTGAGACGGTGTAACGCGATCTCAGGATTTGAGTGTCTGCGTGCAAGGAGTTTCCTCCTTGGAAAAGAAACGATCGATATACGTGCTTGTGTGCTCTTGAATTGTTTTTCGCTACGACTCCGATTCGTTCCAGGCGATTCTAGTTTAGTGCAAATTTTAGTTCCACTGCTGCGATCGGTGGGTTTGATGTTCGTGTTCGTGTCTTTATTGGTTTTGGAAGGATCAGTACATTGGAGTTTCATGTTTATGGCGTTCTTGGTTTTGGAATGATCGTTGCATTTGATTTTGTGTGTGGCGACTTCTTGGTTTGGGAATATTATTTGAAGAATTCAATTGTCGATTTGGGCTTATAAAATTCTAGAGAATCCTTGTTGAGCACCCTCTGAATTGGCATGAAAAGGATGAAAAGCGATCACTCGCTGAATTGCATGAAAACGAATCCCTAACGCAGGAAATAAAGAGTAATCCTAGACACCTTGCTTTTGCTAAGTTGAGCTAAGTTTGAATGAATGAGAGGTTCTCGAGCCTAATTGTGAGAGTATGTAGGGCTTTTAAATTTGCTTGATTTACGCTGATTTGGCATGACTTTGCTCTAAATTCAGCATAGGTGGCACTGTTATCCAAAGGTACCATGCTAACAAGGATGTTATGTACATATGGTTTGGGGATTGGTTTTGATCTCCGTGAACTTGCTCTTCGCGGATTTTTGCTTTAACAAATCTTGCTGATCTTTAGTTTGATATCTTGATTTGGGGCTGCAGGTGTATCCGAGCATCCACATACTCTGAATGTGTGTAGGCAGGCGTATTAGAGGGCAATGGAGAGAATCAATGGATTGATGAAGGAGTTGAAAGTAAACGGAGGCGTCGTCAATGGAGAGCATGATGTGGGGTTTGAAGAGTTGGAGTACCAACGTGGGTTTGGCAATCATTTTTCCACGGAAGTTTTGAAGGGGGCGCTCCCGGTGGGACAGAACAGCCCCCTCAAATGTCCCTATGGGCTTTACGCTGAACAGATCTCTGGCACTGCGTTCACTGTTCCCCGGATGCATAATCAGCGAAGGTGTGTCCTCAATTTTTCTATATCAGAATTATTGGTATGTGCACGTGTGTTGCCTAACGTAGAGGATACTGTTTGTGTCAATTAAAAGTTTCTTAGCATATGACTTTCGGGGGTATAGAGCGATCTTGGCTACAAGAACCAAACTTGTCGAGAACAAATTGTTTTCTCAATGTATGATGATTTCTTACGCAATTTCAAAGTGGGAGGTTGTAGACCACTGTAAGTGACATTGGACATCCCCAATTCCATGCAAAGATCAGTGGCTATAAACATTTAGCCAAGTTATACTTACACTCAACTTGCTGATTGAAAGCCAACCGGGTGTATTGGAAGAGATGAGTTGCTGTTGATAACAGAGGTCGGTCAATAGGAGAGGGGATCAGGTCCGTAATGGTTTTGGTATCCTCTACCTTACCTGGTTCTCCCTCCCTCTGGGTGCTTCTTCTAATGAAAAGTGTTGCTTTGTTGTAACAGCTGGTTATATAGGATAAAGCCATCGGTAACGCATGAACCGTTTCATCCCCGTGAGCCGACCAACCAACGACTAGTGAGCGATTTCAGTACCACTTCGGCAGCAGCTGTAACTCCCACGCAGCTCAGATGGAAACCACCCCCTCTTCCCGAGGCTGAGCTCAATTTCATCGATGGACTTTACACCATTTGTGGAGCTGGGAGTCCGTTTCTGCGTCATGGTTATGCCGTCCATATGTACATTCGTATATCTATCCCCTTTCCCCCTATCTTATTCAGTTCCTTGAAGCTCTCTTTCCGATTTCTTCATAGCATTCTAGTGCAACTTTCTCTTCGTCCTTGGAACTGTTCATGAAAAAGGATCTAGATTCCGTTTGAACACGACCTTGAGTTCTAGATGGGCTTTGCAACCCATATACTAAATTTTTAAGAATTTTACTAGCTTCGTGTGTCAGATTTTGTAGAGATTATATCGTTTTTGCAATTTGATTCTATAATGATCTTACAATTCTCTACAGTAGAGAAAGGTGCACAATCCCAATTGCTCTATAATGTTATGTACTTCCGTATATTTTTCTCATGAAATGCACTTGTGACGTGTCTTTAGGTACACTGCGAACATTTCCATGGAGGGCTGTGCATTTGCCAACGCAGACGGGGATCTTCTTATCGTTCCACAACTAGGACGTAAGCTTTCGACTTTCCATTTTGATTTTATAAGAGGGCTGGTTAGGTGGTGAACTATTATTAGGTCACATCTGCTCCAACCAAGCAGCGCCAACTAGGTAACTGGGACGTTTAAAGACCATTAACTAGTTGGAAGTAAACTAATCTATGGTGTGCCTACACTGGCAAGATTACTCATGATGAGTTAGTCTTTCAAGGTCATTTCTGCTACTTGATTAGTGCGATTGGATTTAGACTTCAAACCATTGACCCAGCCAAATTACTTGTGCAAAATTAGGGAGTTAAATTCATTCCAATCCATTGGGAGATGAATAGCCAGAGTTACTGGTAGTACTAATTTGCTACTTGATTGGTGGGGCTGGTTTTAGCATTATAAACCATTAGTATGGGCAAAGTTTGTTTACTTATGCAAAACAAGGATGTTAGTTTAACTAATTAATGCAAATTCCTTGCATTATAGTAGGAATTAGCATCTAGTGGAAGTGAATGTAATTTCAATGCAAGTCAGTAGGAATTAGCACCAATTTACTATCGGACAAACTTGAGCAGTGCGGGAATTAAGTACCTAATTCCAGTTACCGAAATTGCTACTTGGTTGGTATTTGGTCATGTGCTGGTGTATCCCACCGAACTTGCTAAGGATGGTGTATCAATATCTTGATTATCATCTCCTGATGATTATCTGTAGATGTCCGAGTGCAAGGTGCTTGTCAGAGCACTACTTTTGAAATTCAATTTATCTCCTAAACGACCCAAAAGTCCCAGACATTGGGACACCGGATACGCATGATCCTTGGTAACAAGAAGCTAAATTTAACTGCTAGAATTTAGCTGCCTGGTCCCCGAGGAAATGCCTCTCTCAGGTCCATATGAAATTGGGACCTCATGTTCTACTTAGCAGTTTTGATTAGTTCATATGGGACTTTCTATTTCCAGTTTTACTTGTTGTTTGACCAGCACATGCAATGTTCATCACTGATTCTGGTGACAGAAAATGTGGCCCCTCCTGAATTATGGATTCACAATATGATCAATCGAATTTGGTCATTTTAAAAACATTAATTCTTGGTCTTCTAGGTGTTAACGAGGAGTAGCAGTTGTGCTAATTCTGATCTGGGTGATGTTCTTCTGATGACAGGCCTATGGATCAAGACGGAGATGGGCAGACTAGAGGTTAAGCCAGGGGAACTTGTGGTTTTGCAGCTGGGTATACGCTTTGCTATTGAGCTGCCGGATGGTCCTTCTAGAGGTTACGTTGTCGAGGTTTTCAGTGGCCATTTTCAGTTACCTGACCTCGGCCCAATTGGTATGCTCTTCTTATTTTTCTGAAACCATGTATTCTCAAGTTCTTCCAAGTTCTGCACTTTCATTGGCATTACAATTTAATTAGTAAAGAATGCCACAGATCTGGAAATGGACTGTCACTTGGAGGAACTTTCATGAGACCTAGCACTTACAGGGGTTTGAGTTGTGGAGAGATGCAGGTGCAAATGGGCTTGCAGACCCACGAGACTTCCTCACTCCCAAAGCTTGGTTTGAGGAAAAATATTATGGAACAAGTGGTTTCACTGTTATTCATAAATTTGGCGGCGCACTCTTTGATGCCAAGCAGGACTTTTCTCCCTTTAATGTCGTTGCTTGGCATGGGAATTACGCCCCATATAAGGTGAGACGAACTTTTCTAGCTCTTTTCTTTTTTTAACTTAAACTGTCGAATCCATGGCAAGCGTTCAGAAACTTTGGCCTGGAAGTCATGCAACAATTTTGTTAGAGTTTTGAGTTTCACCCTCATTTCCATCTTCCAACCTTCGCATCTCAAGTTGTGAATCTCCACTACTAGATTTTATTAAAGGTTTGAGTTTGTATAGATGCAATTAGTCAATAATTAAATACTCCGTTGAACCATCACACCCTCGTTGAATTGAAGGTGAACTGATTTCATCTTCCAAGCTCCATATCTCTTGTTGCGCACCTCCTAATACACTTTTGCAGTTGAATTTTGAATTTTTGGGGTGCAATTAGTCTCGTGGGGTAGGGCGTATTCCATTGAATTATCAATTTCACTTGTTTAAACGAGGTCAAAGGGAGTCGCAACGTGAAAAGTTGGGGTGAGGCATATCGATTGAATCTAATGTCCCCGAAGTCATGGGGACTTGTTAGGTATATTTCCCTTTAATATCAAGTGAAGTTTTGGGAGTATAGGTATTGATCAGAGCGTGTTTCTTCCTTGCGTTCAGTACAATTTGAAGAAGTTCTGCCCCTTCAACACCGTGTTGTTCGATCACGCCGATCCTTCCATCAATACAGGTATAGTCTAAATTTCTATCTGCATAATTAGGAATTCTGATGCCAACTTTGCTTCGTACAATGAACTTCGATGAGTTTAATGTCATTGTTACTACTGCATATCAGATTGTCCTCGTGCATGAGAATGACCCTGTTGACATTGAATTTTTTTTCAGTATTGACTGTACCGTCGGAGAGGCCCGGTGTGGCTGTGGTGGACTTTGTGGTCTTTCCTCCAAGGTGGTCTGTTGCCGAGCACACATTTCGACCGCCCTACTTTCACCGGAATTGCATGAGTGAATTCATGGGTCTTATTTACGGCATGTATGAGGTAAGCGCCAACAGTTTTGGAAATAGCCAAATTAACAGCTTGAGAACCTGATAGGAGGGGGAATGTAGATTTGAGGCAAGATGAATTATGGGTTGAGAAGAATCTAGACATGAGATCTTCATTATTGCAAGTTTTCTTTTCTTTTCTTCTCTACATGAATTGATTTTTAACCTTTGCACTAAAGTCTTGAAGCACCAAGTGATGAAGCTAGTCAGTCACATCACTAAAGAGTAGTAAAAAAAACGCTTTTTCATTTGACTTGGACCTGGAAGTACTTCTTCCATTTCTTATGCTCCCAGACTTGAAATCGTTCCTTGTCCACCCACCCAGTGGATGCCGTCTCTCTTTAAGGGTTTTAACATTAGAAGACTGTAAACCAGAAAGGTGTCCTATTTACAGAGCAGAGTTTTCATTCAGACTGTTGAGTTATTGATGAATACTGCATGCAGCTAATTTGCGAAAAATAATGTTTCAGGGAAAGGCCGACGGTTTCATTCCAGGAGGAGCGAGTCTTCACAACTGCATGACTCCTCATGGTGTAGATACTGCTACCTATGAGGTATTTTCCTCCTTTCGTTCTTGTCCCCAAAGTCAAAACACAAATTCATATCAGAGAAAATTGTTTAATAAGAAGTCTCTGGGCCAACACAACATTCAGTGGCATGATAACAAGGCATATACCTTTTAGAAACTGCATCCTAAAAGCATTACATGGTGAATCAACCTTTTCACCCTCTGAGAATACTGATAGATGGATGTGCAAGGGTTGGATCTTGCTAGTCAAAATCATGTTTTGTTCCAACCTGGGCGTTTGCCCAACTTGGTTGCAATCGGTCACTGAAGTTGGAACTTGGTTGGAATGAACGATGATCTCCCTGACTGGAAAATGAAATGATTTTCACTGCACTGATTTATCCTGTTAGTGTGGGACACTAATTTATCAAGTCACTCTATTTGAAACTATTGCAGGCTAAAATATTGCTGTATTATACAAATTTCCACCAGAAAGTAATTTGTAGTAACCCTAGTTTGCGCCCTCACTACTAGGATAAATCAGTGTACTGTTTCTTCTTATTACTAGCATTTATGACAATATTTTGAACTAATATTATCCTATTCATAGAATTCATGACTTATATTTTGAAGACCTTTATGATGTGGTTTGGGAGTTGACTGGGGACATTTCTATAATTTTTTTTGCAGAGAACTATCTGTGAGGACCCAAAGCCATCCAAAATACCGGATCATGCGTTAGCCTTCATGTTCGAGTCATCTCTGATCCCTCGTATCACTCCTTGGGCCCTCAGCTGTCCCCAACTGGATCCTGAATATTACAAGTGTTGGATAGGCTTACGCTCCCATTTTGATCGCGCGAGTGTACCAGAGGCAGAAGATTCTAAACATGCAAGGTAATCACAGACCTTCAAGCGACAGTCGAGGCATACTTTTTATTATTAGAATGGTCGCATTTGTATATATTCTTGTTAGCAAGTCTAGCAAGATTTTATCTCACTCATCCCACTCAAAACAAGATTCATCTCACTGAAGAACGCAATATTTGGATACCATATGCAAAGTTGTGAGGGTTCAAATTTTGCGTTCTCAGATGATCTGACAAACCAACACAAGCTCCGATGTTGAGGTAGTGTATATTCTCAAAACTTATATGTACTCATTCTGCAAGATTTCGAAGTGTCACATTTTGGTAGGTGTAGAAAATAGGTGTGGTTTACCTTACTTGATCCTCCTTTGAATCCTGTAGAGAACATTGATTTCAACTTTGATGTTATTAACCGACTGTACAGTACAGAAACATTATTTATGTGTTAATGCCAACATACACTTGTTCATAAGAGGTTTTGGCTTCTTTTGTGACACGGATTCCTCCTGTTTAGTTTAGTTAGTCGTGCTTGGAGCCTCGGTCTGTGTGCATCACATGGAAGGGGAAAAAGCTTCTTTCTATTCCGGTGGGGTAGGAATCTGATTGATCATCGTACAATCTTCACAGTGATGGAATATCATTGGAAAGCTTCTCCTGTACTTCTACTTGTACAAGTGGGGTGAGAATCTGATTGAACTAGGGATGCTCTTTACAGGGATAGAACTATCATTAGTGGAGAAATGTGATTGAAATGGCCTCCCCAACAAGATGTACCTATTGTTCCATGGATATTGGCATCATTGGGGAACTATTCTAATGAGTCGCTCTCTCTAGAAAGCCACATTAAACTTGATGATAATTATAGTAAAATATACTCCCTCTGTTTATGAATAATACCAATGTTTCCTTTGTAAAGCATAAAGGAAACACCGGTGCTATAGAGGAAATAAAACTTTACAAAGAAGATTTGATTGAAAAAACCATGTGCCTTTTAGCTACTTCCAACTAGTTTTTGCAATAGTCTTTTTAAGATTTTGAAATTGAATAAAAATGACATTTAAAAGTAAATATTTTAAAAGGCATTGGAGAAAGGATGAAGAACATTTCTTGCACCTTGAAGCATTGAAGTTTTACCATTTTGTTTTTATCATTTTTTTATTTTTTTTGCATGTTGGTTTATGTTTTAATATATATCATACATTAAAAAATCAAATCATTTAAAAAATTCAACCAATTCTATTTCTTTTACACCATTCAATATACATATGCAGATATTATAAATGACATTTTTATATAACAGATATTACTTCATTTGGGGTGAAGTCTTTTTAAAGACTTAGAATTTGAAAAAAAATCAGAGTAAGCTTTTCAAATTTCAAATTTTCATACTTTGTACAAACTCTTGGGACAATTCTGTAAAGAAAAATACTTCATTGTACAATCTATAGAATATCTCTGCAAAAAAATGATTAGATTCCCACTATATAAGTTGGGGCAATTTCCACAATAAAATCGTCCTTGGATTATAAGATAATTATCTTTTCTTGGCAGATTTTTTATGTTTTTTTTAATAAAATTTAATAAAATTTATTGAAACTTTTTAAAATGTGTTATATTTAACAAATTTTAATATAAATTTGTCAAGAGAATCATGTTAAATTTTTTGTTTCTTTCTTGGTAGATTTTTGTTAGAATTTGCTAAAAATTGTGAAATATAATATGTTCTAATATAATTCAACCAATTTTAACAAAATCTAATATGATTTATTTTCTTAAAGAATAAAATATACTTATGCTATAATTGAGTGGTGGTTTTGTATCAATATTCAAGATGAAAGCAAATGGCTGAAAGAAACAAATCTAAGTGATTCAAGAACATGTTTTCTATCAAAAATCCATAAATACTTTAAGCTTTGGAAAATAAGTTTACCCCCGAAGTCACATTGTCTCTTCGAGGGATAAAATATATTCTGGGTACATCAGGAAAGTCAAGGCATGCCAAATTAGCTTGATAGAGTTTCAATGCACTATATTGGCATGCCTTGAACTTTGTGATGTAGGTTCCTATAACCTCAATTTTTGGTGAAACTTTCTGGAACTTTCTCATTGAACCCTCTAACATCCCAAGGCCATTTTTATGTCAAAAAACACTCAAAATTGCCATTTCTGCTGCATTTGTCCAAGAAAACAAACAAACAAAAATTTAGAATCTAACCGTAGGATCTTTTATTTGATTTGTCTTAGATCATGTGGTGAAATTTCATGAAGTTTGACCATAAAGATTAAAAGATATTAGCATTCAAAACTGGAATTAATTTTTTTTGGAATTCTAGCTTGCAATTTCAGTTGACTTTGACCGCCATTTGTGGAAGTTTTTTGCACTCCACACTTTGAATTTAAAATTTATTACATTGAAAAATTGAGTTGAAAGTCTAGGAAAAAAAAATTCAAGAAAAAACACTTAATTTTCATTCTTTAAAAAATTGTCAAGGAGAAGTAAGTCTAAGATTGAAAAAAAAACTAAATTGTTAATACCTCTAAGATGGGATTACAATACACTAATCTCAACGGTGACATTATTCTAGCAAGAATACTTAACCTTGTCAAACAATTTTTTTTGAGAAAATGTGAAAATTGCATTCAAAAATGAATTCTATAAGTTATTTTTTTTGAAGATGCTTAGATTTCTTGAAAAACAAGATTATCCAGAGCTTTCTCATCACTATGGTAGAACCACTTATAGTCAACCACTTAAGCAACTCCGCATATGTTCTAGAGCAGTAGAAGGCAATGTGAATTTATAGCCCTGTAGGAAGATAGAAATGATGTGCATTGTCAAGTTTTCATGATTTTTTTCTTTAAATTGAATTTACTATGAATTTCAGAAGCCAAAGGTTGGCCTCAACCCATACCCAAGATATAGAATCTTCCAATTTCGACCATTTCATAAGTACTTTCCCACTCACTACCTCCTACTTTCTTGCTCACTAAATCAGTCATGACTTTATAGTGTCAACCTTGCAAAAGAGAAAAAATTCCATTCCAAACTATGGTTGGAATCTATACCAACCTTGGTTGGAAATAACTGCACCCTACATGTTGGTTATTGATGGCCGGTTAGTAATGGGTGGTTCTACCATAGTCGAAATAGAAGAAATCAAAGCTTGAAATGTAGACAAAAATATAATATTTTAGAAGAAAAAATTAAAAGATTTAATTTTGACATTTCAGGGATTTTTTTTATGCTGCCGGCCAACCTCTGTTTTCAACTAATTGTGGCATAACTTTTGTTCTCAAGCACCAATTGAAATACAAATTATTTTCCCTTAAAGCTTGTGTATTTTTCTTGTTGCACATAAAGTTACAAAAATTACAATGAACATTGAGACTGTAAGAGCCTACCATAGGGCCAATGGGACTTTAGGGGTTAATAGAAAAAATTATTAGCTTTCTAGAAATATAATTTTCATTTCAATTGGTGTCTAGTAGCAAAAGTTATAGCACAATAAGACTAGAAATGATTTCAACAAGCAACAAATGAAATCATAAAAAGTAAAAAGTAAAAATTTAATATTTTTTTCCTTAAGTATTATATTTTTGTCTGCATGCAAAGCTTTGATTCATTCTATTTGGTTCTTAATGAGAAAGTTATCAGGGATCTTATTTTTTTAGGCAATCTAAACATCTTCTTAGAAAAATAACTTATAAGATTCATGTTTTAATGAAATTTTCACAATTTTTCAAAAAAATTGTTTGATAAGGTTAAATTTGCTTGCTGGAACAATCTTAATGTTGGAATTATTATGTTTCAATTTCATCTTAGAACTACTAACAATTTAGTTTTTTGTTCAATCTTGGACCTACTTCTATCTAATAATTTATTACAGATGAAAATCAAGTGTATTGTTTTAAAAATATATTAGACTTTTCAATGCACACCTTCAACATAAATTTTTAATCCAATGTCTGTAGTGCAAAAAAGCTCCACAAATGGTGGTCAAATTCATCTAAAATTGCAAGCTAGTGTTTAAAAAAAAAAATCTTCCAATCTATACAATCAAACTTCGTGATATTTTTACCACATGATTTGAGACAAGTGAAGTACAAGATCCTAAAGTTAGATTCTAAAAGACTTTTGTTTTGTTTTTTGAATAAAAATAGCAAAAATAGCGGCTTTGAATGGTTTTTGATAGAAAAATGACCTTGAGACTTCAGGGGTTAAAGAACACATATCCATTTCCAAAATCCTACCCAAAATCATGCTCTAAAATTCTTGAAAATGAATAGATATTCAATTCAAGATGTTTAATCCATGTACATGAAAATTTGGGCATGGTTTTAGGAATCTACTATGTTAGACTTTGAAAAATCATAATTAATTCATATAATATCAAGAAAACATTTTGAAGAATTTTATTATATTTTGAGATCCTCTTCAATTGGCAATAAGATCCAAAAGCATTTATGGCAATTCAATAATGAAACCAGTCTATATAACCCAAGTGTCCAATTGTAGGCCCTTCTATTTTAATTGCTTTTACATTCTTCATTATTAGACTAAGATAATTCCACATAATAAACAACCTCATTGCGTAGTCAACTTCTACAATTTTTTCCTTAAATGCAACGTACATGGATATAAAAACTTAAAGTTGATTTTGAATACACCTATGATCAACACTTTGAAATTACTTGTTTATTTATACAATGTTCAAAATTGCATGCTAAAAGAATTTGAAATCTTCATGTATTAGTTGTCAAAAGTCAACAAAAATTGAAATAGCTTACTCTTTAAGGATCAAGTGTTCAAATTTTGAGCAATGACTAAATCCAAACATGTCCCTTTAATAGACTCTAACTTTACGCCAACTTCAAATAGTTAGAGTTATTTTTTTTCATACATGCCACCCAACTCTTAACCCCTAAAGTCCCATTGTCCCTACATGGGCCAAAATAGATTTGCCATGCATGATCTCAATTTTTATTGAAACTTTTTTGAAACTTTTTGAAACCTACAAGATTATAGGATCTCAATTTTTTGCTGAAACTTTTTGAAACTTTCTTATAAGGTAGAAAATCTTATGATCTATTGGGGAATATGATTTTTATTTCAATTGGTGCCCAGGAGCAAAAATTATGCCACAATAACCTCAAAACGAGGGAGACTGGGCATCAAACAAATCCACAAAAACTTGAGATTAATGATTTAATATTATTTTTCTTGTAGATTATATATTTTTTTAAATAGAAATCTTTAATTCATTCCATTTGGATTAGTGATGTGAAAGTTATGGAGCTTCTTGTTTTGCAAGCAATCAAAGTAACTTCTTAAAATATATTTTTTCTTTTACTTTGAATGCTAATATCTTTCGATCTATATGGTCAAAAATCACAAAAAAATTATCACTTGATCTATGACTAATGTAGAACAAGATCCTATAGTTAGACTCTAAAAAATACTTTTTAAATTTTTTTTGTAGGTGAATGTAGCAGAAGTGGTAGTTTCGAGTGGTGTTGATAGAAAAATGGTCTTGCGACCTTAAGGGTTAATACACAGTCCACTAGAGTAGGAAGTGCCAAAAGTGCCAAGGTTCTAAAAGAATCTCTCACAAAAGGTACATATTGGACTTTTGAATGTATCTATAATGAACAGAACACTTTTAAGTACCATGCCATTTTTACTCTAAAAATTCATAACTAATTTCATAAAGGATCAAAAAATTTGAAACAATTTATGTCAAATGTCATATCTATTTGTTTTTGAAGGAAAATTTGTAGAAAAGTATTTGAAGAAGTTTAGCTTCTCCAAAATGTGATAATCTAGTAAATAGTGTTTTGATGGACTTCTACCTTAGAATGAGTGGCAAAAAAAGAATTGGAGTTCACTAAGTTTAGATATTTTCTATTGATGAATGATTTCCATAGTGGTCTCGACCATGGTAAGTTAGACCCCAATTGCCTCTATTTGCTCTAAAGGCACATTCATACCAAAGGGAATTTCAAGCTTAACTCGTAAAATCCTAAGGCCTTTTTTCATCAAACTCCATTCAAATTGTCATTTCTATTGCAAAGTGCAAAAAAATTTAGAATTTTTTTGCATATTTAACCATAGGATCTTGTGCTAGAATAGTATAAGAATGTATGGAAGAAATGTATAAAATTTGACCACGTGAATTGCAAGAAAATTGTATTTGAAGTGAAGAAAACCGGGTTTTCTGCACCTTTTCTGATTAGATTTTTAAAGCTTTGAATCTTGCAAGCTAAAATTTTGCACTTATAATAATGATTAAAAAAAAATTATGTTAAAGAATTAAGTTGAAAGTCTAGGAATTAAAAAAACTAAAAATGAACTTGATTTTTATTCTTTAAAAATTTCTTAAGTAGAAGCAAGAACAAGATTGAAGGAAAAAATAAATCATTAATAGGTCTAAGCCAATAGAATGAAACAACATAATTCCCATGGTGAAACTATTCCAGAAAGCAAACTAAACCATGTCAATATTTTTTCCTTAAAATTGCAAATATTAAGTTCAAAAATGAATCCTATAAGTTATTTTTTCAAGAAAATGCTTAGATTGCATGAAAAACAAGACTGTTCATAATTTCTTCATCACTAGTCCAAATAGAATGAATCAAATCTTTTGATGTAGACCAAATTATATACTATGAGAAGCAAAGTTTTAAAATTTGAATTTTGAATATTTTTTTATCTTTTTTGTGTTGCTCGGCAAATCCTATTTTGGACTTAGGGTGGCATGACTTTTGCTCCCAGGTACCAATTCAAATAAAAATTATATTCTCATAAAGATAATGTATTTTATTATCTTGAAAACAAGTTTAAAAAATCGCAACAAAAATTGAGACAATAAGAGTTTACCAAAATCTAATTAGGTGCCCAAATCAAAAGTTATACTACCCTAAACTATTTTGGCAGCCTAGGCCATTTGGACATCTTGTAGGCATCTTTCGGGCATCTTTTGCACAAATTGTAGTTCTCAAATCACATTCTAAGAGGTGTCAAACTTTATTAGCTATGTCTAGGCAATTTAAAAAACAAACAAAACATTTTCTTCTAACTTCAAGCCCTATTATCTTGCAATTTGTAAAATCAAAGTTCTTGAAAATTTTCCCACATATTCCAAAAGTTTGTCTCTAACTTTTTGTTGTTTGGATTTCAAATTAAAAACTTCTTCATTGCATAAGAAATCATCAAAAAAGTGACTAGTGTATTGCTAATTTACTTAACCTCCTTACATTGCAAGTTGATTTAGAATAAGCTAGATTCCATATTTGCTAATGAAATCTTTCACGATTGAACCTAACACCACATACTTATGAATGGTCAAAATCTTCACTTTTTTGTAGTCATAGCAAAAAATTTACTCCCAAAAGGCTTGAAGTCTATTAACCCTACTTTGTAGAAATGCAAAAAAGGTTTTACTTCTCACTTTCAACATTGTATTCTTTCAATCTGCACAAGCAAATGTTTTAAAAATACACATTGATTTATTTTTTTAATAAACTTTTGTACGGTTGTGGTTCAAAAAATACAGTTTAATTTTTTATTTTGGACAATGCATCAAAAATTGGCAGTTTTGGACTCTTTCTACTTCCAAAACACCCTCCAGCCTCTAGGGGTTGATAATAGCAATAAGGTAAACCTACCTATGACATGCAAAATAATTGATTTGTCATGTTGCCATTACCAAAAAAATTCTGATTTTTTTTCATACGAAGACAAATTTGAGAAATGAAGGAAGCAACTGGAATTTTATTTTTTGGACAAAGTATGAATTTTTAATGAATTTTTGAATTGTGCTGTCCAATTGGCCCAAATGAGTCTGTAGACTACCCCAAATCAGCAAAAAAAGTGTTTCTATGATGGTCATCTTGTCACCTAAATCAGTCACAACATTTTCTAACATAGCTACAAGATTTCCTATCATAGACATGACATTGAAGGAATAAAAAAATAACTTTTTACTACCAGCTTACACTAGAAAGGTGTAAGTGTCCTATGACAGTCACTAATAACTTCATGACCATCTCCCAAGGCTTTAATTATGGTCACAAATCAACCTAATGTAGTCCTAATTCCAATTATTAAGAAAAGTTTGTCATGAGTTAATATTAGACTATAATGGACAAGTTTACCTTAATCTCATTCCAATTTAGGTCCAAAATTTGAAAGAAAACTGCTGTACTGTGCAGGTATAAATGTTTCCCATGTACTCCATGGTGGTGTCTCCGACATGTCATCCCTTCTCGGGTTCAAATATCCCCTTTGCCTTTGCCTTCCCCTGGGTGTGAACGCATCCTGAAGGGGAGAATTTTTCCCAGGCTTTCCACCAATCTAAAGAATGAAACCAATCCATCATTGGTGACAAATAATAGTGGGACGTGCACCCAGGGATGGACGTGCTTGCACTGCAACAAGGCACTGCAACAAGGCACCCAGGACGCTACTTATAAGTTAAGTCTTCCTATTGTTTCCTCCTTGGATTTACCCAGCCTTGCTCTGTGGCTTCTGTCAAAAATGATTTTTTTATTTTTTATTTTTATTTTTTATTTTTATTTTTTGACACAAATGAAATGCAATGAAATGGAATTCCATTCCATTGCAAGGACTCCAGTCACTTTTGCACTGAGTCCTTCATTTGGGGATCTATGATATCCAATAGAAAATAGGAAGAAACTCTCCTCTGTCAGTCTCCTCCTCCACTCTGAAATCTGGATGGGGATGTGTCCAAAATGAAATAAATAAATAAAAAGAAATCAAATCTGCATGGGGACAACAGTCAGAGCTGATGATGGCGTCCAACTGAGCTGAGCTGAATTGCTGAATTGCTGAATTGCTGATGCTGATGATGGAGGGGCAGCAGGGTCCGGGAGCATATGCCGGTCGAAAGAGATAAAGGAAGGATCTCAATTCGGGGGACTTTAGACTGACTTGGAGCACTTTCCATGTGAAAGTCTGGATGGATGGCGGGGAACGGACCCGACGGAACCCAACCCAACGGACCCAATGGACCGACTGACAGACCGACGGTGCAAGGGAGGGAGGGAGGGAGGGCCAAGTGGCGCACAGCCAGAATGCAATTCCAATGGCCTCCAGTTGTGGATTGGATGGGCAGCGCACTGACAATCAAACCAATCAATCCCTCCCAGGGTTGGGGTTGGGGTTGGGGTTGGGGAAATCCAACTTCCGGTCTTTTGCGGTCTCATAAGCATTCCGAGCCTCCAAAGACTTCCGTCTCAACTTCCTGCCTGGGCAGCCCATGGTGCGAATTGACCCTGGCTGGCAGGGACTTTTGTTCCTCAAAAAAGAAGTAGAGAATAGGAAACTTGGAAAAATATGCAAAATCTGGAGACTTTAGGTTGAAGGCTTGGGAAATCAAACACTTTGACCTTACAGTCCGAAATGACCTTAAACTACCCTGGGTGATGGTCAAGTGGTAGGGGCTTTCGATGGAATCCATGAGGTTCCTGGTTCAACTCCCCATGTTGACATTGCTTGCATTGGGGCTCCCCGTGGTGGTTTTGTTTGCACAGGGAGGGGGGGTAAGGTGGGTACACCCAAAACCGTCACTTTTTGCTACTGAGCTTAGTTACTACTATTAGACTGGTCAAATTTTCATATATTCTTGTTGGCAAGTGAAAGGAGGTTTCAACGCACCAAAGAACGTGGCATTTGGACATCGTATGCAAAAGTTATTAAGGGTCAAAGTTTGTTTCTGAAAGCGCTCTATCCAAATAGGTACATAACTGATTTTGAAAATGTACACAACTTGTAGATGGCGCTTTAAGGTCAAGTGCCATTTTTGGGGTGCCTACCTTAGTTTCTCTACTTGTTCCTAACGGGAATACTTAACCCCTAAAGTTCTATTACTATATTTTCACCAAAAACACTCCAAAATTGCCATTTTTAGTACAAGTACCAAATTTTTGAAAAAAAACTTTTTTGAAACATGTAACCGTAGGATCTTATATTAAACTAGTTTTAGAAGATGTCGTAAAATTTTCAGAATTTTCCACCATGCGGATTGGAAGATATTAGCATTTGAATTGGCAAAAATATTTTTTTTGTCCCTGCGAAAAACAGGGCAGCTGCACTTCACATTGTCACATTTGTATGAAAAAACGTCCAAAATGGTGGTGCGTCTTTGAATTCTTTTTCCTAAGCAAGTTCTCTATATGCTTAAAATTTTTCAAATCATTTGATATTGTACAACATATACAAAAAAATAGTAAGTAGCAAGAAGTAGAGAATTATCCAAAATACTAAATTGTTAAGAATTAATTATAAAATTGAAAAATGTAAATTCCAATGGTTGTAATGTTGTAATAAACAACCTACATCCTATGAAATTTATTTTTTCAAAAATATTAAAAATTGAGTTAAATAAACAACTTCAAAGTTTATTTCAGAGTAGAGAATCTATAACTACCCGCAAATTAAAAATCCTCATAACTTTTGATTCATTGGTCGAAATGGAATGATTCAAAGCTTTCCACGTATATATAACTCTAGAAAACCGATTTCAAATTTTTATTTTTGAAAAAAGTGATTTTTTCTAATCTGCCCGGTCTGCAAAGTTACAAAAAAAATAACATATTTGGCTATAACTTTTGACTCCTATTTCCAAATGTCATGAAATGTAGTGCATATGAAAGGTACTCCTCGCGCCCACCTTCTATTAAAATTTCAAACAAAAATATGAAAATCTCTAGTCACAAGTACCTGCCCAAATTTTTTATACTGCCAAAAACCGCATGTTGGTCCTTTAGGGGTTAAGGCGTGTAATTCCGGTACTTGCCAGGTTGCCTTGGATGTTGTATTGTGTCAACTGCGGTCCTTGAAGGCCGTATGTTTCAAAAAAATAAAAAAATAAAAAATTGACCTTAACCCTTAAGGCCTTGAAGCATGGATTTCAAGGCCATTTTTTTCACTTTGGAGAAATTCTTCCTGGTGCAATATTTGTTGGATTCTTGTCAAGTTGACATCAAAGGTGTGTTTCACTTCTAGCTTAATGTCTAGAAAATTTTGAGACCAATCCAAGCCACGATAAAAAAAAGTTATGCCTCAGAAGATAAATTCATTTATGGGTAATTTGGGGCAGCCATGATAGGTAGCATTAGATGTTTTTTGGGGGGTCTGGAGAGCCGTTTCGGGCTTGTTCCCGGCGTTGTTCCCTCCTGCAATAAAAAAATGGCCGCTGTCAAAAAAAAATTGAAAACAAAAATGAAAAAAACAAGATGAACAAAAAATATTAATTTTATATGACGTGGCAGTTCCTCTACCACGTCATGCAGCTGCTGCAGCGTAGTTCCAGATAGTTCCAAAGTCTAGAAACCTTGGGAAATTTGCAACCCTCCACAGTGGCTGCAAAACAAGTAATGGTCTAATTGGGTTGAAATTTTTTATACATACTTTCAACAAGCTTGTTAATATAATCCAACAAGTTGAAAGGCATATGAGCATAGGATTTTGACTTACAAGCCTTTCAATAAGTATGTATAAAAACTTTCAGCCCAATTGGGCCTATCTATTATGATTGCCTAAAATTGGCCATAACTTGAAAAAAAAGTTTCTTTGAGGAATAACTTTTAAACCACGGCTTGGATTGGTTTGAATTTTTTAAGCCTAAAGCTAGCAGTAAAATACACCTCTAGTAAAAATTTCACAAGAATCCAATAAATATTGCACCAGGAAGGGACTATCCCAAAGTGGACAATGGCTTAAAATCACGCCTTAGGACTTTAAAGGTTAAGACAACAAACTATATACATTATCATGATACTTTTAATACTTTTACATGAAACTACTTATTTTGAATGCATTTTTCAATTAATGATGAAATTCTTTAAAAAATTTATATTAGCTTGACAAAAGAATTTCATCCAAATAAATAGATATTTTGTTTTTACAATGATGAATAATAGTCACCCTTATCATATATATAGTAGAGAATTGTAGGAACATCACACTCTACACCACATAACATCCTAGCAAACATAGGCGTTCCTCCCCCCCCTCAAACACTTCCCTTTGTGATACAGTCCCTCCCATAAGGATATTGCCCCTCTAATGGATGTCCTCTGGGCCTCAATACTTCAATAGATTTGGTGCATCTAAGCTAGGGTTATCTTTCAAGATGATTTTTGCAACATGCTTAGAGCATCTCCTGCCACCCTCTTAGTTTGAACCCGACATATGTTTTTCCAAGGGGATAATGGTAGAGTTAGGGATCCGATAGCAAGGCGGGACTAAAAAATCTCTTGCACCCCAGAGCAAGAAGACTTCTTTAGCAATAGCTGATAGATGACTTAGAGCCACTTGGCAGGGGAACATTATCGTGGAAAGTTGCATCCTTCACAAGTTGTTGCAAAGATAGGAAACTTCTCGCAAAGCCTTCTTTGCAAGCAATTTCTTCCAAAAAAACTAATTTTTGATTTCAATTCTAAAAAAACTAAAAGTATTCATGATCACAAAAATTTCTATCCAAATGTCTTACATACTATAGAAAATATATACAAATTTTAAGAAATTTTAACCTTTCTACTAGAGAGTTGTAAAAGATTTAATACATGTTTTGTAAATAATGCCGCAAAATGTGACTCTTGATTCACAAAATTATCCAAGACATCCCAAAAGTTGCAATAAATCCTAAATAGACATCTTAACATATAGAATTGGACATGGCAACTCCAATTTTTATTTATTTCTGGATTAGGAGTTAAAACACCCCCCAAATTGTAAAAATCTAAAAGTGTTCAATGCTCCTACAAACTTGCACCTTGGTGTCTTATACAGTATAGAAAATGTATACAAATTCTAAGAAAATTTATCCCCTTCCATTCAAAAGTTGTAGAAGATTTAGTATACTATGACTAATGTTACTAATGTCCAAAAGGGGCATTAGTTACAACTGAGCAAATCTTCCACGATACCTACCTCTTGATTCAAAAATAAATTATTACACATTTCCAAAAGTGGAAATAAATCCTAAACAAGCTTATTAACATATGGAACTGGACATGTCAATGCCAATTTTTATTTATTTTAGATTGGGAGCTAAAACAATCCAAAAACTATAAAAAAATCTAAAAGTGTCCAATGCTCCCACAAACTTGCATCTAGGTGTCTCATATAGTATAGAAAAATAATAATTTAAAAAATGTAATCCCCCCACTCAAGAGTTGTGGAAGATTTAATACAATGTGACTAATGTGATTAATGTTCTTGTAAGACATTAGTCTCATTAGTGACAACGTACTAAATCTTCTACAACATTTACCTCTTGATTTGCAAAATTGTCCTCTTTTATAATACTATTGTTTACCTCTTGATTGCGTTGTAACAAGAAAATTTTGCGCTAGAACCAAAAAAAACATCACGTAGATTGTATTGATTTCAACACAATTTTTTTCTAGTATTTTAGTGATGGGTAGGAGATGCTCTTAGTCTTTGCTACAAACTTGGTCTATACTTAGAGGGATACCATATATGCTACTAAAGCTAAAAGGTAAGAAAACAACACTAAAGAAAGTAAACTATCATCTCAGAGGAATATTACTCACTACACTAATAATGATGTTTAGTATTACCTGCATTAAAGTCATTTTTAAATGCTATAAGTTTTTAGTATTTATGAGTAATTTTATCAATTATGTTTATAGAGATCATTTTTTAATAGTATTGATACCTATGCTCTTGGTAAAAATGTTCATCGAGAATATAAACTTATAGCAATTCAAAATCAATTAGTGTGGGTAAAACTAAATATTGTTATTAGTGTAGTGTAGTGGAAGTGTGACTTTTGAATGCACTCAATGTGGGAACCAAATTTCAATGTGAGCACTGGGGTTTCGTTGATGCTAATATGCGATGGACATTTTGGAAACTTTTATACGAGGGCAACCTATATGTTCCTGCAACATACCAAAATTTCCAAAGTACAAGTAAATTACATTTGTTTTTTTGTCAATGTAGTTTTAGATTAACTATGAAAGGACGAGATCTATCATTAAAGTGATTTGCCAAAAACAATGTGATTTATAGAGTAATAAATGCATTATTTATTTCTATAATATTCTTAAATGTCATCCATCAATTTCTTTTGGCCTCAACGTCTTTACAACATTAAAAGGCTAGGATTTTGTGAGCTTGAAGTTTAGCAATGGAGATTGGATAATGAGTTATAATTATATTGATTGAGATTATATGAGATGCATCTCCTATCACTAGCTTGCTCCAAATTCCTTCAAAACTTTTTGTAGCTTTGGCTTTACCATTATTGCTTTCTTATTTGCCTATTAGGTTTATAGCTATTTTGTAAGTCTTTTTCAAAAATAAATTGCTAGTCAGGAATTCAATATTGCATGGTTGGTCAAATAGTTGTTTGTCTTTAACTATTGTAATTTTGAAGTTGATTCCTTTTATGAATATTTAATCTTGACATGAACCAATATTTTGGGACCTATTTTTATCAAACTTATGCGATTGTAGGTATGCATGTTAGTTGTGTGGCTTGTGCCTCTCTTAAAAGATCTAACTCCTTCCCGTTACTTAATGGAGAGGTTCTTTACTCCACAATTTGAATTTGACCATATATATCTTTAGATTGTTACATCATTTTAAAATGTGATGTTGAAAAGCCGAAGATGTGGCAACATTTTAATGTGGCTTCCATTGCACCTTCCAAACATAGTGCAAGAGCTATATGATGAGTTGGCAAGCTAGTTTCCATCCATTTATATCATAGGTGTATGTACTAGGTATAATGTATCGGCAATATTTGTTAGCAAAAGGGACAAAAAAAGCTTTGAAGGTCATCTCCACATCATCAAGGCAACCTATTGTTACCCAAAGGTATAGAAAGATGCCAACAAAGTTGAACATTGAGTGCCAGCAATGCTCAATGAGGATGACTTAGACTACCAACACTCATTTTCAAGCATGCTATTAATTACAAATAAAAAATGGCCATTGTAATAACTCTAAATTGTGAACCCTCACTTATTTCACTACTAAAAAAATTGATCTCCATTAATGCTTGGATTTAGAATAATTTTGTTAATAAAGAAGGTTGGGTAGGACGTCTTAATTCAGATACTTTTTAGCATAATTATGTTATTATGCCACATATAATAAAAGTCCTCATAAATGTGCCACGTTAGCTAAGATCAATTGCCACATCATCCAAATGTATTATGATTATTATTACTATTAATAACAAATTATTATTATTTGAAAGTCTGCCATGTAGTTTGACAGAGGGACAAATTTTGTCATGCAAGCAAGGTTGTCGCATCAACAAACCCTATCCATAGGGCATAGTTAGCACATTGATGCCAAATAATTAATTAAAGTTTTCAAAGTAAATTATTCACTTCAAAATTTAGGATAAAAAATTCAACATTATATTCAAAATAATTCAATATATTTAGCAATAAAACTTTGAATGCCACTTAGCTTTGTGTTTGAAGAGATGAAAAGACAAGCTCTTATACAAGAGGGGTGGTAGGAGGTAGAACAATCCATGTACGTGGGATATGTAAATTAGGATTAGTAGGAGCTCAAGTGCTCATAGTTAAGTCAAAAGTAGGAATTGTGGTTAAAGTAGAATTTCAGACCTCATTTAGGCAGTGTAGAATAACTTTTTCCAAAAAAATTTGAACTAAGTTAATGTAGAAAATCAAGATAAATTTCATCTCCAAAAATCCATTTGAGATTTTGACTCCAATCAAAAGTTATAGACAAATTTCAAAGAGGGTTTGGAAGGGACATTTTCTTTGACAATTTCAAACATCTTCTCTCAAATTTGTCTATAACTTTTGATTGGAGGCTTGAAATATCAAAAAGACTTTTGGAGATAGAATTTGACTTGATTTCACAAAAAAATTAGCATAAAGCTTAAAAATAAATAACATTCTACTATGCCAAAATGAGGTCTAAAATTCTATTTTGCACACAATTCCTACATTTTGACAATGTGCAGTCAAGCTCTCATCTTCAAATTATCCCATATCCTTTGAGGATTCATGATAGACAATAGATTTCATTATAAAAACAACCTCTCCATCCTTCACTTTCACAAAATGTCAATGAAGTAAGTCAATCACCTTGCCACCTAAAATTTTCTTGATGGAAGATGGTCATTGGACTTTCTTGCAAGCATAGGCGCTTTCATTTTTTACAACATCTTGGTCATTTATTTATTTTCCTGAATTTGATTAAAATATTATTATTTTTATTTATTTATTGTCTTATTTTTAAATAATTATTTTTTGCCGACCCTACCCTACTAGTATAATATGTGGAAAAATGAGAATGATGGAAAAAATTGCCAAATTAATGGAGCAAATTTTTTTTGGTCAAATCAACACAATTAAGCTGTTTGACATTTTGCAAACAATACATTCAGACAATCTGTGTTAATTTTAAAACAAGTCATGCAAAATCAACCAACCTTGCAAAGCAGATGGTTACTATCACTATCAACACAAATCAGCAGAAATTATGTTAATTCGACCCCCCCTTTCAAGTAATGTTTGTAGCAAACATTTGACGCAAATTAAGTGCTGAAGAATCAATATTTTCCTGAGTACTCCAAGCTTTTTGAATGGCTTGCCATCATAGTCATAGTGGTGGGATTGGTGGAGGATGAGTGAGTATTTTCAATAGTGAATTTTGTAAAGGAAAAGTCTGAAATAAACTCTAAGAGTTCTTGGGTGTATGTGTATGGGGATGTTTGTCCAAAGATTTTTTACACTTCTAATTTTCCCTTTAAAGTATCCTTCATTGGAAGGATGTGCAACAAAGGTGTGGTATAGTTGGTGTGTGAGTATATTTTCTCTAGCATTCTGGGAGGTGTTTGCTTCAAAGTTCAAAGAATACTTATGGATGACAACAATAGTTATTCCACTTTCACATTTTAATTTGCTTGATTAAATAAAGATACCTATCTCCCTTGTTTTTTGTTTTTATCACTTGAAATCTGTATGCTAATTTTATTTGATCCAAAACCATGAATTTATTAGCCATTTCAAAAACTTCAAAAAATATGCATAGCCTCATGGCTGAATCATTTCTCTTAACATCAACTACACAATCAAAATTGGATGTATGCTTGTAGCCCATTTATTTAGTCCACTTCTTTCACTCCTTGGAGCTTCTAATTATTTTGTTATACAATTTAATCTTGAATGTGAGGTTTGCCAAAAGAAGAAACGGCAACATGTTCCAAAGTAAATGGGGGAAAGTAATTGTTGCTACATTCTGAGTGAAGTATAAAAAGAATGTTTTGTCCTGTTACAATTGGCAAAAACATTCATATTTTTCTATACAGAGACAAATGTGAGAAGTGAAGAGACCAATTGAAAGATTTTTTTTTTGACAAAGTGTGAATTATTAATAAATTTTTGAAGTATACAATCCAGTTGGCCTAAAAGAGTTTGTAGACTACCCTAAAACCAACCCAAAGTGTATGCATGATGACCATCCTACCACCTAGAGCAATCACAGTATTTTATAACATGACTACAACATTTTCTAACATGGCCACAACATTTCTTAACATGAAGGAATAAAAAATCACTTGCTTTGATGAATTTACATAAAAAAGGTAGAAGTTTCTAAAGCAATCACTAAGGTAAACTCTCCCATTATGGATAGAATGGGAGCAAGCCCATTGTAGGCTGAATTATGACAGTGGGTACATTTGAGAATTTGAATTTACACCGCCATTACAATTTTGCCCACAATGGGCTTGCTCCCATTTTATCCATGCTGGGGGAGTTTACCTTAATAACTCCATCACCATTACCATCACCATCACCCAAGGCATTGATTTTGGCCACTAACCAACCTAATGAAGTCCTGATCTCATTTATTAAAAAAAAGTTTGTTATGGGTTGATGTAAGACTCTAATGGGTCATTTTCTAGGGACATGTCATGGATGTTTTTGCCTGTCACAGGCATGTTTACCTTAGTCATTTGTCTCCTTGTTCAATTCATTAAAATAAATCCCTAACCACAGCTATAGCAAGCCATCGTCATGTAGTCAAGTCCAATGACAAGCAACTCCTTGGCTTTTGAAAGAAACATAAAGTACGCAAAAGGGTCCACATGCACAAAATTAATGAACCCCTTAACCCCCAAAATCCCAAGCCTTCTTTTCCATCAAAAAACATTCAAAAACTGCCATTTCTGTAGCAAAGAGCAAAAAATAAATTAAAATGTTCTTTTTTGCATGTCTAACCATAGGATCTTGTATTAGACTAGCATAAATATGTGTGGAAGAAATTTTACAAACTTTGATTGTGTAGATTGTAAGATATTTGCGCCTATAGTGAACTTTGTCTATGTAGATTGCAAATTTAAAGTGAAGGAAAACAAGTTTTATTGCACCTTGCTTAACCCCTAAACGTTGGAGACTATGTTTTCACCAAAAACAGTTCAAAACTGCCATTTCTGATACAAGCACCAAATTTTAGATAAAAAAACATTTTTGGACCAAGTAACCGTAAGATATTGTAGTAAACTAGTTTGGAAATATGTGGAAAAAATTTCAGAATTTTTCACCGTGTAGATTGCAAGATTTTAACGTTTGAAGTGACAAAACTCATTTTTTTAGCCCTATAAAAATACGGGCAGCTGCACTTCACAAGGTCACATTTGTATGAAAAAATCTCCAAAATGATTGTGCTTCTTTGGATTCATTCTTCAAGGCAAGTTGGCTACATGCTTAAAAAAAATTTAGATCATTTGGAATTGTACAACATATAGAAAAAGTATAGCAAGTAGAAAGAAGTAGAGAATGATTCAAAACACTAAATTGTTAAGAATTTAATTATAAAATTGAAAAATTCTAATCCCAACGGTGGTAATATAGTAATAAACAATTTACATTATATGCTTTCTTTTTTTTCAAAAAAATTAAAAATTGAGTTAAATTAAGGACTCCAAAGTTTATTTTTGAGTAGGGAATCCATAACTACCCGCAAACTAGAGCACCTCATAACTTTCAACTCACAAATCAAAATGGAATGATTCAAAGCTCTCCAAGTATATATAAATCTAAAGAGCCAATTTCAAATTGTTATTTTTGAAAAAAGTTTTTTTTTAGATTTTTTAGATTTTTTTTTGGGCTGCCCGTCGAGCATTGAAAATTACAGATCATGCAATAACTTTTGGACAATGAAGTCAAAAGTTATGAAAATTGTTGGGCCTTAAAAGATAAACCTCATCCCCATATTGTGTGAAAATTTCAGCAAAAATAAATAAAAACTCCATACGCAATGAGCTGCCTAAAATCACTATGTTGCCAAAAAAGGCAGTTTGGACGTTTAGGGGTTAACTACATTTTTTGGCTTTGAACCTTCATAACTTAAAATTTTTGCTCTATTGATTTTTAATTTTTGATTTTTTATGATAAAGCATTCAATTGAGAGTCTTGGTAAAAAAATTCAAAAAACACACACTCGATTTTTATTCATTCAAAAATTGTTAAGTAGGTTCAAGATTGAAGGAAATCAAAATTGTTATTAGCTCTAAGATGGAATTAAAATACACTAATCTCAACAATGACGTTCTAGCAAGAGATCCCATTCTTGTGAAACTTTTTTTTGAAAATTGTGAAAATTGACATCATAAATGAATCCTACAACTTATTTTTTTCAAGAAGATACTTTGATTGCCCGAAAAACAAGATTGTCCATAACTTCCACATAACAAATCCAAATGGAATAAATCAAATCTTCCCATGTACATAAAATATAACCTATACAAAACAATGTTTAAAATTTTTTTTACTTAGAAGGTTTTTTGAGGGATTCTTTTCTACCCACCGAACTAAAAAAAAGAGTTTTTTTCGTACCATAACTTTTGCTCCCGGTCTCCGATTGACATAACAATTATATTTTCGGAAAGCTAATGTGTTTTTACTCTCCAAGAGGACAATGGGACTTTAGGGGGTTAACGTACTGTCCGTAGACTTCACAAGGGGTGTGGAGCACTCGCGGCTTGTTGTTTCTCCGACAACCCCAAAATGGAACACAACCATCATGCAAGGATTCATTTGTTTCTGGGCTCCACACAGAAACGAACCGTCCGCCCCCTCACTTTGCCATGCAAAACGAGCCTCCATATGGCACGGCCGACCGAACATTTCGAATGCCGTTGGGGAGTCCACGGGTGGGACGTTTCTGCACTCCGGACCACTCATGCTGGATCGGGTGCCTAAGTCACCGTGTTCATGTTCCAATGTCCTTTATGGACAGATCATTCCTGTCAATGACCATCTCTTTTGCAGGACTTGATAAGCTTCACTGTTTTTTTACATAAAAACCTTTATTCGTGTCCAAGAAAATAAAAAAACAAAAAAACAAAAAAATCTTCACTTTTACTGAGGATCCCCTGCACGGGGGAGCTGTGCCTCCTGTGAGTAGGTTGCCAAATTGCTGCCTGCCAGCCTGTACTGTTTCCATAACAGTGAGGATAAACTAGGACGGGTTGCAGGAGGGTGCCCTGCGACGGACGGAAGGTCAATTTTTCCATTGCAAGAAGTGGGCTGCACTACCTTCTAGGAAAGGTGCAAGTACTTGCCCCCCCCGCAGTCCGGCACAGTGGGTTTGATCTTATCTTGATCCAAGACATTCACTTCATAATAGCACAGCTTGGGAAATGGTGCACCCCAGCCCCACACTCCCGCAGGGAGATCACTGTGCTTTGGATGATGTTGTAAGACCAAGCCACAAAAGGCCGCAGGCAGCTACAGTGTCAGGTGTATGTAACTTGCCCACGATCTGGATCAATCACGGAAGCATAGTCCTTGCACAACAGGGTGGGGAAAAAAAACAAAGAGAGAGAGAAAAATACATAACACTCCAACCATGCATGGACGGAGGGAGGGAGGGAGGGAGGGAGGTGGGCTGGCCATCTACGGTAGAAGTACCTATTTCAGAAAGCCCTCTTGTGATGGCTTCATAGGGTGACCTGTTGTGGACAATAGTTGGATGCACTACTCATTGAAAGAGATTTTGTGTTTGTACCTTCTCGTCCACTCATCTCTCTTCCCTCCTTGCTAGGTAGGGGAGAAACACCAAAGCTTACTATAATAGGGGAGTCTATGAGATCAGAATGGATCCAAATGAAGAATCCGCATTTATATTGAATAAAATATTCATTCTTGGGTGGGGGTGGGGGTGGGGGTGGGGGTGGAGGGAGATTCAACATGCAAACTTAGGGTGAGGCATGTTGACCATGGAGAGGTTGCTCAAAGATGTTTCGAGAGTAGGTGGTGCTTAAACGGTTTGCTCATTGAGATGGTTGACAGATCCTCGAGATGGGCTCTTGTCGGCCTTCATACTAACTTTGTGTTCCAACCTCTTTAGCTCTTTCATGTTGTGGCAAAGCGGTCCCCCCTTGCCAAGTGGGTGCCACTAGCTCTTTCTTTCTTGTACTCTAATTTGTGTTGGTTGTCGATGGTTGTCCCTCCTTAGGCCGCTTGCAATTAGAGCTTGTACTCTTCTTTTTTATTGTACTAAAGTTCACACTTTATTTGTATCAAAAAAGGGGCACATGTTTTTCAGAGGTGTGTGCTTGTTTCACAAATCAAACCCAAGTGGAATTGTAATTTTTTGATTAAAATTATAATTTATGTGAATTTTTGATGTGGTCTACCATAAAATTACAAAATTGCTCGTAGAGTGGAGTCATAAACATCCCATAAACAACATAAAATTGCCTTAAGTACTCACCAATAAAAGATTGTCACATTATCCCTTGTAGGCAATAATACACTTATTTTGTCAAAATAATTATCAAATTTGGATTTGATACATTAAAGAGGTAATCATTTTCTTGTCTTTTAGAAGATAGCTACTCCATTATAGACAATGACTACGGCACTACTAATAAGGAGGTCAATCATTAATTTAAAATCTCACCCTAACATTGTCAACATGGATTTTGAAGGTAGACTCTTCAAAAAACAAACGTTAGATACCAACTTGAAGGGCCTAATGTTTAGTTTGCCACACCCACATTCTTAAAGGGCTTTTGCGGAAGAGGACAACTAAACAAGAAGATAAGAGTGACAATGGAAAGTGGCAACATGAATCAAGTCTTAAATTATTGTTTCTAGAGTATTGAGTTTACTTGGTGGGACAAGGGAGATACAAGACGGGACAACAACCAATGCAACTATAAGTTTTCTTTCAACATAATCTAAACAAGTCCATAGTGATGCTTTTAACTATTATATCTTTTTTGGTGTAACTTCAATGATTGATGTGATTTGTATTCTTGAATTTGTAAGGGATAGAGTCTTGCTTACTTTTCAAGGGATTAAAAAAGAAATTCAATAATCCTTAAAGAGCAATGGTCTTGAAGTAGCCAAAGGAGAATGCATTTAGGCTCTTCGGAAATCAATTTTGAATATCTCTATTTAAAATATGACATGGAGTGTCAATATGTGGTTACGTACCTCCTTTGCTTGAATGCTTTTATTCTCCTCGGTTGAGTCTCTAAATCAATATTTATGTATTTGAAAATGGACGAACTTTCATAACATTTTAAACTAGTTAACAAATACTAAAAGTCTCCGGTAGGAAACTAGCTTCAAGAAAAATTCTCACACAAAGTCATTTTTTCAATAACTTATGGCTTGCGCATACAATAATCTCTTTAAAATGTTAATGGTGAAAATGTAGGTTTCAGCTAGTTCCAAAGGAGAGAAAAAATCGCCCAAATTTTATGGCTTTGGCAAGCAATGGCTTGAAACACCAAAGATGAGCTAAAAGACACTTGAGCATATTGGGTAGCATGACACAAGAGGAGGTTAGGTTAGGATTTGCTATGCTTGATTCATCTATAGAGCATTGCCATTAGATAACTTTACCACATGTCAAGCTATGCCACATGCCATGTCCTTTGAAATTGATTGACACCCTTTGAGCATAATGATGTTTTTCTACTTCATAAAATATATTTAAAAAAACTTTGGCATTAAATTATAGAAATCAAAATCTTCAACAATTATCTTACATTTCTTCCAAATTTACTTATTTTGTATGTGAAGAGATGAGAAAAAAAGCTCTTTATACAAGCGTGGGGGAGGAAGTAAATCAATCCATGTAAGATGTGTAAATTAGGATTAGTAGGAGCTCAATTGCTCATAGTTAAGTCACAAGCAAAAATTGGGTTGAAAGTAGAATCTCAAACTTCATCTGGGCTTAGTAAAATAACTTTTATTTAAAACCTCAAACTAAAAAAAATAAGGAAATCAAGCTGAATTTCATTTTTGAAAACTCAATTGTGATTTAGAGCTTCCAAAAAAAAGTTATGGACAAAATTTAAAGAGGATATTTGAAAATGTCAAAAAAATGTTCTTTGCAACCCCTCTTTGAATTTTGTCTACAACTTTTGATTGGAGACTCTAAATCTCAAACCAGTTCTTGAAAGAGGAAATTTAGCTTGATTTTCCAACATTCTTTACTGGAAAAAATTTGAAAAAAATTATTCTACTATGCCAAAATGAAGTCTAAAATTATATTTTGGACACAATTCTTGCTTTTGATTTAACTATGAGTAGTTGAACTCCTATTGATCTTAATTTATATATCCACATGGGTTGTTTTACCTCTTACCACCCCGCTTATATAAAGAGCTTGTCTTCTCATCTCTATACACAAAAAATAAATGGCTTTTGAAGAAATGAGAGATAATTAATGAATATTTTGATTTATTTACCTTTTGAACTTTTTAAATTCAGATGTTGCAGTTATAAATGACTACCTCATTTGTTCAATCAAAAGGGATAAAAGGTAGTTTGTCATTGAGCAATCATCTCTTTGCCGACAAGAATTTATCTCCTTGCAAACTTCTTATACTCTATCATGAATTGAAGTGTACAAAGAATTGTTAGAGAAGCAACCTTTTTTCAATCTGGACCGAAACAATGTTTGGAAACTTTTTGGTATATTTCTTTACTCCTTCCAAAGAAATGGATTGTTTTTTCTTCAATAGTCATTGGTTGCATCTTCTCCACCTCAAAATCTATTGGTTTATTTCTTACAATATTAAATATGACCTGCCAATTTCCTCCAAACTCAAATTGACACCAACAAAATTGCTAGGATCCTCTATTATGGTGACAAAGTCAATTTCAAATTGAAAGCACTAATTAATATTGCATCTTGGTTTAGGAGTAGGGTCCTTCTTGCATTAGATGAGATTTTGCAACGCATTTAGTCATGGTCAAGGAATCATATTTCAATTTGACCTATGGATGTCAAGGGTCTACGCATTGAAGCTCCAATGTGGTTTTATTGCTCTTTATAGTTTTTGATTGTCCAAATTTTTTCATAAGTTTTTTTTTTCCACACTTGCTAGACTCATTTTTTAATGTTTTGTTCTTCATGATCATCAATTTCATATGAAAAACAATTTTGGGCAATGTATTAGGTTAGAAAGTGTAGTTCTTGTCAGTCCTTAACTATCGTGTTTATTAGGGATGTAAACCAACGACGCTAGCATGTGAGCCTAGAAATACAAGCCTATAAGCCTTGAATCTAGGTGAAAGTAGGTACTCTACAGCTATTGAAGGTGTCTACAACATACATATTTACAATACAAGTATCCTATAACCATGGAAGGTGTATATAATATAGGTACCTATAACACAGACACCTATAATATAAATATCCTATAACCATGGAAGGTATTGTGAGCGTTTCTAACTCCACCCTTGAATCATAAAGTTTACACACGAGTTCTAGCGGCTGTTTTGATGGAGATTTACTCCGGGTTGGGTGATTCCTAGTCAAGTGTTTGCCTTCCAAGAAATGGACACTTTTTGTGACTGATAATCCTGTAAAATTTCACTAATTCTAAAAAATACTAATTGTTGAATGGGTTAAAACGTTATGGTTAGGTAAAATGGGAAAAGAAAACAAAAACTAATCTACCTAAAATTGTATCTAAGTACCTTAATAGAATATAACTTTTCCTTCCCAAAATGGTAAATGATTTTGATATTCTTAGCAAAGTTACCACGGGTCGAGTTCGGCCCCTTACTTGTGCTAACCTTCATCCACTAATCTAAAATAGCAAATCAATCCAAAATACTTCTAAATTCTAAGGCTAAGTTATTAATTCTTTTAAGTTACAGATTTTTAAGATTAATCAGAATTTTGACCTATTTGGATGTTTTTTGTCCAAATTCGGTCTCAAACTTCATCCAAACTTTTACCCTTCAAAACTAAAGTATTTTAAAAAGTAAAAATAGATTTTAGAATCTCTATAGATTCTTTGTTTGATTTCTACCTATAAAGATTCTTTAAAGATTCTTTTGGAGGAAAATCTTAAATTTCCATCCAACTTATGTTTAAGTTTAATTATTAGTAACTTTCCGTGGTTGGATTAAATGATTTGTTTTTAGAAACCTCTAAATTTTACCTATTAAGTTCTAAATTCTTACTTAGATTCTAAAATTCTAATCTAAAAACTAACTTCTAAAAGCAACGATTCTAACTTCAATTTGAAAACAAACCAATTCAAAAAGTAAAATAACTAAAAAGCACAACTAAAATATCTCTGTGTCCATAGTAGCCATGGTCCCGCCATTGCATATCACCAACATGATGGATTCGTAATATCCATCGTCCTCCATCACGTGCGCTTTGTCCTTCCTTTACGCAAATTCGGGTATTAGAATGTTTTGAAAGTCTTCCTTTCTACATTCTTCCTAATTAATTCCTACAAGATGTTGTTAGTTTTAAGTATTTAACGTAATTCCTTAAGTTTTAGGAATTTAAATTAAACACTTGAGTGTTTATAGTTGGTTCCTAATTAATTCTTTTGAATAAAATGAACTTCAAGGCCCTATTTCCAAATTCCTTGGAGATTTATTCAATTTATGAATTAATTCTAAAAGTTAGTATTATCCAACTCTAATAAATATTCCAATGAATAGTCAAGTTTGTTTGTTGTTCATTAGTTTATTAGTTTTGTTGGATTAATTTAATCTTTTTGTTGACTTTTGTTTTTTTCTATTTGGCTTATTAGGCCTAATAAAACAAAACTTAAACCAACATTCAACCAACTAATTTGCACCGAAATCCTAATTAATGACTAAAATCAAATTTTTCGATAGTAAAAAGAACAAACCAAAGCATTATTCCAAATGAATAGTGAATGAATAGGAGAAAAAGAATAAAAAACAACAACCAAGGCCCACATAAATAGTTAGGTGAATAGAAGAAACAAATAAAACTGAGAACAATTCCAAATGAATAGTTAGATACTTGTAAAGTATTAGTTTTTTAATTCTAGTTCCTCCCCAAAGCCGCTACTTTGTCTCCTTCTTCTTCTTTAAGTGTTTTGGATTTAATTATTGGTTGTCATTTGAAGTGTGGCTATGGAGTGTTGAGAGTTGTAGATTTGTGTATGTGTAGTGAGTTTTTGAGGTTCAAGAGTGACTAGCCAACATTTTAGGAACAAAAGCCAAAAATTTGTTGGTGTGGCGAGCAATGGCCTAACCTTGTTCTGGTTTACACCTTCAATTGATGATTTGAAGTTCCTCAAAATCCAACCTTTCCAAAGGATTGAACTCCCTTGACTGAACTCTCTGGACTGAACTCCAGCGACCCCCCACTCCCCAGCGACCCTGCCCTCAACGTCCCCCGCTCTAGTGACCCCGACACCCCAGCGTCCTGCCTTCTCTTTCAACGACCCTGCCTGACACCCCAGACTCCTCCCAAACCTCCTTGGACTCCCTGGATTAATAACTAGGCAAAGCAATCTAAACTAAATGTTGGATTTTTTGGAATAACTAGGCAAAACAAATGTAAACTAAATGGGTTTTTTGGGGGGATAACTAGGCAAAACAAATCTAAACTAAATGTTGGGTTTTTTGGGATAACTAGGCAAAGCAAATCTAAACTAAACAAAACTATATAGACTAAAACAAAACTAAAAAAAATCCATAACTTTAGCAAATTAGGACAACAAGGTAGATGATGCATTACATCAAACAGAAAGAGTCGATCTTGGTGTTAGTATTGGGCTTAAATAGCATTTAACCAGCCAAAGCTTTGGCAACTGCTAATTTTTGTCCCAAATCTCGAAGGTAACTTTGTTTTTTAAGGGTCAAAGCTTTGTCGCGCGGGAGCAACCCCAAGCTAAATTTACATATTGCGGTCTCAATTTGTCCGAAAGTTTCTTAATCCTTAAATGAGGTACACATGAAAGTGTTTAAACTGAAAATCAAAGATTTAAATTGTGGTTCCAAGTATCCAAGAGTTTAAGTCCTAAATGAGGTACACATGAAAGTGTTTAAACCAAAAATTAAAAGTTAATCAGACCAACTTTTGTTATACAACAAAGTGTTGGTTGGGGTTTGAATTAAAATCTTTTGGTGAAGTTAAGCTTCACCGCCTTAAGGTTCTAACTCAAATTCTGCTACAATCACAAATTATTAGTATCTTATTAAAAGTATCGAGTATTTGGAGGACTGAACCTCCCAATGGTATGATTTTAATGTGGTTTGTTGGTTGTAAAGGGAACCCGTGTCCTCTAACCAAATCCTCTACTAAAAGAAAGCAAAGTGAGCAAAAGTTGGCCGTATCTTGGCCTCAATAGATAATCCCAACAAAGTCAGTTAAGCAAGTTGAAGTGTGAGTCTTCCACATTCCAACAGAGTAACGATAATCAGAAAATAGTTTTTGGGGTCTCAACAAACTTTGGAGGGAGGCCTTTTATACTTGTTAGAAGGCCTCACCACCTCAATTTACCAATAGATATTATGTCTTTTACTCAAAACTAACCTAAAGTTAAACCTAATCTACCCTAAGATACTTGCTAAATATTCTTTGTATAATCTTAAGAGTTTTCTAGAATAAGCCTTAATTAGCAAGAAAATCTTGTCCCAATAAAATCTAAGATTTTTCCCAAAGATATTTAGGAAATTAACGTAATCGTTCTTGAGTTAACTTGTGAATAACCTTAGGATATTTCCAAATATTCTTAGTTTAGTCCAAATTGGCTTTTAAAGGAAAGATTTGAAATCTTAACTAAATCCAATCTTTGATTTCCACCAAGATATTTTGCAAATTAATCCTCAATTACCACTAATTACTCTAAAAAAGGCAAATCTACTGCTAAACTCTTCCTATCTTCTTGAGAACAACTTGAAATTGAAAACCAATTTTGCCATCGCGTTTAGAAGACCCCCATTAGTCTAGCCTATCTTCTACCCCCTTCCTTCAGGTTGTAAATACTTATAAAACCCACTAACGGTAATTCCAAAGAAAAGTCAAAATCCCAACTATTGGACGTTGCAATTTTCAAATAAACTAACTAGCTAGGGTTGCTTGGAAGGTTCATGAGATCAAGAAAAGACTCCTTATTTGTGACATTCCGACACCGTAAGCTCTTGATTCACCAGTCAACTTGCCGTCATGTTGTAAATTCTTGTTAAATTCGATGTCATCACTGATTCTAGTACTTCTGACTAACAAAAAGTCTTCAAACTTGATATGTCGGTTCCTTGGCACACCAAACTCTAATCTAATTTTTAGTGAAATTTTACCACACTCTGGGTAGTTTTCATGAAATTACCATCAGTTAAAAAAGTCGGTTGACTTCTCATGGAGTCGTTGTGGAGTTTTGTAAAATCCCGAAACTTTTGGAAAATCTCTAAGACATTTTCTAAAGCTATGGGTAAAACCAAATCTTCAATTGCATTATGCATAAGGAGGCTAAAATTAGTAAATCCTTGTTAATTTTCATTTGAGGAGGAAATCATTTGGTATTGGGGTTGTCGCAGATGATTAGCTCTGATGTTGACTTCTTGGCATGCTTTTCCCTTAAAGCACCTTTCTGTAAGCTCCAATCACCCTGTCCTTCGTCTACTTTGCATTTGGATTCATATCGTAAATACCTGCAACACTTTCATAAAATGATCCACATGCTCTACGAATTGAATCTAAGACTTCTAAATCTGTAAACTGAACTTTTTAACTTTAGCCAAACTGTCATATGCATTCTGCAAACATAGTTTTACATGGACAAAACACTAGAATTGGCTAATTCTCATATCCTCACTTCTTTCGGAACTACTAATATAAACTCTCAGACTCTTAAGTAGGTCCTAAAATATGGATAAACAGAGTATTTGTGTTTTTCCCACTTTTAGGAGACTCCTCACCAATCTGGTAGGGACTACCTATCAAATTCTTCTCAACTAACTAATGCATATTATTCTGCATGAATTGACACTAAAGCTTAACAATAAATCGTGAAAAATCATCTCAGAGCTCCAAGTGCTAGCTTGAGGGCTCACATGTACCTATAATAAAATATCCTATAGCTATAGAAGGTATCCGTAACATAGATTCCTTTAATATAATTAGGCATCTATAATATAAATATTTTATAGCTATAGAAAGTGCATATAATATAGGTATTTATAACATAAGAGCTTGGGCTCCTAGGCTCATGGGCTCAAGATGTAGGCTCACATACTAGCAACCGTGGAATGTGGACTATTATGTTTTCAAGGATGGAGAACATTAACATATTGATGTTGAGGAATGGCTTGGAGGTTTTCTTGTGTGTCTTTGATTGAATGTTGCGGTTTAACCTTTAAACGTTGAGGCGGACGTTTTGCGGCCGATGAATGACAAGAGAATCTCCTGTATATGACAAAAGTGGAACTATTCATCATCCAAATTTTGTAGGAAAAGGGAAGATCATCTACAATAGTTTGACTTCCAATGAGCGTTTTTTGCATTATTTTAATCCAACAATTCACATGGTGTCAAAACAAATGATTTCCACAGTTATTAGCCCGTTGTTCAAGGATTAAGCAGGGTTATTATTGACTTTGTTGTTTAATCTTGACAGAGAGGGAGAAAGACTCTGAGAAGTAGTGACTTCCTCAAAATCCTAACCCAAGCCCTCAAGCCTAGGAGGACTGGCCAGGGCGAACTGACCCCTCTATTGCCCCGGCCAGGGGTAATTGTAGAAAAAAAGCCCCCTATTTTTTGCCGTGATTTTTTGTATTTCTACACCTCCCCTAGCTAATTTGGGGCCGCTGATTCCAAATCTGAATTCAGAATTTAAATTTTTTATCATCTGATTGCAAATAAAAAATCCCACAGTGTTTTCCCCATGGGTAAAACGTGGCAATAGAGGGGTCAGTTGGCCCTGGCCAAGAGGACTAACCTCTCTATTGCCCCTT
The DNA here is from genome assembly GCA_951230915.1 of Antitrichia curtipendula. Lineage (NCBI taxonomy): Eukaryota > Viridiplantae > Streptophyta > Bryopsida > Hypnales > Leucodontaceae > Antitrichia > Antitrichia curtipendula. The sequence goes on from OX579641.1 coordinate 2,142,202, forward strand.
GTTTTACCCTTTAGAAAATGCTGATTTTTTGTATTTGCCACATATGCTAAAATTTGCAAATTCTGAATTCATATTTGCAATCAAAGATCCCATATTAACTAGGAAGTGTGATGAATTATGAATTTTAAACGGCACAAAATACGGGGCAATTTTGACTTTTACCCTTTGGCGGGGCAATAGAGGGTCAATCCTCCCTGGCCCAAGCCCTCACCCCCACATGAGCAAAATCTCCATTTTTTGTAATGTATGTTTCAAAATAGAAAGCTGGTGAGGTTTGACCTAGCCAGCACATGAAATATCTTTCCAGGGTTTAACTTGAATGGGAGCATCTTGCCCAGTTGAAGGGGGAATAGGGATCCACTGTTTTCGCTTCCAACCCCATTTTTAGATTCGATTCGTTATCTGCAACTAACGGATGACAACAATCCACACCTCCGTCGATGAAATCATCCCAATCAGCCACCCCCGGTTTCTCTCCGACCATGATGGATTCCCCGTTATCGAGTGCCGTCATCACCTTCGACGTACCGAAGGTCATGCTGTCGACACGTCCGTCCTCCGTCCCAGTGAGCTTGGCGAGACGTCAAGTACCCCCCCTGCTGGGCTCCCGGGCTCCCTTCCTCAAAGTATTATTGTTTTTTTATGAATGCAAGCGAAATGTTTTCTTTCTTTATTTTTTATTTTTCGTGTGCGTTTTGTAATGTTACAAAATATAAAAGAAAGAAAAAAAAACAAAAAATAACATACAGTAAACTAAACATTTAGCTTGCATTCATAAAAAATCAATTGTATTTTGAAATTCAAGGGAAAAGAAAAGCTCTCTTTATATACACCTGGGGTAGAAGGTAGAGCAACCATGTGGGATAAATAAATTAGAATTTGTAGTTTCTCAAGCACTCATAGTTAAGTCAAAAGTAGGAATTGTGTTTGAGGTGAGATTTCAGACCTCATTTAGGCATAATAAAATAATTTTTCTCAAAAAACTTTGAACTTAAAAAAAGTTGATAAATGAAGATAAGTTTCACCTCCAAAAATCTATTTGGGATTTTGAATCTCCAATCAAAAGTTATGGACAAATCTCAAAGAGGGGTCGGAAAAATGTTAAAGAAAATGTCCATTCCAACCCCTCTTTGAAGTTTGTCCATAACTTTTGATTGGAGATTCAAAATCCCAAACAGATTTTTGGACATTCATATTTATGAAATTGTTGAAGGCATGTCTAGCAGTATAGGAAATAACAACTTACATAGTTTTCTAATGAAGTTACCAAAACAAATTAGAAAAATTAATAGAAACATTTTTTAGGGGTTCGGAATTATAAATCTAAGAACATATTGAATTTTGGAAGTTGAAATTTGCATAAATAAAACATTATCTGAAAAACTCACTTATATAACTTACACATTCAATTGTTTTTCTATCCTATGCTAAACAAAAAAAAAACATATGAGAATTTTTTTAATTGAATTATTATATTGTACTTCACCTACACTGTTTATATTGCTTTGAAATTTTAATTTGATGTATACATTTATTTTCACTTACAACCAATGACTTCAAAAAATTATTAGTATTTGAGTGAAATCATGAATAAATTTTTTTTGTCATTGAAAAATCATATTTACTAGCTTGTTTTTCAAGAAAAAAATTTATTCAATTTTGAAAAATACTTAATACATGCCAGTGTAATCATTATGAATGTAAATATATAAGCAAATCCAATATAGGTAGGAGAAGGAATTGTATATACTTGAAGTGCATTACAGAGTGTAAAGAGAAGAGGAGTAGAAACAAAAATAAAATGTAAAATAGTAGAAGTATTATTGATATTGTTATACTTAATAAATTCATGTATTTTAGCATATAAAAGATGATGTATTACCTGATCACTTTAGAGCCACTATTTGCTCGAGGTTTGAGCAAACTTCTGGGTTTGTTGACCTTCAAAGTCTCCTTGGTATATTTGCATGGAAAATTCTCATTGTTTTGCTCTCCAGCTACAAAATCTTCTAGCTGACTCCATGGAATGACAACAATCTCAGAGTCTTGATAAATTCCTCAGCTAGAAGTCCTATAAGCCTTCCAAATCAAATCTTCCCGCTAAAATGGTCCAACAAGTGGATGTTGGACAGTCTCAGCTAATGAAGAAATCAATCTATTTTTTTTTGAGGAAAATGTGATTCTTCTTCATCATCACTTACTTCAACCATGTGCTAGCCAGATTGTAGATTATTGTGGGGGTCTATGAACATTTTCCCATCCATTTGTAGATGCGCATTGCTCTCTTCTTCTCCCGACGCATTAGAATCTAGGGCCTTCCGTGATAAATCATTCCCCACGGCTGTGGTTCTATGAGGACTAACCATTGAAGTATGTCCAATGCTAAGCCAACTTCAGAGTCTATATTGTCATCATGATGATGATGGTGGCCCTTAAACAACCCTTTTATTTTCTCCGCCATTGTTTTCTTTGCCTCAGGTGGCACACCTCCAACCAAATTAGAATCCTTTGCTTGCAAGCTTCATCTGCATGCAAAGTGTAGGCGTCTACCGTTGGCTTATAGAGATACGCTCCTCTAATCTTTGTAACCTTGTCCATTCAGATCGTTACAATTTAATAACTCCATCACATAATAGTATGACAAATTCAAAATATCAAAAGCAGAAAAGCAATGCAACAAGGATCAAGTGTAGATTTGCTCACCTAAACTAATGCAACCACAACAATGAGGACTAACTCCATCACACAACACTATGAGAAACTCAAAATGACAAAAATAAAATAAAAATGCAACAAGGATCAAGTGTAGATTTGCTCACCTAAGAAAACTAAAGATGGAGCAGGGCAATTTGCAGCGGGAGGAGTAGGGTGACTAGAACGGGAGGAGCAGGGTGATCTAGAGTGGAAAGAGCTAGGTGATCCAGAGCGGGAGGAGCAGGACGATTTGAAGCCAGCTTGGCAAAAGCGGCAGCTCGGAAGGAAGCTGGCCTACCCACCAGGCTACATCCCCCTCGAAAAGCTCGGGGTGGGGGGTGGGGTGGGGTACTTAATGTCTCGCATGAGCTTGAGTTCAATTTCTAGTTTAGAGGAGAACCGATTAGAAAGCAACAATTTAAATAAAAGGATCGCGGAAAAGTAGTTCCGGGTTTGGTTCGGATCACTTGGCCCCCTCCCATGGAATGAAGTCAATTTTTGTAGTCCAAGTGACTAAAAGTTGAAGCTAGGCTCGCCTTGCGCGTCCGGCCCATCCGCTACCGTGAAGACAAGCGGAGCGGGGCGGGGTCTTCCGTGAGTTTTGTCCTTCCCCATCCTGTAAGTAAACTAACAAAGATTCCGCACTCTTTTCGCTCATCAATACACCGAATCGGGGCCAACGGAACCCAACCAATTTGGGTGTATGATATGTCATCTTGAAAGTGCATGAACTCAAAGTCAATTAAGGACTACATCATAGGAGGGTCCCTAAAGCACCAGTAGGGATCCCTTGGCCTAGACTTCCTCCACCATGTGGATTAGCCCCCTTCCATTGCGCTTGCTATTCATTGGCCCTCCCTCCATGTCTGGGGTGTCAGGTAATTGCATCCGCTGCAAACACCAAATCACGAACCCCCACTAGAAGGAACCTGTGTTTTTTTTGACGCATTATTTTGGACGTCCACTTTTTATGTTAAAACTGATGTTAAAACTAACATCTGAATGCTATTTTGATGTCAAAACTAGCATCTTAATGTTATGTTTGATGTCTAAAAAAAGTGGACGTCTAAAAAAATGTGTCAAGAAAAACACAAGTTTCTTCTAGTGCCTGCATGCATGCAATTGATCGGGAACTCGGCTGGTCTAAAGAAGAGTTCCAGTGCCGTGATCAACAACAATAAGACGATCTATCTATTGGTAGGAAGGGAGGGGCTTGGAGTCTTTGTCGCCCTCGAAGTGAGGGAGAGGAAGGAAGGCATCAATTGGATAGCAATAGGAAGTCTATGGGTGAGGGAAACGGGAACGGGAGGTAATGAACAGAAGAGAGTTCGGTTCATATTCGCCACGTGGATGGGAAAGGATGGACGGTAATTGACACTGGGGTGGGTGACATGTGTTGCATTACGACCCTCCTGTCTTGAAGGATGAATGTTGGTATCAACATGGGTGGTGTCTGACTGCCTTGCTTGGATAGACAATTGACTACAGAGCTGTAGTTGAGAGCCTGACATGCTTGGAACTCTCCTTGCGCCATCAGTTCAGTCAGGATGCCTATGACTTGCTAACACTAATAGAAAATTTGTGACTGAATCAACAAAAAATGGACAAGAAAGTGTTGATTTGATATGTTAGTTTCATGTTGATTTGGACGTGTTGACTTGGACACTATCCAACAAAAATTTGTTAATTTTTTTGTTGATTCGATCAAGTATAAAAAGGAAAAAAAATACATATTCAAATCGGCCAGTTACATGGTGCTACGTGGCACTACCACCTAGGCATATTAAAATGCCACGCATATAGGCCATCTAGGCAGCCCGCCATGTTTGCGCCTGAGGGCATGGGGGTTTAAACCTCCCACCTCCCAAATGGGAGGCCATGAACTTGGCCACTATACCATGCACAAATCTGCTTGACTCTATATGGAGTAAAAATTTATTAGTATAGTTTTTGCAATTTGTTTTTCAATTTTTTTGTTAATTCAACGAACTTCAAAGGTTGTTTTGGCATAGTAAAAAAACTTTTTCCAAAAAACTTTGAACTAAAAAAAATTATTTTACTATGCTAAAACAACCTTTGAAGTCTGTTGATTTTAAAGAACACCGAATTGTGAATGATTAAGTTTTGGAAAAAAATTCAATTGTACATAGAATTTCAACCATGGTCATTTAAACATTGTCCAAATGTTGAAAATGTACTTGAAACTTCTTTAAGTCAAAATGAACAAAAAATTGTTAATCTTTTTGTTGACTTGGACATTGTACTATTCAAATCAACTAAAAACTGTGAAAACGGTCGACACAATGTCCAAATCAACAAAAACTTGGTGATTTTTTTGTTGATTTGGACATCATTTTCTAATAGTGTAAATATTTCCAATCTCACAGCTTCTGGCTAGGATTTTGCGTTCTCGAAGCTTTGACATTGGAAAGGACCAAAAAATTAATAAAAAACAAGACGCAATCTTTTATTAATATATCAATGCATTATTATTTGGATGTTTAAATTGTTGTTTTCATTAAGTTTTTTTCGTCTTTGCAATAGAAAAAGTAGTTTTAGAATGCTTTAAACACTTGTGGCTTAGGCTTAGTGGCTTTGGCCATAGCACACCAATGAGGTAGCCATGAGCTCAAACCCATGCATTAGTGGAGTGCTTACCACTATAATCCACCCAATTAGAGGGGGGGGGGGGGGCAAATGACCTTGCTATCATATGGGGACATGAGAATTTCTTAAGGGAAAGAACATGTCAATTCTAACGAAGGCATCATAGATGGAATTCACCATCTAGGTCCATGAGATTAAAAGAGTTGATCTATTCTCAACAAACACTTCGTTCATGCCGGTATGATCCTTTTTCTTAACCCTTAAAACCCTGCAAGGGCTTTTTCAAAGTAGTTCATGGATGCTTGTTCAAATTACTATAGAAATGAAAATTGCACCTAATGGCCCAAAAAAACCCAGATCATTTTTGAGTGACTACTTTAGTCATAAGCCAATCTCCTTCCATGGTTAACCTTCTTCTTTCATCTTGGAATGCTCTTGCAAAATATACACAAAAACTATAGGGTTATTAGGTAGAAATGTCTATAAGCACCATTTTCATCCTCCAACATTGAGATTAAAAAAGGGTGAAAATGAACACTTCTTGACTCAAAATCAATACAACGTTTTAGGGGAATCAATTAAGAGGTGTAGAGTTTTTAAAACAACCAATGAGAGTTGAGACATCTTGTGCTTCAAGAGTGTCCATTCAAGGTGTGTAGTGTTACCAAGAGTACTACATATAGGCTAGGTACCCTATATTTTGAACTTTTGAGTTCACTAATAATCTCATCAAATTTTTCTGGTCACTTGACCTTACAACCACCAAAGGCATCTTTACATTTGATTGCAGATTAAAATTGTAGAGTCGGTACATGTGACTTTTGGTATTTTTGAAGCCGGATACACTAATCATGATATTTAATCATTTTAGTGTAAAATGATTAAACAAACTCATTGCTTTTGAAAAAGTTATAAGTTTTTATTAAGAGCACAATTATCTATACTATTCCAAAAGGGGGATCATTATAAAAATACTTGGTAAAAACGTTCATAAAGAGTCAAAATTTATCGCATTTACAAATCAATTAGTTGTGGTTCAAACTAAATATCATTATTAGTGAAGTACATACCAATAAATTATAGTAGTTGCAAATTTGCAATCTATTGTGTTAATTTGGAGAGAGTCTACTAGTAGTTATTGTTTATTATTTGTGAGTTGGTATCATTTGAAAGTTGGAATGGATGACTCCACATCATTTCATCCAAGAGATGAAATGATGTAGTATATTCCATACCCCAATCAATAACTAAAGATACATGTGTCAAAAATTGTATGAATTGAAGTACATTGCACTAGGTGCCTAGGTTAAAATTGAAAACTACGGTTAGAAGTAAAATATGTGCTTTTTAAATTAAACTTTCAACAAAATAGCAATTGTAAACCATGGTCAATAGAAAATTGAATACTTTTAAATTAAAATTTCAACAAAATAGCATTTAGTTCACAAAAATCAATGATTTCAACAATTGTTTTGCCTCATTCAACATAGAAGCCATTCATGATTTGTGGACTAAATGGAGAAGACAACTCTTTATATACATATGAGGTGGTAGGAGGTAAAACAAACAATGTGGGATAATTTTTATGTTTTGACTGTGAGTGGTGAAGCTCTCATCTTCAAATTATTCTATACTCTTAGAAAAATCATGTTGGACAATGGGCTTCAATATTGAAATGACAACTTCACCTTTCATTCCTACAACGTCAATGATGCAATCCCTTCATTTTACCATCAAATTTTTTTTTTATTGGAGATGGCTAAATTGCATTGGTATATTATTCAATAGATTTTTGGCAAACCATCTTTCTTTAAAAGTATTTGTTGATTTGTATGTCTTGTCCTAAAATTAGCAAAAAGAATTGGAACATACCACAAATATATTGTCACTACCGTATTCCAATACTTTAGAGAAGAACTCTGAAGGCTATTGAATGTTATGCTTCAGATTTTTAGTTTTTTGTGGTTTACATTCAATATCATGAATATCAATATTAATGTAGTACCGGTAAATGATGGTGTTGCAAACTTGCAATTGATTGTATTAATCTGGAGAGAGTCCACCGGTACTGTAGTTTTTATGATTTGTTGTTTGTGAGTGGGATCATTTTGAAGTTGGGCCAGACGTGGGAACCAAACTAACCATAACTAACTCCAGGCAAGTCTTCGGATTTTCAGTTTATTAGTATTACCTGTCAAACCAGAAAACCGACCCTGCCAGGCCTGGCTGGCAGGTTTGAAATCTATCCTTTGCCATCAAAATTCCGTTTTGTTTATGTACAAAAAAGAAAAAAGAAAAGAAGAGAAAAAACAGCAGCCGGAAAACTCCCAATAATCCACCCGCTGTCCTGCCACTGTTCACTGTTCACTGTTCACTGTTCTGTCCCGTCCGTCCGTCCGTCCGTCCGTCAGAAGCGTGTCGTCACTCCAGTTGGGTGTAAAGTGCAAAGCGCAAAGTTGTGAATTTCCCCACCAGTTTACAGCCCTTTCCTTGCCACAAGCTGAGTGGCTGGGTCTGCGCAGTGGTAATGGCCACCCTTGTTATTGGTCCCATGACCTGCACTTTGTCTTGGAAGCCAGACAGGTTGGCCAGTTGGAGCTCATGCAGTATTCATCTCCCTCCACGGCCCAGTTGACATAAAAGAAAGGGAGAAACCCCAAGGGAGTAGATGGATGGATGGATGGATGATTCATTCCCATCTGCACATCCATCCCTCCCTCCCTCCCTCCTGCTGCACTGCAGAATTGCAGATAGATATTTTGTATCTGCTGGCTGGATGATATTTCCAGCTCCAGCTGCATCAGTCGGTCTTCAGTAGTACGAGCCGTCTGCATGGTGTCACATTCCCTCACGCCCACTTTGGAGATGCATTATATGGGATGCATGGTGCCCAAAGCACGGTTCATTTGCAGATTGGCTGGATGATGCTGGGGAGGACTGGTTATTATTGCTGTACCTGGCCTTGCGTTGGGTTGGATACGTCATGGATTTGTCCAGGGAAGCAAACTCATGGTCTTCGTCTCCGTCTTAGGTGAGACACGCAATTGGGTGATTTTCAACACACACACACGCAACGCTCCTCAGAAGTCATGCAGCACAACGACCACAAAAACCTTACAATCATCCAATTGTGCGATTTTGGGGGGAAACGAATTTAGGGGCGTGCAGTAATGTAAAAATGTCCTGAAGTGATCCCAAGGAAAGTTGGAAGAGCTACTTTAACTACTCAAAAAGCTAATCAGTGCTATAAAAAGGAATAGAGCCTTTTACAATGTAAGGTTGAGGCACCAATTGTCAACCACACCTAGTACCCAACTTGTAGGGTGCGTTATTTCCAACCTTAGGTTAGACCTCAAGTTTGGAATGGGTTTTATTTTGGTCCTTGTCAAGGTTGGAACTAATAAGGTTATGACACATGTCTTGAAATAGTGAGCGAGAAAGTAGTTCTTGAATGATTGGAATTGGAAAACTTTAGACATTGGCTACTAGACAAGTGCATTTGGGGGCTCCCAAAATTCACAATTATTTCAATTTTGGAAATAAAATGCTGAAATTATTTCTATCCCCATATTTCCTATCTTCCTACATGGGAAAAAATTTCAGCACCTCATATTCCTCATCATTTGCTCCAAAATCACTTAAATGACCGACTATTGATGCTTCTACTTTAGTTGTTCGTTCAAATGAGGAGCACACGTTTTTTAAATTTCTTCTTTTAAGTATTCTCCATTCAATTTTGTTTTAAGTTTAATAACCTTCAAAAATCAATTTCTCTAACTTTGTTTAAGTTTAGCTTTTTTTTCGTAAACAAATGAAACCAGTCGACATTGCACAAACAACTATAAAAGCTTCACTACAACTAAAACCACCACCACCACCACCACCCAAAGAAAGTTTTAACAATTTTTCTAACTTTGACAATTATGTTTCTTGAATTATTAGTCATTGATAGTGGCAAAATGTTTGGCCATTTCCATTTGACTCTTAGAACAAATCAACTAATCTAAGTAGCATTACAAGAAGGATCATTGCAAATGTAAAAAATAGGGAGGAAGGAGCAAAATTTGCTATCACACATGTAGAATTTGAAATAAACCATTTAGGAAGCTTCATATAAGCCAATACCATGTACCAATGGAGAGAAGAAAGGAGTGCCTACTACATTTGAAAAGTACGAATATGTTTTGGAAGGCATATAATGAATTACTAGCTTCCAAGGCTAACTTTCTATGTTAACATGCATGAATTAATCTCTAAGTGACCAAGAGAAAGATAAAAAAATTTGACTTCAGAAACTAAGAGTGAATTACATCAATTTCTGAAGTCAATTAAAAAAACAAACCCAATCCATACATTAAATTAGACTGTTTGTCCCATAGTTGCATTCTTGGTATTGTTGGAAAGCTCTCTACAAGGATGGGTGCACAAGCTTCGTTTTGTGGTGTTTGAACCTACGGTGTGAAAATTATTGAAGTTTGAAGTTTTTATGAATTAAAAGATTAGAAAATTATTACTTCTTACTTCTATTTTGGTTGTGACAGCGGCACAAGACACACTAGTTCCCTTCTGGTTTGATCACAGAAGATAATTTCTTTAACCCCTTTTGGAAGTTTCCTGAACAGTGTACTCAACTCCTCCAGATAATGTGAATGGCCAATAGTGGTAGTCACAGCTTGTTCACCGTGATGGTGAACAATGAACATTGAAGTGGTGGCGGCGTAGGGTTGGCTTGCTTTCGACGGAATATTCATAGCGGAACATTGATTGTTCACTTCCAACATCCACCTCCGGAGGTGGATGTTGGAAGTGAACAATCAATGTTCCGCTAAGATTATTCCTTTGTTCTCTTAACTTTCAATTACATCCGTCCATCTTGCCATTATCCATCCTCCATTGTTCATTCTCAACATTTGAACAAAAAGGGTGGTCGCGGCTTGTTCAATATTTGTCACTTCTCATTGGCCCCTCAAAGCACTTTCCATTGTTCACCATCACGGTGAACAAGCTGTGACTACCACTAATATGAATATTTGGACATGCCGTTCTCCTCCTGTGTAACGGGAGGGTGAGTTTTTTTATTTATTTATTCTTGCAATTGAAGCTCTGCAATTTGTGTATAAAAAATGTAAAAAATACAGTAAAATGTGGACAATTGCACCGATAAATAGTGTTGATACTTTCTTATTAAGATTTTGAGGAATTTGTCAAGAATGCAAGAATAGATGGGCACCAGAGGTGAAGGGAGAAGGCCAAATCAGGTTCGGAACTGACCCCTACCAAAGAAACGTGGCCACATGTGGGGCCTGAATCCAAAGAGAGAGCCTACGCTACGCCCCAAATATGCTCTCCCACTCTAATTAGACATCTTGTAATATCCACTCGGATGAATGAAACTCAACCCGATACGAACGAACAGAGTCCGATCCCCCCGCCACCCCTCCACGAAGCAGCGCCCCTGACCGCAAGCAGACCCAACAAGAGAGAGTGGCCGCGCCCTGAAATCCTTTTCTTCACGTTCACTGAGAATCGTACGCTCTTCCATCATTTCGCATCGACACTTCACGACTCTAAGTTTCCTGATCAGCCGAAAGCCTTGCCACACTGGGATCCGAGTGAGTTTTGAGCGCCTCGGGAAGTGGAAGACGGCATTTGGCTGCTATTTGTAGGAGCAGTACCAACGGCGAGGAATGCGACGACGAGGGCGATGAAGAGCTTGTTTTAAAGTATCTGGCGTTTGCACTTCATGCACTCGGGTTGCAGACGTTGTTTGGGGATTTTCGGTTTGTGATTTGGTAGTTGTGGTGGAGAGGTGGTGATCATCACGAGATCGGTGACGAATCTTCTCGAGTTTGTTCTCGCGAATCCGTGGATCTGCCTTCTTTGGGTCGCCTTCTGAGTCTCTGCAATTGTTGGGTTTCGTTAGAATTTGGGTTTTGGGGTTAGATTCTGCGAGTTGAGGTGCGTCTGCCGGGGAATTTCGGCCTGTTTTAGCATTTGAAGGTCTTGAAGAGCTCATATTCTTTCTGTTGCCGTGGTCGGTCGTTCGTTCGTGTGTTTTGCGTGTTTGGGACTCGTTGTTTTTCTTCTGGAGTTGGGATCATCCCGAGGTCTTCAAGCTGGCCGCCCTGGAGCACAACGAGATGAGCCGGCGGTGCTCGCACTGCGGCCTGAATGGCCACAACAGCCGGACGTGCCCCGACCGCGGGGTGCGGCTGTTCGGCGTCCGCCTCACGGACGGTATCAGCAGCAGCAGCAGCATGAACATGCGCAAGAGCGTCAGCATGAACAACCTCAGCCACTACGCCAGCCCGCACAATCCCCCGTCGCCGCCGGAGCCTTCGGAGTCGGGCGCGGCGCCGGACGGCTACGTGTCGGATGGCTTGGTGCAGACGTCCAACAACGCCCGCGAACGGAAAAAAGGTACCTATCGGGAGCCCCTGCCTGGCCCTTCTGCTGCGACATGCGGAAGGGGAACTTCCTTCTTTGCTTCCCTTTTTTCTCCCCTCAAGCTCGTGTGTGTGGAAGAAGCTCGCTAATCTGTTAAGTCGTGAAATCGTCGAGAAGGCCGGATGTTTGCAAGGATTGCAAAATGCGAAAGGCAAATTTCCTTCTTGGCTTCCTTTTCTTCCCACTAACTCGTGTGCGTGGAAGAAGTTTTTTAAGTCTAGAAGGTCGGATGTGTGCAAGGAGTCTTGCAAATTTGGGCTACAGTTTGGTATCGTCGTCGCTGTTTTGACGCCATTTCCATTTCGGGGAAGAGTGTAGAATCGGGGACCTCCCTTGCAGTATACACAGGCACCTCCATGGAGGATGTTCTGCTAGAGACATTCTGCAGCGGAGGTTCTCGATTCTACATGCGTTCCCCATTTCGTAACACGGGTGCTTGTTGAAACCCGGGAATCTATGCCCAGGAAGAATTCTTGCGCAAGTTTGGTATGAGAGCTTCATTGTGAGATTTCGACGAGCACACACCACACCGCATTAGTGTAGGTGGAACTGCTGAATTTGCTTTTGCATTTACATCGGAGCATGAAGTTGAAAAAGCGGTGCCAATCTTGAAATGTATTTGGTGTCAGATGTCGAGGCTTCGGCAATTTGAATGTGAGAAAGTTGGCTGTTCACTTCTTAATATCGAGACGAGAAGATGATGGTATTTGTAGAGCACTTCGTACATTTCGGTTATGCGTTAGTCTAACCATTGGCTTCGTATTGTGTTAGGGGTACCGTGGACGGAAGATGAGCATCGGCTGTTTCTGCTGGGATTACAGAAACTGGGGAAAGGTGACTGGCGAGGCATCTCGCGGAACTTCGTGCAAACGCGTACGCCCACCCAAGTGGCGAGCCATGCGCAGAAGTACTTCATCCGACAAAGCAACATGAACAAACGAAAGAGACGGTCAAGCCTGTTTGACATTGTTTCCGAATCGGTAAGCGTCAACATTGAGTTCTTTCGAAATGTCGAGAGAGACTGTGCAAGTCTCTCTGCGTTAATGTTGCTATTCAATTGTCTGGATTCCTTGTGCTCTCGACTGAGTGCGTTTCTGTGAATTGCAGGGTGTTCCTTCAATTGCTGAGGAGTCGCCCTCGGTTGCGGACCAAGAGCACAGCAACCCCATTCACCAATTGAGTTTGGGTCCGAGCTCCATGTACTCGCCCGGGGTGCTGTATGAGTCAACCTCAATGCAGGGGTATGGGGGTTTGTCCGCTCGGCCTTATTCAATGCCCAAGCACATGACGCTTCCTATGGCCCTGCCATTGATGTCCATTGGGAACCCGGGAGCACTGGTGACAGCCGACCAAGTCACTGAAGTGGTTGGAATGGGCTACAGCATGGAAAATGCTTCTAGAAACGGTATAAGTTACAACATGGAGACTGCTTCAATTGAGAGACCAGTTGGGCTGAGCTCCACTATGGAAGTGGCCGTTGAGAAGGGCCCTGCTCTGTCCCTTGGGGGCTCCTCAGGACTTCCTAAAATGCCCTTTTCCTTCAACTCGTGGCCTGGTCAAGGGTTTAGGGTGCCTGTGGGCTCATCTTCACCGAATTCCAACATTGTGAGACCCACCGCAAAGGTCGCTGCTATTACTGCTGCACCTGTCAAGATGGAGGACGATTCCAAGGATATAGCACAGCTCAGCCTAGGTCTGTCACCTCCTGAGCCCTCTCAACTAACCGCTAAGCTTCTTGACCCACCTTCCAGACATACATCCGCTTTCCATGTGAGCTCCTCGTTCGACACGAACAGTATACAACAAGGAGTGAATGCCATCAGCGTGGTTTGAAGGCATTGGTTAGAATTTTTTGTTTCGTAGACGAGAGTAGGTTTCAGTTCAGCGCAACTGCGGTGTAGATGAACGACAGACTGCAATAGGAAAAAAGAGCATTCCGGTTCCCTGTAGACTAATTCTTTATGTACATAGTTACATTTATTTATGTGCCAGAGGCTAGGCAGTTCTTAGCAGTTGTAAAATGACACTGAAGGAGATCATAGCTTTTCAAGTTCCATCAGTGGCCGTGGTTTGTGCAAGAGTAGAGCCACATTCCGAATCAGCCAGTGGAGCTAAGAATGGCGTCAGTTGCTACTCATCTGAGAGTTTCTTCTTGTACTTTTATAAGGTTTATGTACAATTGCTTGGACTGTCTTCTCTACATTGAAGAGAGTAAATCTTGTTTCGCGTGGGCCTGTTTCATTACCGCAGGGTTCAGTTGCTTTTGAATTAGAATACTGTTTTATATTTTTGTTATTATGTCGAATGCATATGCAGCGATTTCATCGCAAACACGAAATCCTCGCTCATAATGAGTAACGTACAGCCCTCGGGAACCTAGTAATGTTTCTTGGTTGCAGCGCACTCAGCTCTCTGCAATGACACTGGCTTTGTAATTGCACATTCCATTTGGATTTGCTGCGAATCTGTCGTGTTGTGTGCATATCTGATTGGAGTCATTGGACAGCTTGCAGCCTTGCACTGTTGTGAACTCGTGACGACGCGAAGAGGCAGTGTCATTATAGAGGATTGAGTGTTAGCCATGAGTGGGAGCGATTCATTCACACTACCATACTGACAGGAGAGAAATTGGAAATCTCCAACTAAATTCTGAAGCGTACTTGCAGGCCGGGAATCATGTCCTGAGTCCTGACCCAGTTTGCAAATGGTTTCAGCAGGCTGACACAGACACAGTCAATGACCAGAAAAAGCTGCCTTGGCCTCTCTCTGTTCACTGGATGTGGGGTGCTTTCCCCAGTTGATCAGGCCGTGATCATTTGCATGGTCAACTGGGTTATTAGTGAAGATAAAAAAGGTGGGCTGTCGTTTGCATCATGGCTTGTACTAACTTCACTTACTTGAATCATGAGCATCTGGAGTCCTACTTCAGTCCCTTCCCCAGAAAATAGCAAGGCCTGCTTGATGGGGCTCATGCAGATCTTCTGCAGGTGGTGCCTTGTGGTTGACTTAAGAAATAACCAGATCTTGCAAGGTCCGGAGGGAATATACTACTCAACCCCATCGAACCCTTCGAGGGCAGTCGGGTTCCGGAAGTTTCTCTTCTCTCTACGCTAAGTGCACTCAGAACCGCAATGGAGTCTCTTCTCATTGCATGACAGAGAGGGGGGAGGCATGTTCATTTCGATGACATGGGGTTGCTTTAGCAATATGATGGATGCCCTTCTCTTTAACCCCTAAAGGTCAGAGACTATGTTTTCACCAAAACCGCTCCAAAACTGCTATTTCTATGACAAGTACCAAATTTTAGAGATTAAAACCATAGGATCTTGTATTAAAATAGTTTGAGAAGTTGTGGAAAAAATTTCAGAAATTTTCATCATGTGGATTGCAAGATAATAGCGTTTAGATTGACAAAAATCCTTTTTTTGTCCTTGTGAAAATCCGGGCAGCTGCACTTCACAGGGTCACATTTGTATGAAAAAATGTCCAATATGGTGGTTACTCTTTGGATTCATTCTTCAAGGCAAGTTGGCCACATGCTTGAAAATTTCAGATCATTTGGAATTGTAAAACATATTTAAAAAATTAGTAAGTTGAAAAAGCTAGAAAATGTTCAAAACACTAAATTGTTAAGAATTGAAATATGAAATTGAAATATGCCAATCCCAATGGTTGTAATGTTGTAATAAACAATCTACATTTAGTGTTTGTTTTTGTTTTTTCAAAAATACTGAAAATTGAGTTAAATAAAGGACTTCAAAGTTTATCTTAGAATAGAGATTCCATAACTATCCGCAAATTAGAATTACTCATAACTTTAGACTCATTCATCAAAATGGAATGATTCAAAGCTTCTTGCATATATATAAATCTAAAGAAATAATTTCAAATTTTTATTTTAAAAAAAAATGATTTTTAAAGAAGTTTTTTCAGCTGCCCGGACTGCCCACAAACCAATGAAAATGACATATCATGCAATAACTTTTTAACCACTTGGTCAAAAGTTATGAAAATTATTGGGCCTCAAAGCTACTCCTTGTACACATATTGTGTGAAAATTTCAAAGACAATAAATAAAAATTCCGATTGTAGTGAGCTACCCCAAATTGCTATGTTATCAAAAAATGATATTTGGTCCTTTAGGGGTTGAATCTTTGATGGATTGGGTACAATTGACCAAGATTAAGCCATCTAGCATTCAAGTTATGTCTAGTAATGCAAAAGTAGAGCTTTGTTATGAGAAATAACATCCCTAGCCTCTGTAGATGATGATATTTCTCAACTAAGCCTATGCTTTTGCATTACCTAGTCCAATAATCAATACTAATAGCAATCAAGTATACTTACTATTATAAGATATGATTTTTATTGGATCTTATTAGTAAGGCAAAACTGTATTCCAACACACTTTTGGACACTGTATGAATAAATTATGAAATTTCAAATTTATTGTTTGTAGATGTATCCAAAATCAACAGTAGACTCTCCTAGGCTCTCATGGATTGTTTGGATATTTCTTGAGCCATCAATAAAGTGTTGTTTTTTGTTCCAAATGTAGGTGTTGCATTTTGGGCAATGAAGATTATAGATGCACATATCTTAGTAAAAATAAGGGATGTAAAAATCAAGGGATTGACCCACAAAAATTCTTACTAGTGAAAACATCATATGTGGAAATCAAAGAAATGACTCACAAAAGACCTATATGACCAATTAGACTAGTTGCAAACTTGCAATTAGACCATGCAATCATTTTATTTAGTCTATATATACTATGTTTTTCACTAAGATTTGTACACTTTTAAATTTTTTTAAAGGTATATATGTCTTCACTAGTGAAAACATGGTATGCGCAAACTAAGGAAAGATCCTTATGAAGTATGAACAATTTAATGAGTTGTTGTGGTCATTTTTGGAGTCTACACTAACCATGTTTCTACGATTGTTTTCTAAAGTGTGACTTTACCTTGACCATATAATTGGAAAATTCAATAGTACGTCAATCAATTAGAAACAACATGATGAATATAATGTAAAGCTACCACATCTTTAAAGAAATTAGTCAAATTTGGTCAAGCATTTAGAGCCACGGTTGCTAGCATGTGAGCCTAGGATCTTGAGCCCGTGAGCCTAAGAGCCTAAGCTCCTATATTATAGGTACTTGTGTTATAGGCACCTTCCGTGGTTATAGATATGTATGTTATAGGTACCTATGGTATAAGCACCTTCCATAGTTACGTGGTACTTACGTTATAGACCCCTTCAATAGTTATAGAATACCTACTTACACTTAGGCTTAAGGCTTGTGGGCTCGCATTTCTAGGCTCACATACTATCATTGTTGCATTTAGAGCTAATGGCATTGTCATGTAGGACAAATGAACTTCTAAATCAACTCATGAGTTCACAACTTAACACGTGGAAGTATTGTATACACAATATGCCTAATTTTTGTAGTATACATTGAATGCACAATTAAAATGTGTGCCTTTTAGAAAATATTGAATTGTGTATTGTTTCAATGTGAGTTGGGATGATGCATATAATAAAACATAATATATCATTTTAGAAGTTTGTATACTTTAATTTCTTATTAGTCTTCTTGTAGACATAAGTGTGGTTATCATTCTTTTTGTCATAACTTCTTTGCATATTAAATGTTATAGAATGTAAAACAAAAACTTAAGTGCCTCATAGAATACAACTTTTTTTATCTCTTTGAAATTTACATCAATACAAAAGATGTTAGATTTGGTGATTTGAATTATTTGCAAAGGTCAAAATTCACAAATATATTTGTAAATATTTGCTTAATCAATTTAGATGTTTTAAACTTTGGATGTTTCTTAAGAATGTAATTTTCTTTTAGATACCAAAAATTTTCTATGATTGGTTCCAAAAAACTACATTTCAATGTTTTTAGTGAAAAATGGGAAAAAATGATTGGTAGAGAAAGCATCATTTCTTTTCACAAATAGTGATTTTTTTAACTTCATGATTATATTGGACTCTATTTCTACATAAGAGAGATTGTTAGGATCCAACCCTCAGACTTAATACTGTCGACACTTCGCTCATTTCCCAACGTCACTGATCACATCCTAATCTCTAACACACATCATACAAAATACACAATAGAACGGAAGGTAATTATCCAACATTGAGTTCCTTCAATTAACAAGAGAAAGCGTGAGGGCCAAGCCTCCCGTCACTAGCTTCAAGGAAAGCAAAGAGATGAACCTTGATAACCGCTAGTGTAACAACCTCTATGAGAAACCGCCACTCCCAAGTCTATGTGTCATGAAGTCCCGTGTTACAACGAAGTCGTAACATTATCCCACCTTTTGGGGGCCCGTTGCCTTGAGATGTCAAGTGTGGAAATCCTTGACTCCTTGTGGAATGTTCTGCAAATTTGCCACTAGTTCCTATGAATGTTGTTCCGGTCCATATCCTTCCCATGCTACCAAATATTGGAGCTTCTTCCATTGACCGCTTATCCTAGAATCTAGTATTTTGTGGACCTCCCACTTGATATCTCTTTCAGGTGTGACGATCAATGATGGTGGCTTTTGCTGTCATCCTATGATTGTATCTTGATGATATGGTTCCAAGAGAGATACATAGAATACATTGTGAATCTGAAGTGATTTAGGTAATTTCAATTGATACACCAAATCTGAAAGTTTAGCTATTATAAGAAATGGGTCCAAGAATCTTGAAGCCAAATTTTTGGACGGAGCCGTGGTGGTGGTGTTGTCGTGGTGCAAGAGGACTTTGTTACCCACCTTGAAACATGATTGTAGTTAAACGCCCCGGTCATAATTTCTTTTTGCTTGCTCGCCCGCAATTTTGATTAGTGTTTTCACCACTTCGTGTATTTTTTGCAATTGTTGCACCCTTTCTTCTATTGCTGGAACTATTGATGTTGTTGGTGTGGTGAAGGATAATGTAAGATTATATCTGTACGTAGCATAGAACAGTGAATACCTCGTGGCCAAATGGAGGGCATTGTTGTAAGCGAATTTGGCTATAGGAAGCATCGTTGACCAGTCATCTTCTCCTTTAGCTAAAACCATTCTTAAAAATTGCTCCAATATCTAGTTGACTTTTTTTGTTTGCCCATCTAATTGCATATGAAACATTATTGTTGGAGATGGATGAATTCAAAGGAGTTCATACAATCGCTTCATAAATTTTGATATAAAAATGGTACCCCGATCGGATATCATTTCGTCTGGCATTCCGTGATGTTTCCAGACGTAATTTAGATATAACATAGCTGTTCCATTAGAATCAATGGTTTCATTCGTTAGAATAAAATGCGCCAATTTTGTATTTTTATCAATTTATACCATAATGGCGTTGTATCCTCCACTTCTCGGCAATTTCACAATAAAATCATTTGTCACTCATTTCCACGGGGCTTCAATGGCCGTTGGGATTGGTTGTAATAAATCATATTGGCCATGATGTGTCGTTTTGGATTGTTGATATAAATCACATCCATCCACATAATGGTGGACATAACGGTGCATAGTTGGCCAATAGAATGTTCTGGCTACGAGATCCAATATTTTGGCTCTTCCTTAGTGTCTTGTAGCTGGGGCGTCATGCCTTGATCATAGGATTTGCTGTCGCAATTCCTCGTCATCCGGTATAAATTTTGCATCTTGAAAATAAATAATTCCATCTATCAATTTGTATGCTTGAAATCTTCGTCAAATGTCAGATGGTGCCTTATTAGATCCATTCCTAAAAAATGCTAATAGAGGTTCAAGAGTTGAATCTTCACTTGTGGCCATTTTGATGTATTCTATAATTCTTGTGTCAGTCCAAACCGGTTCACACGAATCTAGCATTGCTAGCCTTAATAGCCATCTTGCAATGTCTTTACCTTCTTTGATAATATCGCTTCTCCTTGAGAGCATGTTTGTCCTTCCATTCAACGACCCCGGTTGGTGTTGGGTGCTGAAATTGAAAGCCGGGAGTTGCTCTGACCATCGGGCTTGTCGTCGGTTAAGTTGTTTTGTAGTTAAAAAATGCTCCAAAATTTTGTGGTCAGAAATTACTCGTATTTGATGTGGGGAACCTTCAAGATAAACTTGCCAATTTTAGAAGGCCAATACTATATTCAATAATTCTTTATCATACATGTTGTAATTTTGCTCCACCGGTGACATCTTTGAGCTTCGGTATGCACATGGATGCAAGTGCCCATCCGCCCCTTGTTGTGAAAAAATTATGCCGGTTGCAGTGTCTGATGCGTTTGTCTAAAGCACAAAAGGTTGCTTGAATCTTGGATGAAGCAATACTGGCGCTTTTAGGAAACAAATGCGCAGTTCATTGAACGCATTATCAACTGAAGGGTTCCAGTCGAATCAATGATCTTTCCGGGTCGAAGTATGAGTGGGACCGTAATTTTGGAATAATTACAAATAAATTGTTGATAAAAATTTGCGAATCCTAAGAACGCTTGTACTTCCTTGATCGTTGTTGGTGTGGGCCATTCTTGAATAGCTTGGATTTTATCTTGGCACATCTCCAATCCTCTTGTTGATACGGTCATCTCCAAAAATTTCACTACATCCGATGAAACTAGCACTTAGAAGCCTTGGCATACATGCCATGTTGTAACCGTTGAAGCACTTCCCATACCATAGGTTGATGTTTCTCCAAAGTTTTGGAGAAAATAAAGATATCATCTAGATAAATTACCACCGAAATATCGAGGAGATCACCAAAAATGTCTTGCATATGTGTTTGGAATATGTGCTAGAGCGTTAGTTAGCCCACATGGCATTACCAAATATTCATATAGCCCTCCTCCCCTTCTTTGAACTTGATCTTCATGTCGGATGGACCATGGTCCGGAAGCTCATTTGATGCCTCCTCATTAAATGCCTCACGTAGATCTTGGTATTCCATTGGAGTCTGCTGCTCAAGTGCCTCATCGTTGCTATACAATTCTGACACTTCTAATTTGTATAACTCAGCTTTTTTTGCAGATAATTGGAATCATGTCACTATTACCATTGCATATTTTGGCGCCATGATATTTAATTGATGGGATCCCTTATCTTTGACTTGCCCGTCTTCTTCTACTCGGTCATCTTACCCGATCTCAACCCCGACTTTTTGCAAGAAGCTTGGTCAACTTTCCTTTTCACTGGCTGTTGATACTAGCAATTGCCTGTCCTTAGTTCCACAAACTTTCTCTGAGTCTGTTGCCAACTGGCTACCAATCTTCTCTTGACTTTCTTCATCTTTGCTTGATAGTCCTTTTAATTCCTGCATACAAGTCTCTCAGCAATACTTAGAATCAAAATTAACGCTTCTCTGAGACCCAATCACCGAATCATGGCAAACCAACCATGGCATCCCCCAAATGCATGGGTAACGTCTTGTGTTGGTAATATCAGCAACCAACACTTCTCAATGACCTCAAATATTTAACCCCTAAAGCCCCGTTTGTCCCCTCAGGGGACAATTTGGGTCCGGATAGGTTCCTGTGACCTCAATTTGTAGAGAAATTTTTTGGGATTTTTTGGGATTTTTTGGTTGTGCGGTTCTGCAAGAGCTTTGTGGATATATTATTTTTATTTCAATTGGTGCCCGAGAGAAAAAATTATGTCAAAAATAGAGTTTGGCGGGCAGCACAAAAAAATCACAGAAAGTCAAAATAAATTTTTTAAATATTTTTTTCAAAATCTATGTCTTTTTGTCTACATTTGAAGCTTTGATTCATTCTATTTGGACTAATAATGAAAATGTTATGGACAATCTTAGTTTTTCGGGCAATCTAAGCATCTTCTTGAAAAAATAACTTTTAGGATTCATTTTTGAATGCAATTTTTATAATTTTCAGAAAAAAATTGTCAGACAAGGTTGAATTTGCCTGCTAGAACAATCTCACCGTTGAGATTATGGTATTTCAATTTTGTCTTAGAGCTATTAATGATTTAGTTATTCCTTCAATCTTGAACCTATTTCTACTTAACAATTTTTTAATGAGTAAGAATTTAGTGTTTTTTTCTTGAATTTTTTTTCCTAGATTCTCAACTGAAGTCTTCAACATATAAACTTAGAAAATCAATATCAACAATACCAAAAATTTAAGTTAAATAGGTTCAAAGCCCAAAAATCTAGTCAAGCAAGGTGTAAAAAAACTTGTTTTCTTCACTTTGAATGCAAATATCTTGCAATCTATTTGGTCAAAGTTTCTGAAATTTCTTGCACACATTCTCATACTAGTCTAGTATAAGATCCTACGGTTAGATATGCAAAAAAAAACAATTTTTATAGATTTTTGCTCTTTGCAATAGAAGTGGCAGTTTTGAGTGTGTTTTGATGGAGAAAAGGCCTCGGGGCTTTAGGGGTTAATTCCACCCTTGCCTCATGTGTAATGAGCCCAAAATTAATCATCCTTCCATCAATCACCCAAACTTCCTGTAGAATCACCTTGGGAATCACTTCCATTTGGCATTGTTGAGCAAATTGAGGATTCATGAAAATTCTTGTAGCTCCCAAATCTATGAGGCTACAAGCTGATATAGAATTAATTTTTCCTTCCACCATCAAATGCGACTCTGGATCTGTTAGTGCTCGCAAATACAATGGACCTTCCATTTGATCATCATTGCTTGAAACTTACTCCCCCTTCATCCCTTCGAAACTCTCTGGCGCACACAATTCCACTTGGCTCTGATCCTCAATCATGAATGTTTGTTGTTGTGGAAATTTTGCCTCTTCCTCGTCCATTTCCCACCTTGGCATCGTGACTGCCACAATTTGGATTGTGTCCGGGTTTCAAGCGCATGGACTTAGTCCCGGGTGCTCTCTTTTTCCAAATCCTCACCTTCTGCAATCCCTTTTTCCAATGCTAAAATTGACAATGGTTTTGAGGGATTGGTTGGGCACATAGCACGCACGTGCCCCATTAAATCGCAACCCCAACACTTATCTTGTCATTGGTATTCCAGGCGTTTGGCAGCTGTCTTTGCCAATGCTGTCGTTACATGTACAACATCGATCTCCATTGGAGTGGGGATCGAATTCACTAGAACTGTTGATGATCGCCCCATCGATCTTTGGGATTGAAGTAAGGAAGGGACGGGCATCAACCTTGGCACCGCGCCTACAATCACTCGTCCATTTGCGTTGCCATCGCCATCCATTCGTAGAGCTTGTGCGGTTGTATCTCTACAGTAGCTATCGAATCAAGGATCTCATCCTTTAGCCCACCACGAAACCTCACCACCAAGATGGACTCGTTCCAATCCATTTGTGCGGCATGTTCATTGAAAGATGAGATATAGGTCAATACTGAACCCGTCTGTTTGATCTTTCCGAGGCAATCCTCCGCACCACCCCGGCGGTCCATATTACCATATACTGCGATCAATGTGTCCCAAAAACCTTTATAATCTATCAATAATTTATGCGGCCGATTCTCATCCAAAGCTTGAAGAATTGGCATTGCCCAATCATTAGAAGAAATTTGAGGCCTCAAGAAGACCATTTCAAGTTTGTTCCAGCAGCGATAAGAGAATGCGGCCAGTTGTCAAAAGAAAAAAAATTAAAAAATTAAAAATAAAGTTGAAAAAAAAAATTGTTTTTTTTTCAAAAAAATGATGTGGCACAATCTCAATCACGTCGGACTACGCAACTAGCAATATTCCCACGTGGTCGAGACAATTTTCAGAGCTCAAAAACTTGCAATCTTCTCGAGGCTTCAAATGTCTTCTAAAGTTTGTGCGGTCATAGTTTCCTTCGAAATACCAACCGGAGTTGTGCGAACCATTTGTATACTTCTCTGCCCTTTTTTCCCGAAAACTTTTCTGGAGTCGCCACTTTCAACTCCCTGCTCCTAAAGCTGACGTCATCATCGCCACTTGCTCTTTGGGGGATCTGATCGCTCGTCTTTATAGTGGCTGAGGGAGTAGTGGTAGGCTGCAAGGAAATTGATTGTCTGGCAAGCTGTTGCACTATATCGGGAATCACCTCTCGAAAAACCGATTGCACTTGTTGTTGAATGAATGCCACCTTTTCTAACCTCATCCCTTCTGGAAATGGAGGCCCGCCCTCGGCAGCGACTCCTTCGCTCCATGACACCACGATTGAAGGTGATCAATTTTGCAGGTGTTTATTTTAGCTGTTTAATCAGGACTCACCACAGTTGCCCTACTTGACACAAAATCCATCGTGTTCCACCCCCAGTCCGTCGTCATCATTGTAGCAAGGCCTATTGACCACTTGTAGACCACAACAACTAGATCACGTCAACCCCTGTTGGGATTTGGCACGGTTGTAATCCGGAGAAATTGTAGTTGCCATGTTGTAGTCCAAGAATTTTGGAATTCCAAAAAAATTATATTAACTACTATTTTAATTATTCCATGTGATGGAGGCAGGACTCTGTCCCTGCTTCTGGTCCTAAGATGCTCCTTGGCGCGCTGACCCAAGCGGAAGACATTTTGGCAGGGTCAATCAACCCTAAGCATTGGATTCCATTCAACCATGAGAGCCTACTATTCTCAGCCCATCAATCCTCAACTGCTCAGTGCCCGTGTCATTTTGTCATCTGGGCGATTTCAATTCTGACTTCTTGTCGGGTGCTTGTGTCATTCAATATTCTTATCGATGTATCCAACCTCCAAGCTCACTATTTAAGCCACAATTGGCAAACTCTATGGCGAAAAAAATTAGATCAGTAGAAAACATATTATCCGCACTTAGAACCCTCATTACTACTGCACTAATTAACCTTCTTCTCAGCCCGAACTTGCTTGGTCCCTCACTCAAGCCAGCAGCATCTCCGATCCTTGACTCAGGAGCGTAGATAGTTTGTGACGCTTTCTAATGTTAGGATCCAACCCTCAGACTTAATACTGTCAACACTCCACTCATTTTCCAATGTTATTGATTACATCCTAATCTCTAACACACATCATACGTACTACACAATAGAACGAAAGGTAATTATCCAATGTTGAGTTCCTTCAATTAACAAGAGAAAGCGTGAGGGATAAGCCACCTCTTACTGGCTTTAAGGAATGCAAAGAGATGAACTTTGATAACTGCTAGTGTAACAACCTCTATGAGAAACTGCCACTTCCAAGTCTATGTGTCATGAAGTCATGTGTTTTGACAAAGTCATAATAGAGATATCATTGTATTAATAATCTTAGTTTAAAATACATAATAACTCAATTCATTACTTTAAAATTTTAAAATTTTTCTATTCTAAAAAGCATTTTGAATTTAACCCCTAAAAGTTCAAGGAATTCAACAAAACAAAAATGTATTATAAAATATAAGTTCTATAATTTTTTTGAAGTTTGCATCAAAAAATATAATGTGAAGCATGAAAAGTAGAAGTACCCGTACAATCAAAATTATAAAATTATTTGAAGATATAACTTCAAAAATTTATCATAAATACAATTTCTACCTTTAGGAGTTGAATTTTTTTTATTGGTCAAAATTGCGGTTTCTATTGATTTGTAAAAAATTGCATAAGATTTAGAAATGAAAACACCAACACGTTTCCGAAATAGTAATTTTTTCAACACTAATCAATTCTAAACACTTTGTGCTATTTCTCTTATAATTTTGTTTGACCATAGTGATCTTAGTTTTGAATATAAATATTGAAAGTCAATAAAATCTTTTGAAAAAAAAAAATTGAATTTTATTTTTGCTTGAAAATATTGCCTGAAGTCTGACAATGACCAAAAAATGGTTGTTTGAGCACTTAGGGATTAAATAATAACAATGTTTTTGGAATCCTACCAAAGCTACACATTGTGTGTATATATATATATATATATCATACTACTAAAATCATAACTCCCTCTGTAATATCACAAATGCTACCATTAATAATAGGGGCTCATGCTTGCTATGCTACACATTCATTGTATCACATATTAGTAAAATTTTGATATATTTGAATAGAATGCATGATAATGATTTCAATAAGTCTTTGAAATAATTAATTTTAATATTTTGTAAAAATATTTTCAATCATGCATACATAAAAATAATATTTTCACACAATCTTATATTACAGAAATAGAGTAGTAGTTTGCAACCACCTCTGTAATATCACTTTTATAGCTTTTATGATTTTAAAATTCTATTGCTACTACCAAATGATTTGAGAAATTTATTCAATTGAAGCAATTTTGGATTTTACAACAATTAAGTTGTTCATGAAGTTTTTGAAATTTACAAGTTTTTCTTTTCAATTCATCAAGTTTTTGGGTTGCCATTGTTTGTAACAATTGAGTCAACTTTTGAATGCATTACAATAAATGTGTATCTTTTACAGTATTTACCATTGCGTATATTTCATTCATCATTCAATAAATTTCTATTGTACATTTCAATACATGCTTACTTATAAACAAAATTATACAAAGATTTTAGTAATTTTTATTTGAAGATTTATTGAAATTTTTGTTCTGCATTTTATCTAATACATAAAAATTCTAATAAAATTCTAATGATGAATGTGTAGCATAGCAAGTGCCAACCGCTAGTATATATATAATTCTTGAAAGGTATCCTAATTTATATTGATTCTATTCACTAAAGCAAGGTCCATTTACATTTTTGGGTAGCAACCAAGGTTTGAACTTTAGTAAAATACAACTAAAGTATGATAAACACAAACATGGGGAATTTTGTTAAAATGGTGGTATTCCATGTACCATTTTCAGACTGCCTTGTGATATGTGTGCAAAGAATCTCCTAACCACAATGGATGTGGATTGTAAATATAGGCCAAAAGCATCAAATGCTTGCTTTTCTCAGTTAAGCAATGTAAAAAACTTCAACTACTCATCTCCATTTTCTTCTTGTTTTCTTTATCATTTCTTGAAAAACAACAACTTTAAAGGACTTAAAACCAAAGTAGACATAAAGTCCTCCTGAAAACAAAATGGATAGTTTAATCATGAAATAGATGAAAATTCATGATTTTATCATCTCTTTGAGTTTTCTACTACTCTTGTCTATATAAATTGAAGAAACTCAATGAATTGACAAAAAACAAATGAACCAAACTATTGTGATAATATAATTAATATTGACTATATAAGTGGTGGAGAAAGACAAGGGTGAGACTATAAATACTGAACTAAGAGGAAGGGGAAAGTACCATTAACTACCTACATTAATCATGTCTAATTAACTTTGTATTTCTAATGAAGCTACAGACAAGGAAGTAGATGGATTGTTTCGTATTTCCAATACTACCCCTCAGTCTTCTACTTCTACATAATTTATAATCAATTTGTCATGTACTTAGGTTTGATCAGGAACGTTCGTCTCCTCCGCTTGACGCTTTGAACTCCTTACGTGTAATTAGCCTAAGGCGACTCCTAATCTCCTAGAATTGAATTTGACTTAGAGGCTTGGTTAAGATATCAACCAATTGTTGTTGGAATCTCACAAACTCTAAACAGATTCTTCCCTTACAAATATGATCACGTACCAAGTGGCACAATTTCTCGATGTGCTTGGTATGGCCTTGAAACACAAGGTTCTTTGCCATCTTCAGGAAGCTTTGGTTATCACATGATGTAGCAATGGGTTGTGACAATGGCAAATGAATTTTTTCAAGCAGATTACATAGCCACAAAGCTTCTTTTGTTGCTTTTCCTAGAACCCTATATTCAACCTCAGCGTTGGATTGGACCATTTCATTTTGTAATTTATTCTTCCAAGATATTTGTGACATCCTAATGTTCATAATGTAATCCGAGGTAGATTTTTTCTCGTCTAGATCACCGAGGTAGTTACTATTTGAATATCCATGCGACATTATTTCTCCCCCTCTTGGGTAGTAAATGGCGATGTGTGAGGTTCCTTTTAAAAATTGAAAAATATGCAGAACAACTTGGAGATGAGCTTCCCTAGGAGCAAAAGTGAATAGAATAATTATACCAATTGTGAACACAACATTTGATCGTGTATTTGTAGTTTGCCTACTCCTATGCAATAGTATACAACACCAGGATTGTCAAGTAATGGTGAATCCATGTGGAGAGAAAGAGTGCTATATAATGAGGTTTCCATAGGGGTAGGTGTAGGAAGGATGTCGACAAGATTCATGTCTTCAAGGCACTTTTGAGTGTATCGATGGCAAAACATCATGATCTCATAGAAGTTATACAAGAAATCAACGCCCAAATACAATGATAAGCTACCAAGAATGGTCACATCGAATTTGCTACAAAGTTGTACTTGAATCCAAGCAATTTTGGAGGCATGGTTGACGGTTAACATCAAGTCAACGACATAAATGATAAGTAATATGATGGCCTCATTATTGCGATATTTATAGAAGTTGGAGTCTGCTAAGCACAAAGTCAAGCCTATAGGTAGTAGATAAGTATGTTTGTGCTCATGTCAAGCCTTGGAAGATTGCTGCAAGTCATAAATTGCCTTATGCAATTGATGGATGAGATGCTCTTGTCCTAGTTGTACAAAGCTAGGCAATTGATAAAGAAAGACAATGTCTATAATATTACCTTTTAAAAAACAATCTTATCGTTGAGGTGCAATAAGGACCAACTGTTAATAGTGGCTATGCATACAATTGTGTGCATGGTTGACTGCTTGACAATCCAGGAGAAGGTCTCCTAGTAATCAAACCTTGCATGTTGTTGGTCACTGCGTGCAACCAAGAGAGCCTTGTGCTTAGGGCCGCTGATACCTGATTTGAGTTTAAACGTCCATTTAACTGCAATAGCTTTTTGACTAGGTGGGAGATTCACCAATGTCCAAGTGTTGTTGGCGGAAATAGAAGCCATTTCTTGTTGCATGGCAGCCAACCAGTTTGGGTCTTGAGTGGCTTCATTGTAGAATAAAGGCTTGTGGAAAGCCGTAACATATGCATACATGTATAGAGGCTCGTTAAAAGCAGTGAAGCAAGTCCAAATGTCTCCAAATAAGTCAACTTCGGTAGCATAATCGAGGAATTTGGAAGGAGGGAACTTGCTTCTAGATGATCGAAAGAGGAGAGCAAAGTTTGGCATTAGTGGTGTTGGAGCGACGAAAGGCGATCCGGGCTCTAGAGACCGCGATGATAGACTTGTGTCGCCACTGTGTGGTTCATGGAGATCCAACAGTGGTAGTACATTTAGATTTGATGGACTATTGGCTATAAAGTTGGGTCTAGAGGTGAATGGTTAGGGTGATGTTATGGTAGGAAGCCAGGGGGATGGTGTTGGTGTGACTTTGGAAAGAGTAGTTTGACTGGGTAGGACTTTAAGCAAGACACTAGGTTTAAAGTTTTTGGGCTCTAAATTGTGTCAAAATCTCCCCTCCGCAAACTGTATGTCTTTGCTTAATAATATGGATTGTAAAGCGGGATTATAGCATCAGTATCCCTTTGTTTGGTCTGAGTAGCTGACAAATATTGTCTTGGTGTCGTGGTCCTCTAACTCCTTTGGAAATATGGACATATGCAATGCATCTGGACAAATATATGTAGATGTTGAAGCTCGGGAATGATATGGTGGAGCTGTTGGATAGGACTAATGCTAGAATTTGCTCAAGTTGGGGAATTATTGGTTAGATATTTTGCCGTTGAAACTACTTCAAACCAGAGAAATGGCGGCGTTCGAGCCTTGGCTACCATTGCTTGAGCCTTGTCCATGAGCATCCATTTTTTACTTTTGCTTACACCATTTTGGTAAAGTGTATGCATGAATGTATGCTCCTAAGTGAAATCGTGATGTATTTCTACAGTTTCTAAAAATTGTTTGAACTCAAAAGACAAATATTTGCCTCCACGATCGCTATATAGGGCCTGCACTTTTGTGTCGAGGCTCAATTCTGCTGCAACTTTAAAGTGCTTGAAGCATTTGATTGTGTCTAATTTTTGTTGGATAAAGTAGACCCAAGTGATCCTTGAGTAATCGTTCGTGAATGTCACAATGTAGCTATTCTTTCTAAGTGATGCATAGTGGATTGGCCCGCATAGGTTTCAGTGTATTAGTTGCAATAGAGTCTTGGCTTGTCATTTGGTTGTCTTTGGTGTAATGGTGTAGATCTGTTTCCTAGTGGCACAACTTTCACAAACGTTATGGGAATCGTTGATGAGTAGTATGCCCTTTGCAACATCTTGTAGGCCCATTGATTAAATACTATGGAAATTGAGGTGGCCTAGTTGTCGGTGCTAGAGGTGCGGTACTGATGACGATGCCATTGTGCATATGTGGAATTTTGGATCTGATACAATGTATATGTAGAGTCTAGTTTGAGATCCCAATGACCACATCTGACAATGTTATTTGGTCTTTGGTAGACAATGCATTCTTTGTTGTCAAAGACCACCATCAATCCCAAGTCTGTTGTAGCTCTAACAGAAAGTAGATTAAAAGAAAGACCAAGCACGGAGTAGACTTTACTTATGTTTATTTCATTGTTGTTGCCAAGGTTCACAATGCGTTTTCCGTCTACAAGCAAAATTCTTTCTCAATAGTCTACACCATGGCAGAGCTTGGGGATATTTATAGTGAGGAAAATTGATCAGCACCTCCGCTCATATGTTGGGTACATCATGAATCTAGTATCTAAGTCGCCTCAAGAGCTCGATCTAAGGATGGATCTAAGTCGTAGCTATTATTGATGACATTCATGGGGTGCTCCCATTCCAAACGAGATGTCTATGTACTGTCGATCAAGACATTGCTATAGAATATGGATCCCAGGTGGCTTTTTCTAGCCATCTCATGGTTGCTAGCTTGTTGGGTGTATGCATAGCATGCAATCTCCCCAAAAAATACTAGATAGTTTCGAATATTATGGCCCTCAAGTCCGCACCAATTACATGTGCAACTTACAATGAGTTGGAAGAGTGATTTGGTCAAAATGGACTCATTATGGAATATCATGGAAGTTGGATGATGTTGCCATCAGAAGCTTGAGGAACCCCCAGGTACGTAGCTTGTTCATTGAAATCGTGTTGCCAAAGCATCCGCATACTAAGGTGCTGCTCCAACTACTTGACAAAATTGGGTGTGTTGCTTATGTTGTAATAATAGCATTGAGAGCATTTTAAAAATTGGCACGGTGATGAGGGTGCTCACTTGGTTATATACGGCTTCAAAACTATTAGGCAGAGTGTTCAGCATCCGTTCAACCAAATCGGTCTCTGAAATCGCATGGCCAACTCTTTTTAGCTGCATCTTTATGTCTTCAATTTTCCAGATGTATTCATTGACTGATCTTCTTTCTTGCAACATAATAGAGTTGAATTTGTCCAACAACATTAGTCTTGATGTATTACTAGTTTTCTTAAATCTTTCTTTGAGTGTGTTTTAAGTGGTTTTGGATTGCTTATCTCTATGAGTTCGTTAAAAATGGATTCACTACAAGACATCATAATGGAAAAAAGAACTCTAGCTCTTCCCCAAGTCGTTTCTTCCGGCTTGTTGATCATGGGTTGGTTGTTTCTAGTTGGGTCTACGTACTTCTCCATATTTTCTTTCATCAATAGCAGTCTCCAACAACTTTTCCAAGTTAGGTAGTTTTTGTAGTGAGTTTTTGAGATTTGGTAAGAACTTCAGAGTTCAACATAGTTTGGTGTTTTTGCGGATGCAAGATTACTAAGAGGGTTTTTGATGTTGTACCTATGGTGATGCAAGGAAATGAGAGGAGTGGTGAAAGGAGGAGGATTCTTATTTATTACTTTGATGATCGTTTCCTTTCTTTATTGTCTCGACAATCGAGCTCTGAACATAAGCATTCTGTAGGTTATATACAACAATCTCTTGTTTGTATTGTTTCATTAATTTGGCTATGTTGAGCATGTTTCTCTTATCTTGATGTACACAACAGATTGGCTCGCAAGGACGATGGGTAATGGATACTTGAACTGACTCTCGTACTAGTGAAGTTTCTTTCGGATTGCATTGCCTCTCATCAACACTTTCAAACGTGCATAAATACTCTCTCCTCTCTCTAGTTCAGTCTTGTTTTCTTTTTGATCAGATTGTGTTGTAGCGGAACTATAAAGATTGTTCCCTTGGGGCTTTGATACCATGAAGAAACCCAACAAATTGACAAAGAATGAGTGAACTAAACTATTGTGATAATATGATTAATATTGACCACATAGGTGGTGGAGAGAGACATGGATGAGACTATAAGTATTGAACTAAAAGGAAGGGAAAAGAACCATTAACTACCTATGTTAATCATGTCTAACTAACTCTGTATTTCTAATGAAGTTGTAGATAGGGTGTAGATGGACTATTCCGTATTTCCAACATAAATAAAGTTGTGCTCTGTTTAGTCCTTTAGAGAAAATCACAGGCCTCAAGAGGGCTACTCCAAAGTAACCAAACCAATCTATTACTTGAAAGTAGGCATGTAGCCATAGTGCATAGTCAAATTGTGAGAATTTTGCGAAGGACGTCAAAATTTTGCAAAGGATGTTAATGATTGTAGTAGAGATCTGTTTAATATTCACTCGCATGAGTGTTCACAGCGATTAATTGAAAAATTAATCAAATTTAGTCAAATAAACCAAAATGAAGTGGATTTTGAAGCTAATCGTCAAAAAAATTAACAATACTAATGCTTCATAAACCACTTAATTTAGTGTATTTGAAGTTGAGAAGGAAAGATATTTATACAAGTGAGGTAGTAGTAGGTAAAACAATCTATGTGGAATATATAAAATAGGATTAATAGGAGCATGACCACTCAAATTTCATAGAAATGGCGGTATTCCAAGTGCCACTTTGACGGTGTGCCATTTTCACCATCTAGGACAAGTAGATTTCAAAATTGGCGTTCTAAACCATCTATGTCTATGACTACTATAGATTTAGAACTGCCGTTCTGAATTGTTTTCATGCCATTTTAAAATAATATTGCCATTTTCATGAAATTGCCCATAAAAGCGGAAATTATGTTCAAAGTTGAATTTCAGACCTCATTTTGATATAGTAGAATATATTTTTTCAAAAAGAATTGAACTAAAAAAAGTTGAATAATCCATCTAGTTTTCATCTCCAAAAATCCGTTTGAGGTTTAGAGATTCCAATAGGTGTTATGGACAAAATTTGGAGACGGTGTATAAATGTCAAAGAAAATTTTCCTTCCAAACCTTTTAGAATTTTGGCCATAACTTTTTATTGGAGTCTCTAAACTTCAAAAAGGATTTTCGGAGATGAAAACTAGATGGATTATCCAACTTTTTTTAGTTCAAATATTTTTGAAAAAAATTATTCTACCATTACAAAAATCTCAAGCCTCTAGAGGGTCCTCCAAAGCAAATGAAAGGACCCCGTGATTACATTTAATTTTGCTTAAGGATTGATTTTTCCCCTATAATCGATCACCTTACATTGCGATGATAGATGATTGTCAATGGTTCAAAATCCAAGTACAAGGTGTTAAATAATCAAGATTCAAGTATTGTAATGCACCCTTAGCCTTGATTATTGCATACCTTGTACTCTAACCAAATTGTGGAAAAATAGCAAATGTCGAAAATAGTCCAATGACATCTACCATCAAGAGTTTTCTTAATGGCATACATAATAGATTTAATTCATTGACAATTGCTAAGAATGAAGGGTGAAGATGTTGTTTTTATAGAAAAATTAATTATCCATGGTGAATCCTCAAAGGATATGGGATATTTTGAAGAGAGATCATTACTCATTGTCAAATGCAGGAATTATGTTCAATGTCAAATTTTAGACCCCATTTAGGCATAATAGAATAATTTCTTTCAAAAAAATTTGAACTAAAAGTAGTTGGATAAGTAATCTAATTTTCATCTCCAAAAATCCATTTGAAGTTAGAGACTCCAATAAAAAGTTATGGACAAAATTCTAAAAGGGGTTGAAAGGAAAATTTTCTTTGACATTTTCAAACACCCTCTCTGAATTTTGTCCATACCTTTTTATTGAAGGCTCTAAACCTTAAACAGATTTTTTGAGATGAAAATCAAATTACTTATCCAACTTTTTTTGGTTCAAAATTTATTGAAAAAAATCATTCTACTATGCCCAAATGAGGTCTGAAATTCGACTTTGAACATAATTTTTACTTTTCACTTAACTATGAGCGGTTGTGTACTTATTAATCATAATTTACATATCCCACATGGATTGTTTTACCTACTACTAACCCACTTATATAGATACCTCTCCTTCTCCACTCCAATTTCACTGAATTAAGCTGCTTGTGAAGTTAAGTTAGAATTATTAGTGTTTCTAATTTTTTTGGAAATAAGCTTCAAAAGCCACTTCATTTGGCTTAATTTGTTTCATTTGTCAATTAATCATTGTGTAATTTGATGTTGGTGATTATTAAACATATATTTGCTACACCTTGATTTTTGAGTCCCGACACCCTTTGCGAAATTCACACAAGTTGACAATGCATTGCGCCTAGCTTTGTCAAGCTACCTATTTTTTTATTAATAGACTGATTTGGTCACTTTATGGCGGCTCTTTTGATGCATTATTTTCTCTCTAATGTATGCCTAAATGGGGTCTGAAATTCGTTTTTGAACACAATTTTTGCATTTGTCAATGAGTGATATCTCTTCAAAATATCCCATATCTTTTGAAGATTCACCAAAGGCCATATTCGTTTATATTGAGATTTTTTTGCAAATTTTGAGATAGAATGTTAGTTATTAAAAAATTCATTTAAAAAAATAGTAATTGAAACCAAAAATAAATAATGCCAAAATAGTGATTCTATAATAAAATTTTAAAATTTGGTATTGTTACCTATTTATAAAAAAATACTAGTAAAGAGATAAAGCGATTTATCCTTGAGTCGAGGATAAAAATGAAACTGCGAAAAGTCTCAATATAATAAATATGATCTTACCATGGACAATTGATTTCTCTATAAAAACAACCAGTTCACCCTTCATTTTTATCAATTGTCAATGAATCATGACTATCACATTGTTATTAAAAAAATTCTTGATTGTGGATGTCATTAACTAATTTCAACATTTTTTTTTTTTCAAAACTTGGTTAGAGTACAAGGTATGCATTAATCAAGGTTAAGATGCGTTACAATACTTGAACCTTGATTATATAATTTCTTTTACTCAAATTTTGAACCATTGACAGTCATCTGACATCATGGTGCAAGGTGAGCGACTATAGGGAAAAAAATAGTCATTAAGCAAATTTCAATGTTATTGTGGGGTCCTTACAACTGTTCTAGGCCTGAGATTTTATGTAATGCACCCTTGTAAGGTAGCATCACCTAAAACTAAGTGAATCCTTTTTACAACCATATTTTTTTGTGATGGAAGTTGTCATATCCAATCATATAATAGACAAATTGTAACTAAAGTTGGGTGAACATAATCTAAGGTCAAAATTCAAGTAGTGGTAGATCTTCTAAAAATGTTCTTAATATCAATGTCCACATGTTAAACATTGTTCAAAAGCGTCTACTTATTCTTGGGATTTTGTAGGGCTTGCTTCTAGAAGCATGTGGTTTTGAGTGATTCTACCTCTAAGAACAAACTTCCATGCTATTTTGGAGTTGAAATTGACTCTTCTTATTGTAACTATTCTTATTTTGGAATTGTAAAGTATAACAAACTCTATGCTTGCACGTATGTGTGAGTAGGGAAAAAATACATTTTAAAGTGCTTGTTGTCAAACTAAAAGCAACCCAAAAGTTGAACCTCATTGTTAAAATGAGTTTTTCACAAGCCTCCTCCTCAAAATTTGCCAACCAATGATTCAAATAAACCAACTATTGCACTCTTCCATATAGAATTCCGTTTTTCAGTTTTTAGTTTTTTTGTGTTTCATGCAAGGTTTGGATGATTCTAGGTGCATGGAAGTTTGCTTTGAGGAAGGAGCAAAGGAAGGAACAGCAAATGTACTATTTCTTGGAAGGAAATATCAGCGTGTTCATGGACACCCAACTCAGTTCGTATCTTTGCAACTGGTGTCCACAATCCACTCTCAGTGCCAAGTCTAACAGGGCGAGAAGTTGGCCACTCAGACAATGGCTTGCAGATTGCTCGCACTGTCGTGCTCTTGCAGAGGATGCTCTAAGATTCCATCTAGATAGATTGAGCACGATCTGAACTTGTTCAATGCATGGTCAGGAAAATAATAATATTCTAATCTTCTGTTTTTGCAGGAAAAGAATCGAGACTGTGTTCAATTCACAAATGATCGACGTGCCGCAACCATCACTTGGAACACAAAGTGTACGTGAACATACTTCGGAATGTCGATAAAGACACAAGGACCTGCTACCCTGACATGCATGCCTCGCTTTTTGAGCTAGTCGCACCTCTTACTCAAGCTTCCTCATATTCACTGCAACTTCTTATCACAACTTTTTGTCAATGCAATGCAAGGCCTCCTTCCCTTTGATCCAGACGTACTCCAGAAACTAAAAATATATGATAACATGTTGCTGAATCATCTCTTGTAACAATCGCATCAGCTTACACTGCATCTGAAACTTCTTAATTACAGGTTTTAATTGCAGCACACATTTGTGAAGGATCATACTGCACCTAGTGTTGAAATGAAACTTAAGTATTTACACTTAAAGTAGATCACACAATCCTTGAAGTGCTCTTACAAATCAGTCACACTCACGTCGGTTGACAATTTTATGGTATTCCCACCATGTGCACAATTGTTTCTGTTTATTCATCTCGAAGTCGACATTAGAAAAAGAAAGAAAGGAAGATGTCTCTTTCCATCACTGAATACGTTCCAATGATCACCCAATTCGAAGAGCTCGTGGCAGCTTTCAAGAACTTCGAATCATATCATTCTGGAGCAGTGGGAAGACTGCATTGTGCACCCAGTGTTCAGCATATCGAGTTTTTTAATGTTCACCAGTAAGGTAAACCAGCCTATGACAGGCAGAATGACTGGTTTTCCCTCTTGGCATTGTTCAAAAAATTTAAACGTTTTTTCCTCATAAAGTCAAATGTGAGAAATGGGGAGAGCCATTGAAATTTTATTTTTTGGACAAAGTATGAGTTTGTTATGAATTTTTGAAGTGTGCTTCCCCAAACCAACAAAAAGTGTATCCGTAGTGGTCATCTTACTCACCTAAAGCAGTCACAGTATTTTCTAACATGGCCACAACATGAAGGCCTAAAAAGGTCACTTCTTGTGACAAATTTACACTAAAAAAGGTGGAACTTCCTACTGTAGTCACTATAAGCATGGCATGCGTGGCCAACCCGGGCTTGGGTGTGGCTGGGAACGTTAGCTAAATTGACAATGAAACTTTGAATGCACACTATGAGAGTAGTTTTCATGTAGTCTGTACAATATACCATTCGAAAAGCTTCAAAACTGCTCTTCAAAATATATAAATATGATTTTCTTATTACAGAAAATGAGAATACACAAGCCTTCAAAGATTACCGTACTCCAATTAAGGATTGATAGTGGTCGGAACAACGTGGAGAACATTGGAAACATGGACAGGGAACGAAAAGGATGAAGAAGAAACCCAAGGCAGGTGCCTTCAATGAAGGCCCCCCAATCTTTTCTCCCAGTGTTGAATTGTCTTTAATTTTCAAGTGCAAATACAAAGTCGACGGCATGCTAAGTTACTGCATGGTCGAGTTCCACAGAAGTTTCAATTTTCGTAGAATGATGTGTCGAGCTGCAGCAGGTGCGAAGCTCAACATAGAAACGGAACACACACCCAAACGGTCAAGCTGGATCTCCGAAATGGAGTCGATCACGCAGTCGTGCGGAAGAATGGATATGGAAAATCAGTCACGTTGCCGTGACCCCGTCGTGGCCGGGTTGATCGATGCCTCGATCGATCGGTCCGTCACTTCTTTCATACAATTGAAACACGCGTGTTTTCGATTTGTGCCAAACAAGAAGAATAAGAATGTTCCAAACTGTGAATGACATCTAATGGCTCTTAATTTGGATTACTCAACTTACCGGACCTGTAACTTAATTAGTTTTGAGTAATTCCAGCGCAAGATACGTACTTTTCGCTTGCTTGCATGTGCATGTGCATGGTCAGTTGCATTTTTCTTTTTAAACCCTACAGGACCAAGGTCATTTTTCTGTCAAAAAACACTCAAAACTGCCATTTCTGTTGTGTTCATCCAAGAAAACAATTTTTTATTTATTTTTAGAATCTAACCGCAGGATCTCGTACTTTAATTGTCTCAGATTATGTGGTAAAAATTTCACGGAATTTGACCATACAGATTGGAAGATATTAGCATTCAAAGTTGAAAAAACAAGTTTTTTTGAACACCGACATGGGCAATTTTGTTAAAATGGCAGTATTCCAGTAGTTTGGCACTTTTAACAGTTCAGGCCGTGCACTCTTAAATGGTCTGAAAATTATACCTATCTTAGATTTTTGAAATCTATACCAGTCCTAAATATCTGAAATCTATGTAAATCCTAGATTTTTCAAATTGTGCGGTCTGAAATCTATACTAATACTAGAGTTCTAAAATCTACAACTATTCTAGATTTTTGAAACCTACATCTATCCTAGATGTCACTTTTATGTTTCAAAGTGGGCACTGTGAAAACGGCATGCAATTTCAAATGACTTTGACCGTCATTTGTGGAACTTTTTCGCACTATGGACTTTGAATTTAAATTTTTTTGTATTGAAGAATTGAGTTGAAAGTCTAGGAAAAAACTTTCAAGAAAAAAATGCTTGTTTTTCATTCTTTAAAAAAATGTTAAGTAGAAGTAGGTCCAAGATTGAAAGAAAAACTAAATCATTAATATCTCTAAAATATGATTGAAACAAAATAATTCCAATGGTGAGATTGTTCTAGAAATCAAATTTAACCTTTCAAGAAAAAAAATTGAAAAAAATTGAAAGTTGCATTCAAAAATGAATCCTATTAGTTAATTTTTGAGGAAGATGCTTAGATTGCTTGAAAAACAAGATCGTTCATAATTTTCACGTCACTAACCCAAATGGAATGAACCAAAGCTTCACATATAGAAAAAAATATGATCTATAAGGAAAAAAATATTTAAAATTTAATTTCAAGTTTTTGTGGATTTTTTTTTCTACTCGGTGAAGTGAAAATTATGTTTAGGATGACATAACTTTTGCTCCTGGTCATTGATTGAAATAAAAATTATATTCCCACAAAGCTGAGAAGTTTTTCTATCTTATAAAAAAATTTGAAAAATTTTCATTAAAAATTGAGGTTAGAGGACCCTGCCCAAAATCCATTTTGTCTCCCAAGGGGACAATGGTCCTTTAGGGGTTAATATTGAACTATCACAGTGAAACAAGCCCATCGATAATTTAGAACATCCGTCTCTAGAGTGTCCAAGTTGCAGAACATCTTAGCAATCCTGCCCAAATCCCACATAATCCCCAATCTTGGGAATTCCTATGGGCAATTTCATTAAAATGATGATATTATTTTTAAATGGCATGAAAACAATTCACAACGGCCATTGTAAATCTATACCAATCCTAGATGGTAAAATGGCACACCGTCAAAGTGGCACTTGGAATACTGCCATATTAATGAAATTGCCCATCCCTTGTTTGTAAAAATTTCAAAATAGAATGAAATGACCAATTTCTAGATGAATGTATGTCTTTTGATATTTCATCTGTAATCTACTTAATAACTAATGTAAATAATTTCACCATCTCAATGAAGGTTTCTAGTTACTCTAGGTTTAAAAATTGAAAAGAAAAACAAAAAAAACACTAGCAAGTAATGAAAGGAGTGTGAGATTACTTGCAACTTACAAGTATTTCACCCCTAAGTGCCCAAGATACCATATTTTGGTGTCGACTATACTCTAGTCGTTGCTCCTCTTTTTTAAGTTGCCCATTCTCGAATGCGTTATAAATCCAATGAAAATAGTTACATCAAATTATGAGTTAAACTCTGCCTTGTGGAACCTATTTTTTGGGTTTTGGTTTGGACATGGACTGAAAAGTCAGCCAACCAATGTGATTCTTGTCCACCTTGAAAAAGGCATATCTCAGGAATTCAAAGATAAGACAAGTGTCTCATTCTTTTTTTACTGACAAACAATATTACTCTCATTTTAGTGAACACCGTTGCATTGAATTGAAAAACATTTGGAATGTTGTGAAGTTTACATGTACATTTTCAGCTCTCTGATCTTTCATTGAGCACAAGAAGGCATCATTTCTCACAAAGATATGCTCCTTCAAAGTGCGTTGCTATGTATTTCCATTGACCCAAATAAAACTTCAAACTTAAATATTTCCTAAATGATGCAATCAAATAATCTGAATTCTTTTGAAGTGCTCATTTTCAATGTAAACTTTAAGATCCTACAATTACATTCTATCCAATCTTAAGAATTAAAAGAGAAAAAAATTGCTCAAGTTCTTGGCACTTTTGGCCCATTTTAAAAAGTACTCCTTTCCCCCCTCCCTAAGTTATTGGGTGTTAAAGTCTATTTTAAGCAACAAAAATCTATTTTTGAAGTACAAAGTAAGAAGTATTAGCCTTCTGAATGTGAAATAGTATGCTAATTTGGTGTTAATGGAAGCTAAGTCAGAGTTAGAGACTTGGTGATTGGATAGGTTATCAATTTGGATTGTGATATGAATGGAATGTTAAGGTCGTGATGTTTTTTTACTAAGTTGGAATCGAAACGGTGTTAATGTTGACTATTTAGTTTCCTTCCAAGTTATTGTGAGGCACCCATTGTAAAAGATGCTAGTGCACAAGTCCCCAGCCTAAGTTGTCTGCATTTTGTTTGGAAGTAATGAGGAATGATGAAGGAAATTAAAATTGTAAACAGTGAATGATGAATTGAATTAAGTTATGCTATGTTGGATTATGCGTGTGATTATATTTGAGGAGAATAAGTGATTGCATTTGTACTAATTGGGATTGTGATAATTGAAATTGAGAACTATGTGCGTGGAGTCAAATTGTGTGTGAAAGGCTAAGTCATACCAACTTGGGATTTTATTATAAAAATTGGATGAATCATAATGTAGAAATTAAATGAATGATTGTATGTCCTTAGGTAGTTGGATAGTGTATATAAGGCATAAGGCATTAATAAAGCATAGTGTAGAGGCAGTTACTGCTTCTTTTGAGGTGATAGTGTAAAACTATGTACAAATTCAATAGAAGGATAGTCATGAAATCATTTTTGTACACATGGCATGCAACCATTGGACAAAAATCATTTCCAATTCCCTATGTGAAACACTTAGTCTCCAAATTTACTTTTCTTCCTTCTCAATTATTTTCTTTGTGCAACAAATCCTAAATTACATAAAAATTCAATTCCTCATTTTTTCATTTAATGTACAACTGTTACATTCAATGCCAAATCTTAATCTCTTCAAAAAAGATTCTTCAATCTCATATCTTGTTCTCTTTTTTGTCCCCTTTTGGCTTTTGAAATTGTATGTAGATGAAGAAGGAAAAGCATTCAAAAATACACAAATAGGTGAATTAGAATGCATTAATTAACAACAAAAATAACAAAGACCACCAAATAATAATTACATGCCTATCATAAAATTTGAGAATTCAAAATCTAAAACACACCCTAATACTAAACTCCTTATTCAATATTCACGAGCATTCACGAGCATCTCATTCTACAGTAATCCAAAGCATCAATACCCTTATAAGTCAATATACAAATTGACAAATAAACTCTTACTCTTGTGCACCTCATTGTTCTCAATCAATATATTAATGACCTAAATTATCATCATTTGGGTAAGAAGATCAACTTTGAATAGAAACCAACAATTCTCAAAAAGCAAGCTTAGAAACGTAAACTGCAAATTTCAATTTTCAAAGCTTAAACCTTTCCCACAGTAGCAGTCAAAACAACCGCAATCAAAAATTTATTTGAATTCTTGTAACATTGGCGAAGTTGTACATGCTTGTCGAAATTGTAGTAGAGGTGGTTAAATCTACTTCAAGGCGACCCAATTTTCCACAAATATGTTTGCAAGTAAGCCAAATTTTCTATAGACCGGCTTATTGGCAAGGTAAATCCACTTCAACTGCCTTCCAAGTTTCTGCTTCATGATTCAAATTCCAAATTCCCATGGGCGACCTCACTTCGCAATATCTTCAAAAACATTTCAATTGTATGAACTTGTTTATCAACTCCGCGCACCATTCTTGAGTAGTTAGGACATCATTGATGATGAAGTGTAGACAAAGTCAAAGGAGCCAACGGCTTCAACGACTTCTTTCATCATACAACAACAAAGGGTCTTAGGGATTTATTTTTTAACTCGTCACATGGTAACAAAGGGCATTTTGAATTTGGTTTTTAATTCAATATACGGATGTGAAGTGTGTGTGTGCTTGGCAAGGATGTCTGATTCTTTTCAAAAGATAGTGTTATTGAGTTTGAAATTGAATCTATTAGCATAGAATTATCCTACTTGACTATCTCCCTTGGAACAAACTTATTGTTCTAAAAGGGTAATTTCCAATTAGGTCATTATTCTCCTTGTACATGTTCAATGGTAAAAAAATTATTAAAAAACGCCATTTAGTAAATGACACTTGAATTGATTGTTGTTGGTTTCTTAGTGCATCTACTATACATGTATATAGTAGAAGAAAGGGAAAATTTGTGAAGAAGAGTAAGGGCAGGAACAATTGGATATTTAAATTTTATATGTAAGATAGCTCCACTTTAAAAAACTACATGACTAAATTT
This sequence comes from Antitrichia curtipendula, assembly GCA_951230915.1. Classification (NCBI taxonomy): domain Eukaryota; kingdom Viridiplantae; phylum Streptophyta; class Bryopsida; order Hypnales; family Leucodontaceae; genus Antitrichia; species Antitrichia curtipendula. The sequence continues at coordinate 2,184,654 of OX579641.1, forward strand.
ACAAAAACTACAGGATATTGAAAATACACCCCTCATAGTTATTATGTATAAATGCGTCCATTTAAAATACAATAATTAAGGTAAATAACTCCACATCAAATACACTTTCAACTTAGTTGTATACCTTAAATTACAAGGAGTAATCTCTTCAAGGGGCATTTGGAAGGAAAAAACTTCAAATGTAAATGTTAGAGACTATAATTGAAGGGCTAGACAATAACATTAGATGTTTTGGGGGCCTTTAGAAGATTGTGAGTTTTTAGATTGTAAGGAACATGGGAAACAATTCTACAACAACAATCTGACGTGATCAGGAGGTGGCCACATCACATAATAATAATAATTTTTTTAATTTTTTAAAAATAAATTTATTATTATTATTTAATTAAAATTTTAACAACACTGCAAGGGGAGCAACTGTGAAACAATCTTCTAGAAGCTTCAAAATCCCTTCTAATGTGTCTTAATGTAAAACTACAACTTGTAAATGCATGAAATACTTGTATGCATTTTGATTCACAAGTTGCGCATCTAACATCTCTTCTAATGACAACATTCAAGTCAAAGCTTATTTATGCATTTTTTTAATACATTGAAATATATGGGGTCCATCTTTTATGCATTGATATGACATATATATGGTTCATTTATAAAATTGAAGTACCACAATAAAATATTCAAGTTTTGGAATTTCAGTTTTTTTCAAGTTGGAGTAGAAATTAGATTCAGGAACTCCATTTCACTAGTTGGATTCACATTAATGGACTATTTTTATGATAAGTTTCCATTCAAGAATAAGAAGGTAAAAGTTGCAAAAGACATTATATTGCAAGGTAATCCATTGATTAATTTTTTAATTCCACAATGTTTAGAAGCTCAAAATTGCCATTTAAAATAATTATACTAACGTAACTCTATATTTTAATCTTTGTTTAGTTTATAATAAATCCAACCTTAAGATTAACTTATTTAAATAGATCTTCTAATTTTTTAATAATTCTCCCCCCTCCCAATTGCAAACTCAATGTGCCTCGAATGGTTCAAAGTTCTTTGGTGTAGGTTGCAATCTATACTATCAAACACAATTAATTATTATTTCTTTAATCATATATATCACTAGAGCTACGCTACTCTCTGAACTACTTGTGACACCCAATTGAAAGTTTAGGGGCCCCGTTTTTTAATTAGTAGACCTTGGCAATGGAAATTTTAACTGTAAAGCAAAAGATTTATTTCTAGAGTAAAAATCAATTTTCCATTGATACTCTTTGGCAATTCATTTGTAATTCTTCCTTTAAAAAAAAAATTCTAAAATATTGTCTAACAATTTGGAAAAATGAATTAACAACCATCAAGTGTTGATTTTTAAATTTTAAAATGACACAATACAAAATATGCACCATGATGTTTGACACTATTGTATAAACTTGGAGAGATTTTCAAAAAAATTGAACATTGAATCTTCACACTTCAATTGACATGGAAGTATTGGCAACAATGAATTCATTTTGGTAGACTTTGAAGCTGTACATTGACCAATAGACAAAATTGAACTTTATATTTGCTAACACAAAAAACTTCCAAAGATCCAAAACCTCTAGAAGAAAAGTAGACCCTTTTAATTCTAATATTTTTTCAAATCCAAATTCTAATCCAAATTTTTATGGCCTTTATTTTAGAAATCAATTGAATTCCAAAAGTTTTCTTTTGTTCCCACAAATTACTTTTCGACTCCTTCAATGAAAAGACACTAAAATTCTCTATAGATATGGACCCCATGGGTGTAAATAGACCCTTCTAACTCTCATTTTTTTCTCTCTTTTTAATTCCTAAAACAATTATATATTTTTAGGTTCAAAATTGCTTCAAAATACTCAAACCCAAAGCAAAGCTAAAATCTTCATAATATTTATTCATTAACAAATCCAATTGTAGGATCCTTGAGTTAACTTGTTAAAGTACATTTTTCTAAAATTTTATAATAAGAAACCTTATCAATTGCAAAACCATGATGCTTGAATTTCAAAAAGAAGTATTTTTAACTCTTCCCAAACAATTAGTTTCTTTCATCTTTCAAACTTTTACACAACAATGTGTAGATCTTATAGCTTGGAGCTTTCCATAATATGTTGAAGAGATAAGTTGGAAATACATATGAAAAAATTTAACAAGAAATATTTCATATTCATACTTGAAAAAAATAATAAGTAGAAAGAAGTAGAGAATGATTCAAAATAATAAATTGTTAAGAATTTAATTATAGAATAGAAAAATACCAATCCCAGTGGTTGTAATGTTTTATTAAACAATCTACTTCTATTTATTGTTTTTTTAATATTGAAAATTGAGTTAAATAAGGACTTTAAAGTTTATTTTAGAGTAAAGATTCCAGCATTGTCCCAAATCTAAAATTCCTTATAAATTTCATCTTAATAATGAAAATGGAACAATTTAAAGCTTTCGCATATATATATATATATATATATATATATATATATATATATATATATATATATATATATATATATATATATATGAAACCAAGTTCAAATTTTCATTTCTTAAAGAATTGATGTTTTTGAGTTGTCTGGGCTACTCGGGGAGCAACAAAAACTACATATTACACAGTATTTTTAACCACATAGTCAAAAGTTATGAAATTTGTTGTGTCTTAAAAAGCTATTCCTTAAGTGCACTTTGTGTGAAAATTTAAAAGAAAAAAATGAAAATTATGTTTGAACATGGATGACTGAAAACAATATGTTGCCAAAACATGAAAAGAGATAAACTTGTTTGGCGTAGCAATAGAATTGAGCTTGTTGTTGCCTCTAGGTGTTTTATATGATTTGTTGTTAAGTTATGGTATCTAGAAATTGTAAAGCAAAACTAAAATCTATAAATCTATATAACAAATATTTAAATAGAAAATAGAAAATTTAAACAATAAAATCCGTATCTAAAATAACACGGCTTAAAAAAATAGGTAACAAAAAGGTAACATAAATTTTTATTTTTGAATACATCTCTATAAAATACTCTTTGAATGTATATGGAAAATATAACATTTCATGTAATTACACATACACAACACATTGTTTAGCCACAATTGTCAATCATCAATTAAAATCAACATAAGGGAATGCCAAAAACATCCTCTCAAGCAAACCCTCACAACAAGAGCTCTCTTTCTCAAAACAATCACAAGACTTGACTTGACAAGAATGACAACTCAAGAAAGCCTCCAAGTCTACATACTCTAAAACCTAGTTAACAATAATCGAGACAAGAATGAAGAATCAATTTCTACATTGGGTTCTTAAATGACTAGGACTCCCTAAAACTATAACATGGATTAAATAAACCACCTTAGCCTAATAATTAACACATTGCGGCTTCCTTGAACTCTAGATGCCATGTCACCTGCTAGTTGCCGTGTAGCCATACACAACATATTGTATAGCCACAACTATCAGTCAAAACATTAGAAGGGATTTGGCCTTCACAAAGGGCTGCGAGTTCCCAATTGCAAGGAATGTGGTACGTTGCATCACAATAGGGCAGCGGTGTGACGTGGTCGAACTTCGTCCACTTCGTTTTTTTCATTTATTTTTAAATTTCAAAAGAAAAAATTTGATAATTAGGGTTTTGACATCAGCTTGACCGTCTTTCGCTGCATCGGGAACAGATTGAGGAACATGCATGATATGCCCTTTAGTGCCCCTAAATAACATCTAATGCATCAATCAAAATCAACACAAGAAAGTGTCAATTTTGTGAACATTTGTCAATTCTTGACTCATATAGATCTTTAATTAGGGGTTAAATATTGGTGTAACAATAGAATGAATAGCTCACTATTATCTTCATTCTATTTAGTATAGTCTACACTAAATAAATATCATTACAATATTTGAAATACTTTTGTTTCATATAGCTGCTATGAATTAAGGAATCCATACTATTTAGTGATTGAGTTTTACTTTTTACTTTGAATAGTATTGCAATCACTTGTAAAGTCAATGGCCTTTGCCATCATAAAATTGTTAACCGGGGAGATTGTTGCTCTTCAAAGGAAGAATAATTCCCCGTTGGATGTATGCTAAAAAATTTATTTTGTAATCACAATGACGGTACTGGCTAGCTGCATGGAGATTCAGCAGTATGGGAGTGACTGATTTAGCATAAGTGCTATTTGGTGAATCTGGACTACTTACCATTATTAGCTACAGTCTAGGCTACAATAACTTCACTATAGGGGTTTCTACTTTTGTAGAGAGAAAAATGACCCCCACACACACAATTGGTTAACCCTTCAAGGATGAACCGATGACCTTGGAAATCATCCCTTTTCATTACTATGTGAATCATTGGCTTAACCCCTAAAGGTTTTTGACTATGTTTTCACAAAAAAACGCTCCCAAACTGCCATTTCTAGTACAAGTACGAAATTTTGGAAAAAAAACATTTTTGGACACATGTGACCGTAGGATCTTGTAGTAAACTAGTTTGAGAAGATGTGGAAAAAATTTCAGAAATTTACACCGTGTAGATTGCAAGATATTAGCATTTGAAGTGACAAAAACCCTTTTTTTGTCCCTGCGAAAAACCGGGCAGCTGCACTTCACATGGTCACATTTGTATGAAAAAATGTCCAAAATGGTGGTAACTCTTTGGATTCATTCTTCAAAGCAAGTTAGCTACATGCTTGAAAAATTTCAGATCATTTGGAAATTTACAACATATAGGAAAAAAATAGTAAGTAGAAAGAAGTAGAAAATGATTCAAAACACTAAATTGTTAAGGATTTAATTATGGAATTGAAAAATGCCAATCCAAACAATTGTAATGTTGTAATAAACAATCTACACCTTGTGTTTATATTTTTTTTCCAAAAATATTGAAAATTGAGTTAAATAAAGGACTTCAAAGTTTATTTTAGAGTAGAAATTCCATAACTACCCGCAAACTACCCACAACTAAAATTCCTCATAACTTTCATCTCATAAATCAAAGTGGAATGATTCAAGGCTTTCCTTATGCACATAAATCTAGAGAACCAATTTCAAATTTTTATTTCTCTAGAAAATGATTTTTAAAGAAGTTTTTTTTGCTGCCCGGGCTGCCCGCCGAACAATGAAAACAACATATCATACCATAACTTTTTAACCATGTGGTCAAAAGTTATGAAAATTGTTGGGCCCTAAAGCTACTCCTCGGGCACATCTTGTGTGAAAATTTCAAAGAAAAAAAATAAAAATTCCATTCTTGGTGAGCTGCCCAAAAATGCTATGTTGTCAAAAAACGGTGTTTGGTCCTTTAGGGGTTAAGAAATAACAAAAGCACTTAGTGGAAGTCAAACTATTGTAGAAGACTTTTCCTTTTTACAACAAAAATTACGAAGATGAATAGTTGCACTTCTGTCCTACTAGAAGAATTTCTTGTCATTAGAGAAAATTTGGACTCTCCAGAAGGCCGTCAAGCTTTAACGAGCCACTTTGTTCGGGGAGTCCTATGAAGCTAGGAAAAGGACGGCATTTTTGTCAGAGATGCGGTGTCAGCTTGTGTGAACTTCGTGAAGAACTATCATTTTTACTCATTCTTTTATGTATAGTTTATTCAGAGTTTTGTACGGAGTGATTATTGCACGATGACATATATTTAAAAACAGTAATTGCCGCCCCCTCCTCTATTTAAATAATATTTTTTTTGTGATCAATACTCTGAACTCACAATGAGCGACAATAGGGGCGGAAAATTTTTCAAGACAAAATAAATGTAATACAAGGATCCCTTCATGCACTTCTTAGCGGCTTTCTGGAGAGTCCAAGTTTTATCTAATGCATCCATCGGACGCCAAGCATCCGTGTCGACATTTAAAGGTTAACCCCTAAATGCCCAAGGTCTGTTTTGAGCATCTTGAAATATGCTCTAAATTGAACAAAATGCCAAATTTTTGATAAGTTGTATCAATTTTTTTTTATTATTGTAACCGTATAAATTCAAGCTAGACATATTAGAGATCTCACAGGAAAAGAAAATACAACAATATCACATATGGAGTGAAAGATTATAATGTTTGACCATGAGAGTGTTAAAACTGCAAAAGTGATGTGAAGTCTTTCAATCCTCTTTTCACAAGTCAAATCTAAAAATTTGATGAGCAAAAAAATATGAGGTTAAAGGGCCTAATATGTATAACTCCATTCAATTTATAGCTTCTTAAAATCTCTTTTACAATTTTTTTGAATGAATTTTGAATGTGATTTTTTCTCCAATATCTAGTGTATTTGAGGCTCATTTCCAAGAGCTCTCAACACTACGAGAAGTCAAGATTGCAATGGGTACCCTTGCGCAAAATCTTAAATAGAAAAATCACTATAATTTATTTTCAAGATCGGATTTTTGATGCTAAAACTAAACTTCAAGAAGAACTATTCAAAAATATAAAATACTAAAAATAGCAACTTGGTAAGATTTTATATAACTTCAAAGTTTTGCAAACACCAAATTTAGGTGCCTTGGGCATTTAGGGGTTAACAATGTTATGATTTCCGATGTTTGCAAATGTATATGGGGTGAAGTGCAGAAATTGATGATAAAATTGATGAAAAAAGCTCTATTTCGTGTACCCCCTGTTTGTGGGAGTACCCCTATTTGAGATTCCACACTAATATCTGACAAAATCGAGTGAAGAGTGACGTGGCTCTCCTGAGTTGGATATCTAATCTAGTTGCATGCGTGTCTCGTTTCCAGCCTCCCGTTTTTCAGTTGACACGACAAATGGGAAATTACTAAGTTACTAAAATGCAAATCTAGTGAGCCTTGCTGGCTGGCTGTCATTCACCGAAGAGGACTATTATTAACAAGTTCCGAACCTTTTCAGCCGTGCCGTGCCGGAGCGGCGGTAAAAAGACGCAGACCGGCGTCTGACCTTTTCCCCTTCAGCCAATGGCGTGCGCCCATTTCTCCCAGCCGACACAGAAGCCCGGCATCCCCTGGCTCCCGTCACGTTCTCCGAATGAGCTTTCCCGGGCCCCCGTCAGTCGGCTTTCGCTTCGCTGCGGCCTGGATTTCTGCCGGGACTCGGGAGCCCCTGCCCTGGCCGGGCTGCCTGGCTGGCTGTCCAAGGACTGACGGACTGACGCACTGACGGAGCCTTTCCAGAGCGCTTTTCCGCGGCTATTTGCAGCCTCCATGTCGTCACCGGGAGCGGACCAATGGCAGCCCTGGCAGCTGTATCGCTAGATCAAGCCATGGAGGGCCATTCAACCCGGCGGGCGGGCTCATCCAACCAGGGCAGCCTTTTCTGCAATCTGCACTTTATTAATAAATAACCCCTGGCAATATCCCACCCACTCAGTGGCTGGACTGCTGACTTCAGTTGCGGGGAACTGAAGCCAGGGGGTGGGGGGGGGACTTTCAGTTAGGGAATAATAAATTCACAAAGGGGTCGGGAGGAGGGGCCAGGGAGACTTGACCCCCTCATTGCTCCAATCAAGGATAATTTTCAAAAAAATTGCCCCCTGTTTTGGGCCGCGTTTATTGACAATTCTTCGCCTCTCCCACCGAATTTGGGGCCTCCGATTGCAAATATGAATTCATAATTTTTTTTAAAAGATCGTATGATGCAAATTAAAAATTCCAGTGTGTTACCCCTGTGGGGCAATGAGGGGGTCAATTCACCCTGGCCGTCGGGAGGGAGGGGTAACTGAAGGCGGGGGGCTAGCTAGATTTTGGGGAAAAGGGAAGAAGATAATAATAAGCTCCAGTTGCACCCTAGATATCATGGGAGGGCCTCTCGGCATGTCTCCTGGAGGAAGTTTAATTTATAATTTTAATAATAATGATAATAATATAACTTACTGGAAGACGGGACTGTATCCCATATCCCATCCCAGGACCTGGACATGGAATTGTTAAGATTAGTGAACTGTATTTTTAGGTTTCTTGCCCCCCGGCCGCTGGCTTCCGGCTGAGTACTTCTCCACTTTTTTCTTGCAGCAAAGATAATCTTTATTTGTGTCAAAATAAGTAACTAAATGAAAATAATTATTGGACTGAAATAGAGTAAAATCATGGAATCAGCACATGAAAAAGTCCACGACCCGGACACCTCCAATAGTCACGAATTACAACTCATCTTCGTGATCATCACCACGTACCAGGCTGATGAAATGGGGCTTGAAAAGGGGTGGGGCATCCAATTTGGGGGGCGCGGAAATGTGGAGAGCCCCACTCATGGCCTCTTGAGAGACTGGCCACCACCAAGGTGAAAAATGAATCGGCAGTAGAGCTGTCTAGCTTGGAATTCATGTAAGTTTCAATAGGTTCGAACTGACTTGAAAACTCGACGGATGTTGTAGCTCGAACATCGGATGTTGGAAATGTGAAAGGGAAAGCCAAACACAATCCTGCACTGGAGATCTATACCCAAACCACAGCTCAATACTCGATCGATCAGAAGTCCCTCCGATCCGACAGACAGACTGGTAAATTAAAGAAGTCGATCAGTGAAGCAGCAGTTGGGCATGGAAGCTTAAGAAAACTTCTTTTGTGCATCTAAGTTTGAATTCTAGAGAGCGAGTTGTAAGTATATTATAATATCTGATCGTCTACCTAGTGACAAAAGTTGCGTGAATATGTGTACTGAACACAATGGTGACCCTTCATAGGGATCTCATCAGTCAGAACTTCATGTGGGTTTTTGAAGTTCCACTCAATCAGACAGTGCTGAATAAGAAGACTGCCGCCTGTGCTTTCACGCTGTGCTGATCGAAGGCTTGTGGATGAGGGAAGGATTTGAAGAACAAATCCGTGCTTCATATTTCCCTTCTTTTATGACACCTTGTTCGAAGGGATGCACATTCTGGAGAACGAGTTAATTTGCAAGCATAGACAGGGACAGAAAATGATTGATTAATGCTGGCGTTTTGACTGACGCATTCATATATTTATTTATTGAAGCTAGCTGCAATGAATGGGCGATAGGTCCAAGGGGAAAATCATGTTCGGATGTCTACCAGCTCGTATACCCTTCGAGAAAATCTCATGCACTCTGCCAAATCGAATTCTCCTGGCATGATCGATCTTGTGTAAGTTTATGGTTACAAGTTGATCGATATTAGTTCCGTGGCCGCAGGAAGCTAGCAACCGGTTCACCTGGTTTGCATACACGAAATGCTCGTTAATGTCATGTTCCATTCTATTCAGTTGGTCATCATGTAGATCTCTTCAGCTTCGTAAGAAGCAAGATTAAGCTAGAATCGCAAACTCAAACTGCAATAGCAGAGCACATTATCTGGTACGTCAATTTGTTCTTGCTGCAGATGGAGGGTTTATGTCTTCAGCGTACGTCGATCTTCCACTGTCGATAGTTACGGCTTAATCCAATTTGAAAGGTGTCTGCTCACAGGTAATGCAGTTCCCTGGGGTCGATTGGTGCGTCGTCTCCGTCATCTCCAATTCCAGTTGCAAAGAATTTGCTACCAAATTTGCTACGCGATCGCTAATTTGGGTCCGTTAAGGCAAGTTTTCAAGCCTGTTCAACGAGGTCATCCATTTTCAAGCCCGGTGTACGTGCTCTTTTAGGAAACATAATTCTTTTCTATTGGATCGGTCGATGTGGAATCCGAATCAGAAAACAAGTTTTTTCTGGAATCGGCATTGCCTTTGCCCCAACTTTCACGATGTTTACACTTCCATTTAAGTAGGAAGAGACGACATTTGTGGCTTTGTAGCTTTGTTTTGTCAAAACTAAAAGCAATCCAAAAGTTTTAAGTTCAATGTTAAAATTAGTTTTTTGGAAATCAAAAACTTGTTCCCCACACTTTTCATGGGCCTCTCTGTATAACCATGCCAACAAACTACTCCAATTCTCCCCTTGCATGTATTGTGTAGAGTTCCAAATTTATTTTTGTCTTTTCTCCAAAGTTTGGTCAATTCTAGCACATGGAAATCCATCCTAAGTTATGAAATTTCAAAGCTAATGTCTTTAGGTGTACCAAAACACAACAATAGGCTCTCATAGATTGATGTTTTGATTGTGTACATCTCGTGTAATTAATGTTTAGTTTTTTGTTATGCTTTTTGGTCCATTTATAGGTATCACATTTGGGACAATGTTGATTGTGGGGGTATATATATCATTAGTGTGTGGGGGTAAATATGCCATCAGTGTATAGAACACTAATTTACCAAAATTCCCAAATTTTGTTTTTTTGCAAGTTGAAGTAATAGTGTGTTGTAATAATCTCCATGAAGAATCTTTTTTTGTAATAGCATTAATTTCGTGGAGGATGCTGATTCAATACCTTCACTAATAGGGTACATTGGTATAGTGAAGTATCATTGCTTGAAAAGATATGAGTTGTTGAGAGTTTGACCATTACACCACTAAAAGAACACCTTCAATATTGCATTCATGGGATATTGTAGAATAAATCACTACAAGAGAAAGGGGTGTTTTAAGTAGTGTCCTAGACATCACGTCTTTTAAGTAAGTTTTTAAGTAAAATTTTACTAAAAAAGACAATCTTTTTAGTAAAATTTTACTTAAAAACTTACTTAAATGACGTGATGTCTAGGACACTACTTAAAACAACCCTTTCTCTTGTAGTGAATGCAAATGACCTTCTTTACTACTTAATTTATTGGTACTAGTAAACACATTACATTTTTTTTGCATAAACTCTAGAAACATTGTAGTACCATTGTTGAATGATGTTTTGTTTGAAGCATCTTTATTCCAAGACCTTCAAATAATAATCTTTTTACTATACATAAATAAGCACCTCCCACAATTTGAATTTGAACAACAAACAACCATAATATCCTTAGATATCTCCATTATAAAATAGAATAAACTTTTCACTACTTACAAAAAAAAATTGAAATTGATTTTTACATTAAAAAAAAAAAGAATTAAAGTCCTTGATTGTGAGTTGTAATCGTTTAGGCATGGTCATGTTTAATCCCTAAAGTCCCGATGTTCCCTTGGGGACAAAATGGATTTCGGCAGGCTCCTATGGGCTCAATATTTGTCGTGATTTTCTGAATTTTTTGTGGCTAATGTAGAAAACACATAAGCTTTCCAAAAATATAATGTTTATTTCAATTGGAGCAACAAAAAAACAAAAGTTATGGTACAAAATGTCCCTTTTTTAGTTTGTGAGGCAAAAAAAACTTCAAGTATATTTTTAAAAATATTTGTGATTTATATATTATATTTTTATGTATATGGTAAGCTTTGATTTATTCCATTTGGATTTGTTATATGAAAATTATGGATAATCTTGGTTTGGGGGCAATCAAAGCATCTTCTTGAAAATATAACTTGTATGATTCATTGCTAACCTCAATTTTCCCAATTTAAAAAAAAAAAAAGTTTCAAAAGGTTAAGATCTCTTGCTAGAACAATCTCACCGTTGAAATTAGTGTATTTCAATTCCATCTTAGAGCCATTAGCAATTTAGTTGTTCCTTCAATCTTTAACCTAATTCTATTTAGCAATTTTTCAATGAGTTAAAACTAAGTGTGTTTCTTTTGAATTTATTTTTTAAACTCTCAACTCGATTCCTTATCATAAAAAATTACAGATTTAAAATCAGTAGTGTAAAAATTATAAGTTATGAAGGTTCAAAGCCAAAAATGTAGTTAAGCAAGGTGCAAAAACCTTGTTTCTTTCACTTTAAACACAAATATCTTGCATTCTACACGGTCAAAGTTTGTGAAGTTTTCTGCCATACATTTTCATACTAGTCTAGTACTAGATCCTATGGTTAGATATGCCAAAAAAAAAACATTAAACTTTTTTTTTTGCTCTTTGCTATAGAAATGGCAGTTTTTAGTCATTTTTATGGACTTGGGATATCACGATAGAAAGATATCCACTTTATATTTTTTGGGTCATCTGACACCTTTACAGTAAAATTTCTCTAATGTAAATTCTGAAATATTTTTGAGATTTTTTCTAAAAGGAAAAATATGCTTATGAACATTTATTACATATTTATGCATTTGAGTTTTAAAATTTCAATCACCAATGTTTTCAAACTGATTATCATGCAAAACTAGGAGGAATTAAATTTAGAAACCAATCAAAATAAAAATTTGAATTTTGAAATTGAAGTTTGGCATACTTAATTGAATTTCCATAAAAATGCATTGTTAATTATTGTAGTTTGTATTTTTCTCTTAGACAGTAACCTAAGGGATGACTTAGTGGATTTTCTTAAGTAAGTAAGGTCAAATCATCTATAGTCCGTGTAACTAAGGTCACATGTTACATTAGATGAAATTTAGATAGTCTACAAGGCTCTAAGTTCCTCCGAGTTCTTGGATTGTCTGACGTTGTATAGCGATTGCCATGTCAGATAATAATAAAAATTTATTGTGGCCAATACTCACTGGTTCATAACATTGGAAACAAGCCTGGAACAACCCTCTATTGTCCTTGAAAAAACATCTTATGTCTAATGTATAAGAAACTAAGGTAGTAAAGCCAATATTTTACGGAATTATTAGAGGTTTTTAATTGTTAGTCAAAAACTTCCACAGTTTCTTTATTACACCTATCTCTTCAGAATTGGACAATAGTCTTGTCTTGTCTCTCAAAAAAAATCCATAGTCATTGTATTGTCCTCGATCATAGATTATAATCCTTATTTATTTAATTCATCAAGAAACCATGGTCTTTGTTGTTCATTGTTTTCTTTATCTTAAGTTCTAACAAAATTCAAATATTTTCGGTAGTTAATTTCTATGCAATTAGTTAATCAATTATGGTATAGTTGAATTGTTGTATACCCTAAGTTGCAAGAATATTAGTAGTAACGCATGCCATTAAACAATTCACATTCAATCTTCTTGATTTGTTTCCATGCAACATTTGACTATAATCTATCTCATTTATACATCAAGCTCAATCATCATTTTTTTCTCACACTTATTTAAGCCAATTGTCACTCACTTTGAATTATCATTTCAGACTTTGATCATCTACAATTACAGTACTCACTGTTAATGGCCTTGGCATTTGAATAATTGCACACTACAATACACAAAGTTCCATCATGCTTTTGAGGTGCATAGCATCTTGATTTGCACTAGTTTTGCATTGAAATTGCACTATATGCACTAAAATCTATACTATCATATTATTTTGTCCCTTTTTTGTAGAAAAAGAGAAAAATCGTGACCTTCAACAAAAAATTCACACAAATTTGTCCTCATAAATTGTATAAAATTAGTCAAAGAAAAGTTTTTTTAAATGCTTTTTAAACCCCTTAAAACTAAAACTAAAATTTAACTTCCAAAATTGAATATTAAAATTCTAAATATTCTAAAATAGTATAAATTTGAAAAATAAAATTATATCAATTATTAAAAAAATATTGAAAAGAAAATGAAATGATCGCAACAGTTCACAATGAGATTTCTAAATTTAGTGTATACAATGCATCGTGTCAAAGTACTCTTGGGGGATAAATTTTCCAATTTCAAGCACTTGAAGATTTTTTTTAATTTCCTTTCTGGAGGAAGAAGGATACCTAGGAAGGATACAATTAATCCGAAATGGAATTTTGATTTTTTTAAACTCAAATTTGGTATACTTGATTTGGATTGCATAAGAATTGAATGTTGATTGTACAAGAAAAAAAGTGTCAATTCTATTCAATACTATGTAAAATTCTTTGAATGGCACAATAAGTAGTTTGTATGATTATTGTATCCTACTATACAATTAGGTCTAATCATTTTATGAGATTTTCTTCCTTGACAAATTTAGCTATTAAAATGTTAATGAAATTCAAGAACCTTTAGCATACTTAATAATGGACAAATTTCCAAACTACAAATTGTGTTGGAATTATAGTGAAGAGGAGTTGAATATCATACAACTTCTAGAGAAGTGGAGGCAAACTCATGGTTTGAAGAAATTAGTTTAGTTCACCATAGAAAATCTTTCAAAGATAGTCAATGATTTCTTGCAGCAACAAAGCAAGCCAAAGAACAAGCAAGAACTCATACAAACCATTGAATCAACATGGGGATCAAGTATTTCTATTGCAACTGCAAATGCTCATTTCTAATATGCCAATAGAATCCAAGCTATAAATTAAGCAAAGGATAGCAATGCTAGAGGGTAGATAGTCAATGTAGATAAGATCCAGATTGTTGTATGATTTTGAATTTCACACGTATATATTTGTTATGATGATCAAGTACTCTTCACTATGAGTGATTCCAACACAATTTGAAAACCAGTTCCATTTGAGTATGCTAGAATTTTTCCTGAGCTTTTTGTCGAGTCTGCCTGGGAACAATACTCGTGAGATTATTGGGCCCCACTGTAAGCATATCATGTGCCCCTCACTTTGTTCCAAAGACAATCAGGCTCTCAGACCTGGAATGACTAAAGTGAAATCCACTGGGACCATAATTATAAAGCTGACTGACAGCCCTGCTAGTAGGTGAGAAGCCAACTACTAACCTGAGAACACCAACTTCAATTTACCTCCAGTACCCGCCCTGGTAACTTATTATTAAGTTTTTATTGTTTCCAAAGTCTTTTTTTTTAATTTTTTAATTTTTTAACAAGGACAGTTGTTTTGAAAGTCTTTGGATGCCTGAAGAGTGTGCTGCTCGTGGCACCGCAACGGTACTTTTTCATGAGACCAATGATCATTCAATTTTTGTTTTTTTATTTATTTTTGGCAAACCCACTCACAGTCACAGTGAATGATCCGGCATTCCATTTGAACTACTATAAAATAATGCACTGGTACTATAAAAGTCGTGACTTGTACAATACTCGTAAACCCCATGCCAATAGCACGAGGACCATGTCAATCACAGAGATTTCTGCAAATCCCACCAGATTCTCCCGTCATGTCCTAACAAGGTTTTTCCAACGAGTATTCTTATTATTCTGTCATGCAAGGGGCTCATTTGCAGACTCCCTGCGGCCCCTAAAGCTCAATGGGAACATGTGACCTTACAGGATACGGTACTCATGTTAGGTTAGTCATAATGCCAAGGCCGCTTGTCGAGGCAGATTTGTCACCGTCCCATTGGATGAACTGGAAAAAATGTTTTATCACATGAATGCTTTCGCTCCTTCTACATCTTGATTTTATTTTATTTTTCTCAGAAACAAATGGGAAACTGAATTTCATTGCCAAGTCACAACAAAAACAATACAGCCAGCCAAAGGTGGCTTAGGGCCTCCTTACATGTAAGGTAAACCATCCCATTGCGGTCAGAATTTGAGTAGGTCCCATTGTGGTCAAAATGTTAATGGTGGTGTACATTTGAGTTCTCAAATGTACACCACCATTAATATTTTGACCACAATGGGGCCTACTCAAATTCTGACCGCAATGGGATGGTTTACCTTACATGTAGGTGGGAGGAGTCAAGAGGGTCAAAATATATAAATCACTTTTATGCTCCTTCTATAGTGTCTAATACACTGATATCGGTGGAACTCTCTCTCCTACTTCCACGCTTACCAATTATCAGTGGCACTGTTCTTGTCTTTTAGTTGCTTTCTTTGCCCACCGGACTCACATGTAAGTTGGCCCTTAGTCGGCACAAAACAAGAAACTTGCCGCATGACCATGACTACATCTATATTTGTGAAAAGTAGAGATGCTGATGTCTATGATGAACTATCAAGAATTGGCACTAAGGTAAACCTGCCTTTCACCGTCAGCTACCCAATTCCGTGGCCTACGTTTGGGCCCAATTGCGTTCACTGTTCCATCCAAATTTGTCCAGAAAGCATCCTAAACCATTTAAGATTCTGACAAAATCTGACAAGATTTTGGTTTTAATGTCAACATGGGATAACGTGTCAACCTTTGATTGGTGGATACTTAAGTGCTAATAAATATATAGAAGGACGGTTATGGATTGTTAATAGGGTGTTTATGTCTCCACTCTATGCACGGTTTTCTAATTTCAGGCTGATTACTTCAAAAATTCACATAAATTACAGTTTTGATCAGAAAATTGCCCCCAGTACCCGATTGCAAATATGAATTCAGAATTTGCAAACTATGATCATATGCAGCAAAATAATAAAAAATTCAATGTTTTCTGCAGGAGATAAATACATGGGTCAATCCTCCGTGGCCGTGCCGTGGTTCTCGTCCCAACATCGTACAGGAGTGATCTGGCTGCTGTAAGTTGCCCCCACATTTACTGCTGCAATTTGTCTGTAAACCCCCATCAAGGTGGATGTCAGGTGCCGTCCAAGGCGATGGAAGTTTGACTGACGTTGTCGACGTCGACGTCGACGATGCAGGAAGGATTGAGGAGTCCGTTCCCTCTTGGTTGGCTGAACTTTGCAGCATGATTTTTTTGTCAGAGCCAGACTGGGTGAGGGAGTAAGTAGTAAGTTACTGCACTTTGTGGCAGAGGCACGGAAGTTACTTGACTTCAGCTGTGTCACAAGACTGACTGCAAAACAGGGCCAACGACTTGAAGTGCACACAATCGGACGGAGGTTCCATGCATTGATGGGAGGACACGGGAACATGCATGGGATCCCCATGTCCCCAAGGAGACATCCTAGTTCCATACAGTAATGGAAGGACATGGGACCATGCATAAGGGCGGCAACCCATTTCTGACACTCATTTAAGCAAGTACACGTATCATGTATCTGCAAGGCAAGTTTCAACAAAGTGGAAATTTTTCCATGTGCAAAAATAGAGTTCATATGGTTTTCATAACTTACCAGATTGTTGTTTCTCAAAATATAATTATTATATAAAAAATTAGCTGAAGATTCTATTCCACACATCCTGGTCATATGAACCTTTTTATTTTTGACCAAGGGCTGGTTGTCAAATTCACCAAGGGTATTGAAAGTCAATCATAATGCACTACAAATTGTGTTGGAAATTTTGTCATAATTAACGGTTGACAATCACCTCCTACACGGAATTACACCACTCTACGTTGTCATAATGGGGGATGATCAAGAATGGATTGCATGCCTTAGATCCCATGTCCCCAAAGAGCCAAATTTAGAATGAAAGGACATGGGACCATGCATAGATACCATGTTCCCAAGAGGCCATATTCAAAGTCTCCAATTCCATTCATTAAGGGCCTCCTTACATGTATCGGCCATCGAAATTTTTTTTACAAGGAGTGTTACAAATGAAAATAGCAATTGCACTTTCACATAGGCCTAGCAGATAAAACAAATACATTAAAAAATCCACACATATTAGATTCTTTCAAGATTGGCTAACCTCCATCTATAAAGTTGTCCACTGATATTGGTAAGACTTTAACTCTTCCTTTCCCACTTGCGCACCCCGGCAATTTTGTCTTGCTACTTGAATTAGCATAGAGCTTGCCAATTGGGCTCACATGTAAGCTGACCTTAAGCTTAAGTTAATGGGAGGGCATGTGTGAACCTGCATAGATCCCATGTCCCCGAGGAGCCATATTCAGAGCCCCCAGTTCATTCATTGATGGGAGGACATGGGACCATGCAGATCCCATGTCCCTAAGGAGATAAGCTTGTTTGGAGTCCCCAGTGATATGATACGGTAATATTTCATGCGGCACGGTGTTCCTGGCTGTTGAATGTGCTGCAAAGTGCACACTCCCGTCTGTCGAGACAAGGTCCCAGATGTCCTGGCTGGCTCTAGAATCAGGGATTTTATTTTATTTTCTCAACACAAAGGAAATCACTTTAAATATAAAATATACTACACCACCATATAGGGGCCGGGGGTGAACTGACCCCCTCGCTCGGCCCTGCGGGCCAACCCTGTTTTCTGCATAATTTTTTTTTGCAAATTTTGAATTTGTATTTGGGATCAGAGACCCCTAATTAGTATAATTACATCAATAATAATCCCTGGATTAGTCCAGAATAGGGGGCTTTTTTTTTACATGCACTCCTGGTAAGGCCGAGCGAGGGGGTCAATCCACCCCGATCCATATAGAGGGGGGGTAAGTTAGTTTTTTAGCGTAGTCTACGCAGTAAGACTGACTTTAAGTAGTGATTTTTGAGGAAATTTTCAATTAAAAGTTTTTAGAAAAACGCACAAACATTTATTTCTAAAAAATTAATACTACAAATATCCTCAAAGGTCATTGTTTAACTCCTAAAGGACCTAGTCGCATTTTTTTTGGCAACATAGTATTTTCAAGCATCCATTTACGAACTCAAACTTTGTTTCTCTTCAAATTTAAAAAAACCCATGTGGTTGAGGAGTAGCTTTAAGGTGCAACAAATTTCATAGCTTTTGACTTCATAGTTAAAAAGTTATTGTATGATATGTAGGATTTTTTTGGAGCACGTATAGTGCAAGCAACTCATAAAGAATCACTTGTTCAAAAAATAAAAATTTAAAATTGATTTTCTAGATTTATATAAGGTAGAAGTACCCATTCATGATAATTTAAGCATTTTAGTCTGTACAATATGGGAAATTTGCTGAGAAACTGATTTCAATGCATGCAAACATAAGAATGAAGAAGAATGCAAAAGAAAACAATTTTATTTTTCCAATAGTGAATATTTTATCCAATATAAATGTGGATTTTTCATTGGGACCCATTACGGTCTCATAGACTCACCTATTGTGGTTAGCTTTGGCACTTTTCCACAAGCAAGGAAGGAAGAGAGATGAGTGGAGGAGAAGCAACAAAGTGAGAATCTTTTTTAATGAATAGTGCATCCAATTATTGTCTACAATAGGTCAGCCTAAAAAGCGATGACATGGAAGGTTGTCCGAAACATGGACTTCTACTTTAGACATGGAAAGCTTTTAATCATTCCATTTTGATTAATGAGATGGAAGTTATAAGGAATATTTGTTTGCAGACAATTATAGAATCTCTACTTTCAAATAAAATTTAAAGTTTTTTATTTTAATTCATTTTACAATATTTTGGAAAATAAATAAAATCAAAAGATGTAGATGTTTTTATTAAAATTCTACAACCATTGGAATTGGCATTTTTTCAATTCCATAACTAAATTCTTAATATCTTAGTATTCTAAATCATTATCTACTTCTTTCTACTTATTATTTTTTTCAAGCATGAATATAAAATATTGTTTAGTTTCAAATTTTTATATGGATTCCCAACTTATTTCTTCAACATATTATATAAAGTTGTAAGTTGTAAGATCTACATATTTTGGGTATAAAATTTGAAAGATGAAATCTGACCATTTGGGAGAGTTGAAAATACTTCTTCTTGCAATTGGTAAGGTTTCTTATTCTTAAACTTTAGAAGGGTGTATTGTCACAAGTTAACTAAAGGATCCTAATGGGTTACAAAATAAATATAGATGGAGATTTTAGCCTTGCTTCAAAGACTAGTATTTTAAAGTTATTTTGGGCCTCTAAACATGAAAAAATTTAGAAGATAAAGTCTTACTACTTAAATTATGTTAAAAAAACTTACTTAAACACACCATAGTATGGCCAGGGAACCAAAGAGAAAATAAGATCAAATATTTTAATTTCATTTGTCACGTGGTGTACTTCTCATGTAATGTATTTACCATTAAAAGTCTAAAATCCAAATGTTGATAAAGTTTCATTGGAAGTGTGGACTTCAATCAGTAAATTAGAAATAAATTTAAATGCATTTTAGCATGTATTATATGGACATAGTATAAATTTATGTGAATTTCAATATTTTGATTATTAATGTTAGTGTCCAAAATCTACCCTAAGCTTCCCAATTTGGAGTGCAAACATTATTAACAATATTTTCAAGTGTGGATTGGGGACAAACATTACAATTAATGTTTATTTACCTTATGCATCCACCTTAGAACATTTTATCTCTTTCATCTAAGCTTCACAATTTGTCTTTATGCACTTCATTATAAAAGTCTTTATCTATTGATTATCAACAACTTCACTACCAATTTAAAAACATACATATTTTCAATTAATTAATGTGTACTTATTAAAAAGTCATTTTGACCATTCTAAAACTACATCGAACTAGCATGATAATTTGATTATTTCCATATACTACACTAATATTAAAAGAATTTTTGCACCAAAACAAATATCACTGAGGCATGATTTTGTTGTTCAAATTGCATAAATATTATATTTTTATAGAATGATATAACCTAAGTACTACTTTTAGTGTTATTTGACATTGGCATAAAGGCTTCTTAGTATGTACCTACCCATGCAAGTGCCTAATAATTGTGAAAATGCCCCCCAAATATCAACATTCTAATCAGCACACTACATACTTTTTGTAGTGTTGAAGATTTACATTCGTTGTCTTTCACAAAGTGTGGGGTATCAACTCCTAAATCATGTGATTCAATTTTACAACCAAATTGTATAAACTCTTGCCTAGAATGTTCAACTTCTATTCATGAGAGACTTCAAGTCCATTTGGAGTCCTCCTATATATTTCTAACCCTTTGTAATTTATTCATCACTATTTCCCCCAGATGCATGTTACAAAAAATAAATCTTTACTAAATAGGGGTTCTAAAGGGACCCATACTAATTAATCGATATTACACACTATACAAATATCTACCTTTGTTGTACGTCAATAGTTATTGAAGTGTATGGGGGTTGCACATCATGTTTCAAACATCTATAGTTTTCACAATAAGTCCCTTTAATTTTTTGGTCCCCTTAATATCCCTATTCAATGTAGAATCCTCTTTTGACTTTCATAGGTGGGATTAAGGTGGGGATTTTTTGCAAAATTTTGCCAGATTGTCAGAAATCTTACCTCTCTAGCTTCGTCCCTCCAAAAATTGGCCTCTGTAGTGAAGCCAATAGGAGAGAGACGGGTCCCAAAAAACAAACTTGGATGGGATCCAACCAAGACTTTCCTTCAATAATGCCACCCTCCCTACTCCACTTTGGATGATTTTGGGTGTAAGTTTAGTTCCTATCCATCCATAAGAGTGGATCAATATCCATTGGCTGCATTAGAGCATCATTCCTTACATGTTTGCGCCAATGGGCAAGTTTACAACTAATTAAAGCAAGGAAAAAGAAACCCGGCTCCACCAATTGACTTGCAAGGGTGGGCAACATAACATTGTTAACCAATGTACGGGGGGCATTTTTGCTCTCCGGAAAAGTGGGAGTCCCCCATTGCAAGTTATTGAACATTGTACCAATCTGGGGTTGCAATGTGTGCTTGTCTTGGTTGCAATGCATTGTTTGCTTTGCATCCACCAATAGCACAATGATGAATTCCGCTCTGCTGGCCAATAGCTTTTCTCACATTATAACCTTGTTTGGTCCCAGGCATCTAGGGAGGTATTATCCCTTCCTTGTCAAGGAACGGAACAACCTAGTATACAATGTTATGAAGTGAGAAAGGAAGAAGTTGAAGTTTCACCAATATCAATGGAAAACCTCATTGGTGGAGACTAGTGAATCTAATACGTGTGATTTTTAAAAATTGTTTCCCTCCCCCATCCACCGGGTCCACATGAAAATGCAATGGCTATTTTTTTAGTGGTGTACTTGCTCTGCAGTTTCCCCCTAGTGACCAATACATGTAAGGGGCCCCTTATTGGGGGAGTTGCGGTGCACATGTCTCCGTCCGTGCTGCAGGTCTTCCTTTCTCAAGCTCCTGGATGGACTGCATGCCTTGATGGCCATGACCATGTGTGCATGCAACCAAGTTGGGCAGCCTATGGGAGCTTCGGAAGTGGATGGAAGTCAATGGACAGATAACCGGCTGCTGCTGTACTGGTACCTACCTTCCCCGAACTAGTAACCTACCAGTAAGTTACTCTTTTAAGTTACCTTACCAAGTGAGTGTTCCCTTTACGGGGCTGGAAAGGGCCAACAGTCATGGTAGGGGAACGAGTGGTGCAATGTTGGGGCAGGACAGGGAGCTTGTGGATATTAAAATCTGTCTTGTCCGCAAGGAACCTCGGGTGGGTACCCATTTCAGTGGCTTTGGATAAGTTCGATCATTCCAAAAATGAAATCAAAAAAAGAACAGGACAGTACGTTACTTGAAGATGGCATGGCGGGCTTCGTATTGTAATTTGCCCCCCTCCCTCGCAATGAAATTCCGTTTCATTTGTCTCTAAAGAAAGGAAAAAAAAAGGGAAAGAAGTACAGTAGTGGCGGAGTTTGCGGACAATATCCCTGTTTCCTTCAGGGGTCCAAAGCAAAGGAAATTATAGTTGTCTATAGCAAAGTTAGAAAACCGAACTGAAGGGGACAGACCAGTTCAGTTGGACAAGGACCGTGTTGGGTTGTCTGACCTTTATTGTTTACCAGGGGTTGGGACTTGGGACCAGGAATTTACCAAGCCCAGAGTCATTGGTCACTCACCCCTCATTTATTTGTTTATATTTATATTTTGTGTGAAACATACGACTTTTTGAGGGCCGCAGCTAGGACAGACCTGACACAGCCATGGCAATCCATGGATCCCCTCACTTTCATATGCAGAGGATATCCTTCTACTCAAGGTAGGCAAGCCTATTACCCCCCTAATTTGCAATTCGAATATCTTGGGGCCAACTCCAAGAGGGGCACATATTTTTCAGAAGCGTGCATTGGTTTCATGAATCAAATTCAAGTGGAATTATAATTTTGATTATAATTGTAATTTCTATGAATTTATGAGCGGTCTCTCTTAAAATTACATTTAGGAATGTAGTCATAAACGTCCTGTAAACAACACATAATCGCCTTTCCATATATCTAATGGCACTCAAGTACTCACCAATAAAAGATTGACATTTTATCCCTTGTTGGCATTAGTACACTAATTTTGTCTAGAAATGAACGGATTTGGATGTTTTGGGGGATAAAATTAGGACCAAAAGTAGGATAATAGAATTTGATAGTAGACATAATTGGGTTGGTTTACCTTAGTCTATGTGCATGTGGAATAACTCCAATAGGAAAAGTGACTTGAGATTGCCATGGTATACTCAAATTCAAGAGTTTCAACACTTAAGTTAACCATGCCCATAATCTTCTAAATAAGGTTTTGAATGTGATTCATATAAAAGTTTTTGTGAAATCTTGTTGGTAGTTAAAAAGAGATTTTAAATGATCTTATAATGCTTTTGATAGTATGAAGATAAACTATGAATTTTTAATGTACCGCTACAAATAGGTGTATCACAAATCAACCCTAAATTCTTATGAATAAAGAGTGTACACTTTAGAAAAGAATATGAAAGAGTTTATTTTAGAAGCATGTCATAATCAGATGTTATTAACTAATTTGGTTCCACAAACATGCTATCTCTTGGTTTTTTGTTTTTTTATAACACCAAAATGAAAGAACTCCATTGCTTATAGTAAGGTAGTTTCACCCAAACTTGTCACTATACCCATAACTATCACCTCTAAAATATTGGGAAGTGAATAGATGTGATTATAAAGATGTACTACATCTAAACATCAAACCCTAGTGTTGGTATTAGATGCACGTACAATCGTCTCTTTAAAAATTCTCAAATTATTCTCACATTATCCAAATAATACATTTGAAAGTGCACATGAATTATTTTTCTCTTACTAGTAGGGTCCAATAATTTGTTGAACATGTATTAGTAGCCATTATGTCCAAAATCCTTAAAATTAACAGTTATGGGTGTTGCTACCATAGCGCCTCACAAATCACAATTGATGACATTCAATGTTAGCATATTGTAAGTTAGTTTTTTTTTTTTTAATGAAGAGTAGTATGAATTGAAAGGAAAAGTTAGTTCCTCTTTTTGCTTCAATAGAATTTGGCCCCCACTCCTATGATAACTCCAACCTCCAACCCTAGGCTTGTCTAGATCCATCCGTCAATATTGATTGATTCTTGTTTAATCCCTAAAGTTCCATTGTCCCTTTGGGGGACAAAATGGATTTTGAGCAGGCTTCTATGGTCTCAATATTTCTAATATTTTTTATGTGATGATAGAAAAACACATTACCTTTCCAAAGATATGATTTTTATTTCAAGTAGAACCCAAGAGCAAAAGTTATGGTACAAAAATCCTTTTTTAGTTCGGTGGGCAGAAAAAACCCGTCAAAAAAACTTAGAGTAAAAAAAAATTTAATTTTGTTTTGTATACTTTATATTTTTATGTTCATGGGAAGCTTTTATTCATTCCATTTTGATTTGTTATGTGAAAGTTATAGACAATCTTTTTTTTTTAGGCAATCAAAGCATTTTCTTAAAAAAATAACTTGTAGGATTTATTGTTGACTTCAATTTTTACAATTTAGCAAAAAAGAAGGTTCGCAAAGTTAAGATCTCTTGGTGAGCAATCTCACTGTTGAGATTAGTGTATTTCAATTCCATCTTAGAGCTATTAACAATTTAGTTTTTCCTTCAATCTTGAACCTACTTCTACTTAATAATTTTTAACGAGTAAGAACTAAGTGTGTATTTTTTGAGGGTTTTTTCTTAGACTTTCAACTCAATTATTTATCACATAAAATTAGAAATTCAAAATTAGTAGAGCAGAAATTATAAGTTATGAAGGTTCAAAGCAAAAAAGTGTAGTTGAGTAAGGTGCAAAAAAACTTGTTTCCTTCACTTTTAACCCAAAATATCTTGCAATCTACATGGTCAAAGTTTGTGAATCTTTTGCCATGTATTTTCATACTAGTCTAGTATAAGATCCTATAATTAGATATGCAGAAATAATTTAATTTAATTTATTTATTTTTCTCTTTTCTATAAAAATGGCAGTTTTGAGTGTTTTGTGATATAAAGAGGCCTTGGGACTTTGGGGGGTAATTTGTTATTCCTCCCCTCCTGAACTTTTAATTAACTTCAAGGTACCAGGGTAGTAGATCTCCCCCCAACCCCACAAAATAAAAATAACAAAATAATAAAAATTTCAATGCCTCGATCTTTGTATGAAATATTCTGATTAAAGCAGTTCTCCAAAAGTGTACCTTACAGTTGTGTTTTGTATGGATGCCTTCTCTGGCACATGGGGGGTGACTCTACCTTACCTTATGGGACTTGTCATGATGGCACGGAATTAAAATTTAATAGTTCTTTGGTTTCGAGTCCACCCTTGCAATGGAGCTTAAAAGTGCGATAGATACTGAGATTACAAATTTGACAAAAAAATGAAGCCTGATGCTGTGTCTCCAAATTCCCCCAAGGTAAAGTAAGGTAAGGCAAGGTATCCCTGAGACTCGCAAAAGGTCTTGTGTGTCTTATACTCCCTCATTCTCGACCAAGCACTTTCCTCTCCATCACTCCATCATCACTTTCCGTTGTTTCCAAAAGTTGATACCTTAATGGGAATTGTCCATGGGATTCGGAAAAAAAAGAGAAAAGAGAAAAGAGGACACCTTAAAATTAAAACCTTAAAATGGTTGGGTGTGCATTCATTGCTACCTAAAGAAAGAGGGAAATGGGAATCTGATGGGCACCATTCTTCATTTCAATTCAACAAAGGCTTCTTTTCGCGGCATTTCAGTCCGGCTTGGTTGGTTTGTTGTTGCCCTGGGCTGGGAAATATCACCCTCACATGGCTTATCACCGGGAACTCAGTTTCCGGACTCAAATTAAGCTTAATGTAGGTCTAAACCTCCAGGTTGGATCTAATAAGCATGCTTATCTTCTAACAACCAATGAGCTTGTAGATAATTCAAAATTTGTAATTGCACTGAAAGGGAATGCAAGTACAGTAATCATGTTTATCGATTTTAACTTTCTGTGTCTTGTGGTGTTGTTGCCACAACCAAATCAAAGTAAAAATAATTCTTTAATTTAAAACTAACTAACTAATTCAAAAATCCATTATTTTATTTTATTTTCCCTTGAAATGCATGGACAATTTCCATTGATAAAAGGAAATGGAACACAGAACCTAAGGACATAGTCCTCAACGGGAATTTCTACATTTTCAACAATCATATCTCATAACTAGATCTTTTTCAATTAACATAAATAAACAAGGGGTTAGAACTAACAGTCAGCACACGAGAAGAGGACAACCAAGCCTAAACCCGAAGGGTCCGAGCCAAGCTGCCAATCTCAACATAACAATAAGATCCAATGCAACCTAGGAAAAAAAAATTCATAACTTTCACACTATAGGTTCGAATGCCACAAAACGAAGTCCGTGCACCCATCCTTACAAAGAGCTTTCCAACGGTACCGAGAATGTGGCTAGGGGACGCATGGTCTAAAAGATCTCAATGTAAGGAACAAACAAAATAAACATAAGAAAACAAACAACCGAATATAAGGTATGGATTAATGAATAAAAAATAGTATTTAACACTACTGAATTCTTAATTGCATTGGTGAATTGATAATGTGGTGGACCGATTTAATTTTGTTATCACTTCAATTGTGCTCTTTCTATTTGAAAAAGTCTTAGAAAACTTGATAACAAAAAAATACCTAAAAGTTAAAGTATAAAGAAGGAATGCTTTGAAGTTTGCTTTGGAGAGGTGAAAGAAAAAAACAATATTAGTTTGTAATGGTGCTAAATCCACAAAACATCACTAGAAAATAGTATTTTATTTGGTATACAAACATTAGATTGAGTAAATGAATGTAAAGAAAAATAGACTTTATTATTGTTACATCCAAAGTTTACCTTGTGCAACATAAATGATGCATGGGGTGCAAGGCATTATTTACAATGTATGAGTTTGTGAAGGCAAAAGGCATCTATAATATGCAAATTAAAGTGTGGCATGATTGTATATATACAATTCCTTTAGATGATCCTTAGTGTCGTTCTTTTATGCAAAGTAATTACATGTAGTGGTGACAAATACATGATTTTTGCACAAGCCAAAACTTTCAATTATAGATTGTATATCAAGAAAATAAAAGTCTTCAAGCTTTAGGCAATTACTAATTATGCTCCTCTTACTAATGAATGTTCAAAAATTCACCAAGTCAAGAATGCATGGAGGCATCTTGTAAGTGAAGATATTAAAGATTTGAATATAGCATACATACGTAATATAGTCTAAAAAAGTATGCCACAACCATTAGTAAATATGCCAATTGTAATTGATGTGGCTAATTTCTTCTTAAATCTCCTTTCATATCCATTTTTTAATCCTTTAAATATGACAAATAATTTGTAGTACTAATGTTGAATATCATGTGTGTGATCGATATTTTTATTTTATATTTTATTTAAAGAAGCAATGAGTTCAACATGCAAAAACAACTCTAGTGTTGACAAACAAATTTTTAAAGTAAAAATAAAAATATCAATGCAATGCTATGACCACCAAAGTATTTTATAGTTTGTCAACCTATAGGCCCAATGACCTCATCACTCTTTGCAACCATTTTCTAATGTTCATTGTTAGGAAACATTTCAAAATTCAATATCTTTTACCCTGCCAATTAGAACAACATAAAACTGGCTTTGTGCACAAACTACTCACAAGTGCTTTATGATGGTATCAAGCAATGAGATCTACAAGTACATCAAAAACACATCGAACCAAATCAAATTGAACCAAATCAAACCAACGCTTCTCTTTATTCGATCACGCACATGCATAGGGTTTCATTTGATTTGCACAAACTCAATGAAATAATTCCAAAGTATACGTGGGGAGGAGCTAGAAAAATAGTGTGCTCTAAAAGTGACCATGTTCTAAATACTCCCCCTACCTAGGAATGCGTGATATGTTGCTTGAAATATCTATTACTATCAATGATGAGTTGGGTAGGCTTGAATGGTCTCTTTATGGTCCAAAATGACCTTAAACTACACCGGGTGATGGCCAAGCAGTGGGGGCTTCCGATGGAATCCATGAAGTTTCCAGTTCAACTCCCTATGCTGACATTGCTTGCATGATGGCTCCCCTTGGTAGCTTTGTTTGCATGGGGAGCGGGGATTAGTTTCTCCACTTGTTCTTGGCGGGGATACCCAAGGCGTGTAATTCCCAGTACTTGCCGTGTTACCTTGGATGTTGTGTCTTGTCCAGCTGCTGCGGCCCTTGAAGGCAATATGTTTTAAGGAAAAAAGAAATGGTCTCTTTGAGAGCAGACTACCTTACCTTAGGCAGTTGGACCCAATTCCTTTTCCTTTTTTTCTCCTTTTTTTCTTTTTCTTTTCTTTTTTGACATCGCCCTTCCTTATTCCCTATTTGTTTTTTTTTGTTTTTTTGAGCAGGGCCCTTCCCTGAATGAGTGCCTCCCATTCCCTTGTGTTGTGAGGGTGCAACCAAATCACGGAACCATAGAACCAAGTTTGAGTTGAGTCCCCCCCCCCCCCGCCCTTCAGTCAGCAGAAGGGTCGTGCACCAATCACGAGTCTTTGTGCGCCAAGGGTGAGGTGAAGATGTCGGCTCCCAGTGGTATGATAATTTCCTTTTGCACAAAGCACAAGACGGAGAGATGACGGATTGGAGAGGCCGGGGGACTCCTGGTCTGCCTGGGCGGAAGGGAAACACTCAAAAGGCGAAGGCGAGGGCGAGGCACACGTCACCCTGGGCTGGCTTTTGAGCTTCCTTTCCCCAACAGGCAAATTAAAGCGAACTCAGCCAAGAGGAGGGAGACCAGCTGGCCGGCCTTCCTCCAGCTTTTTGTTTTTTTTGTTTTTTGTTTTTGTTTTTCTTGCTTCAAGGAAGCCCCAGATGGAAAAGAACTGACTGACGGATCACGCGAAAAGAAATGACAAAACAAACGGAAGGGACAGGCAAAAAGAAGAATGAGAAACAAGTCCGGCTGATGGGGCCAGGAACGAACTGCCGCAGAATAAGAGCATCTCCATTCTTGCCCGGGAAATGGATGGTCCTAGCCCGGCGTATGCTAAGAGCATGCCCCCACCCGTCTTGTAAAACGGATGACTTGTTGCCATCGGCTTGCAAAATTGCCCCACTCGTCTTGCATAATGGATGAACTTGTTAAGAGGCCCGGCCAAAAGTCTCTGGTGGCTTGCAAAACCGGACTCTTTTGCAAGCCAAGGGGTGGCTTGCAAACCGCATGAGACAAGCACCTTTTGCACTTTTCCACCAAACAAGGACTTGATCCGTGAATGTGGACGTAGCCGATTGGGTGTCGCTGGCCTCTTAAGAGGCTATGGGTGGGGCGACCCATCATCCCTGGCTTGCAAATTGGATTGACTGACTTGCAAATTGGCCTGCATTTTACAAGACGCATGGGGATGCTCTAAGCCCAGGCAGATTCTCGTCCCCCACCGCAAACGCCGTGTGAGACCCTGTCACCCCGGCCATGGAGAAAATAATTGGTTTAGCCACCATCTTCTGAAAGTCTGGTCACGAAGATGAATGCTTGATTTGGAAGTGAATAGTGCCAAACTGTCAGAAAATTAATTCAAATCCGGAGCTTCAGAACAAAATTTGAGTATGGCTAGGGTAGTACTCTCACGCAAGCCACTTCTTCATTTCCGGTGCTTGCGACAAGTCGTTTCCTATGCCATTTCTCTACGCAAGAGTCTTGTGCCCCTGGCTAGCTAAGGGTCGTTTGCCATTAGGGCCATTGGAGGTCCCCAACCGGATGTTCAAGTGCCGGGCATTGCAGCCTGAGCTCCAGGCTTCCCTTCAATTGGACCTCTAGCCCTTGCAAATCGATTTTGTAGAGCTAGAGGGCCTAGACATTGGTATAGATGAGGGTATTCAAAAGTAAAAAAATGTACAATTATCAATTCACAGGTCCATCATTTGTCACTTCTGGTAAGTAGGGATGACTGAAAGCAATTGGCACCTCAAATTTACTACAACTTAGACCTTTCCTTGCAACTTCAATTCCAACCTCCCCTTCCAGTTGTTGGAGGTCCGGGTCTATAACGGCAGTCGGCTCTAAGTTATACCATCTTGGCCCATTGCATAAAACTCATGATCTGGACAATCTTTAACAAAATGTCAATAAGTTTGCTTGAACCTAGGCTAAACAAAGTTGGCACATATTAGGAGTTGTTACACCTTTTGAGAATGGGAACGTCACACTTTCTCATTGACTTTCTGTGGCGAGTGGAGCTTCCATTCTTTGAAGATTCAGAATAGCCATTATTTTTCTGCGGAGGTGACTAATGGGCTTGAAGAAGATTTCTTCATAGACTTTTTCATCTTACTTATTAGTCTCCACATGTGCTTTCATTCCAATTGCTCGAAGAAAAACAGACAATGAGTTGCATTTGCAGCAAAGTTGCATCTACATCAACCTCATTGACTTGTAGCAAAGCTACATAGACTTGTATTGACCTCTATCAGAGTTGCATTGGAGGTGCATCGACTATTGAAAATTACTATAGTGACCTCCTTTGCAGGTGAAAAGCTCTCTCAAGTTTCTATTTTCACTCTCAGAAGGACACAAAAGGGGAGCCACATCTTCTTCACGTAAAAAGTCTCCGCATTGGCTCCTCTTTTCTCTCACCAACTTCTCATTCTTCACAAAAATTTGCTTCTCGGAGAAGGTGTGACTATTTCTATTATCATATGGTTGTTTAGACTATATGAGTGGAAGTGGAATCATTTAATTGTGCTTCCAGTCACGCTGGCTCAACCTTTTTGTTTATACTTGATGATCATTTTCACTCACACTCCAATGATTTTGAAGGTAAAAGACAATGTTATATGGTAATTTACTTTATTTTATACTACTACCATGGCATTGTGATTGATGAGCAAGCTAACCTCTGCAAAATTTAAATGGTTTGACTATACTACTACTAAAATAGAGATAATTAAAAAAACAATTTAAAATGTACCATGCTTTACCATCTTTGTTATAATATGAAAAAAAAAATCAATATGTAATTTAGTATATAATTTTTGGAAAGCTCCTAGCTACATGACAAACTCCTATACTGTTGTGTCTCATCCTTATTCATGCTTGCTTGCACTTTGAAGTGGAAGCAAGCTTGCCAACCCTTGCTAAAAGGTGGGAATATTGTAAAAGTAAAAAATCTATCAAATGATCAAAAATCTATCAAATCTATACAATGGTATGGCATAACATGTGAATGTAGTACAAATGGCATACAACTATGAGCATGATGAGCATACATTCTCTATTTTTGCTTGAATTGTTAAAGAATTGTAAATAGAATGGTGCAACTATGAAGATTTGTCACAGGGTTAATTTATAGATCAACCGAATTCCACATCCCCACTCCAACCAACCCTTAACCGCGTTGTGTAATGTGAATGTAGTTGTAGATAGGATTTGGAAATTCAAATTCTAAAACCAAAGTCAATGTCAAAATCTTTGTTCTTTGGATAGAGCCAATAGAATGGAGATATATGTCTTGCCTAAATCACTAGAAAAGAAAAGAAAATCCTTGATTAAGCCTTGCTCCTAATTTACACAATCCATCCTAGAGAAATGACAATAAGAATTTGTGGTCCCTGATGAAAGTGAAACCAAGCACACCCTAAACCTAAAGAATAAAACCTTAGCAAAAATAAACAAAACATTTGGTAGAGCAACCTTGTCACTGGGTTGCTTGAGCAACAAACTGATGATGAGCCCTCTCTAAGATAGGGACATTCCAAAATGCCACTTCCTCTACTGTAGCCATTTTTTTTGTTATTGGAATGTAGACTTTTAAAATATTTTATCATTGACAAGTGATAGGAGGTTTCAATACACCCAAAGAATGTATCATTTGGGTACCATATACCAAAGTCATGAAAAGTCAAAGTTTTTTTGGTCAATATTCTAAACCCATTTCTTCAAGAATATGTGCATATTGATTTAGGAGATGTACACGACATGCGCATCTCAGTACTGTAGTAAGTGATAGTTGTAGTCCCCTAGCGCATGTGGGTGTCCCTACTTTGGTCCATTCCTCACAAATACCCCCACTCCTCGCAACAACTGTTCCTCCTCTCCCCCAAACTGCCTCCCCAAACTATCAAGTTTTTATTTGTTTATTTTTCCTTTTAAATTTAATTTTTCCTTTTTTTCCCCCTTTTTTGGGCCCCCGCCTGCGTGATTCCCAGTGAGGGGGAATAAAGGCGTCCTTGCGTCCGTTGTGGAGAAACGCCAAAGAAAGTTAACCATCTCCTTTTCCTTTTCCCGTCGCCCCCAACTGGAGTTCCGTCCGTCCGTCCATTCCGTCCGTCCGTCCATCCCCCGGATTTGCTCGATTCGTATTTCCAGGGGCATTCATTCCTTTTCATATTTAACACGGATGCAGGTTTTACGTTGCAATGCAATCCCCCTAAACCGCTCGCCTAAAAAAAGCCACACGCGACTGCTGCCCAGTCCCAGAACGGACTCCTATTGGTCCTCCCGCCTTTCCCCCATTTCAACGCTATCTCCCGGAATCTAACCGCAGGCACACGTGGCACGCAATCATACGCCCGCCACCAACATTGGAAACGCACAGTAAAAAACACCAGTCCGCCACCCTGGTGGAGACTGGAGAGGCTTCTCCCCTAAATATATTGAAGTATACAGTATTGGGCCGGGAAGATTTAACAGAGTCGGCTTTTGGGGGAATTCGATCTGAAGGGAACCCAACTACTGGAAAGTACAGTACAAGACTGTAACTTACTCTCGCCACCGCAGTCCACTCACCTGACTGACTTCCCTTTGCAATTAATAAATTGCACCAATCCATGGAATTGTCCATGTGTTTCAAAAATTAAAATTAAAAATAAAATTAAAAATAGCACCATTTCGAAAAAAAATAGAGAGAAAATCACCGAAACAGGAAGAAAAACCAACCATGTAGTGTAGGTGAGCCTGCCCAGTGCCACCCTCATGTCGTAGGACTGTACATTTTCCCTCAGCTATGTCCCCTGGGAACACATGAGGGCAGCATGGCAAGGAAGTGGGAGTAGGCAGGTTCACCTTCTCCTCGCAGGCAGCTCACATGGCTATGGCTACCTGTGGCGGGCCTTGCTCGCACACAACAGCGGGAAGTAAGTTAGTGGGGACTGGGGAGAGAGAGAGAGAGAGAAAGGGAGTTTCTCGCATTTCTCCACTTCCTGGGGCCGGGCGGGTTCAGGCTGAGAGTTTTGAGATTTTCGGTTTTCATTTTCATATTATTCTGTCATTCCGTTTTTCTGGGATTTTCTGGGATTTGTGGGATTTCTGTTTTTATTTTTCCGAATTGCTGCGGGTGTCAGACGTCGACCGTGAATTCGCCGGCGGCGTCCCAGCCAGCCAGAGGCAAGAGCCGGGCCAGTGCGTTCGCCTCCGTTTTCCGAGGGTCGCTTTTTGGTGCATTGTCAGTATGGTCGGTGAAGAAGTCCCGCAACAGAAGAGGAGCCTCATCAAGCAAGAGCAGGAGTAACTTAGGAGTAGGGCCATCGCCATCGCCATTGCTTCACGTAATTAACTTGGCTTCCCTTGAAGCTTCCCTCGGCTTCCCCCCTTCCTCCCTCCCAGGCAGGCACATTCCATTCCTCCGGTTTTTTTACTTCAGTTCCCTGGCATCCCTTCCCTTTTTCCTCCATTTCCTCCTTGTTCTCTTTCTGTGGTGATTAGCGCGGGTGCGTGGCCGCGTGAGTGCTACTCAGTCCTCCGATTTTTTACTCCGATTTGGGTGGAATTGGCGTGCTCTTCTTCCTCCAGGGCCTCTTTGTCTTTCAGGGTTGAATGCGCCTATGTTCGAGTGAATCATCCATCTTCTCGCAAGTCCACAGCTGCTGTTGCTGCTGCTGCTGCTGCATGTCTTTCGGAAGGGGTTGAGGCCTTTGGTTGTGTGTGTGTATGGCCCACCGGCAGCGCGCGTTGGTTGGTCATCAGTGGGGCGGGTTGGCTGGCTGGGTGCTCTCCTCCAGTGCCGAGATAGGCTTTGCTTTGGCGTGCTGTAATTAGCAAGAGGGTACTTTTCAGAAAGGACGGAGGAAGTCAAGTCGAAAGAGATTGGGCTGGCGGGCTGGCTGGCGGAGTTCCGCTTGATAGGGAGTGCGAGGAATTGGGAGGAGGCGATAATTTGGTGCCGAGGTGGGTTGGTGGGTGGCTTGGGGGTGAGCTTGAGTGGAGAGGGAGTCATTGTTGACGACCTTTCGCGTGACCTAGTTCAGCTCCTCCTGCTTGGTGGTGGCGGACTGGCGAGGGTTCCATTGACTTGTGTGCAGTCAGTCAGAGCTGGCGGGGGTGGCGAGCTTGTCGTGGGTTGGCCTCCAAGCTGGGGGCATCATGGGGTGGTGACGGGGATCCCTCGGCGAAGGGGAAGGAGGGAAGGACAAGTATTGGGAAGCGGAGGCTCATGTCGAGGACGGTGAAGAAAGGTATGGTAGGGCTGGCTGGCTTGGTTAAGCGCTTTGGAGTGGGAGTACAGGAGTTTCGGGGTCCATGGGGTGGGTAGGAGCCGGACACTCAACACTAGAATTGGGGTTCTTCGTTTGATTTCTTCAAGCGCTCTTTGGATGTTGGCGGTGTTTGTCGGGTGTGGGTTCTCTGGAAATTAGCCTGTGAGTAGGAACCACCATTCTCTTGGTCTTGGCGAAATTGGAATGAAACGAAGGCTATGGAATGAAAGAGGAGTGAAAACGAAGCGTATTCGCTACTGGACTCGCTAGCTGGCGATAGAGGAGACTGGGAAACCCTGGCACTTGTCATGGAGTTCCGAAGTGCGTAATGTAGAGATTGGGATCCCCATACGAGCTTGCTCAGTGTGATCCTCTGACGTTTTTGGTCTGAGGGTTTGCCCGAATGACATCACAGTTCGTAACCTTTTGGAAAGCATTTCTTTAGCATTCTGAACGGAGCTTGATTCTACGGGGTAAGTGCTGGTGCGGGCTGGGACATCATTCTGAATGTACTTGTCTTATGGTGTTTGCCTTTCACACTGTGTGTCACCTTAGTTGTAAGAATGAATTCATACGATGTAGGGTGCTCATAGGAATGAAGTCAAAAACGCTTGAAGTTTTGAGCGCACCAAGTCCGCAAAAGGCTTCAGGATTGTGCATGGATAGACCGAGTTTTAGCAATTCATGGGAAAGTTAGATTTCTCCAATGGAGACGGGAAAGCCTACCGTCCAGCACTAGTGGCTTCCGAGGGTAAGAGTTGGAGTGAGGATGTTAGGTTTGGTGCTTCTTTTTTTGTCCAACCCTATTGGCGTTTCTCTGACATCAAAAGTGCCATCAGCAGTGGCACTGTATGTCCTTGGGTGACGTGCTTGGGTACTACGTGTGAGCAGTTCTCAGACAGGTCAGATCACTGATCGTGTGCAAGAAAATGTTCGTTTCCCGGCTGGAATGGTGGAAGCCCATGTCCCCAATTTTATTTTTTCTGTTGGCTTCTCGTAGTTTTGAAACTAGTATTTTGGGTGCTGTCTAACCGGAAGCTGTTTGCTATTGCTACACAGAGTGTTTTCTCAACAGTGACTGACAACCAAGGCGAGGTGTTTACTTTGCTGAGGCAGTCGAAGCTTCTGCACCGACTACTCTGCCTGGGCCAAAGGCGGGCGATGGATTGAGGGGTAGAGTGTAGATGAGTAGTGTAGGAGTTAATAAACGAGGGTGAAGGGCCATCAGTTGAGAAGGGATTGGGAGGGGACTGGGAGGGCTTGATTGAGTTTACGTGTTTCCGTGCTTTCAACATGGACATGGGCTACAGTGGAGGCTCAGAAGGGGCGGATGTGGGCGAGGTGGTGGACCTTCAGAGCCTGGCAGAAGATTTAGATGGTGGAGAGGCGTCTAGCACTGAACGTCTGCAGCTGCTACGAATCCTTCGGGAGCTCGAGTACTCGCGAATGCAACTGCAGCGGATGCAAGCGGGACAATTCCAAGCGGAGCACATGCAAGCGGCAGAAGACATAGATGCAGTGGATGGCATTTTGAGTGAAGACGATGCCAGGTAGTAGCCCTCTGCCTTTGCTTTCTTCATAATATGTTGCTTTGGAATTCAAGCAGAGTTTTTTTATTTTTTCTATTCTCACTGCGGGTGCTCGATTGGTTCCTCACGGTTATGATTTGAACGTCAGCTGATTCTCCTACTGCTTGGTTGTTTTCTGGTCCAGCATGGATGGCGGAGGTGATGAAGGAGACGAAGGTGTTGGTTCTCAGGACGGTTTCACATTTGACACAAATATTGCTTCCATGCACACCTACTTGGGCGGTATGTTGTGATCTTTTCACCTCTGGTGGATTTGAATTGAGTATCTACCCAATCTTGTATACATGAAGTCGTTGATCTTGCAAAGTAGTGCGATTATTTGAGTCATTTCTTTTCAGAAGAGACCGATGTGAATGTGGATGGATGTTGACCTCACACCTTGTTTGGTTGCAGAGGTTGAAGACGTAGCTAGTAGTCGCTCTTACGCTGACGGTGGTGCATTTCTGACGCTGCCCATGTTTTACTTAGAAGGTAAGACTGGGTGCCTGCTTGGGTTTCTAGCTTTGAGCATTGCTGCTGATCTCTTTGGGACATTTATTAGAGCTTTGTACTAAGTTCAGATGGTTGCAGGTATTGTGCTATTTCCTGAAGACACGCTGCCACTGCGAGTGTTGCAGGCGAGGTTCAAAGCTGCAGTTGAGCGAGCAATTAAGAGCGAGGATGCTCCTAATACACTGGGTGTGATTCATGTTCGAGCTAGGCCTCAGGATGGGCAAGTCACAGTAGCTTCAGTCGGCACTACTGCCGAGGTTAGGATCACGATCACTGCTTAAGCTATTTCGCTTTCAATTTTCGTGATCGTGTTCCTCCCCCGACGCTGAAGTGCTGCTTTTAACACATGGGTCAATTGTTCATGATTCTTATTCCAGATCCGCCAGCTGCGGCACCTCACGGATGGCTCTGTGAACGTCGTGACCAAAGGTCGGCAGCGCTTTCGCATTTGCAAGGCCTGGACAGAAGCCGATGGAGCGGTAAGTTCGGAGCTCGCTTGCTGCTGATTGTTTTGCTCAAGAGTGAACTGAAATTTGTTGTGGATGGTTGTGTATATGAAGACTCAAGTGTGCACGGTAGTGGACACGATTTGCGTCACGTTAATTTTTTAGCTTATTGAGGGCAGATTTTCGGGAAATCTGTCTAGAGCTGTGGAGGCATCACTTTGTGTTCAAGAGTTCAGATCAGATTTTTATCTCCATGCATGAATTTTTTATGCATTTTTATAGTGGGAGGTTGTAAACGACTATAATTGATAGGAGATATTATAAATTGCTGAGGCTCATCAGTTTAAACTTCCTAATCTGTTGATTTTTGGTCTACTGCAGCTATTTGCTCAAGTTCAGATCATTGAAGAGGAATCTCCTCTCCACATTCCGAGGGATGCATTTTCGCGTCTGGCGTCAGTACCGTCTTTCCAGAGTGGGAAAGTGCCACGCGCTGCTGCCACTTCTCCTCTCCCCTACGAGCTCAGCGACGATGAAGCAACCCTTCAAGCTGGGAGTGATGTTGATGCTTTTGATGATTCAGACTCTGCACCAGAAGATGCTCAATTCGCCACTGAGAATGATGACCTGCTGCGAGTTTTGGAAAGGGGTATAGGCGAAGATGAAAGCAGTGAAGAGGAGGAAAGGCTTGGATATTGGCAGAGTAGAAGAGTTCGAAGGCGGGCTGAAGAGACGACATATCTTGCAGTAGGAAGTTACAGGGGTGATGGTGGTGCTGCAGATGATGCTTATGAAGTTCCTACGCATGTTGACCGGCCTATGTACAGTGGCGAATCTTCCGGAGGACATGTTTCAGGTGTGAAGAGACCTCGGGAAGGGGGATGGGGTGCTGCCTGTAAAGCTTGGGCGTCTGATGCAGGGAAATGGAAATTCAGGGCTCAGTGCACTGCCTGGCCTCATTGGGTGTATCGACAATTTGATGCTTACGACTTGGCAAGGCGAGCTGCAGGTAACCTCTTGCAATCCAAGTATACCAGTGCAGAAAACACTTTTTGTTAATCTGCTGTGGATGCACAGTTTTTGCATTTCATAATTTTGGTGTAATTTGAAGTGCTGAATGAAGGGACTCACATTATTACCGTTTGTGAATCCTATCCCTGAAGGATTAAGAAGGCTACATTAGCTTTAAGACGGTTTTAGTAGTTTGTGTAGAGACTTTATTTGTTTATTCAAAAAAAACTTGTGACAAACACATGAATACTCTCCATTGATTCTGGTATTCCTTGGTCCATTAGGCGTTAAGAGTAGCAATCCAGATAAGCTTGCATGCTGCTCGATTGTCTTGATTACTTGAGCTATAGATTTTAACTTCGCCTTGTGGAGCAGATATGCTGAGGCAGATGGCTGAGCTTCCCCGGATGGAGGCTATGGTGCAGACACCCACTCAACTTTCATATTACATTGCTAGCAACATGCCTTTACAAGATTCTACCCGTCAGGAGCTCCTTGAAGTGGATGGAACTGTGCATAGACTGCGTCGTGAGATCGAATTGTTGGAATCCATGGATCAACTCCGCTGTAAATGCTGCATGGTATGCTCACATCGCCATAACTTGCATAGTGAAAATAACGTTCTGAGTTTTCATATCTACCTTGTTGGTTATTAGTAAACAAAGTCCATTCTTTGAAAAGTGATACTCAACACTGAATGAAAGGATTAACCTCCTGGTTGTTTCTTTCAGGCTTCGATTGCAAGGCGAAGCGACATGCTGGTAATGTCAGCAGATGGTCCCATCAGTGCCTATGTGAATGCTCATGGATATGTGCATGAGACTCTTACCCTCGCCAGGGCTCGAGGGCTTATGCTGGATGGGCAACCTCAGACTGCGAACAGCTGGTTCCCAGGGTCAGTTATCCCTCTTTTTTCTCATTATCCCAAGTAAAACCAGGCAGATTGATATGAAGTTGATGTTGATTCGACGCCAAATTGACTCTAATTTTAACTTCTATTTAATGTTGGCATGATCGACCCTGTGATATAGATGATGTAATCAAATTGCTTGAAAATTACTGAGATCATGCAGGTTACAATTTAGGAAATCGTGAAATTTGCCGTTCTGTTTCATTCCATTCTGTGGCTTTAGTTTGACGAATGAAGTATGGGTGGTTACGTTATGCAGATATGCATGGGTTCTGGCACAGTGTTCAGAGTGTAGAGCGCACATGGGGTGGCGCTTCACGGCTGTCGACAAGGAGAGCAGACCGAAGGCATTCTGGGGAATTCGAAGGTCGCAGCTGGCTGAGAACAGTTCGTAATTTGTGAAAACGCAATTAACTGGTTGCTCAGCTGTGATGTGCCAATTCACTGGACGAGGGGTGAAGCTCTGGAGGCTCTCTGGTGTACATATGATCGCGTATCAAGAGCACGAACTCAGCGTAGTGCATATGAGGTAGGCAAGATTCTGGTCTGCTTACAATTTTCCTTCCCACATGGAAGTGCTCCATTGGACCTTGTACCAACATGGAATCTGGGATGTCCTGCAGGCAGGTTCAATTTTACAAGGTGAAGTCCCACACTATCAAGTTTGTTAATTTTCTCCACATTGCAAACCATGACACATAATTCTTTTTGTTAGGAACTGATCACCATGTTGGTGTACAGTCCTGATATGTATGTAGTACCTGCTTAAACACATTCATTGAGGTGAAAACAGCATTGAAGATGCTGAGGTCATATTTGATGCCTGGATTCAGGCCTTTAACTTACATGTGCTGAAAAGCCTGAATGGTGGCTTTTTGAAGTAGCAACATGGCATTGATCGTGTGTCAATGCACTTAATTGCTTACACTACTTTGTCATACCACCCATGTATCATTGACAGATACTTTTCTTGTGAAATATATTCTCTGCCTTTTTCCCCATCTGGGCGTTCCTTCAGTGACCAATCATTTTATTCACACTTGTTCAAGTGCTAAGAAGCACTTAATGTGTATTTTATGGTTTTGGAATGGGATGTAGTTTGGAGGGTTGTATTTGAAGATCAAATGTGCTTTAAATGCTTCTCTTAGATATGAACTAAGGTAGTCTGCTCTTAACCCCTCATCGCCGGAGGGGACGAAAAGTGTCCTCACAGAAATTCAAAGTGCTGTAACTTTTGCATCCGATGTCTAAATTCAATAAAACTTGTTGGTAAAGTTGCGCTCTCTCTTCTAGTTTATGTGATACAATTTTCAGATCAATACAATCTTTATTGATTTCTTGAAAGTCAATTGAAGTTCATAGGTTCAATTTGAATTCCCCAAACTGCATTTGGAGGCTCCAATTTCGGGGGCTTGTATCTCCTTAATGCAATGTTCGTTTTCAATAAAAGTTTGTTGTTTTATGTTCCCTTTTAAGTCTAGTTATTGTGGTTAAATTTTCATGTCAATTCAAATTGTTTTGAATTCTTGGGAGCAATTCGAAGTTCAAAATCCAGACATTTTTGCATTACAGTGAACTTTGATGGCTTATAACATCTTTAGACAGGGGTTTTTTTCAATACTTTTTGTTGGAAAAGTTTCACATACTAGTCTAGTTCTTGTGATAAAAATTTCATATCAATCCAAGAAGATATGATTGACTGAGAAGCATTTTAGCAGAGGTAGGTTCAGCTGTAGATGTGTTTTTTTGCTATTCTTTTTACTGTTTATTGAGATTTCAAAACAATTTTGCAAACGCAGTGAGTCAATTAAATGTTTTTTTTCTTCCACCAAAGTGTTTTTCTTTTGGTTTAGAATCACTTTGTAGTTTAAAGTTTTTTTCATTTGAGGAGGTTTAGAAATCGAATTTCACCTCCAAATGTGTTTTTAGGAAGATTTCAGCATCTTTTTTCAACACTTAAACATTATAATCTTTCAGTCTATAAGGTAAAATGATCCCAAATTTGATTTACACCATCTACAATATGCACATTAAAAGATTGTATGGTTAAGATTTTCATATCTTACTCACATTCAGACTTATAACACTTGAAAAAGAAGTTTGTTTTTTGACATGGTTAGAACTCCGGCGGTGACGAGTTAAAGCGACCATTTAAGAGTTGATTGCCTTTCGAGGAAGATGAAGTCCTTCCAACAATTCAGTAAATTTTTGTACGAAGAAAAATGGATTGGCGTCTACTGTAAGTCGTTTCATATTTTTGGGACTTTCCTTGAATTAGTTACGAATTTCTGGAGTTGAATTGGAGTGGTCATTAAAAGCGACTACCTTCAGAAATGTACAGTACATTGTTGGGTCATCATGATAGTAGTACATTTTGCTGAAATTGGTTATTGTTTTGATTTTGTGGTGGTTTTCATTAGAATATGTCACTGCTATACAAGAATCTACTCATTTGTAATGAATGAGAGAAAATAAGATTAAAGAATGTGCACCACTAATCATTCATTACAAATGAGCATGGGTTCTATTAGTAAATATAAATTATTTTTATTAGATATCATTGGTAGGATGGATTGTATTTTAATATGCACTATTTGGATCTAGTATGAATGAGTTATTAAATTTCTAAGTATCTTTTCTAAGTGTACCGAAAAGCAACACTAAACTTTTATGGATTCATGTTTGAATGTGGATATTGTCAAAGTTTTTTAAATTTCTTTCAGACATTATATTATACTAGTCTAGTGCAAGATCCTTCAGTTGAATTTGCAAAATAAACAAAAAGCAACACATTTGCTCTTTACATTTAGACTGATTTTCATGAAAAAATTGCCTTGGAACTTTAGGAATTGAACACTCAAATATTAAACTATGAAACAATGCAAACTTGTCCCAAAAAAACACAAGGAATGTATGTCCATAATCAACACTATTCAAAATGGGACACCTACATTAAGATAAAAAAAAGCTTTACAAAAATCTAGATATTGATTATGGTACACAAGATGTGCCATTGCAAAATATAAGCAATTAAAATAAAGAACATAAGTTTTTTGCATGAGGCCAAATTAGATTGTAAGCTTTAAATCCTCTTAATTTAATTCTTTTGTGATATAGATTTTGAATAAAATTTTTTTTTTAAAGAATTGAATTTAGAATTTAGAATTTTTTTCTTTTCCAAACATAGGTTGATTTTCATTCTTAAAAAAATTGTTAAATCAAAGCATGTACAAGATAGAAGGAAAAACTAAATTGTTAATAGCTCTAAGTTGGAATTCAAACACATTAATCCCAATGGTAAGATTGTTCTAATAAGTGAATTAAATCATGTGGAACTTTTCTTTTGAATAATTATAAAAATTGAGTTAAAAAATAGAACCAATATATTTTTTCACAAGAATATGCTAAGATTGCTTGCAATACAAAAGGCTCCGTAATTTTTGCATCATTTATTCAAATGAAATAAATCAAATCTTTCCAAATAGAAAATATAATCTATGAGAAATATATATTTTTAAATATTTCAAGTTTTTGGGTTTTCTTTTATTGTTTACCCGCACTTGTCTTTTTGGTTTAGATGGCATAATATTATATTCCTATAAAGCTAATTATTTCTTGTATTTTGAAAAAAATAAATTAAAACATCATGCCAACAATTGAGACCATAGAAACCTATCCAAATCTTTAAGAGTTTAGGGGTTAAATCTCACACAATTCAATTTTGAGAAAAATTAGAGTCCCTTGTATAATCATCTTTTTATATTACATTCTTTCAAATTTTTTAATATTTTGAAATGATGACTCAATGAAAATTAAGGCAAACTATGAGTTAGAAATTATTAGTAGGAAGAATAAATCTAAAACATAAATTTTTTGAATGGTACCACTAGTAACGGAAATCAAGAATTTTAGGAATTTGATTATGCGAGAATGATGGAGAAATTCTTAGGGAAAATTAGGACTTTCAAATGGAAGTTGTTGGGCCTTAAAGCTACTACTCAATCATATGTTGTTTGCAAATTTCATTCAATAGTGAGCTGCCCAAAATTGCTATGTTGCCAAAAAACAACAGTTTGGGCCTTTACGGGTCAATACATTGTCCATTTCTTGTGCCCCATGTTGCATGTCATGTCCACATTGGCTTATCATTGCAAAAGAATTGAGTGGTGCTTCTCTCTTCACAACACTTATTGTAGTGTGTCAGGAGGCTTATGCTTTCTAAATTTTTTTAAGAGAATTTGAAATACATAGGTGATCAAGTCCAAAAATAGAGGTATCTTCTTTTATAAAATTTGGACATTGTCCCTCCAACATTGAAATATCTATTTAGGAAATTTTGAAACTTTTTTAGAGAGGCTTATTGAAGAAAAGATGTGCATATCGATGTTTCCTACATATCTATGCAATCAAATTTAAAAATTAATTACTAATGTTCTTCAATCAAATATCGTGTAAAAGCATAAAAATCAAATAAAACAATTCATCAAAATTGGAACTTTTTTGAAACTGAAATTTGGTATACTTGATTGGAATTGCATAAAAATTGAATGTTAATTATGCAAGATGAAAAATACAAATTGTATTCTATATTCTCAAAATTATTTGAATGACACAATAGATAGTTTCTAAGATTATTAGACATAATTGCATACAACATTTGTTAGTGCAGTATGTATATAGTTATGGTATAACAGATAGGCTCACCATTAGATTAGCATAACAAATACACCTGTGGACTGATCAATGATTTTATTTAAACTACCTTCTTTCTATCTATAAATTCATTATTATTAACACACATTCTTCTTAATCTTCACACACAAGGTTACTAGATTACTAGATTGTAC
Organism: Antitrichia curtipendula; assembly: GCA_951230915.1. Classification (NCBI taxonomy): domain Eukaryota; kingdom Viridiplantae; phylum Streptophyta; class Bryopsida; order Hypnales; family Leucodontaceae; genus Antitrichia; species Antitrichia curtipendula. The sequence goes on from OX579641.1 coordinate 2,228,139, forward strand.
ATGATATCAGAGCATGTGACTAGTCATGTGTTTCCCTCAAATTATCAGAGTAGAATGCTTGAGTGAGGATGCCTACGATTTATTAATTATAGAAGACAATAAAACTGAAATAGAAAATGAGCTGCGCATTATTAACGGATTCTTTCAGCTTGCTATTCAACCAATTGAACCATTTGAACCATCGCCTGAAGAACTTGAAGAAGACAAGCAGTAAGTGGAATTTGAAAACACTACCTATGGAATTTCTAATGCTCTCGCAAGTTATCTTAATTCATTAGTCACTTTAATGAGTTTAATCATCAGATTTTTGTTGAGGAAGATTCATCTACTGTGTCTTCATATACTCATTAAGAACTTTAAATACTAATACAACTTCATGACTTTGTCCTCATTAAGTTCAACAAATTGAGCCTATATTATCGTACCTTTAATTGTAGATAGCTATGCATCTTGGAGCATTAAACTTGAATTGTTGCTTATACGTTCTGAACTATGGGGAGTTGTGGATGGAAGTGATGTAGCTCAGTCCTACTGCTAGTAATATAGTAGGCCTCACAACCTGGACACTACATGATTCCAAAGCTCATTCAAAACTTTTGCTACATTGCAATGAAAAGCAACTAATATCCCTATGACTACTTCCAACCTCTAAGTAGATTTGGGATCGTTTGAAGCAGCTTTACAAGAAATCTAATAAGGCATCGCAGGTGAATTTGTATAAGCAACTTCGTCGCCTAACCATGTTCAATTCCGACAGTACTATGACGATATGACCCAACCTTTTTTTTGGCACCATAGGGCTAGATTGTACCATTTCAAAACAAATTTTTACTTTTCGCCAAATAAAAGTAATATTTTTTTGCTAAAAAATTTCCATTTCTATTTAAAATGTGGATGAAGTTGCCAAATTTGGATGAAAAGTTTATGAATGTGATTGAAAAGTATTTTTTGGTCCCAAAGATGGATGAATTTAGAAATACAATGCTTCACTAAATTTTAAGTGATTGCCAGTTTGGCACTTTTCCAAAAAGTAAAAAAAAAGGACTACTATGACCTTGGAATCATAGCAATTGCTTTTGCTTCTCCATGAAGCTAAAATTTCCGGTTGCATTTTTTCAGATGATCAACAAGTTAATATGATGCTTGGCACTCTATTTGATTCTTGGAGCGCATTTATTACCACACAAGGTGGTATATCGAATCTCATGTTCACAACTTTACTATCTAACATTCTTCAACAAAACTCAATCAATCTTTCTAAAACAAAGACAACTTACTAAATCTAACGCCTTTTATGTTAAGGAAAAATTCATTAAACCAACGTCAAATAAATCCTACTTATTTGGCCAATCTTCCAAAATCAACAAACAAAATTTCTGCTCACAATATAGGAAGAGTTTGTCTACTCAAAAATTGACTCAATCAAACCATGTTTAATCTATTGGAGTGGGTATTATTTTTTTGCTTTTGTAGAATTCTAGGACATAAAGCACTTGACTATCATAAAAAACGGCGTAACCAAGTCATAAATTTGCATCCCTTTTAATAACTCTATTTTGACTGATACACCAACTTATCTCTTTTCCACCATATTTGATAACCTAGTTGTTTCCTTGTCATGGTACCTTGACTCAAATGCCAGTTAGTACATGTTCCTACTCAAATAATTATTTTGAGATTAAAAGATCTTTGATACTCTTAGAGGTATTCTTCTAGGAAATAATAGCTTGTACAGTGCTCTTGAATTTGGCTCCATTCTTTTATAAGTACCAACTGGGCAAAGTTTATTTTTTTGAGATGTATTATATGTCCCTAGACTTGCCAAATATCTACTTTCAGTAAGTCAAATCACAAATATAGGAAATACAATTATCATGTTCAATCAAACATATTGCATTATTAATACCAAATCACCAAATTCAAATAAACACATGAAATTTTGAATCCTCTCAAAAAACAGCTTATTTTCTTTAAGCACTAATATAACACCTCCAGATTCAAATTATTTAAGTACAACTTTATCCAAACCTGAATCCGAAATTCTAAAGTAGCATTATTGACTGGGACATCTTAATATTCATTTTATCAACCTTATGCAACATAATAATATGGTCAATAGACTTCTTCCATTAAAATCTACCCTATTTCTTTGTGAAGGCTGTGTATTTGGAAAACAATGCCAAAGCCCTTATTCATTTGCTTTTGCTACTTGTACTAACATGCTTCTGGCTTTGATTCACACCTTTATGTGGACCTATGAATATACCATCTCTTGATGGTGCTCTATACAATTCCTAAATTTTTGAAGTCTATATAAGTCCAAGATTTTTGATATCTATACCTATTCTAGATGGCACTTTCACGATTCAGATTGGGTGGTCTGAAAATGGCACACAAAACACCACCATTTTAACAAAGTTTTCCATATGGGATTCAAAATCAACTTACAAATCCCTATCATCTTGCTCAATATGGTGTCTCTGAACGAAAAACCCGTACTTTGGTTGAAGTTGCACAAGGTATGCTTCAAGTTGCTCATCTCGGCAATACTTTTTGGGTAGAAGCTATGGCCATTGCATTCTATTTACAAAAGCATTCTTACACCACTTCTTTAAATAATATCACATACTATGAACTTTAGATTGGTTTAGAACCTGATCTTCATGATCTACGCATTTTTGGTTGTCCATCTTACTCTCATATAATAAATAAATAAAAGTGAAAGAAATTAGACTCTAAAGCAATGAAATGTATTTTTATTGGATATGCAACAACTATTAGAACCAATGGCTTTCATTTGAATAACCTAGTCACAAAACTTGCATTTTCTAGTTGTGGTGTTGTATTTTCTAAAGAATGATTATTACTTAGTGAAGCTAGCCTCTCCCCATAGATATCATCAGATTTTCCATTAGATTTGGAATTTGATGGCTACTATGAGGTCTCTGATTTTCTGTAGGCTTTCCCACCTCATCAACCAATCCCTACTCCCAGTAGAGCAACTAAGCCCATTTGTCATTCTACTTGATCCATCTGACCCAACGGAAAGATCTTTCCTTCTCTCTTCATTCCTGTTCTCATTTGAGACAAATTGAATTAACAACTTCACCTCCCAAAACATCTCGATGGTCTAATAAAGGCATCTAGACTTTTACGAAGTTTTACAATGCCAATCTATATGTTTGCCTCTATAATTCAACTTGTTGAACCACTTACCATCTATGAAGCTCTTAGTGGCCTTGATTCCTCTCATTGGAAGTGTGTCGTGGACACATAATATCAATTGTTGGTTCACAATAATACTTGGCAACTAGTTGATCTTCCCTCTAATCATTCCATCATCAATACTAAAGGCTATTTTGCAAGAAATATAACTTTGATGGTACTTTATCTCGCTACAAAGTTTGGTTAGTAGCTCAAGGCTTCACTCAACAAGAAGGCCTAGACTACTCTGAAACATTCTCGCATTCTCGCATGTAATCAAGATGACCTCTTTACAAATCTTGTTGGCTTTTGCTACTTTATGTGACTACCATGTTGTCTGGCTGGTACAACTACTTTTTAGTGCATTGTAACAAACTGTGTCTCAACGCACTGAAACACATACCCTCCCCCCCCTTTGTATTTAAATTAATAAATTTTTTTATACCTTCCCCCTCCTTTGTATTTAAATTAATAAATTTATTTTAAATTAAATTAAAATTAATAAAATTTCAAGAACCCCCTCCCCGCTTTGTAGTTTTCAGGTGGGGGTGGGGTGACAATTGATATGGGACATATCGTGTATTTCGTATTTCGTATATTAACCGTATCTTATGTCCCGTATAATATATTGAAGTAGTATCTTGTATACATATCCATTCCGTATTTATACCATATCCGTATTCAGTATTGTATTTTGGATTCATATTTGGATGGCTTGGATTGAATCTCACAAAGATCAAGGGCTTGTGATTTTTTGAGAAATCAACGGCATCTTGGAGGGGAAACATTTTTTTGTTTTTTTAAATCAACGGTCTGTGATTTTTTTGAGAAAGGGGGGAGGAACTAATGCACTGAAAAGAGGTGACAGACTCTTTTCACTGCATTGTGCATTGTGACTACCATGTTCACCAGATGAACGTCACAATTGCTTTTTTCAACGGCATTTTACAAAAAGTAATTTTAATTATCCAATCAAAAGGATACATCCAACCGGGTGCAGAGACTAAAGTTTGTCAATTGCTTAAGTCACATAATGGACTTAAGTAGGCTCCAAGGATATGGTACAAATTATTTAACAACTTTCTTTTAACACAAAGATTTCAGAGATGCCATTCTGATACAAATGTCTAAATCAAGTAGTCCTCATCTTTCCTTATTTGTTTTGGACTATATATTGACAATCTCATTCTCATTTCTAATGATTTCAATATTCCACCTATTTATAATAACTAAAGCATTGTTTTCCAGATGTTTTTCAGTGACCGACAATAATGAGATTGAATACATATTAGGAATTTAAATCCGATGTGACCGTGCTACTAAAACACTTAATTTATCTCAAGATAAGTACATTTCTAATTTTTTAATTAAATTCAATAAACAAAATTGCAATCCTGTAAGCACCCCACTTGAAGCTACGATTTGTTATTTACAAGAGCAAAGCACCCATTTTACTCCAAACAAAGTTATTACTATGACTATTGTACCTTACAAACAAGCAATTGGTAGCTTGTAGTACTTGGTAACCTGTACTAGGTGGGACCTCAACTTTCCTATCAATCATTTGGTACAAATCATGGCTAACTCAGTTCTTCTTCATTGGCTTGGCTTTAAAATAATCTTTTGATACTTAAAAGGTACAATGAATACTAGCCTTACATATTATGGTGGCAATTTTTGCACATCTTCCAGTTACCATCATTTAACTAGATGGAGTGATGCGGACTAGGCTAGGGATATTGATTCTCGACGCTCACTTATGGCTTCCTTCTCGACTCATCCTGTGCACTCTCATAGTAGTAAAAAACAACTTGTTGCCCTTTCTTCAATTGAAGCCAAGTATATTGCTGCAACTAAGGCTATTAAAAAATTGCTTTGGCTTTAGACTATCATTCAATAACTCTACTTTTCTCTCCAACTCCCAAGTATAATATATTGTGACAATCAATCTTGCATTTTTCTTACAAAGAACCCAAGATTCCATAACAAATCCAAACATATCGACATCCATTACCATTTTTTACGTGACCAAGTTGTAAACAAATACTTGTACCTTGAATACATCCCCACCTCTCATATGTGGGCAAATATTCTTAAAAAGTTCTTTAACAAAGTCAAGCATCAAGCTTGCCTTTTTGGCCTCTCTCCTTCAATTTTAATAGCAACTTTGACGATTTGATGTAGGGGGTAGTTATGGAATAACTCAATTTGTTAAAGCTACTTCTAGGTTACATTTATCATTTTAGCAGCTTATATATCATTTTTCAGCTATTCAGCTAGAGAGGAAGTGTTAGTGCAATTATATATGTAATTACAATGTAACAACCAAGTGCACCTTTAACAATCACACATATTAGAGGGATCAGTGACTATATTTAAACTACCTTCTTTTTATATATGGATTCACTATTATCAATACATATTCTTCTTAATCTTCACACACAAGGTTACTAGATTGTACAACATTCTTGAACTTCAAGGCAAGGGCCCTTTTAATTCCCATGAATCAAAACTTCTTTGTATGAAGAAATTCTTTAATGCAAGTTGGGCCTCAAATTGTGGTCCTTTGAAAAAGAAATTATTCATGAGTTTGTAATTTGAGAAAAACTAGTTAAAATAAGCTTAGTTTGGAATTTCACCAAAAAAACAAATATGTAGATAATGATTTTTCACAATACAAGATTGTAACGGTACACATATTGCAAGCACATAGTGTTGTAACACATGCTATAAGCACACAGTACCATTATTTTTTGACAAAATTTGAGTTTACTTTAACAAGGTTTTCTAAACCATATAAAATTATTTTGGAGAAGAGAAGTATTATGAAAGTAGCTGAAAGTGGATGATAGAAGATTATTACATAGAAGATTGTTAGTAAAAAGATTTGTTAGATTGGGAGCTATTTCTCTCTTTAAAACATGTTGAAATTTCAACATCAAACAAGGTGCAATTTCAACTTCAATTGACTTCAAAATGGCTGGAATCCCAACATTTTGACACATCTTCAAAACTTTAGAATTTTGAACATCAAATCTACACTCCTGAAGCCATTGTGTAAAGAAACAACAAGCAAGATCAAATCTTGAGCTTGGTAAACATTGCAATAATAGAAGAGATCATGAAATGGATATGGCTTCTATACTTTGAATATAATTTCTCTATTTTGTTCAATCTTCTTCCTTGGGTTATAAGATGGATTAGGAAAGACTCCAATAATTTTGAATTGAATGTTCACTTGAATTTGCAAGATTGCAACTAGTCCAATGGAGATTTGAATTTGTTTCTCATGCAACTCTCAAAGTTGTATGAACTCATGATCAATTTGGCCTTTGTATATGTTATTATATACCTCTAATTGAATCCATACATGTTCAAATAGTCTAAAATAATGGGATGTACTTCATTGATTATACAACACCTATAGGAGGTCAAAGAAAAAGCACACAAAAACATCTCTCTTGTGAATTTAATTTATTCATGTCTACGTCAAATGCATCAAATATAGCCATGTAATGTTGTATGCTAAGCTATATAAGATGAAGGATACTCAATTTGTTAGGGACATATCTTGATCTCCTATACCAACTCACCAACCTTCCTATTACTAATATTAATTCATCTATTCAATAACTTATTAACAATGATGTAAACATTGAAACTACATAAGAATTTCAATATTTAGTGATAAAATTTGATGTCAATAGTTTTAATCTTTCAAACTTGCATACAAAGATCTCTCCACAGCTCAATACATCTCCCAAAAATCTTACACCTACACATGTTGAACTATTTTCAAAATGCAAATAATATCCTCTACCTTATGATCCATACAGTTGTATGCAGCAAGGATCTGAGTGGCACAAATAAATTGCTACATCCACACTTCAATATGGCATAATAGGATGTATGTGATGGGGAAAAATGTAAATTCTCGGTAGCATTAAGCATCCAATTAAAGCTTTCCAAAAGTAGACATTCCGTCAAATCCTAAATAAATTAAACAGTTCTGACTTGGAAGTCTGTAATCCAGCTAAACAGGAAAGATACTTCGTGACCTAGGTCTGCCAAAAATGTAGACTGATTCAAATAAAGAACCTGGTTGAGGACTCTTCCCCTCCTATAATGAAATTCCATCTGGGTTTGCTTCCCTATTACGGTAGCCATCGAGATAACGCCAATGCGATCGGATAACTGAATTGAGAGTAGAATGGCTTTCAGGTATTGATGCAGTCAGGGCAAGTGAAGTTTTTTACGTTCTTTACGTCCTCCGAAGTCAACATGACACACTGCGGATGAAACCTGTAGAAAAGCAGTGACACCAATTTAATCTCCAAGCAGAAATGCACCCAGTAGTGCCATTACACACTTGGAATTTGAGAACAAACATTGCTTTCATTCAGAGTGTCTTAGATGTCAACTTCCACATGAATGTTACCAGTCTTTGCATATCTCGCATTGAACCATCAAATCATCTGGATTGTAGGGCATCTCACACTTGCAATACCTGCAAAATGCATCAATAGATCATGACAGCTATCCTGAGAATCCTACATACAGTAGTGCACTGTAATTAAAGTGCAAATAGCTCATTACTTTGAAAGGTTGAGGGACGATACAGATACCGAGTACAGGAAAGAGCATTGAAAAAAACCCCTAAAGTTAACCCCTAAAGTCTCATTGTCCCTACAGGGGACAAAATGGATTTTGGGTACGCTCTTATGGTCTCAATATTCATCATGATTTTCTGAAACTTTTTTGTGAAGATAGAAGACCGCATTACCTTTCTAGGAATATCATCTTATACGTTGATGCACAGACAAACCAACTCAAAATAAACCTCATAGACTCTAATCATGATTAGAAGTTGATCAGTATTCATCTGTGAAGCACACAATGATAATCTTCACACTTAGAGACTCAATCTTTTCACTAGACCACACAAAACAGTAGAAGAAGCCTGTAAGGCAACCATCCCATGCCATGTGCGGCAATCTTCAATTGTGTTTTGGATGCACCCAAGCGCAAACTTTTTAACTATCTTTCTTTGGAATATTTTATAAAAAGTTATCAGACTCTACCCTAGTGTGGTAATGGTCCTACACTTTTCCAAAATATATTTCCAGACATCAACTAGTATTCTTTTATTTTGGTTTCTCGCTAAAATTTGGTCCCTGGCCATTTCGGCTATCGGTAATTAGGGTTGAATACTCAAGGTCCCAACCTGTTTCAACATTATCAAAAATCGTTTGCAAATGGTCCTTATAAGATTTGTAAATTTTAGCTTCTCTAATTTTACTTCATGAATGGGGTCAAAGAGTAAACAAATTTTCCAAGTCCCCTGAGTATACAATTTCCAAATGTTTATGTGAAGATAATAAAACGTATTTACTCAGTAATCATATCCATTTTCATGCAGTGGGTGCATTCACAGTGGTGATTTTCCCTACTTCCTAATACAAACAAAAACATGCCTCCGGGATTAGGTTAACGTGCACAACAAAGAAGCACTTTACTTACACAGCAACACGATCTGGCGTAAACGTCCCGGCACTTGCATTATAGTCGAATCGACAGAAATAATCATCTGCTCCTACGTCCTCCAGGCGTGTGTAATCCTTGAAAGTATGGATAGTACACTTGTTTTCCACAGCCTCCGGGCTACAAACGTCGTAGTGGTCCGAGAGAAAAAGCTCCTTGGAGCCATGAAATTGCCGACGCCCGCCAGCTGATTCTTCAGGTCGGTAGTACCAGCGCACTTTTAGTGTTATTTTCTCTGCAGAGTCCAGCTCGATATGTTCAATTCTTGCCACATATGGAAGTGTGGAGGGATCTGGTGGCCGCAGAGTGACCGTATCACCAGCTGCAGTAAACGAAGCCCATGAGACCAGTGTAAGTAGACAAAGATCAAAGGTGAAAGTCTCACACAGCGTGCACCACCGAGAGGACAACATCAAATCATTTGGAGTCAAAAGCCTATCGATGTGGCACCATAAATGTTGCGCCCGAAGCATAACTTATGATTATTGGACAACAACACTCCAAGCTACTGTGCAGGCTATTGCGAAAAAGGAAGTACGATTAGGGAGCAATGGCAATATTCCATCTGATACTCTCCCAAACGGCAACGTTCTTTTCAGAACCTTATAAGCCGTAAAGGACCAATTCGATTGATCATATTATCAAAAGTATAATTCAGATGGCACCAAATTTAATATCACCAGAATTAATGAAGAACATTGCATATGTTGGTCACAAAATGCAAAAAATTGGACAAACAGATAGGCCTCCGCGTGACCTACTCAAAACCACTCAAAACCCACGTAAGGCCCAATTTAGGCTACTCGGGACTTTGGGGGAAAAGTTAGCATGGCAAACTTGCTGATATAATTACCTCAAAGTCTTGTTCCCTTTGGACAGAGTTCCGCAGCGGCCCTGTGAAAGGAAACATTGGGGCAAAGTTGCTGATGTCAGTGACGGGAGCAGCAACCAACATAGACAACTGCCGCCTTGTTTCACTTTCACAGGTGCTAAGACTAAAATCTTACAATCACTCATAGCCTCTTTCTAACCCCAAAATGCGCAAGCTAAAAAAAATAGAAAGACCACTTGGGAAGCTAAAGTTGATTGTATTTACTTTCAAAACATAGAATAATAAAAAATACAGGGCATGGTTTCTTCTTCTTAAAGAAGACACATATTGTTACCTACCTTGAAGCTTCCTAAACGATTTATTATTTCAACTCCTATATAGACATGGCAACAGCCACGTTTGGCGATTTGGGCACTCGTTTAACAAGACTATGTTAAGAATGCTGGCAATGTCATGAAATTTAGATGCTAAAGATCCTTGACAATAACCATAAAAATTGTCTTGACAAGAGCAGGTCGTTCATGTCAGAGTCTCAAAGGATGGGAGACAGATTGCTAGGCAATCTAAGGTAAAATCGGATTTTGGTAATTGGACAGACAAAAGCACTGTTGGCACGGTTTAGGTTGTCTTTGGCATGATTCAAGGTTTACAAGCCGGTATGGGCTGATTGGCCTGACTGGCGTTCGAGTTACTCCCAGTTTGAACAACTGAGGATAAATTTCAGAGTTCAAGCTCCTTTCAGTGCAAACGGATCAGATCAAGGATTTTCACATCTACTCACTTCACAGAAATGGTCTGTCAGTCCGTTTTTCCAGCCTAAACCGGCGACAAGTATTCAGTGCTCAATCAGAAAAGCATTGAATGCGTTGGCCACAAAATTCCTACAGATACATGATAACTAGTCTCGACCCCAATTTTTCAGTTGAACAGATAAATAAAAAAAACTAGAATAAATGCTCTGTTTCCATTTAAGGACTTCCACTGTTTCCTAACAACTTACCATGCACTCAGTGACCGACAAAACCAAGAACAGAAACGAGCTCATTCTTGTGCAACTCCAAGAAGGGAGGTCCACATTAGCCTCACTGAAAAGATATGGAGTCAACTCACGTTTAATAATTTTCGGAGTGTTGACAATGCGGTAGGACTCCAGCCTGCTTTTGGTACGCTTCTTCGCCATATTGCTGCTGCACATTTAAGCATTGCATCCAGATTAGAGCCTCCATTTTACTGCAAAATTCCAGTAATCCCACTTCACGAATGCAAAATACGCAGATCATTCGACATCTTGTCCTTCTCTAAACCGACCTTCGATTCTCGGTTCGCAACTACAACCTGGGCCTTCCTGGGCCCTCACCAATGGATTTAAAAGTAGAGCCCATCCCTTCTGGTATGAATAGTTTAGGGTTGTGATCCTACTGCTTAGCTGATCCTACCCGGTGAGAGCAGGTCGAGCCCTCCCTCCTTACCTTACAATTGGAAAAAGCCGCTCCAAGAACCCCCGATCGCTAGTGGGTGCAGAAAAATCTTCTTGTCTGGCACCCTAATCGCCACATCGTCCCCTCCCCATTTCAGGGCCTCTTGCCATCTACAGAAACCGAGTTCCCCATCCCAGCTCTAATTATTTCTTGGCGAACCCTCCAACCGAGGTCATTACTGCAGTTGTTTACGGCCGGAAGACCCTTGAGCCTGCGGCCTTCTCTTTCTTCCCCAACAGAACCACTCCGTTCTTCCTGTGAAACCTAATCCTGGAGAGACGATGGCATGATTGATTAATCGCTGATCCAACTCCAGAACCCTTCAGAATCCTAATTCAATGACACCCCCAACTATTCCCGAATGCATCCAGTCTAGTCTCCCTTCGCAAGATGCCCACCCCATATCCGATAAAAGAATGGAAATCATGGTAAAAGCAAGCATGTATGCACTCCATTCCATTCCCTCCCCTCCTCACGCATCATGCATCTCAACCTCCAATTCCCGAAACCCAGACCCAACCCATCACAAAGTACTCAAGAAGACCCAATACCTACCCGAAGCCCGTCCCTCGAATAGAATTGCACTACCCCTGACCCACCAGTCCCATCCCTTCCCTTAACTCCCTTCCTGGCGTCTTCTAGCTTCTTACTAATTTGTCTTCCTTTGGGACCTGGACTTCAATTCCTTCCTTCCACGACTGACGGACGACGAGATCTTCTTCTTCTTCCTCAGCTGATTTGATGATCCCAAGAAGGGAAGGGACCCCCCTCCAAGATCGATGCGCCGGAACAGAGCTCCGTCCGTCCCTTGCGAATGGAACGGAACGGAACGGAATGGAATGCCTCCCCCCGTGCAGCAGCTTCCTTGAGTTCGCTTCGCTTCTTTCTCGATGAGCCACTCCACGTCCCTCAATCCTTAATTGTCCCGAACAACTGCTGCTGCAGCCACCCAGGCCAGGCGAGGCCAGGCGAAGCGAGCAGGTCCCCCCGGCCCCCCTGATTGCCCGAATGAATTGCAGTGCCAGTGTGACTTTGCACCGAAGCTTCCCTGCCTTGATGCAAGCAAGCGATCGATCGATGGTGGAGGAGCAGAGGAATGGATTGGCGAGGAAGGCAACGAACGAAGGCAACTGAAGGCAACTGGAGGCAAGGCAAGGCAAAGCGCTGCGGAATTTTCCCCGATAACTTACTTCTGTGGGGAAGTTGTTGGCGATGCTTGACGTTGAAAATATTACCTTACCTTCTCAACACAAGAGCCTACCAACTTATTTGTAGAGACGAAGTTAGGTCAACCTCCCAAATGTCACACCAAATCCGTAATATGAACTTGGCAATGCGTTTTGAAAAACGGTGATCCTTAGGCTGGGACCTTGATGAATAGACCTCTTGTCAATTTTAGAATGGCCTTGGGGATCTTTAGGTACGGCATTTGAACAGAAGCTAATTCGAGCTATAGAGGATGAAAACAACAAGTGTTTTGAATTTGAATATTTTGGGGTCCTTTCAAGTCTCATAATGTGATGGACAATCAATTGTTCAAAGCCCATCAATGTCATCTAGGATACGTTACACCAATTTTTGAAATTCAAATTTCAAAAAGTTCCTTGACAATAGTTTCAGGAAGTAGGGGTCCTTTCAAGTCTAATAATGTGATGGACAAGTAGCTGTTTAGAGTCCATCATTGTCATTGTCATCTAGGATACGTTAGACCAATTTTGAAATTCAAATTTCAAAAAGTTCCTTGACAATGGTTTCAGGAAGTAGGGGTCCTTTCAAGTTTGATAACGTGATGGACAATTAGCTATTTAGAGTCCATCATTGTCATCTAGAATGCGTTAAACCAATTTTTGAAATTCAAATTTCAAAAAGCTCCTTGACAATGGTTTCAGGAAGTAGGGGTCCTTTCAAGTCTCATAATGTGATGGATAATTAGCTATTTGAAGCCCATCATTGTCATCTAGGATGTGTTAGACCAATTTTGAAATTCAAGTTTCAAAAGCTCCTTAGAAACAATTATAGGAAGTGAAATTTGGTATTTTGAACAACCTATATATAAAAGACAACTTACATGTAAATAATTTAACAATACTAGATGAAAATATCCTCAAAAATGTATATTAATCATCAAAACTCAAATAGTTGCACAACTTTAAATTTATAGAGCTTCAAAAGTCATATGGCTTCATTCATCTTTCTTCACAAAACCTTGGTTGTCAATGCATAAACCAAGCTTTGACTTCTAGGGCATCACTAGAATTGTAATTTCAACATCTATAATATCTAAATTCAAAAACAAAAAAATAGTCATTGTTGGTAGAGAGGAGATAAATAGAGTTTTATTTTATTAATTTGATGTTCCAAAAATAACATACCAACAAAATCTAAATTCTTCCTTCAATTCCTTAGAAGACCTAATAAATTTTACTTTTCAAAGAGCATATTTCTAAGAACGCAAGTTTACACAAAATATAAAGTTACAACTAATGATGCATCAAAACAATGCAATAATTTGTGTAGTAATGCGTTGTAACAATGCGATAACTGTTAAATTAATGTACAACCCCCTGAAACAAAGGCATTTGGGAGATTTGACTATAGCATTTTGAGGAGGTATATTGATGACTTTGGAATACCTTAGTCACTACAATAGGGATGTGTAATATTTGAGGTGTAAGAATGATAAAGAATGTAGTTATTAAAAGTCTTTATCATAGTTTTAAAAAAATGGTAGTCATTTGAGGTGGATATTATGACACATATAGATTCCTTAAATTTTAGTTGTCAAAGGATCTTAAACTACTAGAATCTTCCACAAAACTAACGACTGCATTAGCCATATTTGCATGTAAATGGGATAAAAATCTATATTTGTCAAATGTGCAATACAATGAAATTAAGGTTGAATAAATGGAAAAACTCATTGTAGTAAAAAGTGAGGAAGTGAATTTACATGGTGTCCCATGTAGATGAGGCCATACATGCATTGTTCTACGTGCTACAAATCAAGCCACATTTGTTATCCATTGTCCAAATTGAGGCATCCAAATCAACATAAGTAGATAACATGAATTTGCGCTAGCAACTATTGTTTTGGATGCTGATTTTTTGTTAGTTTTATAGCATTAACAGACTTTAGGAATCTTGATCACTTCAATAGCTCCTAACTTCAAATCTTGTCAAAAAATTGATTCTACTTTCTAACACTTTTATACTATCTTTCCATGTCTAGAAAAAAAGATACTTCATCAACCTTCCAACAGATGTGTTGATGGAGAATGGAATGGAGAGAAGAAAAAGAATCCATTGACTCAACAAAAGCTAGCCCTATGCCAGACAATTCTTTGCAAGTTGATCAAGCGTCAATTCTATTGTATTGCTCAACAAGATTAACTTCTCACAATTGTAGTTCCTTTCAACAAAATGAAATTAAAAATCTTTGCTAAAGCTAGTGAGAAAATTATACCAAATTAAACCATGATGCTTTATCATTAGACACTTACTAGAAATCATAAAAGATCTTTAGTATGGCTAAAGCTAGTTGTTAACTCTACTCTTAAGGATGATCCTTGAAACCAATTTCATAGTCAAATCTTCACTTCTCTTTTAGTATATAGATTTAGTATATAGATCAACAAACAAAAATGTTAGCTCAAAACTTTTGCTTTGCTTCTAAGGTAGAAGCACCAATTGTCAACCATGCCCAATACTCAACTTGTAGGATGTGCTATTTCCAACCTTAGACTAGAACTCAAGCTTAGAATGTGATTTTTTTGTCCTTATACAGATTGGGACTAATAAGGTTATGACACATGTCCTGAAGTAGTGAGCAAGAAAGTAGCAAGTAGTTCTTGAGTGATCGGAATTGAGAGACTTTAGACATTGGCTATTGGTCAACAATACTTTTGGGCTTCCAAAATTTGTAGTAACTTCAATTTTAGGAATAAAACTTTGAATAATTTGGAATCCCCATATTTCCTATCTTCCTACATGGCGAAAATTTCCACCACCTCATACTCTTCACTATCTACTCCAAAATCACTTTAATGATCCACTATTGGTGCTTCAATGCTTCTACCTTACTCAATGACCATCAAGTTCAAGCTCCTAGCATGCTTGATTTACAATAAAGTGATAACTTCAAACAAATCCCACAAAATGTAGCTACCATGTGCAGTTACACAATATTGTTTTTGTACTTCTTTACTGATGAAGCTTGACCAAAATTCATCAACCCCTAAAGGACCAAACGACATATTTTGGCAACATAGCAATTTGGGGCAACTCACTAAGAACAAAAAAAAAAATCTTTAAAAATTTAATACAATATGTGCCTAAGGATTATCTCTAAGGTCCAAAAAAATTCATAACTTTTGACTATATGGTTAAAAAATTATTGTATGATATGTAGTTTTCATTGCTTAGTGGTCAACCCAAGCAACTAAAAAAACTTCTTTAAAAATCATTTTAATAAAAAACAAAAATTTGAAATTGATTTTCTAGATTTATATATACGTGGAAAGCTTTGAATCATTCCATTTTGATTAATGAGATGAAAGTATTGAGGAGTTTTAGTTGTGGATAGTTTGATGGTTATGGAATCTCTATTCTAACATAAATTTTGAAGTCCTTTATTTTACTCAATTTTCAATAATTTTGGAAAAATAAAAACATTAGGTGTAGTTTTCTATTACAACATTACAACCATTGGAATTGACATTTTTCAATTCCATATATAAATTGTTAACAATTTAGTGTTTTGAATCATTATCTACTTCTTTCTACCTACTATTTTTTTCCTCTTTATTGCACAATTCCATATTATCTAATAAATTTCAAGCATGAAGACAAATTTCCTTGAAGAATGAATCCAAAAAAGCACCACCATTTTGGACAATTTTTTCATATAAATGTGACCTTGTGAAGTGCAGCTGCCCAGTTTTTTGCAAGGAACAAAAAAAGGATTTTCGTCACTTTAAATACTAATATCTTGCAATCTACAAGGTGAAAATTTCTGAAAATTTTCCATGTCTTTTCAAACAATCAAACTACAAGATCCTACGGTTATATATGTCCAAAAATGTTTTTTTCTAAAATTTGGTAGTTGTACTAGAAATGATAGTTTTAGAGTGTTTTGGATGAAAACATAGTAAAAAACCTTTAGAGGTTAAATACTCAAGTTGTCCTTTTCTCTTCACCCATCTGTCCTTAAATATTTGTGCATGTATAAATTGGCAATTTCAACAAATTCTCATCAAAATCACACTAGTCATTTATGAATTATTAATATGAGAGCATTGGATTACTTATATTGGACCATGGAGTATCTTCATATTGTCAACTATCATATAAAAAAATGGATTTTTTTTTCCATGAACATGTTTTATCAATTCTCCAATTTTCATTCCTTGAAGGTGAAGCTCCATGTTCTTGCCACTCTATAGTAGTGCTTCGTAAACAAAAATCAAAGCACTATTACAACATTGCCAACCATTCACATCCAACGGGGCTTGCCAAATTAGCATGGGTGGACTTCTATAGTTCCTTTTAAGCACAAAAAACAACACTTCCTACTCATCCTCTTCTTGTAGCCACAATAAAAAAAGTTGTCAATACATGCCATTGAAGACTACTCGTAGGTTAATGTTGACCACTTGACCAAATATATAACCACTTGCTTATAGAAATTGTAGCACTAAAATTAAAAATATGTCCAAAATTTTAATGAAATAGGGGCTATGATGCAAAGTTATTTCTTTTAGTCTTCTATAGTTTCATTTTTATAAACTCCCATTATGTTAGGGAAATAAGAACTAGAGAACAAGAAATACAATAATAAACTAAAATGGCTCTCCTAGAAGTATATTGCACTAGATTGATAATTGAACAAGATAGAAGATAAGACAACACCAAAAGATTGCTCCAAAATTGGTATTGGTAAAATTGAGAAGTCTCTTAACCTTGCCTTTTATATATACTAAAGGTTGAAGCCCTTGGGAAAACTTCTAGAACTCAATGAAAACTTTTGGAATTCTATGAAAGCTTTTGAAACTCTGTAGAAGCCTCCAAATCTCATAGAAGCTTTCAAAATCCTATAGAAGCCATAAAAGACTATGGATATTTTTAGAAAATTAAGAAAATTTTGAAAGACTATGGAAGCTTCTAGAAGATGCTATATTACTATCTAGAAGGTTCTTGAATGTCTATGTGAACCACCATATTGGTTTACTTTTTAGATTGTGGAAAATATAAACAATTTGCATGACTTTACAAGTCTAGAAGTGTTAGTAATCTGGGTTATCCTATAGCCATATACTAGGAAGTTTTTCATTATGTAAGGACAAGAATATTGGGAAGTTAGGGCGAATAGTAGAAAATGCAACTAGGAAAAAATGAAGGGAAAATATTAGGAAAAAATGGGATTAAAAACTAAAAAGACTTTACCCCCTAAAGTCCCGTTGTCCCTATGGGGGACAAAATGGATTTTGGGCAGGCTCCTATGATCTCAATTTTTATTGAATCTTTTTCAAAAAAATTCTACATGATAGAAAAGCTTATTATCTTTTTAGAAATATAATTTTTTATTTCAATCGGTGCCTGGAAGCAAAAGTTCTGCCACAACAACCTCATAATAGGGGAGACCACGAAGCAAAAAAAATCCACAAAAAATTGAAATAAAAATAATTTTTTTTCTTGTAGATGATATTTTTGTCTAAATGGAGAGCTTTGATTCATTCCATTTGGATTAGTGATGTGAAAGTTATGGAGCTTCTCGTTGTGCCGGCAATTTGAACAACTTCTTGAAAGAGTTTTTTTTTCCACTTTGAATGCTAATATCTTTCAATCTATACGGTCAAAAATCACAAAATTTTACTACATTATCTAAGACAAGTATAGGACAAGATCCAACGGTTAGATTCTAAAATTTTATTTTAAAATTTTATTTATAGGTGAATGTAGGAAAAGTGGTAGTTTTGAGTGTTTTTTGACAAAGAAATAACCTTGGGACTTTACGGGTTAAGGAATATTTGCTAAAGCAAAAAAATGAAAATGTTGAAAAAATAAAAAACAAAATATTAGTATGTAGGAAATGAAAATTAGAATTAACCCCTAAAGTTCCTTGACTATGTTATCACCAAAAACACTCAAAAACTGTCATTTTTAGTACAAGTATTAAATTTTTTGAAAAACATCATTTTTGGACATATAAAACCATAGGATCTTGTAGTTTGATTGTTTGAGAAGATATGGAAAAAATTTCAGAAATTTTCACTGTGTAGACTGCAAGATATTAGTATTTAAAGTGACAAAAATCATTTTTTTGTCCTTGCAAAAAAAACGGGCAGTTGCACTTCACAAGGTCACATTTGTATGAAAAAATGTCCAAAATGGTGGTGCTTCTTTGGATGCATTCTTCAAAGAAAGTTGTCTACATGCTTGTAAATTTTCAGATCATTTGGAGTTGTACAACATACAGGAAAAAAATAATAAGTGGAAAGATGTAGAGAATGATACAAAATACAAAATTACTAACAATTTATTTATGGAATTGAAACATGCCAATCCAATGGTTGCAATGTTGTAATAAACAATCTACATCCAATGATTTTATTTTTCTTCAAAAAAAATTGAAAATTGAGTAAAATAAAGGACTTCAAAGTTTATTTTAGAGTAGAAAAGACATGACTACCTGCAAACAAAAACTCCTCATAACTTTTGACTCATTGATCAAAATGGAATGATACAAAGTTTTTTTATGTATATATAAATCTAAAAAAATAATTTCAAATCTTTATTTTTGAAAAAAATGATCTTTCAGATCTGCCCGGACTGCTCGAGTTGAGAAAGAAACCACATATTAGGCCATAACTTTTGACTCATTTTTTTCAAATGTCCTGAAATTTAGTGCACATGATAGATATTCCTCATCCACACCTTCTATGAAAATTTGGGCCAAAAATATAAAAATCTCTAGTTACACATACCTGCCCAAAATTTCTATGTTGCCAAAAAATGCAACTTGGTCCTTTAGGGGTTAAATAGGAAACCAAGAAGATAACAAAGACAACAAATACAAAACCAAAAAAAAAAAAATATTAAAAAAAAAATTAAAAATTAAAAATTAAAAATAAAAAAAAATAAAAAAAAAATAAAAAAATAAAAAAATAAAAAAATAAAAAAAATATATATATATATATATATATATATCATAGGTAAGAAATGGGATTAGAATTAAATTGCAAACAAATCAACACATAAAAAATAAAAAAATAAATTGAAAACAAAAGACTAAAAGTAGCTCATTCTCCTTGAAAACAGCTCATTCTCCTTGAAAACACCATCTTTGTGTCGCTTCTACATATCTACGTTTGTGGATTCCAATTGTTCTGCTATGACATGGAACCTGCAAACGTAGACATGTAGAAGTGACACGAAGATGGTACTTTTTTGAAAAACAATGAACCCGATTGGAGTTTGGAAAATTGGAGTTTGGAAACATAAAATTGGGTGATTCAATGGTTTGGACGTGTCTAGAAGCCAAATAAGAAACACTAGCAGGCTGTCACTATGAAAAATCATGTAAGGAGTAAGACTTAAGTGACGAAATTGGATTATTAGAGCATCAAGCACCGGCGATCTTGTCATGGATGGTTCCAATCTATATGCTGATAATCATGTCTTTTGGATTTGTATGCATTATTTGCTACACCAGCTAGGCTCATCTATGGTCAAGGTAATATACAAATCTGAAGAGATGAATCCAATTTTCACCACCATTTTCTTGTCAACATCAACATTTTCCAACACATGATTATCACCATTGGACAAGAACATGTTATGTTTGTTGGCACACCACTTGTGCTGAGACTTGTGCTTATACCACTTGCAATGCTTATCATTGTTGATAACGCCATGTCTTCCCCAAGCCTACGGTTTCAACCTCAATCAAGGCGACATGAGATGGCTGCATCTATGAGATGGCTGCAACTTCGGGGACTTGTATCTTTTTCATCAAATGTTAATTTTTTGACATAATTTTGTTGGATTTTGTTTTCCGTAAAGTCTACTTACTGTGGTAAAAATTTCATGTCAATCCAAGTTCTTTTGAATGAATGAGAGCAATTCAAAGTTCAAAATCCAGACATTTTTGCATTACAGTGAACTTTGGCGGCTTATGACTTCTTCAAACAGGGTTTGTTCTCAATCATTTTTGTTGAAAAAGTTTTGCATACTAGTCTTGTTTTTGTGGTAAAAATCTTCAATCCAAGAAGTTATGATTTACTGAGAAGCATTTTAGTAGAGGTAGGTTCAGCCATAGATGTTTTTTTTGCTACTTTTTCCACTGTTTTTTGGCATTTCAAAATAATTTTGCAAACGCAATGAGTCAGTTGAATGATTTTTTTCTTCCACCAAAGTGTTTGTATTTTGGTTTTGAATCACTTTGTAGTTTAAAGTTTTTTTTAATTTGAGTAGGTTTAGAAATTGAATTTCACCTCCAAATGTGTTTTTAGGAAAATTTCAGCATCTTTTTGCAACACCAGAATATTCTAATCTTTCAATCTATACAGTCAAATGATTCCAAATTTGATTTACACCATCTACAACATGCACAGTACAAGACTGTACGGTTGAGATTTTCATACCTTACTCACATTTAGACTTATAACACTTGAAAAGCAAGGTTGTTTTTTGACATGTTTAGGCCGTGGGTGGTGAGGGGTTAATTCTATCATGATCAATGTGTTGTGCTAGTAAGCTCTCCATTTTCTACTCAAATAATTGACCATTATCAAATCATTCCAATGATGATCAACCCCTTGAGGACCAATGATTCATAGTTTAAAATGATAGATGTGTCTCACCATATTCTGAGAATTGAAATTTAGATGGGGCCAATTTAATTATATATATGCAAGTTTACAAGGTTATTCCTAGCAAATTGTATATACATTGCAGCATATCTGGAATTTTTGTCACATCATTATAGTCACCTCTCTCATACCAATGCCAATATGTTCTCTAACAAAATCACATTTGAAAAAATTTAAGAGGCTTATGCTTACAAGTTATTGCTGCAATTAACGAAGCTCTTCATTAATGACTTTGCCTTCCTCTTCATCCAAGTCTTCTTCATATACACCACATAAATTTGTAGCATGAACTCCGATCCTCCAAACTATACCATCTTAATATTGTTTTTGAAGTCATCAAGTTTGTCTAAACTCTTATGAATCTCTAATCTTGCCTTCAAGTCTTCACATATTTTTTAGGTCCAAACTTCTCTAGATATTAGAGCTTCAAAATCAATCACAATATTGAACATTAGCAATTTCTAGTATCCACCTAACCATTCTCCAAAGAGCACAAAGAAGATTTTTCAATAGCTCCAATTCAATAGATACAAGAAGAAAAAGCCACAGTAGCAACAATTTTTAAAGATTTATTTAAGAAAAATTTGTCCAAATTTATTCTAGAGTTAACCATACAATTTTTTTAAATTATATTTTCGTAAATAGTTGTTTTATAGTAATAGTTGAACTAATTGAAGTAAAATGGACAAAGATGTGATCAATTTACAATTAGAGAACACTAAATAAATTGGCAAGGTCTAACACTAATGTCCCTCCCAAGTTGGATTTCATAGCCCATCGAATAAACTTCTCACTAATGAACAATAGTTCAGATTGTTGTATTTGTTTTTGCCTAGGGTGGTCAGATAAATACTCATAGGATGTTAGACTTATTGGCTACAAGGAACCAACAACAAATTTTTCTCAAAACCTAAACATTAATCACAAATTTCTACCAACATGAAGTGCAAAACAAAATTACATAAAAATTAAACTCAAGCATACAACTCATCTGTTATTGTAAGTTTTTTTTCAATGTAAATTTGTTTAATTTCTTTGATTAGAGGGGCAACAAAAGAAGACATACCATACTTGAGAGACCACAATAGTGGAAAATAGAGATAATAAAAAACAAAGGCACTTGAAAAGAGAGAGAAACTAAAGCCTAAATGAAACCTTAACAATTAAGTTTTTGACACTCTAACAACAACGTGAGAAATCCTAAAGATAATAACTCCATTAGAATTTACAACTTTAAGAAATATGTTCAATCTATCAAGAGATAAATTTGCAACTTTAAAATACATATATTAATTTATACATCCAAAAATGTCAAATAGTCACCTTATTTTAATTATATATTAACATGATTTTCAAAATTTTATTAATTGAGGTTTAGAGAATTGCCAAATCAACAGAGCTAATAATTTTGTGATTTCAATAAGCAATATTGTACTATTATTCTCCACATGGTTGGCGAGATACATTAGAGAGAAAATCAGGCCTTAGAAGGTTCACCAAAAAGTGACCAAACCAATCTATTAATCGAAAATAGGCAACCTGACAAATCTAGCTGTAGTGTATTATCAACTTGTGTGAATTTTGGGAAGGACATCGAGAGTCAAACAAGAGGGTGTAGCAAACATAGGTTTAATAATCAGCAGCATCAAATTACGCAATGATTAATTGACAAATGAAACAAATTAAGCCAAATGATGTAGTTTTTGAAGATAGTTGCCAATAAATTTAGAAGCAGTAATAATTTCTAACTAACTCCATAAGCTACATTAATTAATATGTTTGTAGTTGAGAAGGAGAGTTATTTATACAAGTGGGATAGTAATAGAGAAAACAATCCACGTGGGATATGTAAATTAGGAGTAATAGGAGCACAACCGCTCAAAGTTAAGTAAAAAGTAGAAATTGTGTTCAAAGTCAAATTTCAGACCCCATTTAGGCATAGTAGAATATTTTTTTCAAAAAGATTTGAGCTAATTAAAGTTGGATAGTCAATCTCTTTTTCATCTCCAAAAATCTGTTTAAAGTTTAGAGCATCCAATAAAAATTTATGGACAAAATTAGGAGAGGGTGTTTGAAAATGTCAAAGAAAATTTTCCTTCCAACCCCTTTCAG
Organism: Antitrichia curtipendula; assembly: GCA_951230915.1. NCBI lineage: Eukaryota > Viridiplantae > Streptophyta > Bryopsida > Hypnales > Leucodontaceae > Antitrichia > Antitrichia curtipendula. The sequence continues at coordinate 2,251,175 of OX579641.1, forward strand.
AATTTTGTCTATAACTTTTTATTGGAGCTTCTAAATTTCAAATGGACTTTTGAAGATGAAAAATATCTTAATTCTTCAACTTTTTTTAGTTCAAAGTTTTTTGAAAAAAATCATTCTACTATGCCTAAATGGGATCTAAAATTTGACTTTAAATACAATTCCTGCATTTGATAATGAGTGATTTATCTTCTAAATATACCATACTCTTTGAGGATTCACCATGGACAATTGATTTCTCTACAAAAACAACCTCTTCACTCTTCATTCTCACCAATCGTCAATAAATTATGTCTATTGCAATGCCGATAAAAAGACTCTTTGATGGTAGATGTCATTTGACTATTTTCAACATTTTTTCTGTCCATAACTAAATTGAAGTACAAGGTATGCAATAATTAGGGTTGAAATGCATTACAATATCTGAACCTTGACTATTGAACTTTTTGTATTTGTATTTTGGACCATTGACAGTCATCTGACATCGTGACTTCAAGCAAGCAACTAAAGGGGAAAAACAAATCCGTAAGCAAAGTTAAATATAATCATGGGGTCCTTTTAGCTGCTCCGAAGCAGCCCTTCGGAGGCTAGAGATTTTCTGTAATGTATTGTATGTGATCCATCAAACATCTATTTATAACATGTAAATGTCACATACAAGAATCAATCAACCAACTTTCCAAAATTTCCAACCAACCAATCAACCAACTTTCCAAAATTCTAAGTACATTGTATCTTTGTGTAGTCAAAAAACAAAATTATAACTTTTGTGTCTCATTTTAGCAATAAGACTGATAGTACTATGTTGATTACTTGGAATGAAAGTTCCATATGTTGATTTCAACAAGTGATTGTTGATTTGGTCTTAGTGTGGAGGGGGCTCTAGTCATGTGGCATTTGATTCTTCTATAACATTAACAAATTCTTGAGCATTCTCATGAGAATGTTGAGTAAAGGATGCAACCTTTCTTTTGGAAAAATTGGCTTGGTTTATGCTACCTCAACCACTAGTTCAACGTAGAAATCACGGATCAGAATCCAACAGTGCTAAAAAAAAAGTCCAAATTCTTTAGGTGTTATTACATTGGATGTCACCTAAAATTCTTTACGTAAAACATAGCAAGGACATATTTGGTGTAGCCTTGTAGGTGAATTCATTGCAACCTTGGACAAGTACCTAGTAGGGCCAAATTATATGTTGGCCATGCCCAAGTCTAGATTGGGCTGCTTTTCCATGAATGGATGGCAATGCTCTAAAGAACCCCAGATCTTGATGATTTATTGGAGCTTTAATCCTGAAAGACCCAAGGCCATTATTCTGTCCCAAAACACTCAAAATTGCCATTTTTGTTGCGTTCATTTTAAAAAATATTTTTTTTTCAGAATCAAACCATAGGATATTGGAATATACTTATCTTAGATCATGTGGTAAAAAATTTATGAAGTTTGACATCACAAATTGAGAGAAAAAAAATTGAAAAAAAAAAATTATTTTTGAACACTGGCCTATAATTTCAGTTGTCTTTGATTGCCATTTGTAGAAAAAAAATTAACTATGGACTTTGAATTAAAAATTTTGTGTTGAAGAATTGAGTTGAAATTCTAGGAATTAAAAAAAAAAAAAAAACTTAATTTTTATTTTCTAATAAATTATTAAATAGAAGTAGGTCCAAGATTGAAAGAAAAAATTTGATTATTAATAGTTGTAAGGTGGGATTGAAACACAACAATCACAAAAGTGAGATTGTCCTAGAAAGTAAGCTTGATCCTATCAAGAAAAAAAAATTGGAATTTTTTAAAAATTGCATTCACAAATGAATCCTGTAAGTTATTTTTTCAAGAAGGTGCTTACATCATCCAAAAAATAAGATTGTTCATAACTTTCACAACTAATCTAAATGAAATGAATCAAAGCTTCACATACAGACAAAAAATGATCTATTAGGAAAAAAAATTCAAAACTTAATTTCAAACTTTTGTGGCTTTTTTATTTTGCCCCCCAACTGAAATTTTGGACTTTCTGTGGTATAACTTTTGCTCCCAGGCACCAATTGAAATAAAAATCATATCCCCACAAAGCTAATAAGTTTTTCTATCTTACAAAAAAGTTTCAGAAAGTTTCACTTATAATTGAGGTTGTAGAAACTTGCCCAAAATCCATTTTGCCCCCAAGGGGACAATAGGCCTTTAGGGGTTAATGAGCTTGACATTCTCTTCAAGTAGCAATTTAAAGCTAGAAGGACAAGCCGATGACCACTAATTTTAAAACTCATTGTCCATCACTCTATTTGTTGCCATTTTGCAACTAGATATGAATGAAAAAAATTATATTTATTTTTCAGAGGTTAAATTGCATGTCCACTACAAGTCATAAAAAAATTCAATTTGGGGGAATTTTTTTGAAATTATTGTGAATTTTTTTAAATGAAAAAATTCATATCAAATAAACAATATACTAAAAAAATCTGAAATTTTCAACATAGATGAATATTATAGCATATAACATCATGGGATAAACCAAATTTACCTTTTCATCCTAAAATTAGAAAATTGACAAACCATGGTTATAGGTCCAAAGCTCATATTTGATGTATGATATTGAAATTAATGAGTTTTTCAAAATTTTCAAATAGAGTAGATACTGAAATTGATAAGGTTTATTTCATTAGTTGAACCTAAATTCAAAAAATATCATTTTTTGGCTAGTATTCACAATAAGAATAAATAATATGAAATGGCCAAAATACACTACTAACAAAGGTGATCTATGAATTAAGCATCTTTTTCTTTAAAAAAGTCAATAATACCATAATGAGAGAACTTGCAATACTATTCATTGAAAATATATTAAAACAATTTTTTTTAAATTGGGATGAAAAAACATATCTTTGTGTCCTTTGGATGGTCAACTAGACTATATGCATATTGAAAAATGAATGATTTTAATCCAATTTTTTGTGTACAGCTTATTGATTCTATATCCAAATCATTGAGTTAACTTCAAGACATTTTAATTGTTTTTTCTATTTTCTATGGGATAATTAATAAATAAAATGGTACACTATTAAATTTATTTCAATAGTTGAGTTTTTTTTCCTTAAAACTTGATTTTGACATTCAAAAAAAACCTTTTAGTATTGAAAAAGAAATTACAAAACAATGCTTATAAAGTGTTGTTTCTACTTCAATTGGAAGTCTTTAAAAATTCCTTACTAAAAAGTTTTTTAGTAAAGTTTAAAGTTGAAGATCTACAATTACGTTTCTAAGTATGGAGTGCCACTAAAAATTCCTTTATAGCACAATATTCTATATTGTAATGTAATTCAGTTTTGAAAGTTTTAGATTTTTTGAAGATGATTTATATTGATATGAATTTTCTTCATTTCTTCTTCAAAAATTCATAGAACTTTGAAATCTTCACATTAAAAATTTGAAAAATTTACGACAAAAAATAGGCATGTAATTTCCTCTCTGAAAAATAATATTAAAAATATTCATTTATAAATAAAGAAAAAAAATAGATATAGAGTGAGAATCTTTCAAGTTTGACTACACAATTATACACTTTGTCCCTTAGGGGTTAATGAGTTGTATAGGATGTTGGACCAATGGAGCCACCCATTTGATATGGAATTCATTGATGGAGGTTGAGGTGGATGACAAAAGTCACCTCTAGAGACGTTCTTTTGGAGGGGAGTAGCCATTGAAACAATCCGGGAATACAAAGATGACACACCAAGATCATTTGGCCTATCCAAGGTGAATGCATTAGCAATCAAATTACACTAGGAATTGGAATTTATTTTTTGGAGACTTGTCAAGGGTTCCTAAATCTTTCAATCTACCGTTTCAGATTCTTATTTTGACAAAGTGTACAATAGAAAAATGTTTGCAAAAAAGAGCAATATATTGGGAATTCAAAGTACATCTTGATAGTGCATGATTTTATTGAAAGTGTTTCATGTCTTCAATACCTGTAAAAATTGGTGGAAGTATGAATAACATGATAGATATGATAAAAAAATTTAAATTCAAAATCTATGGTGCAAAAATTTCTTGCAAATGGCAGTCAAAGTCATTTGAAATTCCTAGATAGAGTCCCAGAAAACTTTTCTTTGGACTTCAACAACTAATATCTTCCAATCTATATAGTCAAACTTTACCATTAAAAAAAATCCACATAGTCTTCTATGACTTCAATACAAAATCCCACGGTTGGATTTGTATAACAACATTTTTATATCAATGTGTCTCAATGCACTAGAAATGACGTTTGTGAGTAGTTTTTGAGCCAAAAATGGCCTTGGTGGCGATAGCAACTATGGTGGCTATTGGTGGCTATGTTGGTCACTAATCTTAAGCTAATCCCTAAAGGATGTTGTTGTTTTCTATACGCTTTCCTCTGTTGTATACAGAAGAGGAAATTGAGTAGCTCATGAATCCCCTTCAAGCTATAAATTGCAGACCAAGTCACAGACATACTACTGGTCAACTTGGAATTTTTTTGGGAATTTTTTAGTGTTCGGAGAGGATCAAATACATTCAAAATACAGACAACATAAGTCAGCTCTTTTGGTGAGCAACATTCTTTAGGGGTTAAGTTCAACTTACAGGTTGATTTTTTTTGCATCTAGGCTCCATGGCAAAACTGAAACCGTACCAAAGCATACAGTGTGAGTTGACTTTGATGCACTGTGAAGAAGTACAAACACCATGATGGTGACCCTCACGAAACAAAGTTGTTTTTTTAGAGATGCTGGAACAGTGCAGCCCCGCCGTCGCATTATTATACAGACAACTTCATTGTCATGTTACTCTTTACCCAAAGACTTTTTTTTTTTTTTTTTTCCCCTAAACAAATAAAACGAGATTTCATTGCAAGGGTTGAAAATACAGGCCTGCAGCCACAAGTGGCCTGGCAGGGACGGACAGAGGACTACCCAAAGACTTTTCCGTTGGCACAATGCAAGGGCCTTGAAAAAAGCCGTCTCTGTTGATCTCTTTTGCAAATTTGAACCTTCCCCAACAACTTGGACGTCTTCGATGTGTACTTTCACTACTTTGTTATGACTTCATCCATGTCAGAACAACTCTTCTGACTAAATTGGTATTGATCTTTGGTGCAATCAGAGGCTACTGATTTTGCCAAATTTTAAAACTCCTTAAGGTAAACCAGCCTATGACAGGCAGAATGACTGATTTGGTATGTTGCCATTAGCAAAATAAGATCAGATTTTTTTCTAGCGGAGACAACTTTGAGAAATGAAAGAAGCAGTTAAAATTTTAGTTTTTGGACAAAGTAGGAATTTGTTATGAATTTTTTAAGTATTTTTCCAAAACAGTCTGTAGACTATCTGAAATCAATAAAATATGTCTTCATGATGGTCATCTTACCACCTAATGCAGTCTTCAGATTTACTAACACAACCACAAGAATTTTTAATGTGGCCATCACACAAAGGAATAAAAAAAAAACTCTTTATGGTGAGTTTACACTCACAATGTGTAAGTGTCCTATGACAGTCCTTATTAATTCTATCACAATCACCTAATGCACTAATGTGGGTCACTAACCAACCTAATTAAATTATAGAAGCAAAAATCTAAAATGGACTGTAATGGGGGGTTATGGAGATGTTTGCATTAGACAGTTGACCTGTCATAGGATGGTTTACCTTAACATGTTTTAGTTCATTCATTCTTGTAGCTACAATCCAAATTCTAGAGATATAATAACAATAATGTTGATATAAGGACCATCTTGAAACTAGACTATGTTGAAGGTGGTTCAAATATTGGTAGTCATGCCTCAAAGATGCGATGCTTCCTTTTAGTGGTCAACTTTGTGAAAGGGCAATTTACAACATCTTTTCAACAAATTTGCTATAAAATTTGTTTAAATAATTGCATTTTTCTTCTAAAAAGGATGATGGAAGAGAAAAAATTATTAAAACTTGGTGATATCAGCCCAAAAAGTATGGTTGGGAGAAACTCACCTAATCTAAGTTAACCCCTAAAGTTCCATGACTAAGTTTTCACCGAAAATGCTCAAGAACTGCCATTTTTAGTACAAGTATCAAGTTTTTGAAAAAAAACTTTTTTTAACACATGTAACCGTAGGATTTTGTAGTATGCTGACTTGAGAACATGCAGAAAAAATTTCAGAAATTCCCACCGCATGGATTGCAAGATATAAGCATTCAAATTCATTCAAATTGTTTTTTTGGCCCTGCAAAAAAATGGGCAGCTGCACTTCACAAGCTCACTTTTCTATGAAAAATTGTCCAATATGGTGGTGCCTCTTTGGATTCATTTTCCTAGAGAAGTTCTCTACATTCTTGAAAATTTTCACATCATTTGGATTTGTACAACATATAGGGAAAAAATAGTAAGTAGAAAGAAGTAGAGAATGATTCAAAATACAAAATTGTTAAGAATTTGGTTATAGAATTGAAAAATGTCAATCCCAATGGTTGAAATGTTGTAGTAAACAATTTATAACCTATGATTTTATTTTTTTCAAAAAATATTGAAAATTGAGTAAGATAAAGGACTTCAAAGTTTATTTTGGAGTAGAGAACCATAACTACCCTCAAACTAAAATTCCTCATAACTTTTGACTGATTGGTCAAAATGGAATGATTCAAAGCTTTCCATATATATATATACAACTCTAGAAAAATAATTTTAAATTTGTTTCTGAAAAAGTGATTTTTTTCGATCTGCTTGGACTGCCCGGCCAAGGAATAAAGTAACATATTAGGCCATAACTTTTGAGTCGTGTTTCCAAATGTCATGAAATTTAGTGCATATGAAAGATACTCCTTGCATGCAACTTCTATTATAATGTCAGCCAAAAATATGAAAATCTCCAGCCATAGGTACCTGCCCAAAATTTCTATGTTGCCAAAAATTGCATGTTGGTCCTTTAGGGGTTAAGAAACATAATCTATCTCTCAAGGCGACTTGGGGACTTGGGGACTTTAGGAGTTAAGAAGAGCTCCTTGTTCCCATTTTGTAGAGTTGAAATAGATTAGGTTTAGCACAATGACAATGACAAGAAAAGAGTGTTGAACGAGTACACGGGACATCCTTTGTAGGATAAAAACGCTAAATGAATGTTGCAAGATAAGACACATGATGTGCAAGACAACAAAAGACAAGTGGTATTTGTAGACAATGTAAATTGCGGCCAAAATAATTAAATGGAAATGCATCCAATGTGATGTGGAAACCAATGTTATCTGTCACCAATGATGTACGAACTATCCATTCATCCATCAAGGAAAAAAACTTGCAAGCATTTCCAAGAAAAGAAGCAATGACTTTAGTCGTATTAGATGGAGGTTTCCATGCTAACCCACTTTCTTGTTGATTCAAGATTGGGAATGGCAGCTAGGGTTTGTGATATGTGAACTTTCTTTATCATCTTACTAGAGAGGCAACTCTCTCTTGTCAATCTTCTCTTTGTATATTATCTTCTCTTGACTCTTTGATTCAAACCTTCAAGTATTTTTCTACTCTCTCTATTGTAACTTAGCCTTGAAGATCTAGCTTCCTAATTTGTCCGTCATGTTTCTTTTCACTTCTCTTTCTTCTTCAATAAGATCTACTATCATTTGTCTTTCTTTGTTAAACAAGAAGAATATTTGTCTCTCTCAATCTAGTTTTGAAGAAAGCTTGTTTTTGACACGATGTCAATAATCTAATTCATCATCTTTGAATTCTCTAGAATACATTAGATTAGACCAACCTTGGAATTAGAAGCTACTACTTCTTCCTAGGAGAGGTTCTAGAGTCTAGCATTGGAATTCAAAATTGTCCTAATCTTGGTTTTATTCATATTTTTACTATCTTGTACAATTCAATATGGTCTTATTTTAGCCCAATTATGGCTTGAGTTAATGAAATCTTTCTTTATGCTATAAATGCCAATATATGGACCAAGTCTAGTATCAAATACTACAGAATATACATTTTGGAAGAGAAGACGTAGGCCTGCAATAGTCTAGCTAGTAGCCAAAGCATCTTTTGAAAGGTTTGCACTTGTTTTGACAACTGGAGTATGGCATGCTTTGGAGGCCTTTGATAAACAAATTCAACCCTACCCAATGCAATAGGTTGCAAATGCTCTAAATAAAAAACAAAATACAAGGGTTATATTACTATTATAATAGTCAATTACCATTGATTTTGAAAAAATTACAATTATTAGCTTCACAACAAAGGTTTTCATATGATAATTTTGGTGATGCATAAATAAAATATTCTATAAAATATTTCAAAATCAAAAGTCATTTATTTTAATTTAGTATGAAATTTAATAATCAATGCTAACTCCAAGTTCTTTTTTAATTTTGAGTCAAAGATTTGAAGATTAAATTTGGATGAATATCAATTCAAAAAGTGCAAATTTTGATTGTTAATAATAGCTTTTTGTTATCTTCATATATATAATAATGCGTACAAAAAGCTTCCATGCTCCAATTCTTTATCATCTTCAAGATTAAAGTACTCAAAGTAGTATTGATATATTTTTTCAAAGTGTGCTTATGTTTTTTTTCTTTACTTTGGAAATCTTTGAAAGTTAGAAAATATAGAAGTGAATTTGCATCTCTTGATATCATTTCATGTAATAAGATGGAAAATCAAATATGCTCAAATTTAGAACTTGAGTGTATGTTGTAGAAAAGTGACGCACACAGTTGTCCTAGTCATCCCATGGCATATTACACGCCTCACTACATTTGTTTTAATTTCTTTTAACTAAACAATATATTGTAATAATACAACAATGTAAAGTGCTAGGAAAAATTATATTCTACAATGCACCTTCCCAAAACTTGTTTTTTCCCAAATTTGTATTGTATGGCATCTTCATGCATGCTCAATTTTGTGATTTTTAATTGATAATGTGACCTATAGAATTTTTATAAAAAAAAATACATCCAAACTCAAAGTTGTGTACAACTTATATTCTTATATTTGATTTAAATTTTTATTAAAGAATTGAACATGAAAGAAAAGGTAATCATTGTGTATCAATTAATGGATCAAATGTCCGAAATCCACAATATGTTTTCTAAAAATGTAGTGGTTAAAATTACTAAAGAAAATTATGGTATCATTGTCTTATGTCAAGGCATCACAATACACCCTACATGTTATTTTGACCCTCTCTTCAAATACATTTTAGAATATCCTCTACTTGCCACACTATTATGGTCTAAAGCACACTTGTACCACATATATTATGAGTGTCTCCTAAGTATTCAAAGTAAAAAAGATAGTATATATGTAGTTATAGCAATATGATACATTTATTCATTTGGAAATGATAGCAATGTGCCTTTGGGTTTGAAATAGAATAGGATAAATTTTTTTTTTACATGGTCAAAACAACTAGTTTATCCCCTAAAGGTTTTGGATGCGGTTTTGAAGAAAGTAGTCAAAAAAGAGTGTTTTGTAGAATGTTAGGAGTGGGTACTAATTAACCAAAAAAAAATTAGTTTCCGACCGTAAGATCTTGAAGTTATCTTCACTATTTAGGTCTCTACCAATTTTCACCGGAAATTCCTTGAATTGAGTGAGATCTTATGGTTCAAAGTTCAAATTTTTTTTTTTTTCACTGCAAAAATTTCGGGCAGCTGCACTTAGACTGCTGAATTGTACATGCATACAATTCCAATTTCATGGTAACTCTTTGGATTAGTTTTCTTTTATGAGTTAGGAACATGCCCTGAAAATTTGGAAGCGATTGTACCTATAGAACATATAGAAAATGGCGTGATTGTAGGTACAGGTTTTGCAAAATGAGAGAACACTACCAGTTTTTCCATCAATGAATTCCTCCTTCTAATCACCTCCAATCACAAATCTAAACGGTGAACACAATGGTTCATTTATACTTCATCACAAGGAATGAATTTTTTTTTAAAATATGAAAATCTGAAAATGGGGTAAAAAAAATGAAGCCCCAGCCTTCTGTGCATTCTTCAGACTTTGGGGCAGCCCTCCAATGCTGGGTCCCAATCCTCCACCCGCTCGTTCATTCTGACAATGCTTCAGTTCCACAGGTGGAAAGGGACAGTAGCAACCGGCCAGACATGTCAGTCTATCCGGGTGGCCAGAAATGAGGGCAAAAAGGGTGATCACATGTTGTACAAATGGGGTCTCCACATGCGGTTCTATAGGATGATTTTTAAAATTAAAAAAAACACCAATAATTCCGACGACAGGCTAGCAACCACTTATAAGTGTATAACTATATACGGGTTGCTGCTGAGCTGCTCGCCACCTGTGGGCTCACTGGGTTGGGTACATTTCATTTGAATAATAATTATAATTATAATTATAATTATTATTATTATTTATTTATTATTATTTTTTAATTTAATTTTAATTTAATTTTACTGGTGGTGGTGTAGTAATAGTAGTAGTAGTTCTGTGAAATTCGTTATAAATTCTTGAATCTATGTTGGCTTTCTATAAGTGAATGTTATAAAAAAAAAGTGAAGAACCTACATGGGCTTTTGGTTGAGGGAAAAATTATTAGTTGGTGCTTTTAGAGTGGTGAAAATCTCATGTTTTTGGCCTCCTACTTTCTATAAATGAATGTGACCAATAAAAAGTGAAGAACCTATGTGGGCTTTCGGTTGAGGGAAGAAATTATTAGTTGGTGCTTTTAGAGTGGTGAAATAAATTGTGTTTTTGGTCTTCTACCTCGTATAGGTCATTGTTAGAAAAAGAAATGGGGAACCTCAATTCTTAGAGAACACATATAGAATAATAGAATCTATTTACTTTGGATATGAGATTTGAATTAATTTTAGGCTTCACATCTAAAAATAACAAAAAAATTAAAAATAAACTTTTATCATTTACTTTAAAAACATTATGTATAAATACATATATATGCATATATAGAGAGTTTTATTTTCTATTTACATATGATTTTATATCTACTATATATATTTGTTTATTCTAGGTATATCTAAGTATTCAATTCACAAGGTTTTTTCACACTTTTTCCAAGTATGAGGTGTGCATTGTGTGAAGGATGACTTCCAAAGCATCCCACATACTTGGAGGGTAAAAAGTAGAACAAGCACCATGCTTCTTGTTTGTATTTTCAAATTCATCCTTATTTGTTTTAGGTTTTTTCACACTTTTTCCAAGTATGAGGTGTGTGCATTGTGTGAAGGATGACTTCCAAAGCATCCCCACATACTTGGAGGGTAAAAAGTGGAACAAGCATAATGACTTCATATTTTATTTTCAAATTCATCCTTTTTTGTTTTAGGTTTTTTCACACTTTTTCCCTTCAATAAGCTAGATAATCAGCAGATTCTGGCCTTACTACAGTCGTGTAACTGTATTTTGAAAGGGAGCCCATGGCACCAGTAACGACCTTTCATGTGAAAGTCGATTCTTTTTGCACCTGTTATAATTGTGCTCAGTCCAGGGACTGACACCATGGCTGGGAACCCGTTTTCCAGGGAGTGGACACACTGCCCTCAGCTCTACCCGGCAGTCGTTGGGCAATGGTTCCAAATTTTCAACCTTAGTGTAAATGGACGTGCCCGTGCTGCCCCACGAACACAGAAAATCATATTTCTTATAACAACTTTTTTTCTATGAGTTAGAATGGAATGAAACAAATTGCCCTCAAAAGCTACTCCTCGTCCACATGTGCTCAAAAAATTTCAATCCAAAATATTCATTATTCTACAAGTAGTAGCCTGACCAAAAATGCTATGTTGTCAAAAAACGCTGTTTGGTCCTTTAGGGGTTATTAGGCCATTTATAACTAGTGTGAAGATGCTTCTTCAATGAAGATACTCATTGACATGCTCTTTGACTACACATACAATTGTTCTTTTGGGCAATACCCCAAGTGGCATTTGAGTGGATAGTTACTCACAAGGGACAATTCAATTAGTTTGAGATGACTGTCTATTGTATTACACCCTCGACCTCTCCCCATCCCCCAAAATGAGTTAGTTAATTCATATTATTCATTTCATATTATTAATTGCTAAGTGCTCCTCCCCTCCCACATATTTGTATTTTTCAAGAGCAGTTTGGCCACCAATTGATATGGGATATATTAGTGGGATTTACATATGCATTTTGTATCCATATTCCATATGGATATGTATGTATTTGTATCTATCTTCTATGTATGTATATACCCCATAGTATCTATATCTATATTATTTATTTTTTAAGATCAACAACGTTGAAGGGGGGGATTATTGTTTACGAGATCAACAACTCTTAATTTTAAAATTAAAAGAGAAAGGAAGGTGCATTAATTGTAACCTAGAAGTGGATGCATTAATTATAACTTGGAGGAGAGATGCATCATTATAAAAGATAGCCAATCATATTTTCTAATTTTAAAGCATTGGCACTATTTCTAAAATTAGAAAATGTAATTGGCAATGCCACTAGGAATATTGTCTCCCTCCCTCCCTAAAAATTGTGCACATGTGATTTTAACCCCTAAGTCCCATTGTCCCCTTGGGGGACATAATGGATTTTGGACAGACTCCCATGGTCTCAATATGTGTTGTGATTTTCTGATTTTTTTTTAAAATACAGAAAAATACATTAGCCTTATGGAAATATAATTTTTATTTCAATCAGAGCCTAGGAGCAAAAGTTATGGCACAAAAAAACCTTTTCTTAGTTTAGAGGACAAAAAGAAAACTTCAAAAAAACTTCAAGTTAAATTTTTATTTTTATTTTATTTTTATTTTTTTAGACTATATTTTTTTGTACATGGAATTATGGAAAGCTTTGATTCATTGCATTTGAATTTGTTATGTGAAAGTTATGGACAATCTTGTTTTTCAGGCAATCAAAGCATCTTCTTGAAAAAATAACTTATAGGATTCATTTTTTACCTCAATTTTGATATTTAAAAAAGAATTAGTATCACAAGGTTAAGACGTCTTGCTAGAATAATCTCATTGCTGAAATTAGTGTATTTCAATTCCATCTTAGAGTAATTAACAACTTAGATTTTCCTTCAATCTTGAATCTACTTTTGTTTAACAATTTTTTAATGCATGATAACTAAGTGTTCTTTTTTTGAATTTTTTTCCTAGACTTTCAACTCAATTCTTTATTGTATAAAATTAGGAATTCAAAATCAGTAAAGCAAAAATTTTAAGCTAAAAAGGTTCAAAGCCAAAAAATGTAGTTGAATAATGTGCAAAAAAACTTGTTTCTTTCACTTTAAACAAAAATATCTTGAAATCTATACGGTCAAAGTTTTTGAAATTTCTTTTCACACATTCTTATACTAGTCTAGTACAAGATCTTAAGGTCAGATATGCTAATTAAACAATTTTTGAATTTGTTGCTCTTTGCTATAAAAATATAAATTTTGAGTGTTTTTTGATGGAAAAGAGGCATGTGGGACTTTAAAGGTTAGTATCTATTCTCCAAATTCATATGTTTTCTAAATTTTTTGAGTCTAACAACTATAGAAAATTCTGTCTCACACTCTTTTTTAACTCCAAATGGATAATACAAGCTCATTATTTGAGATGAAGACTTTCTATACTTGTGTAAGCATTCTTTGAGAATGAATGACATCTCAAAATTTGCTACGATTTTGGATAAATACATTAGGATTTTATATTAATGTGTTGATTTTAGAAATATCTCAATACCAAATCACCTAGAAAGAAAGATGAAAAGATCATTGGATTTGAAGTTGTAGAATTCATTTAAAAATCCAATCTATAGGAAAGACAATTTGTGCCTATTCATTCGTAAGTCCAAAATCTTACAATAAAGATATGAAGGTAGAAGAATCAATAAAAATAGAATTTATATGAGACACTATGCAAACAAAATTAACTCAAAAATTCAAAATATTTATATTCAAACAAATCCCTACAAATCAATAGGATTTGAAGCACTAATATTGTATACAACCGGATGGATAAGCATCCAAAATTAAATTGCTCACCATTGTTCATTTATCTATGCAAGGCAAATTTGTCTTGAAATCAGCCTACACAAACTCCCCAAAAGACTCCTTGTAGGATGTGTCACCTCCAGTTTATTGTCAGAATTCAAAGAATAACCAATTCTTGCATTATTGGAATATTTTCTTCATTTTCAAATGCTTCCAAGTTATAGATTACTCAAATTTGGGTGTTATTGGAAAGAAAATGAAACAAAAGTACAAGGGTATTTTACCTCAAAAAAAATTCTAGTCTAAAATGACCCTTTATAAAAAATTGATAAAAATATTTAAAAATTATATTATATACATTATATACATATTTAAACTAATATAAGTAGAACTAAACTTTTGAGCTCAAAGAATTAGTTTTATAAAATTTACAAATATTCAGCTTACAATCAATTTTAAAAAGAACTTAATTCTTTTTGTTTCAAATTTCATTGCAATATATTGGATAATCAAATAGTTGGTTTAATCATATGGATATGGTTCATAGATCATTTTCTATAAATTTTATGAATAAATTATTATTCTAAGTTGCAAATTACAATTCACATCTACAATTGTGGAAATTTAGACTATCCATATTCCTTAAAGTATTAAGAGGACAAGGGATTAAGGTTGTTTCTAGCAATAGCAAGATGATTTTGTAGTACACATATGATATTTGTCATTTTGGTGTTATATAATATATCATGTTGTAACAATGATTTTGGTGCAAACCCCTGCAAATTCTTATCTAACATGTATACATTTAAAAAAGAAGGTCTTGGATCACTTTTGGATACACTTAAAATTAGAACTTGAAAAATAATCCTTCATTCATAGAGGGTACTAAAAATGTATTGTAAGACTATTCAAAACTGTCTTTCAATTACCAACAAGAAACAACAAAAATAAAGACAATTTAATAACAAGGACTATGTTCAAATGCTTATTTGGTTGCTTTTAGATGTAATAAGTTTATAACTTACAAAAAATTATATCCCATAATTTTCTTCATTGTAGGGTAGTATCATTCCAAACCAAACAATGATTTTTTTGGCAACAATTGCTATAGGGTGGCCTATTGAAAAAATCTCATTTTAAAACCATATTGAATACAAATTGCAACTAAATTTGGGTGAATTCCAAAATTAATATTTTCATATATACAATATGCTATACTCATAAGATCTCAAAGCTGAAATTATTAAATTTTTGTCCTAATTTTAATGTTTTTATATTGAATATTGTGCTAAAAGCATCTACTTATTTATTTTTCAAATTCAAGCCTATTTTGATGGTCAACAAGAGTGTGTTTTTTGCCAAAAAAATTAAAACTTAAAAAAATCTTAGATGAAATCACCAAATTGTGGATGAAAATAAAATTATTGGCATGTGATTTATACTAATGTGATATTTTCTATCCAATATATAGATGAAAGTTGAAATTTGGAGTACCACTATAAGATTTTATATTGCCACTTTGGCACTTATTAAAAAATAAAATAAAAAGCCATGATGCTCAAGTTTGAATAATCTTACGTACATGTAACTTCCATGTGTTAGCCAAATCAACCAAATTCACTATAAGACAAATCATTTTCCAACGTTTGCACGTAAAGCTACATTTTCAAGTTTTGGCTAATATAAAAAAATCAATCAAAGAAGAATTGCTAAACTTGACCAACATGGAATTTGAAAGGTGAAAATGATTGAAGGAGTTATTGTTGATTGTGAAGTTGACCAAATTCAATAATTGTATTTGACATACAACCCAAATAACACTACTAGTTTGTGACATGTCCTATAGTTGGTATTGAACATAAGAACTATAATCTACCACTGGAAAGGTATTACCAAGAGCTTTTCAGCAATATATCAAACATCCAACCTGGTTGGCTCCATGAAAGCTTTGCTTGTACACCACATGACGATTGTGAAAATAAGCACATTTGAATCTCTAAAGTCCCAAAGCCTTGTTTCCATCAAAACCCACTCAAAACTACCATTTCTATTGCAAAGAGCAAAAGAAAAATTAAATGTTTATTTTACATACGTAATTGCAAGATATTGTACTGTACTAGCCTAAGGATGTATGGAAAAAATTTCAAATTTTTTGACCAAGGAGATTGCAAGATATTTGCATTAAAAGTGAAAAAAACAAGTTTTTTTTACACATTGATAGACTAGATTATTTGACTTTGAATTTTCTTAACTTAAAATTTTTGCACTCTTGATTTTGATTTTCTAATTTTTTATGATGAAGATTTGAATTGAGAATCTAGGAAAAAGATTTAACAAAAAAACACTTAGTTTTCACTCATTAAAAAATTGTTAAGGAGAAGTAGGTTCAAGATTGAAGGGATAACTAAATTGTTAATAGCTCTAAGATGGAATTGAAACATAATAATCCCAATGATGAGATTGTTTGAGCAAGTAAATTTAATCCTACCTAATAATTGTTTCTGAAAAATTATAAAAATTGCATTAAAAAATGAATTCTATAAGTTATTTTTTCAAGAAGATACTTAGACTGCCCAAAAAATAAGATTGTCCATAATTTTCTCATTACTAGTCCAAATAGAATGAATAAAAGCTTCAGATATAGAAAAAAAAATATAATCTTTGAAAATAAAAATAAAATAAAGTCGTAAAAATTCAATTTTTTTGTGATTTTTTGGAGGCTGTCCCTCAAGCTGTTTTTTGGACTTGTAGTGGCATGACTATTGTTCTTGGGCACCAATTGAAATAAAAAAGTATATTCCTAGTAAGATAATCTGATTTCCTATCTTCAAAAGGAGTTTTCAAAAACCATGTCAAAAATTGAAATCACACAAGCCTATCTAAAATTCCAAGAGTCCTCCACAGGGACTTCAGGACTTGGGGACTTGGGGACTTTAGGGGTTAACAGCAAGGCAATACTACAGGACTCTTTCACGTGTTTCTACCCTACTCACACAATTATTTTTGATAGCCGATGTTGGCAAAGGCATTGCGTCCTCAGGTAATTATTTTTGGCCCTTGGTCATCTTTGCTGCCGGCACATGGGAGTCTGCCCTCTCGTTGAGCAATCATCGGAACCCAGCAATTGGAAACATAAAAGTTAAGTTACACGTAGCCTGTATATGTCATGTATGCAGAACGCATGGTCTCATGTAACAATAGCAGTGACCTGGATGCCAGGTGTGATGCCAAGTAACTTAGACCAGGAGTCAATTTTGTCATGCTTTGTGAAATAGGACATGCACCATGACACCAAGTTCAAGCAACTTAAGTATTTCCTGTCACCAACTGAAGCCTCCACATTGACATTGATTTCATAAGGTGCTTGGACCTTAGCTCAGGACAAGATGTTGGTTGCATAAGATACACCTCTGACAGCCAGCCTTGCCTCGAGGGGATGTATTAAAATTAAATTTTTAATATTTTAAATTTTGTTGGGTACAAAAGGAATAGAAGAGGGTTTTAAGAAAATATGCCTGTAGGAATCATTTTATGTCATATTGTGTATTGTGTGATTATGACAATGTGTCACGGTCAGATATGGTCCACAGCGCTGTGTGACCAGACCATGAGGATAATCTCACCTCCAGGGAAGTTAAGTTAAGCTTTGGCAATGTGGATCCATCATTTGCCCATGACAGCTGATGCAAGCAGAGTTAGTATGCTTTTCAATACATTGCATTCTGTGAAGAAATGTCAATTTCCAACCCAAGTGCTGTGGATTTTCAAAGGGGTCCACGTGGCAACATCCCATTGTTGTTAATTTTTCAAAAGGGGTACAAAATATCACCTAGTTGACCCACCCACCTAGTCACCCGCCACCCGGTCATCCTGTCACCTGGTCACCCTACCACCCATTGTATTTTTTGTATGCAATTTTGCCACCATTCAATAAAGGTTATTTCATTTGTACATCTCCATAGCCATAGCCGTAGCATGTATTTCATTTTTGTAGTTTGTATTTATATATGTATCCGATGGCCAAGATCATTTCTAATCAACGGTGGAAGTTTTTTGAATATCAACAGCATTAGAGAAGGAGAGAATTTTTTTCTTAAGAGAGATCAGTGGCTCTCGATTTTTCCAGAGAGGGGGGGGGGGGGGGGGGGGGATAGACGTTTGTATCTTTTCAGTACATTTCAGAAGCAACAATTTCTATGAATTACATTTTTATTGTTCTTGTACGTTTTTGTGTGTTATTGGTGATTCTGGCAATAATTTATCAAATATTAAATCTATTGATGTGGTCCCATTTGCCAATTTTGATGCAGCCTTGGGGGCCCATTTGAGGATGGCATAATGTAGTGTGTTCATAAACCATCGCTTTAACCCCAAAATGACCCTGCGATTTCCTGAACCTGCACCCCTTGTCAAACAGGCTCGTGGATTTCGCATTTTCAGGGGTTTTAAAGGGCGGAAGAGGAAAATGTAACCATTCCGATTGCAAGCTATAATAACAAGGAAGAGATTGCAATTTTTTTCTTCTAGAAATTGTCTGTTATAATACACCAGATTGACCTAGATCTCACGGTCTTTTGTTCCCAAACTACAGTTTTTGAAGACCTTCGCTGTAGTCCGATGGGTGCGCGAGATTAGAATCCTGTCAATTGAGGCGAAACCTTTTATGTTCGATAGGCCATGAGTGCTACAACAATTGCCCACAATTTTAAAAAAACAAAACATCAATCCCATTGCATGGGGTGATATCAAAGTGAGGGGTGTATTTTGGTAACATTTAATGCATGCAAATTTCAATTAAATTTTGAAAAAAGTAAAGAGTGAACGGCAAAAATCCAAGCGGTTGACTGACTAGGCCTAAGCGTACACAACAAAAGCACCAATTTCTAGAGAAATCGAACGGTGCATTTGATTGTGGGCTCATTTGCCGAGGTATTCTGAAGACCACCCAGAGATACGGAAGGTGAAAGGCGCGGGAAACAAGCGTGGCAAGTGATGAGGACCGAGGGATACATTACCTGGCACATACGGAGGATGAAATCTAAAGGGAAGTCGTTGCCAACAAGGCAAGCGGACTAACCGTTTTCCGGTCCGCTTTGGCCAACAACCACGTTGGACGAGGCGCACCGTGACATGTTTCGCAAAACGAAAGTTTGCACAAATTCACGGACAATAGTATAGCTTTCAAATCGCAAAGTACCGCCCACAATAGAATAACAACTACACATAAAATTACTCAGAAGAAATTTACGTCAATTTCAAAAGTTTGGGAAGAAAAAGTTTGCCCATGCGACCACAATGAAAAGAAAAAATGCAAGTTCAAATTCCTCTCTCGCCGCTCTATAAACCGGTAGCAACACTATACTAGAAGGCCGAATAACTACAAAAAGGGACAAGCCTGCTCAATACACTCCTGCAGCTAATTCTCGGACCCAAGCCAAGCCAGATAGCCTATAGTCTCCAAAGTGAAATGACCGTCGAGGTGGCTTCCGTTGTCTTCACCAGTTAGCTTCGACACGGCCACACTCACAACGCATCCGCCAAGCTCTTGGAGTAAACCTGCCAGACAATCTCACTTCAGTACCTTCGCTGCATACTTGGAAATGGTATGCACCTTGACGTAGCACGACCCCTCACACATGTACACCCCACCGCAACCGGAACAGTATCGTATCTGTTTCCGACCACAGATGACGCACTTGGCGCAGAGTCTCTCATGCTTCGCTGAGTAATGAAGTCTATGGTCACTTTTGTTGAATGAGGCGCAAGTACGTCCATGAGTCACTTCTGGGTCATACAACCAATTGGCAAGGGTGTAATGAAACTCTACTCGAGACATCACCCGTTTCTGACCCGAGCCAACTGAACTAGCCTTGTATAACACATAGGCATTACCAAGAGAGCTATCCAGAATGAACAGTAGCAAACAATGCCACCATTTGTGGGATCGGAGCTGCGCCGTGTATTCCATGCGGCATTGATCAACAACATCAACTCTACGCATCATCTCCTGATATTCAAGCAACATCGAAGAAGTATGGTATGCCTTTCTTCCCTCATGCCGCATCCACCTGAAGTAGAGGCTTCCCTTAGTTATTGAATCAACCGACATGCTCAAAAGAAAGACAGGTATGCGATCAAATCACACTATTGCTGACATTCGCCGCAAGCGATGCATTTGCACAATGATCCCACCATGCTCCCCAGCTACATGTACATACGGTGACAAATTGGGGGGCATTCCTACTTGATTAGGAAGGATTGTACCTGTTGCAAGAAACCCCTGCTTCAGTAGGTCGTCAGAAAGGCGCGGGCTAGTGAAAAATCGATCCGTAACGACAACGTGACCTAGTCCTTTCAAATCTGCAACCAATGACTTGACTACCTTCAACCCTAGGTCCTTCTCTACAGTCAGACCCTTCCACCCAGTATACACTTGGAGATCATAGACATACCTAGACTTACTATTAGCACAACACCACACCTTTATTCCATACTTGACAGGTTTTGCAGGCATAAACTGCTTGATATCACATCTCCTGCCTCGGTGTGGAACCATTATTTTGTCCACAAATACATGTCTCTCACAGTTATACATGTGTTTGCAAGTTTGGACAAACAACTCAATTAACCACCGAACCTTGCCAATTTTATCATAATTGGCATCTGACTTGTCTACAACTAGGGTGGCATTGTCCACCAAGTGTACATTGCGATATATTGACTCAAACCGGGATCGACGCATGGCAGCCTTCACCAAAGGACAACCGAAGAATTTTTTTTGACTCCAATACAGTCTAATATTAGGGAGCTTTTTGAGTCCCATATATATGCATATACCCAGCCAACAACGGATGTCTTTAGGTGACACATCTACCCACCCTAAGCCACCGTTGGTTTTCCCAGGATTTTTGTACCTGGGCTGTTTAGCATAACAATTAGTTTCATCACAAATCCGTTGCAAGGTTTTTGCAGGCCAATATGGTTAAAAAACAAACCACAAAGGCACTGGACGGCGACTTGGGCGACGGACTGGCCCTAGACGAGGCCCTGTGAATGGTACACGGTCTGGAAGGAGTGACGTACTGAGGTACTTCCAATTTTGAGCATCGTAACGGTGCTCAAAATCAAAGGAGTCAAAATCCAAATTAGGCGCATCCATTAGACTATCCTCTACGATTTCAGGGTCACTGCCATCATCAGACACAACCCAGTCAGAATTACCTGAGTCTGAATTCCCTTGCCAATTGACAAAGTCGTCCTCCCACTCTGCTTGATCGTCGTTGTCGTCCGTTGCATCTTGTAGATAAGCAGGAAAGTCGAGTGTGAACGTGCTGTTTTGAGTCAAGTCCAGTAACTCGTTGTTGCCACCGTCATCTCCAAATGAAGACACCAACGCCTAAACCGCCCACAGGTACGTCGCCGCCGCTCACAAGTACAGTGCCTTTGCCCACATGTATGCCTCCTTTGGTTACAAGGTGACAACGCTCCTTTTCAATTGCTTGTACTCTGATCACTCCACCAAAATTGACTTTATACATAGTCGCTCCTGTAATAACATGTTGGAATTCTTGGAGGACCTTGTCAAGCAGTAGGCTGTTAGAGCCATCACCGGGACTCAGTCTAAGTGCAGACCGAGGCACCGTAACATGCGTCACCAACGTGTCCAAAGTGTCTATTGTTTCAGTACCTTCTAAACCATGAATGTGCACGCAGGTGCCTTCCTTGCTGCAGGAATTGTACCACTACATGCAATCCTGAGGGCGTCCCAAACTACCACTGAATCCCCCGTCAGCAATTTGATGCTTCCCTTCCCTGATTCTCCTTAGTCACTCTGCGCTTTTACATCCAGAGCTGGGGGTCTCTCTGCAGTTGACCTCCGTATGCTTGCCATTCTCCATGTCTAGGCCTTCGGGGGATTTGTGTTGATCTCCAAGTGTCTCGTCCAAAATCAATCTCTCCAATCCGTGTTGCTCATCGGCCATTCTGAAAAGCAAATTAGTGGATATGCTTCCTCTGAACCGTCGAGGTGAGTGTTCAGCCTCCGCTCCAATTGCTGGCGGAAACCACCCTGCCGGTGTCTGAATGTCCCGTATAAGTGGAATGCCATCATTCACGCTGACCCCAAGCTTCAAACCGCGTCCTTTGCCCCCTCTTCGAGCTCGCCCACCCTCGCAATTCTCAGTTGTAGTAGCATCGGCCCCAAAAATCTTGCATGTTCCCTTCCCATGCCCTCGTTGCCTCCCTTCATTGTCACCCTTGATCGCTCTACAAGGTGGAGGATTTACTTTCGTCCCCTCTCCTCCCTCCTTTGGTTCTTGTATCGGAACAACATCCTTCCTCGTCTGCCCTTTGCTGAGCCTCCCCCTTCCCTTGGCTTGCGATGTCCTCGTCTCATTTCCGGCATAATTCTCTCTAGTGTTGCTTTCGGCGAGAGCTCCGAACCGTTGAAACTGTATTGTTTGAGGACTTCGCAGCAGGTTGGCATCCTGGGGTTTGGACGTCAGCCCAACTGGAAAAAGCTCCAGCCTTCTACGATTTGTAGGTGGGCGCAGGATAGGCGATGCCGCGCTCCCTGGAGCCTCTGATACCGCTCCAAGTGGCGTCAAAGGTGGACAATTCTGCTCCTCCTCGTGTGAGCCCTTGTCTTGAATTGGCGGGCTCCTTAGGCAATCTTTCTCCTGCCACTTCACTCGTCTCTTGCATGCAGGGGCCCGCATTACCAGCCTGTCTTGCGCCGCGCTCCAAGCAGCCTCCTTCACCGAAATTTGAGAGCTCATTCTTGTCAGGCCACAGGTCTCTGACCACACGGAAGAGTATGTCAAGGAAATCACGCCTCTTCTTCTACCCTAGTATGAACGCAACGTTGCTGTAGAAGAGAATTCTCCAATGTGTGGCCTTGAGCATCTCTGGAAAGTGTGCAATCTTAGAGCACCGAGATAGTGAAAGGAGGTGTTGATTGTCCAAACAATTCAAAATGCGTTGCCTCTGTCTCTCACTTGCTTCAATCTCAAGAAGCCAAGCGTCGATCACCCGTGCTTGCTCCTTGCAAGATTCATAAATTTGAATGCCTCTTCCGCTCCATAAATTCACCATCACAAAGGTAAGCAAGCTTAGCGGCTGATGCAAGAAAGGTACAGACGGCGTTGCAATGCTGAGGATTACAAATAGTACGCTGCCATAAATAGAGAAAAGAATGTTGTCTCTAATCCCACTACCTCCTCTCATTACCAGCTCGCAATCAAACTTTCGCCCCAGATTGTGACATTGCCAAATTGGAAGTGGTAGCCGCATAAAATGAATTTTTGCCATCGTTGCCCAAAGCCTGTTTCTCAGCTCCCCCCCCCCAAATTCCACTACCGCATTGGAGTAGTACTTGCACGCATCCAAAGCCAATCTACAGCGACCGCAAGCAATCCACACTGAACCCTATTCCGTTGTCCTCTCCAGAGGCAGTCCTATATTCTTTGTAAATTATGTGTTCTGTGTGAGGCAGTTAGGAGTATACGAGGAATTAGGTTTTATGATGGCGGGAACGACTATGTTCTAGAGGATGGACCTCGGTCTCCCAACGGTCATTCTCTGGGTCGCCCCCTCGTCGCCCGAGCCATGACGTCCTCGTTGGCATGGTACGTCCCCTCCTATCCAAGAACCTCTCTCCGCTTTTCAAGCCGCCCAAAACGCATGCCACGTCAAAATCTTGTTCTGTAAATTTCAACCTCTTCAGGACTCGAAGCCCCACATATGTGTAGTTTACACTTCTCCCTAATTCAACACCGATTTTGCTTTATTTTGCTTGGAAAAAGACTTGAGGACAGATTATGTCCCCGGGGTCATTTTGGGGTTAAGAGCTCTTGGGCCTTTTTGATGTTTTTCAGATGCCCAAAATATTTTTCCTTATTTGTCACTTGAAAAAAATTGATGTGAAATCTAATACAAGTGTTTTCATATTTTTTGGAGCACTTATGAATTTCCAAATAATTATGCAGTGGACACATATTCTTTATCATAGGCCTTGCAAAACCCACACACATGCAATTTGAAAAAAGACATGCCTTGACAAAAAAACAAGCATTGCGACATTCAAAAAGAAATACACAAGGTTGCTAAATGCAACCCTTACTTAACTTAACCCCTAAAGGACCATCATGCGTTTTTTGGTAGTATAAAAAATTTGGGCAAGTACTTGTGACTGGAGATTTTCATATTTTTGGCTGAAATTTTAATAGAAGGTGGGCGCAAGGAGTACCTTTCATATGCACTACATTTCATGACATTTGGAATAGGAGTCAAAAGTTATGGCCAAATATGTTACTTTTTTTCGTAACTGGGCAGTCCGGGCAGATCAGAAAAAATCACTTTTTTCAAAAATAAAAATTTGAAATTGGTTTTCTATAGTTATAATGTACGTGGAAAGCTTTGAATCACTCCATTTCAACTAATGAATCAAAAGTTATGAGGATTTTTAGTTTGCGGGCAATTATAGATTTTCTACTCTGAAATAAACTTTGAAGTTGTTTATATAACTCAATTTTTAATATTTTATGAAAAAAAAAGTTTCATAGGATGTAGGTTGTTTATTAAAACATTACAACAATTGGGATTTACATTTTTCAATTCCATAATTAAATTCTTAACAATTTAGTATTTTGGATCATTCTCTACTTCTTTCTACTTACTATTTTTTTGTATATGTTGTACAATATCAAATGATTTGAAAATTTTTAATCATGTAGAGAACTTGTTTAGGAAAAAGAATTCAAAGATGCACCACCATTTTGGACATTTTTTCATACAAATGTGACCTTGTGAAGTGCAGCTGCCCTGTTTTTCGCAGGGACAAAGAAAATATTTTTGCCAATTCAAATGCTAATATCTTGCAATCCACATGGTGAAAAATTCTGAAATTTTTTCGACATCTTCTAAAATTAGTTTACTATAAGATCCTATGGTTACATATGTCAAAAAAGTTTTTTTTCAAAAATTTGGTACTTGTACTAAAAATGGCAGTTTGGGAGTGTTTTTGGTGAAAACATAGTCATAAAATTTTAGGGGTTAAATGGACCCTATATTTTTTTAACATTTGTAAGAAGGCACTTGGGCAATCAATTCCCATTTAGATAAATTAAGTGGACACAACCTGGCTTTGAAGTGGACCTTCCCTGCCTCTTATTCCATCCATTGGTGAAGTATGAATCAATATATGAAAAATCATGCCCTCACATTGTTGGTAATTCATTTTAGAACCACTTCTTGTCAATTTTAGAGCTTCCGATAGGATTGTTTGAAGAATAGGGTTGCAATAAAAAAACCCTTCTATAACATAAAATTCTTGTGGGTGGTGATGCAACTAAGTCATGAAGTTTTGGAATCTTGACAACTATAAAGCTCAAATTTTTTGAAGCCAACACTATTTTGTTACCCTTGTGTGCAACGTTTCATCTAAGATGAGTTAGGTTGTTAGTCATTTCAACTCAATCACTATTGATATATCAATAGTGATATCATGTTGTTAGTTTTTTGAATTCAATCATTTTCATTTAACCCCTAAAAGATCTTCGTGTTTAGAAGCCCAAAATTACTTCAAAATACTTGTTCCCAAAGCAAGGTCAAAATCTTCATCAATATTTATTTCTTAACAAAACCAACCATATGATCTTTTGGTTAACTTGTTCAAGTACATTGTCCCAAAATTTTAGAGTGAATATTGCCACCGATTGCAAGTTCAATGTGCCTAAACTTCAAAATGGAGTCTTCTCTAATCCTTTTCAAAGGTGAAGTTTTGTCTTTCAACATTTTAAGGAAAAAACAAGTATGTCCTATAACTTGTGCATTTTAGTCAATAATTTGTAAAACAAGTTGAAAACATATATATAAAAAAATAAATCAAGAAAACTTTCATATTATTATTTTTTTAAACTGTAAAGTGGAAGATGCTATTGAATGAAAGATATAACTAATATGCTAATAATTTGATTTCATAGTTAGAAATCATATTTAAAATTATTTAAAAAAATTAGTAATCATATATTTAAAATTTTGAAGAATGTGAAAATTCATTTATTTAAAAAAATTCAAACATTAAAATTATAATTTTACAAACCATATTGTAATTTTTAAACTTATAATTCATATATTTTCTAATTTCAAGTTTAGATTATTAGAAGATTGATGTAAGACCTTAATCCCTAAAGGATTTGGGGTGTTTAAGCATAGTCTTGGTTTTCTTGATTAGCTCTTGTAACAAGCATAATTCTTCATTTGTATGGAATAATTTTGATGATCATCACCTTTGAAATGAAACAAGACTTTCTTAACTTTCTTTAAAAAAAAGAACAACAAAATTGCACAATTTTTGAGAAAATGCCACCGTTGACAAGATTGATGAAAGATGTTTGGTTAGGGAGTACTTACTTTGTAGTTTGTATGTACACTGAAATCAAAATGTTGAAATTGGAACACTCGAAAGTGCTCCAAAAATTCTGATTTTTCCCACATGTGCATATCATCATAATATTGATGTGTAATTTTTTTCAAATCATTTTGAGGTGTAGAAAAAAAGATATGAGAATGTGAAGTAATAAACCACAATGCCTTTTTCATTCTCAAAAATTCACCAAAA
The DNA here is from genome assembly GCA_951230915.1 of Antitrichia curtipendula. NCBI lineage: Eukaryota > Viridiplantae > Streptophyta > Bryopsida > Hypnales > Leucodontaceae > Antitrichia > Antitrichia curtipendula. Next base: position 2,277,727 of record OX579641.1, read on the forward strand.
ATTGTGTACTCAATCATTTCTTGATTGGTTTGCACCAATGGATTTAATAGAGAAAATCATCTAGGATCTCTTTGTTTCTTATAAACTATTAGTGAGGTTCACATATCAATTTTTGTACAAATGTAGTTATAGAAGCCATGTGGTAGCCTTAGGGTCCTTTAGGAGTTAAGGTTTTGAAATTCCAACATTATAATTTCTTAAAATTTGGTTGACACTTATAGTGTAGAAAAAAAATTGACTTTTGGTGTATATGAACTACATTTTTGTTGAGTAATCATGCTAACCCTACCACCTTTATTAGAGTAGGCCCTTAGAGCTAGAGTCTCTGGCACCATGATAAACATGTTATAATTGGCTCTCCATGTTGGTTAATTTCTAAGCAACCATTTTTGTTTGGTCTAATGTCAAAGGCTTAATCACAAGTAAAATTCAAACATGTCAGTGGAACCTATTTTTGAAAGAGGTGACAATCAAGCAATAAATATGGAGAGCAAGGCACCTATAATCTCAAATCATTGGTTTGGCCTTTGTATACTTGTGAGGTGGTCATGAATTCAAACTAGGATGTTGGTGAGGTGCTTACCACCATAGTCCATCCAATTATGATGGTGGGCAAATGACCTTGTTGTCATATGTAGACTTGAGAATTTCTTAGGAAGAAAATATGTTGGTTCTTATAGGGTCTACCTTCTAATAGAAGATCATGGATGGAACTCGCCATCAAGGTCCATGAAGATTCGATAGTTGAGCCATTCTCAACAATTACTCTATTCCTGCTAATCTTTCAGACTGGAGTTACCCTTCTTCTATACGTTTACTATAAGAATTTAGTCTACTTTTTTTTTTTGGCAGTGACAAAAATTACTAAAAACTACAACCATTGTCTCTACTACCCTACATAAAGGTCATATTTGGTATAAATTAGTAATTTTTGTAAAAGAAATGCTACATGTCATCTTTAGAATGGTATGAGGTGAATGTCCCTCTAAAAATGTGATGTGGAAATTCAATTTTGACACTTGAGTGCCGAATCAAGCCTTCAGATATGGTAATATGATCCATCCTGAAATGCTTCTTTTAGTGTGGTTCCTTTTTTGTTTGCATGAAATTCTAAAGAAGAACTAAGCCAACCAATGTTTTTTTTGTTGGCGAAATTTTGCTAGCTCTTTAACAAAAAGGAGCTAATAAAAGTAAACCAAATCATGACATGCAAACTACTCAATGCAAACACATAGAAAACTACCCATTACAATCTTAGATCAATCTATGGTAGACTTTTGCTAATAAATGAGATTAGGACTTCATTAGGTTGGTTAGTGGCCAAAATCAACACTATGAGTGATGGTGATGGAGTTATTAGTAATTGTTTTAGGAACTTCTACCTTTCTAATGTAAATTCATTACAAAACTAACTTTTTTAATCCTTTGTGTCATGGCCATGTTAGGCAATATTATGAATGCTTTATGTACGGAGATGACCATCATAGGTATAGTTTTTGGTGGTTTGGGGGTAGTCTAAAGATTGTTTTGGACTATTTAGTCAGCACACTTCAAAAATTCATAACAAATTAATAAAAATTTTGATTGTTCTTTCCATTTCTCATGTTTCTCTTTATATTAAAAAAATTTAAGACTTTTCAAAAATGTCAGCAAGGCAAACCAACCATTCTACCTCTGATAGGCTAGTTTATTTTAACCCCTAAAGTCCCATTGTCTCCTTAAGGGACAAAATGGATTTTGGGTAGGCTCTTATGGTCTCAATATTTATTGTAATTTTCTGAGTTTTTTTGTGAATAAAAACACACGTTAGCTTTTCAAAAATATAATTTTTATTTCAATCGGAGCTTGGGAGTCAAAGTTATGGCACAAAAAGCCTTTTTTTTAGTTCGGCAGGTAGAAAAAAACTTCAAAAAAACTTAGAGTAAATGATTAATTTTCTTTTTTGTATAGATTATATTTTGTGTACATGGGAAGCTTTTATTCATTCCATTTGAATTTGTTATGTGAAAGTTTTGGACAATCTTGTTTTTTGGGCAATCAGAGCATCTTCTTAAAAAAATAACTTGAAGGATTCATTTTTTACCTCAATTTTCACAACTTTCTAAAAAAGAAGTTACACAAGGTTACACCTCTTGCTAGAACAATCTCAATGTTGAGATTAGTGTATTTCAATTCCATCTTAGAGCTATTAATAATTTAGATTTTTACTCAATCTTGAATCCACTTTTGTTTAACAATTTTTTAATGCGTGAAAACTAAGTGTGCTTTTTTTTAGGTTTTTTTTCTAGACTCTTAGCTGAATTTTTTTTTATATAAAACTACAAATTCAAAATCAATAGAGCATAAATGATAAGTTATGAAGGTTCAAATTCAAAAAATGTAGTTGATCAAGGTGCAAAAAACCTTGTTTCCTTCACTTTAAATGCAAATATCTTGCAATCTACATAGTCAAAGTTTGTGAAATTTCTACCATACATTTTCATACTAGTTTGTTACAAGATTCTATGGTTAGATATGCTAAAAAAATAGTTAAATTTTTTTCTGCTCTTTGCTACAAAAATGGCAATTTTGAGTGTTTTTTTATAGAAAAGAGGCCTTGGGACTATAGGAGTTAATACACTCCCATCCCTCCTAATTCCATTCAGGAAGATACTGCCAACAAGTGGATTAACTTATTGATCATAAAAAAACCCACTAAAGCCAACTAAAGCCATGGCATGTCCTTGTTTAAAGTGCCGGAGGAGTTTCTTCATCTATACCTTACAAAGGAGTTTCTCCATCCATTACCATAAATTAGGCTGTTTGTTTTGTTTTATTTGTTTGTTTGTTACATTGAAATCTCTTAGACTAGGCATCCTCTAGTTGCGTTCTTCATACCATCAAAAAGCTCTCGGCAAGGAGGGGTGCATGGGCTTTGTGTCTTGACATTTGGACCTATAATATGAAAGTTATGAAGTTTTGAGTTATTTTTTGTTTTACAAAATTAGGAAAATATACTTTATTTGTATTTTGACTATAGCAACAGCACATGGCATATTATTGTAGTAAACCTTAAATTAGGTTGTTTGTTTTGTTTTGTTTTGTTTGTTTGATAGATTGAGATCTTACGGACCATGCGTCCAGGATGCGTTTTTCATACCGTTGGAAAGCTCTCAACAAGGAGGGGTGCATGGTTTTGTTTCATGGTGTTTGGACATACAACATTAAAGTTATGCATTTTAGAGTTGTTTTCGTCATAATGAATTGAATTAAAATAACCATATCTCCCCCTATACCATTGGAAAGTTCTTGACAAGGAGGAGTGCAAAGACTTTGTTTCGTGGCGTTTGGACATATGATGTGAAAGTTATGAATTTTTCAATTAACTCCATTATTCTAAAAAGCAAACGAATAGGAAACACAAAAGTGCACATGAGTACGGAGTACACTAGAAGCACAAATTACAATTTGGGCCAATGGCACATGCCATACTAGTCTATACCTTAAGATCGTTTTTTGTTTTGTTTTGTTTTGTTTTGACTAAGAACTTGTGAGGCATCCAGTGGTGTTTTTGGTATTGCTCGAAAGCTCTTGGCAAAGAAAAGTGCATGGACTTTGTTTCATGGCGTTTGGACAAATGATGTTAAAGTTATTGAATTTCAGAGTTTTTTATGAATTATAAATTGATTTAAATTCTCTTTCATTTTTGAAAAAACATAACTTTCTCATCACATGTCCAAATGCCACGAAAACAAAGTCGGTGCACTTTTTTGTGCATAAAGCTTTCTCTTCGTGCCAATTTCATAGTGTTTGGACCTAAGGTTTGAAAGTTATGGATTTTTTTAATTAAAAAATAGAATGAAATTATCTTTTATTTGAAAAAAGCAAAACTTTATATTGCATGTCCAAATGCCAAAAAACAAAGCCTTTGCACTCCTTTGTGCACAAAGCTTTCTATTTGTGCCAGTTTCGGATTGTTTGGACCTACAATATGAAAGTTACTGAATTTTTTTATGAATTAAAAAGTTGAATTAAATTATCTTTTATTTTGAAAAAAACAGAACTTTCACTTCACATGTCCAACTGTCACAAAACAAAGCCCTTGCACTCCTCCGTGCATAAAGTTTTCTATTTGTATCGAGACACAACCTCTCACATTACAATGTGAAAGTTATTGAGTTTCAAAGTTTTAGTGGATTAAAAATTAAAAATAATACTTTTACTCTTATTTGGAGCGTGACAACGGCAGAGGGCATACTAGTCGGTGTGAAAACTGTCCCAAGGAAAATCAACTGGTGAGGTGGAGGAAGCTTGGGTTGCAAGGGACGGACGGACCGACCGACAGTCAGGCGGTGGTCCAGCCGGAACCTTCAGGAACCTTCCACCGCGGTGGTCCAGCCAGCCCTCCACATCGTTCAGCAGGGCCGGGCCCCCCCGCTGAACTGACGGACCTCCGTTTCTGTCCCTAGCTACTGGATAGATAGAGAGATAACTTAAATAGAGAGATGCCCGCCGCTAAGGTAGAAGCACCTAAATGTGACACTTATTCTGCAGATAACATTATTAGAGCATCCCCACACGTCTGGCAAAATGCCAGCCAGTTTGCCAGCCAGTCAATCCAATTTGCAAGCCGGGGACGATGGGTCGTCCCACCCATAGCCTCTTAAGAGGCCATCGCCACCCAATCGACTACGTCCACATTCACGGATCAAGTCCTTGTTTGTTGGGAAAGTGCAAAAGGTGCTTGTCTCATGCGGTTTGCAAGCCGGTTTGCAACCCGCCCTTTGGCTTGCAAAAGAGCCCGGTTTTGCAAGTCATGGGCAACTTTTGGCTTGGCCTCTTAACAAGTTCATCCATTATGCAAGACGGGTGGGGCAATTTTGCAAGCCGTTGGCAACAAGTCATCCGTTTTACAAGATGGGTGGCCATGCTCTTAACCAACGCTGGGGGTACCCTTTTGCTCCCCCGGAAAGCAGGAGCCCCAGCGTTGGAACTTACCCAATGGACGGACGGAGTGCCCGGGATGATGCCGGGCCAGCACACAAACCCGTGCAGAAGTTACCTGACTCCAGCCAATAAGCAAACTGGGATTATAATTGAATTCCCCCCAGGCATCTAGGGGGGAATTATCCCTCCAGCTGGGGGGAGGTTCGAGGCCGGTTAATAATGTTATGCATCGACACATCTAAAGGGTAGCTACAAAATAAAATGATGTGGGTTTTGTAGGGAATGGTTAATCCCTAAAGTCCCAAGTCCATTTTTTTGTCAAAAAACACACTCAAAACTGCTATCTCTGCTGCATTCATCCAAGAAAACAAACAAATTTTTTTTTTAGAATCTAACCATAGGATCTTGTACTGGACTTCTCTAAGATCATGTGGTAAAAATTTCATAAAGTTTGACCAAATATATTGGAAGATATTAGCATTCAAAGTTGGAAAAATAAAAATTTTCAACTTTGATTTGTAATTTCAAATGACTTGGACCGCCATTCATGGAATTTTTTTCACTACAGACTTTGAATTTAAAATTTATTATGTTGAAGAATTGAGTTAAAAGTCTAGAAAAACATTAAAAAAACTAAAAAAACTTGATTTTAATCCTTTAAAAAATTGTTAAGTAGAAGTAAGTCTAAGATTGAAAGAAAGACTAAATTGATGATATATCTAAGATGGAACTGAAGCACGATAATTTCAACGGTGAGATTGTTCTAGCAAGCACACTTGTCAAACAATTATTTTTGAAAAAAATGTGAAAATTGCATTCAAAAAATGAATTCTTTTAGGTATTTTTTGAAAAAGATGCTTAGATTGTCCTCAAAACAAGGTTGTCCATAACTTTCTCATCGCCAATCTAAATAGAATGAATCAAAGCTTCACATGTAGAAAAAAAAATATAATATTCTAGGAAAAAAAATTTAAAATTTTAATTTTGACTTTTTGTGATTTTTTCTTATGTTGCCTGCCAAACTCCATTTTCAGCTAATTGTGCTATAACTTTTGTTCCCGGGCATCAATTGAAATAAGAAATTATATTGCCATGAAGCTTATGTGTTTTTTTAGCTTTACAAAAAGTTTCAAAAAATTACGATGAATATTGAGATTGTATGGGCCTACCCGAGGTTGCATTTTGGCTCCCGTAGGGCCAATAGGACTTTAGGAGTTAAGAAAACCAACAAAATTGGTTTCATATTTTTTCGAGCTTCTATTAATATAATAAGAATTTTTAAAAACAATTGTGTAGATGCACCTACCGTAGACACTAGACTAACACCAAAGTTGACATGGAAACACCCAAAAGCAACACACTCTGAGCTTGGATCACACATGGATGATTGGCCAATGCAAAATCTGCCCTCATGAGAGTGACAACTTCTTAGAACCCCGCCTGTCTACTTCGGGCCCAATTGCGCTTAAATTTAGGTCGGTTTTTAAGGTGTCAAAGAATGGCGCATGTTACATTTGGGTGCTTCTACTTCACTCTTCAAAGCCACTGCAAGAATATGAAGAATAGGCGGGGCTACCCTTCACATAAAAAGTCTTATAAAAAATTTGCCCTTCATGTTGAAGGATTGTCAAATTAGGGTTGGTTTACACCAAGGACCAAAAACACTTGAGGGGACCCCACTTTGTTAGATGTAAGTCATGTGACTATGCAAAGCAAGAGTTTAAGACAAAAAATAGTAATGGCACTTTGTATAATCTTGGTATAAACCTATGAGAGGCCATAGTTGGGCCATATCTACTTATTATTAGATTTGACATTGTCGACACCAAGATCAATTAAAATAGACAAAATTTATGGTTGTAAAGTTTTATCCTACCATCATCTACTAGAAAATTGTTAGACCTACTTGAAAGAGGTGGCCAAGAAAAAAACTCTTAGAAATAAGCAAAACATTATCTACTTTGGTAATGTAGGATTCTAAATAGACTTCTCAATCATGAAAAATGGCATGGACCTTGGCCAAAGTGTAAATCCAACTTAGACCACACCTATTTCTCAACCAATCCTTGCTTGGATAATTAAGAGGGCCTTTGGTCTAGCCGTAGTATAAAATGACCCTTAATAGTCCTTCATTCTTTGTAATATGCATGTAGCGAAACACTTGTCAATTGTCAAATAACAAGATACACAAATTCATTGTGAAAAAGACAAAATAAGATTTGATTGAATTCAATAAAATAATTAAATATGCTTCTAACTTCTAAATCCCCTTCTAGTTCAACTACATAGATTTGTTCTAATAGTTCATGTCACACTAATTTACCAAATCAATCTATTTTGAAATAATGCAAGTTAATATATTATTGCATTATATCAATTTTTACAAAAAAAAATTGTGATGACACTAATTTTTAAAGGTATTGCTAATTTTCCCCTTACTAATAGGAAATATCAATGTACTATGCGGTAATTCATTTTACTCCAAATATCAAAGATTCTATGTCTTCAATTTTTTTTCCACACATACATCTTCATTAGCAGTTTCAAAGTTTATTATATATCGGTACCATTGTAAAATTTTCACCAAATTTTGTTTTGGCTAGCATGCCTAACCAACTACACCCAAGGGTGGACTTCCATGAACAAAAATCAACCAAATGAATTATTTTGTAGAATTCTACATGGAAGTGTCCAATATTTATAAGGGAAAAATTGGAATTGTTGGTTAGAAAAATTACAAGAAGAAGCCCGATTATAGAAAGTGTGGGACTTTTTGATTTCCAATACAATGATTTTAATATTGAGCTTAAATTGTTTTGTTGCTTTTAGTTTGACAATAAGACAAAATTACTCCTAAAATGTAATAGTTCTCTTAATTTACATGGAAGTGTAAACTTAATGGAAGTTGGCAACAACAATTATGATTTTGAAAAACTTGAAATTATTTTTTATTGACTTTGCATGGAAGTTTTTTCTTAGCCCATTTTTTGCCATAAATCCTAATAAGAAGGGGATTGCCCAACGTAAAGCATAGACAAAATCTCGGACAAAATGCATAAATGAATGTCAATTGAGTAGATGTTTTGCACATCATCCATTAGGATAAATGAGAAACCTATAATCCTTTATTATGATGGTTTTCCCCACTTGTAGAAGATTATGGAAATAATCTACCTGAGACATGAATGCCACAGTCCCCGACCATGGTTTACATAAAGGGCAATGCCCGAGAAAGAGGGCATTTTGCAAAATAAAGGGGAGACAAGGAGGGTGGAATTCAACAAGGAGCCCCTTTATTTCACAAAATGATTGATGACAAGAGGTATTGTTTGGTGTAAACCACGAGGGGAAATCTTCCCCATAAAAATTTCCTTACAAAAAATGTGTGATGGATTTTGGATGAAAATACATAATGTCCAATTATGCAGGCAAAATCACATAATCAGGCAAGGAAACCTAATTTTGTTGCAGAATTTGGCCAGAGAATGAACAAGACATGTCCCACTTGGGATTTGAGGTAGCCAACCTCTTCCCGGCCACTACCTCTTTTTGTTAGTTAGACTGCTTTGTTTCCGATCAATTGCGGTTTAGGGTGACAACTCACATGGTTAGGAGACAGCTCAAGCAACACAACTGTTGGGGAGGTGTACATTAAAAGCATACAATGATCACATAATGGACATTTCACAATTATCACCTATTTTGAAGGATGGTCGATTTTGTAATCAACCTATGGTTGAAAATGCGGTGTCCTATATAACAAAAATGGGTTGAATAGAATCTTTCCAAAAAAAATTCATAATTATTTCGTTTTTGAGGAAAAAAAAGGAACAAATTATGGAACCCTCCTCAGATCTATTTTTCCACTCGAGGGATTTTTCCCTCACCAAATGCATACTGGAAATGCTGTAAATTGCTTAAATGCTCGGAATGAAGTCGGCTGCCTTACGCAAGGTGAAGGGCACTACGTGAAGCTCAAGACATCCCAGAACGGAGGCGCCTTCCGTTCAGCCCTTGAACAGCTCGTGAGGGAAGGCGTGCCAGACTAGAACTGTAAACCACTCGCAAGAATTTCCCCATACATTTGTGGGGAGGATTCTGAGGTGTAATGCTTGATTGCACGGGGGTTCTTGCGTAATCGGGCATTACTCATTGCTCATCCAACTTCGATTTCTCATCTTCAATTTCTCATCCTTATGTTTGTGATTTACGTCGGGCAATGACTCCTCGTCGTCGGGCGTTTTTGGAAATAACAGGCCTCTTCGTCGGGCTCCGCCCTCCTCGTCGGCCCTTTATTTCCCAAAACACCCTCCTCCTCGGGCATAATCATTTTCTAATCTCCCATTGCTCAGCTAATAAAGTAATCAGTCAGTGGGCCGAAGCTCAGATGCTCACTGAACTTGAGCTTACCCGAGCTGACAGAAAAAACACGGCACGCACTTCAGATGGTGTGACCTTCGGTTTCGGACACGTGGCAGATGACGATGGAACCACGTCGGCGTGAGGGATGACGATAGACTTGATGATGAGACGGACCGACCGACCGACCGACGGTGGTGCTGGGGATCCATCCGGGCGAGTGTCCGACAAGGCAAATGAAGGCCCCAGGAACTTCCCAAGCACCAAATTAAGAAGAAGATCCCGGCATCTGCACCCCTGCCCCTTCCCGGTGAACGAACGAGAAGAAGTCCGCCTCCTTCCTGCAACAATGTCTGCACAAGGTTTTAATTTAATTGCTACCATGGACGTGATAATTCTTGGTAGTTGGTACCAATCAGACACAACTTAATGCCACATCATTCTACGCAATCAAGAATGTCTAAATCTGAGAGGGATATGCATTCGGAATGGCCACGAATTGCAGTCGACCACTGGTGGAGACCAACGAAGGGACTCACACGAACAATTAGTTGTGGGTCTTCTATCTGGAGGTCATTATTTAGGTCTACGTTGACCGTGTTTCCACTAGTAATGAAGAAAAACAGCATGGGATGACATGTATTTTATTAGCCCACAAAAGAGCAGGAGTGGTGGGTTTCTACCCCAAAACGGAAAGATTTAATTCACTTCAGAACTTGATATGAGCGAAGCACCAATAATTGACACTAGGGTGTCACACAAATCAAGCGCTGCAACACATGATGAATAGAATGTAATGAACACACAAAATGGTGGATTGGATTACAGAATGACGCATGCTCAATGATCTCCCATTTGCTTCCTTGCTAGTGGTTTACCATGCGTCAATCATGCACACACTGAGGTGTTGATACCGACGATGGGTTGACGGAAGGGATCAAAATGAGGAGAAGGATTCTGAGTAACAAAAGATGTCAATGAGACGGACACAGTTGCCGTGAACATCAAACTTGGCAACCTCGGCGAGCAAGAATGGCGTGTCAATGGTTACCTCAGCGGTAGGCAACCCGTGAAAGGTGGAACTCTTGCCGTTCAAGGCAATGTGGAAACAAGTGTTCAATCAGGGGGCGCAAACAAATTATGGTGGCCACGTAATAAGTGCAGGTTGCCATGAATGATGAGAGCCGGGACTAATAACCCTTGAAGGAGGAGCTGGAAGGGACTGCTGATGTGGTCAAAGTCTGATTCACAATGATTGGCGAACGCCCAACTGTTATTGGTGACCTGCAAGGTGCAGATTCAGATTCAACTGTTCACCAGCAAAATACAGTACTCATGCCGTATTGGGGTATGTAAAATGTAACTGCTGATTGTCTGCAAAACGCCCTGTACCCTCTACAACACAACTCTAGGATTGCTCCACTCGCATTTCATAGAACAGCACCCGTGCAGCCGCTTGCCACAGCCGAGTGAGCCCAAAAATGCACAGATTCGGGGGAGCCACCGATGCTGACCATGGCCACCATGCCAACGAACACCGCTGACTCAGCAAGATCACCATCTCCCTATCAGAACTCAAAATAAAATCTAGAATAACTGAAAACACAGGTACTCAGCTGTAATGGGCATTGGCAATGTCGCCAAAATCTAATGTAAGGCAATGTAACACACAATCTGAACCTCCAGGAACGATATTCACATGATGTGCAAACATAGACTACGAAAAAGAACAGGAAAATCTGAGAATCGACAAAGTTTTTGTTGTCAAAAGGAAATAGGGGGCGTTAAGGACCCCATTTTGAACTCATTACTTCATCACTGTACATTTCACTGGAGCATCGCAACGGAGCAGAAAAGGAAAACCAGATTGTTTCCTTCTTTCTACATGAAAGCACAGTCAGTAATCCTTTGACTGACACCCTTCTAATGTACATTCTACGACGCAACCAGAAAGTATCAATTTCAATCTATAGTACTAATAACATTTGCGGAGCCTTGACCCCTTCTGCACACTACACTCGGTCAGGCCCCATTTCGAGACTTGAATTTCGAGGAGATCCTGCGGGCAACAAGCGAAAATGTATGCCAGCAGCGAGTAAAACAATGTCATTGCATTCTTCGCATTGTTCGCCTGACTCGGTCGTCTCATGACAGCAGCAATGGGAGTCACAGTTCGGACTCTAGCAATGCGTGATTATTCATCTGCCTGTCGTCTGGACACACCGTTTTATTCTTTCTTCCTCTGTTATCATACAAGCTCCGCGGCATACCCTGCTCTTTGTCGACATCTTCTTCCCTTCCTATTCTTTTGTTACAGCCCTCTTGCTCCGCCTCCCGACACATAACTTGTAGTAAGTACCCTGCTCAAGAAAACAAAAGACGATCAGTACTTGCAGCAAATTTACCACCAACAGAATCACAGCCATTTTCAGTGTCGCACCTCCGAAACCGACAGGCAGGACCGGGAACAAGAATGTGGCAAGAAAATGTTCTAGAAACACAAACGCTCAGAGTGACGACTCAAGTAAGCCTGTTGCACAATATAAACTGGAAAAAGATAACAAAATTAACCAGGAACCCGTCAACACTTGAAGAAAATTTAACTAAACGGCAGAAACAAAAGGCACCACTCTTTTCGAAGTCCACCGGCCTAACCGACGGGAACAAGAATGCGGCAAGGAAATGTGCTAGAAACACGAAAGCTAGAAAGACGACGCAATTGAGCCTGTTGACAATGTAAACTGGGAAAAGATACCGAGAAAACTACGAACCGATCGACACTTGCACCAAATTAAACTAAACGGCGCATTACAGAACCACTTCCATTTCCAAGCTGAACAGACAAAACCGACAGCCGGGCGAGAACCAGAATGCGGCAAGAGCATGTGCTGTGAAGAAGCACCGAGAAGATGCAATTGTCCAAGTCTGAAGAGGACAAGACCGGTTCTCGGGTAGGAAGCATACCTTATGTACTTAGGCGAAGGGCGGCATTGTAGCTTTTCCTGGCTGTGAAGGCTGGTCCCACTGGTGCGCATTTCCATTTCCAGTTTTCACTCCCGCGGTGTCGACAAACGTCCTCCTCTATACTTGCGTACAATCTAAGTAACCTCGACTGCTGCTATGGAGTAAAGAGAATCGTGCATCTCAAGCACCCCCCGGCTCTCAAGCTTAGAACATGGGTGCTCTGTGAGGACGCACTTGCTTTCGGTGGTGAACTTTGGGCCCCGACTCGTACGTCGGCGTGAGGGGCGCCATCGCCATGTCCTCATCGCTGGGCAGGAGAATCGACAAGGGGGCCGCCAATGCGAGCTTCAACTTCTTGGAAAAGGGCGAAGCCATCTCCCGAGCGCCGCGCTTCGCGAATTTCTTCGGAGTGTCCGGCATGAAATCTGTAATTCCCGAGCCATGGCTCGTGGCAGGGGAAGCGGTCGTATCCTTGCTAAAGAATCCCGGTCCAGCCTTGGAAAACACCGTCAGCGTGAGAGTGAAGTCATGAGGATCCCTCTCAATTCCAACTAACTTGCACAAGATGGAGCAAAACCGGACGGGGTCCGCAATGCTGCGTTGGCATATCTCACAGTAGTGCGCGGCGCCCTTGACGATCTTCGGCTGCGGCTTCGACTGCAAGAACACGATCTTCGCGCTGTTGATCGTGTACGGTTGAATGTTGGCCAAATCCACGTACTTCTGAATGTCGGCCACTCGCACCACGTCCCTGTGCGAAGCGCGCCGGATTTGGATGCTGGCATGGCCTCGGTGCGAAGTCACCAGCCCCTCGGGGCACAGAGGTCCCTCTTGCGGACAATCGAAGCAAAATTGGTTGCGCTCATTCTTCCCGGAGGTGTGAAACGCGCAATGCGCGAAGAAATTCTCGGTTTTCAGAAACGCAGGCAACCAGGACGGCCCCTCGCGACTCGTGAACTTCCCTCCCATCACCATTGCTGATTCGATCTTCAGAATGGAATGCAATCCAACGAAGCCCCCTCTAAATCACACCAATTTCGCTTCAATTCCAGTGATGATCAATGCGAGCTCCTGACACACGCAAGCTCAAACAGGCAGGGACACACGCCAACACACCCAACACTCCACCTTTCCCAGCCAAAATGGCGGTCGACCCCCGAGCAAATTGGGCAACGCGAATTGGGCCACGAGAATTGGACTTGAAATCTGGACTGCAAGTTTGATTTGGAAGGACAAACTGGAGGCGGTGGCGAATTTTATACAAGCGAGACCGAGCGAGAGGAGCAGAGCAGGGGGAGAAATACAATAGTTGGCGAAAGGGGAAGGCCAGGGGGAGGTATAGAGGCAGGCAAGCAGCAGGGGTAGTGGCAAGTCCGGCGAGGAAACTGGGCGAGAAGGACTCTGCGGACCCGCGCGTCGGCGGCTACGCAGCCTCGCGGAAGCATCGTCCGTCGTCGAGACCGTCGCCAGTCTGCAGTCGTCAGTCCGCGGTCGTTAGTCGCGTCAGTCGCCCGTCCTCGGTGTCGTCGGCCGTCCTTCCGTGGGCGTTATTAATTCCTTCTTCTGGCGAACTTCCCCCAAAACGAATTTACTGTACTACCTTTGGTAAATTCTTCCAAAACTTCCGTAATTTTCAAGCACTTTGGAAATTGGGACAGAATTGGAAGTCCAAGACAGAATTGAAGGACGATTCTGAGCTGATTTGTTTGAAAGTTGGATGTTATTCAGTGGATGATGAGTTTGTCAAATTTGAAGTCGTATTCTGGCACTAGGTGACTGACGCTTCTAACGAAGAGTAATGGACTATAATTTTGGATCGTTTGGTCCAAAACAATCAAGTTTTTGATTGCATGAATCACAAAATGACTTCCCAATATTCCATATTTCAGTAAAAAAATGGCTTCCCAAACTTGAAATCATATCATGGAAGAAAGGAAAGGAATAGATAATTATGAAACATTTTTAAGAAAACTAACTTATTGGTTCATTACATTCATTGCATTTCTATCAATTTTCTCCCCCCATGAAGACAAATTTACCTAATTCGAAATGGATGTACACCAGTACCGCAGTAGACAAGTGCAAAGAAATTATGAGTATTGGAATTTGTGGTCACCACTCCCATGTTTCTCTAGCGCACAAAGTTTCTAAATGTTTTTCCGGAAATCATAAAATAAATATTAAGCGATGAATTTGACAACCTCCAAATGATATGACAAATGAAAAATAATTTTATAATCAACAGTGTCTGAAATAATTTTTCAAGAAGTCCATATTTTCCAATAAATTATGTCCCAAAATTTGGTCAAGTCTATAGTAGTGCAACAAGCTTCTTGCAGAGGCTCTTGTTTTACCCCTGGGAAAAATGCAAGAACCTTTTATTTGCTATGCAAAAAAAAAATTCTAATTTGAGTTCATGTTTGCAGCTAGAGGCCTCGAATTTGCTAGGAAAGGTGTTCACAATAAATGAATACAGCACAATATAGGGGGTCCTTTTTTTTTACATTCACCCTTGGCTGGACCTCCGCAAGAGGCTCCCCAAATTTCTACTGGAAACTGAAATTCCAAGCAGACGTTGCGCTTCTTCCCAACTGAACGACGGAAGGACGCAACGAAGGACGGAAAGCGGAGGAACGGAATGGATGGATATGTCCGTCCCCGTTGTCTGCAGATGTGGAAGCTGCGTGCTAAACCAGATAACAGACTCGTGCCTGCGCAAGTCCGCAACACAAAGAAAAGAAAATCGAACCGGAAAAAGAAAAGGAAAATGTCTGCAAACTGACTGATGGGTTTCTTTCAACGTTCGTCCGTCTGGGGAGGCAGGAGTCAATCGTCGTGTGTCTGTAAGGGGGCGCGTTGCCGCCGGCGGATGGCGTGGGCAGGGAGCAACCTCGTCCACGTCCCAAGCCACATCCGCAATGCGATGCTGCGCAGCCACGTGCTAGTTGGCGGAGCCTCGGAGCCGACGGACGGACGGACGGATTCCCTAGGCAGGGCAGTTCGTCGCGCAGCTTCAGTTGTGGATGTGGAAGGGCCAGGGCGAACTGACCCCTCTATTGCCCCGGCCAGGGGTAATTGTAGAAAAAAAGCCCCCTATTTTTTGCCGTGATTTTTTGTATTTCTACACCTCCCCTAGATAATTTGGGGCCGCTGATTCCAAATCTGATTTCAGAATTTACAAATTTTATCATCTGATTGCAAATAAAAAATCCCACAGTGTTTTCCCCAAGGGTAAAACGGGGCAATAGAGTGGTCAGTTCGCCCTGGCCATGTGGAAGGGCCTCCCTTCCCTTCGGGCAGACAGACAGACCTTGAGTGATGTAAAGGTAAAAGTCATCGTGGGAAAGGTAAAAGGTAGACAATTTTCTTTTGTGCTACACACTTCGCACGGGCCAGGGTGAGTTGACCCCTCATTGCCCCGCAGGAAAAACACTGGAATTTTTTTGTTGCAACATGCAATAATAATATTCATATTTGCAATCGGAGATCCCAAATTAGGTAAGAGAGGTGAAAAATCACTAGTAAAAGTGACACGAAATAGAGGGTAACATATTGAAATCACCCTTGGTTGGGGCAATGAGGGGGACAATTCTCCTTGATCCCTTACACGGGGGATAATTTTGATTTTTTTTGCCATGCAACACTCTTTTAGACCCCAAGGTGAGCAAATTAGGTATTATAGATAACCTTGTAACAACACTGGGGCCTAAAAGTGTCTGATGGATGACAAAAATTCTTCTATGTATGATAAAAAGTGAAGATGTTCATTCTTGGAAATTTGTGTAAAAAAGGGAGGTCCTGCTTTAGTAGTTTGACCTTTAATGAATGTTGTTGGATTTCTTTTAAGTAAATGATTCACATGGTACTAAAATAGATGATAAAAAGGAAGAAATCTCCAAGTCACATAATATTATGATTCTTAGTCTCAGTGACAATCATTTGCTAGACCAAAAATTCACAATAGTCATTTTGAATACTACTAATTCTGAAGACATTTCTTTTCACCACAAGAATATCTATGTGACACAAGAAATGCTTATAGTTTTAAAGTGTTGCAACATATAGTGTAATTTCAAATCCATGATAACAATAATTTGGGTGTTGCTATAGGTTGTAATTAGAGTTCAAAATACCTGGATGCTTCTAAAGTTGCGAGTGTTTGCACATGGATATATTTATAGAATGGTGTCCTAACTCACTAATAAGACATGGAATCCAGTTCAAGAGGAAGAATCCCAACTCTCTTCCAAATATGAGAATGAAAAAAGTGTTGTTAAAGGGACCTCAATGTACTTTTTTTGTGGTTATATGGCATTTTGGTGGTCTAGCTAGATTGGAATACCATTTACTTTGACCATATTGCCTGGTCCACCAAGAGATTGGAGCAAAGGCTTTTATGGATCGTGCAAAGGTGGTTTGGCTTAAGACCACAAAGTTGTGTACTCTATACCCTAACAAGGTACCTTCCTTAAAAGATTCAGTAATATTTGGTTCCAAACTAATTTTTTGGGAGAGCAAACTCACAAGCAAATGCGGTGGGACCTAGCTCTTTCTAAGGTGGGCGCATTCACTTAACACAAGATTTGATTCGTCAGTTAGTACTCGACCTATCATCATTTTGGTGATGTGGATTCTAAATTTGAGAGGCCTACCACTTCTCAAACTTTCCTCTAGTTGATTTGTCCTAGTGACTTGGCGGGTTGTTGGCTCACAACATTGTAGTTTTAGGCGCTTTCTAGTTTTGTTTTAATGAGTTGTTGAAAAGCTATAAAAAAATTTGCCAGGAACTTGTAGCCTCTAGTTCTATGTTCTTTTCCTTTTATCAATGGGAATTGTTTAAAATTTATTTTTTATTTTTTTAAATTCTAAAATCCATGGGAATTGTTCATTTGTTTTATAAATAATTTTTTTTTCTAAAATCCATTTTCCAGTCCCTTGCAATTTTTAGTTCACTAGCACTGCCTCTGCTCATTGCATATTTTGAGTGGATAATGTGGACTACTGTTTGGACTGCGGAGAAGCAGTTTGACTATTGATGTTGATGTTTGAGAGAAGGTGGTTTTGTGGATTCCCGATTTGATGGACTTTGTCATTTTATACTCCGTAAAAGAGTTGGCAGGAGCACATGGTTGTTGCATTCAGCGAACATGGCATGGATTGGGGCACATTGATGAATCCCCTTTACCCCGCTACATGTTGCAGTGACGGAGCCCTTTTGTAGCCAAGCGGACAACGTCTCATCATTCAATGTGAATCATGTCATTTGGTTTGTGAAGGAATAAATCCTATTTGCATTCAAGGTCATACTGTTCCAATGAATTGCCCAAGGATGTTGACTTATAAAAACTCTCATGGCCCCTTACAAGGAAAACTAGTGGCTGATTTATCTTATCTTAATTCATGGGCACGTTGAAACATTAAACTCAGGAACATTGCTTGATTGCTTCATACCACACAAAGACATGGTACTCTGTATTTTAGAATATTTCTTACAATAAATAAATGTGTATATATTTTTTTAAGAATTTAGTGCAAACAAAGGACACTCAATTACAAATGGAAAAATACAACAACCAGAGTACTTTCTATATAGTAATCAGCATGACGTCAGCACTCATGCTTACACGACCCTCCCCCCCTGCTGCTACAGCACCTTTCCATCAAGATTTCAAAGGTGGCCAAAAGTGAGGTCCACAACTTTGCTCAGTTGCTCTCATTCACCCATGATTGAAGGTGACAGAAAATAATTTCAGAGGCACAGAACGTGCATAAAAACGCCAGTCCCTCCCGGTTTGAATCAGCCTCTCCTCAAGTCTGCACCAATTGGGTGCACTGATTTATTTACCTAGAACAACAATGAACCCCAGGGTATCCCAGATTCCAAAGCTCGAAGCTGCGGTCTGGTTCTTTTTCTTTCCCGAGCATCTTTCTGCCTTGCACACCACAACAGCCTAAATGCAGATAACTTCGATGTGAGAGTTTGTACCTTAGCTTTATGGCTCAAACTTGTCTCTGAAGCTACCGGTAGCTATCCAAATGCACGGGCTCACTCATCAGTCAAGGGTCCCCATTCCCCAAATTAACTTACAAGAGAATTCTGATGCTGAACGTCTGGGCAAAGGTTGCCAGTTCCTGCACACAATCACAAAGGTAATCAATCAATCAAGCCACAGCAAGACGGCGGAGAGGAAGAGGATCAAATGTAATAAAGCATCACGTTATTGGAAGTCTTTTTTTAACCAGCCAGCTTTGGGGCTGTGGAATGGGGAACACGGGAACAGGCCAATCAGGGGCGTAGGCCAAAAATGCCGTGTTCACACAGGAGGTCACCCTAAAAAAAGGCTTCTGGCCATGCCTGGTGGGCTTCAAAGGGGCAGGGCTGGGTCAATGCAAGGCTGGAGGATCTCTCCCCAGTCCCCACGCTGCTGACTGCTCCCTTGGGACCTCGACTGCTCCCTTGGCGACCTCGACTCGTCCAAAATTTTCCACGCCAAAAACTTGTTGACCGAACCCGACTGCTCCTTCTCTTGCCCGCGGGGGGGCAGCGTAATTTCCTAGGGCTTGCAGGATCACTCGTGCGGACGTCGGTCAGCACTGAAAACTTCTACTTATGCAGTTTTTATATACGTCCTTCCATTTGGGTAAGGGCCTCCTTACATGCTTGCCCGGTGGGCAAGTTTACACTTAATTCAAGCAAGCACACAACAACGGCTCTGCTGATTGTCTTGTCCGGGGGTGGGCAAGCGGGAAAGGAAGAGTTGAAGTTTCACCGATATCGGTGGACCTCCTCATTGGTGGAGACTAGTGAGTTTAATACATGTGACTTTATTGTTTCCCTGTCCACCAGGTCTATATGAAAGTGTAATGCCTATTTTTTCTATAGCACCCGCTATGCAAATCTTCCAATATTTGATGTATGTAAGGAGGCCCTAAGAGCATCGCCATTATAGAACGGCCAATCTCCACGATCTAAGAGGTTTGGCATGCACTGGGGATTACCCCGTCCAGTGCTATAGGTTACATCCCCCTTGAGCACCACAAATTTGGAGAATTCGACTACTAAATCTATGTTGAGTCCATGCTCCTAGGATTTTTAGCCTTGCAAGGTTAAAAAAATATCCAAATTCTCTTCAACTTAAGCTATAGTAATGGCCAACTTATTTATGAGAACAAGCTTTGGGTAGAAAACACGGAAGATCCTCAAACTTTGAGCACGATTCAAACTTCTGCACCCACGTTGTCATACATAGAAAATTGCACAATTTGGTGCGCCCAGCTCTTGCTCGAGCTTCGCCAACACCACAGTGTGGGGTGCTTCAGAGAACAAATTTCCAAATCCTATAATCGAGGAGGGTGGAGAAAAGGAAGAATAAGAGCTCTGCATCAGAAATTGGATTCACAATTTTGGCATGCAAACCTTCATTTGACCAGTTGGGAATCCAATCCAGTCTTCTATGCAAACATCCCCGTACATGTTGGCCCGATGGGCAAAGCTCTGCCTAATTCAAGCAACAAGACAAAATAAGAAAAACCAATTGTCTTGTCGGGGGGGGGGGGCAACAAAAAAGGGAAGTTCCATTTTCAACCGATATCGATCAACACCCCCATTGGTGGAGGCTAGTCAATCTTGAGAGAATTTACTATGTGTCAAGTTTTTATCAAATCCTTCTCCACCCATTGTGTCCATATAAAAGTAGAATTTGCATTTTGTCTTATGGCACCCTTTTGTTTGCGATTTGCCCACCAAGCGAGCATGTAAGGAGGTCGTTATAATTGATTTGTAGGTGGTTGTATACATGTGTGATTACTTTGCTCCTAGTTTCTCTTGCTACTAGATACTGAAATGGATGAGTTTCACACCCAACTCCCAGAAATTGTTCTTGGCTTGGAAGATGCCAAATTGCACACTACAATTAGAAGGAACTCTATGATTAACCCTTAAAGGAAGTAGACCCCATGACCAAGGGAGTTACCAAAATTGCTCCAATTATTGAACCAACAGGTACATTCTTTGTTTCTACAATGATCAATGAAGTCATTCATTGACAACTTTTCAACCTCAATATCCTTTAACCCCTAAAGTTCTATGACTATGTTTTCACCAAAAACACTCCAAAACTGCCATTTCCAATACAAGTACCAAATTTTTGAAAAAAAAACTTTTTTGACACATGTAACTGTAGGATCTTATAGTAAACTAGTTTTAGAAGATGTCGAAAAAATTACAGAATTTTCCACCATGCGGATTGGAAGATATTAGCATTTGAATTGGCAAAAATCTTTTTTTTGTCCCTGCGAAATACAGGGCAGCTGCACTTCACAAGGTCACATTTGTATGAAAAAATGTCCAAAATGGTGGTGCATCTTTGAATTCTTTTTCCTAAACATGTTCTCTACATGCTTAAAATTTTTCAAATCATTTGATATTGTACAACATATACAAAAAAAATAGTAAGTAGCAAGAAGTAGAGAATGATCCAAAATACTAAACTGTTAAGAATTTAATTATGGAACTGAAAAATGTAAATCCCAATGGTTGTAATGTTTTGATTAAACAACCTACATCCTATGAAAGTTTTTTTTTCAAAAAATATTAAAAATTGAGTTAAATAACCAACTTCAAAGTTTATTTTAGAGTAGAGAATCTATAACTGCCCGCAAACTAAAAATCCTCATACTTTTGATTCATTGGTCAAAATGGAATGATTCAAAGCTTTCCACGTATATATAACTCTAGAAAACCAATTTCAAATTTTTATTTTTGAAAAAAGTGATTTTTTCTGATCTGCCCGGACTGCCCAGTTACAAAAAAAAGTAACATATTTGGCCATAACTTTTGACTCCTAGTTCCAAATGTCATGAAATTTAGTGCATATGAAAGGTACTCCTCACGTCCACCTTCTATTAAAATTTCAGCCAAAAATGTGAAAATCTCCAGTCACAAATACCTGCCCAAATTTTTTATACTGACAAAAATTGTATGATGGTCCTTTAGGGGTTAAAGATTAATATCTTCCTTGGATCGATAATAAAATTACTATGCATCAAAATTCTAGCAATCTAGTCACCACAATTGAGTCTTATTGCATAACATTGTTCACCAATGAGGCAGGGGTCCCTTTTGCATCTTTAAAAAGGGGATCCCTATAACAAATAAAATTGTCTCATATAGCTTCTTAGCCAACTTTAGTCCTTGAAATAACTAATAAGTCCCTTACAAGTATCTAGCAAAACATAATACCTTCCTAGCCTAGAGAGGATCATTGCCTGGTCATACAATGTTATAAAGACTCTAGAGTTCAGAATGGATTTGTCTACAATAGTACTACAAGATTTTCAAAGAAAGGTGAGAAATTTTTGGATTTCTTCCACATCTGTGATGGATGTAAAAATCTATCCCCTATTTGGGGCCGTCAATTTTTTGTTTCATAACCTCTACTACCCACTTCAGAATCTAGGATTCAAAATGAAGATTTTAAAATTTTATCATCTACAATAAATAATTTATTTCTGCATTTTCCCCAAGGTAAAAATTTGGAGCTCCAAAATTTATCCTTTGTAAGAAGACTTGCAGCACTGCAGTCGAATGGTGGCCATGGTGAATTGGCCCCCTCGTTGCCCCATAGGGAAAACACTGAATTTTTTAAATTTGCAACATGGGATAATATTTTGAAATGCTGAATTCATATTTGCAATCAGAGGCCCCAAATTAGGTAGGGGAGGTGAAAATTTATCAGCAAACCTGGCACAAAGTAGGGGTCAATTTTTTGGAATTACCCTTGGTTGGGTCAATTCTCCCATGGTGGTGGCTGTCCGTCATCCGGAACCAGATCACATGGAGAGAAGGTCAACATGAACTTCGGGTGGTGCCTTGGTATGCAGTATCCATGATCAATCATACCCCAGAATTCTTTGTCCCCCGAGTTTAGGCTCTGATTGTGTCTTCTGATTGGGAATTGATTCCATTCGCTTATTATTGTTATTGGATTTGGAAATTAGTGCTTGGTATGCAAGCCAGTTTGGCAGGAAACTTGTTGGAAGCTTCCAAATCATTGCTGTGCTCTCTGAATGGCATTGCAATGCCGCCAAGGTGAGGAAACATTTTTTTTATTGGCTTTCCACCAAAGGGACTGAAGGAGGCTCCCTGTACAGTACCCGGCAAGCACGAATCGTCCACTCCATTTTGCCAGTCAAAAGAAAATTGTAGAATGTATCATATGGTTAACATTTTTCATCTTGCATAATTAACATTCACTTCTTATGCAATTCCGATCAAGCATAACAAATTTGAATTTCAGAAAATCAAAATTCTATTTTTGGTGAATTCTTTCATTAAATTTTAATGATTTTATACAATAATTCATTGAAAAATATAGATGATGAATTTTTTTAATTCAATTGCGGCAATATGTAGGAAATACCTACACGCACATCTTTCCTTCAATAGGCATTTCCAAAAACTTTTAGAATTTCCTCACAAAGGTTTCAAAGGTTGTCGTGACAATGTCCAATTTTTGAAAAATAGATATTTCTTTATTGTAATTAGATTTTGGCAAAACAACTATACATTCATGTTCAAATGTACAAAATTAGTAACAACATAAAGGTCAAATAGAAATATCTAATTATAATAAAGAAATATCTATTTTTCAAAAATTGGACATTGTCACGACAACCTTTGAAACCTTTGTGAGGAAATTCTAAAAGTTTTTGGAAATGTCTATTGAAGGAAAGATGTGCGTGTAAATGTTTCCTATATATTGTCGCAATTGAATTAAAAAAATTAATCACCAACGATTTTCAATCAATTATCATATAAAACTATGAATTTTAAGTGAAATAATTCACTAAAAATGCAATTTTACTTTTTTGAAACCCAAATTTGGTATGCTTGATTGGAAGTGCGTAAGAATTGACTGTTGATCATGCAAGACAAAAAATGTCAATCATAATATATATTGTTCAAAGTTCTTTTGATTTGCAGAATGGGGTGGACGATTCAAAGTTGCCGGGTACTGTACAGTGGAGTACAGGGGGAGTGGGAGCTTTTGTTCCACCTTTTTTTTCTTGAGAAAAATGATGTAAGAACTTACTCAACTTATCACAGATGCTCAAATTTGGAATCAAAGATGCAAGATTGTAGAGGAGCGGTTACAAAATATAAAATGATGAAAAATCAGTTCTACACCTATCCCATTTTAGAGCATCATTATGTATTTTTATTTTATTTTTATAGAATGTAGGAATGAGAAGCTATGTAAAAGATTACATATGTTGTTGAACTTAATATAATTTCTCTATCATTCAAGAAGGTTAGTTTGGAGATATTGGAGTTAATTGTAAAGGTCATCCCAAGTTGCAATAGTGGTGTCCAAAGGAAGGTTTAACCCCTAAAGGACCAAAGTGCGTTTTTTTGGCAACATAGTGATCTTGGGTAGCTCACTACAAATGGAATTTTTTTTTTTTTTTTCCTTTAAAAATTTTCAACATGTGTCCGAGGAGTAGCTTTTAAGGTCCAAAAATTTTCATAACTTTTTACTACATGGTCAAAAAGTTATTGTATGATATGTAGTTTTCATTGCTCGGCGAGCAACCTGGGTAGAAAAAAAGAACTCTTTAAAAATCACTTATTTTTTTAAATAAAAATTTGAAATTGGTTCTTTAGATTTCTATATGTATGTAAAGCTTTGAATCATTTCATTTTGATTAATAAAATGAAAGTTATGAGGAGTTTTAGTTGTGGGTAGTTTACATGTAGTTTTGAAATTTCTACTCTAAAATGAACTTTGAAGTCTTTTCTTTAACTCAATCTTCAATATTTTTGAAAATTAAAAAAAAAAACATTAGGTGTACATTGTTTATTACATCATTACAACCATTGGGATTGGCATTTTTAAATTCCACAAATAAATGGTCAACAATTTAGTATTTTAAATCATTCTCTACTTCTTTCTACTTACTTTTTTTTTTCCTATATGTTGTACAATTCCACATGATCTAAAAATTTCAAGCATGTAACCAACTTGCCTTGAAGAATGAATCCAAAAAATAACCACCATTTCGGACATTTTTTTCATACAAATGTGACCTTATGAAGTGTAGCTGCCTAGATTTTTGCAGGGACAATTCAAATGATAATATATCTTGCAATCTACACAGTGGAATTTGCTGAAATTTTTCTACATCTTTCCAAACTTGCATACTACATGATCATATGGTTGCATGTGTTCAAAACTGTTTTTTTCCAAAATTTTGGTACTTGTACTAGAAATGGCAATTTTGAAGCATTTTTGGTGAAAATGTAGTCTCTAATCTTTAGGGGTTAACTAAGAGTAGTCACAAAAGAAACACAACACCAAATTCCATCATACCCTAGTTTTGGGTGTTCGAAGGAGTTTTGTCATTTATTTCTCAAACTCCGTTTCATGGTCTTGCATTGCACACAATTTACAATTAACTCTATAGTTTTGTAAAGATCAAGAAATATTGGTTTGAAAGTTGTTTTCTAAATATTAATGCAGTTGTTTTTAACAAAATAATTAAGAATTGACACCTTGTTTAACAAGTTCTTTGTCTTTAAAGGTTATTTGTGCCAATGTGGCCCAACCTTCAATTGCAAGATTGATAATGAAAAATATAGCGTAATTCCATTGCTCCACCTTGCGTATTAAGGCACATACATGTCATACTGCTTTGGAGGTGCACATCCAATCAATTTTGTATATAATCATATGGATGAAAGACAATTTGAATATATGGCATATACAATATCTATAAAAATGTGTGTCAATATTCTCTTAAAGTTTGTATATTTATTATGCCTATTATTTTGAATGAAAAAAGAGGTTTTAACCCCTTAAGTTTCTTGACTATGTTTTCACCAAAAATGTTCCAAAACTATCATTTCTAATACAAGTACCAAACTATTGAAGAAAAAAATTCTTGACACATGTAACCATAGGATTTTGTAGTACAATGACTTGAGAACATGCGATAAAAATTTCAAAATTTTCCACTGAGTGGATTACAAGATATAAGCCTTCAAATTCATTGAAATCATTTTTTTTTGGCCCTACAAAAAACAAGGCAGCTGCACTTCACAAGCTCACTTTTCTATGGAAAAAATGTACAAATTGGTGGTGCTTCTTTCGATTTATTTTCCTATACAAGTTGGCTACATGCTTAAAAAAATTCACATCATTTGGAATTGTAAAACATATAGGAAAATAATAATAAATAGAAAGAAGTAGAGAATGATTCAAAATACTAAATTGTTAAGAATTTAGTTATGGAATTGAAAAAATGCCAATCCCAATGGTTGCAATGTTGTAATAAACTATCTACATCCTGTATTTTATTGATTTATTTAAATATTGAAAATTGAGTAAGATAAAGAACTTCAAAGTTTATTTTAGAGTAGAGAATATATAACTGCCCGCAAATAAAAATTCTTCATAACTTTTGACTCATTGATTGAAATGGAATGGTTAAAAGCTTTCCACATATATATATAACTCTAGAAAACCAATTTCAAATTTTTGTTTCTAAAAAAGTGATTTAAAAATCTGCCTAGGCTACCCGGCTAAGGAAAAAAACACCATATTAGGCCATAATTTTTTAGTTGTATTTCCATATGTCATGAAATTTAGTGCATATGAAAGATATTCCTTGTCCCCACCTTCTATTAAAATTTCACCCTAAAATGTGCAAATATCTAGTTATATGTACCTGCCCAAAAATTTTGTGTTGCCCCAAAAGGCATGCTGTTTCTTTAGGGTTAAACAATACATTGCATGTTTATCCACAAATATGGGTGAAAATACCTTCATTGCTTCTCATCCATTTGCACTATCCAAAACAAATGAAATAATGAACCTTTGTTTATACCTTATTAGAGACAATATATGAAATTATGTTGTTTTAGTCATGCCTTTAACACGTCAGGGTGGGTGTGATTTTCTCCATCACCCCCACCCTACTCCCACACAACTGCGTAGGGATGGATGTGAAAACTTGCCTCTTATTTTGGGCTATTAATTATGAATTTTGTGGCCTTTACTTCCAAATTTGGAATCTTTGATTTCAAATATGAATTTAATATTTAAATTTTTTATCATTTGAAATAAATAATTTGATTTTGTATCTTCCTTGAAGTAAATCATTGGACTAGAACTCCAAGTTTTTGCTCGCCAAATAAGGCTTGGAGAGTACTTGGAAGACTACTAAGGTAGAATGACCAATTGTGGACTTTTTAGTCATTGCGTATATTTTGATGATTGGATTTGCAATCTTATTTTTGCAATAGAACATCAAATCAAAGGTGTTTTCACATGCATTTTGATCAACTCAATATTTAGTTAATAAAAGAGACCTTATATGTGATCAAAGCAGAAACATATATCTCTCCATTGTTGTTCCTAAAAAAAGGACTCTTCTTGTCCATTCATATTCTAATGTGGTTCTTTGAATTTCCTACACGATTACGATGGTAATCCCAAAGTGTCATTGCAAGTTCTGGAATAATGAACGAATCTTCTAGTGTGTGTCTAAATTGCATGGTAGTGTTCCCTGAAGTTTGTAAATTATGATTTTTCAAACCAATTCCAAGTTTCCAACCCTTTCAATCCCAATTCATAATGCACCACTTTGTAGTTTTCACTATAATAGAATGCAAGAGGGCGCAATTAAACCCAATGAAAGGGTTGCAATTGGGCTCACAATTGGGTTAGGGATAGGCAATATGGATATATATATTTTATAAGGTAGAGGCACCTAATGTTGCTACCTTCCGTTTAGCGACACCTATAAGATGACATAGAGAGACTATAAAAAGGTGACAAAAGAACCACTACATTTCCTCCATCCACCACAATCTCTCAAAAACAACCAATGGAAGTTGAAGTATCTTTTGCTTCAGAGGTGACCGTTTAAGGGTGATTTTGGTGGCATAATTAGGTGCCCTTGTATTTTTAACTTTGAAAATTCAAAATATATTATTTGAAAGTCAAAAAATTGTGAATTGCCTTGGGTTGAATTCTTCTTGAAGTTACTAACCAACTCATTCAAAAAAATTGGAATTTGACCTTAGAAGAAGGTAGAACCATAAAAAGTGGTGGTTTGGGATGCAACTACTTTAGTGGAGTCCCAAGAGATGCTCTAAAATCTAAGGGGGAGGCACTGATAGCCAATTATTTAAGCACTTTTGGAGCAAATGGTTAGCAATATAAGGTAGTGGAAATTATTCCCACGTAGGAAGAGATGAAATATGGGGATTGAAATTTTTTTTAAATTTTATTCCTTTAGTTGAAATTCCTGTGAATTTTGGAAGCCCAAAAGAGTACTTTATCAATAGCCAATGTCTAGAGTCTTCCTATTCCGATCATTCAAGAATTACTTTTCCGCTCACTACTTCCTACTTTCTTGTTCATTACTTTTGGATATGTATCATAAATTTATTAGTCCAAACCTTAAAAAAGACCAAAAAAACACACTCTAAGATTTGGTTGGAAATACTACACCCTATCATGTTGGGTACTAGGCATGGTTGACAATTGGCAACTCTACCTTAACCCCTAAATGTCCAAGGCCTTTTTTGAGCTTCTGGAAGTTTGTTCTAAATTGAACAAAAAGCCAACATTTTGGTAAATTGTATCAGTTTTTAAAAAATTGTTATCGTACAAATTCAAACCAGACATGTTAGAGATCACATAGAAAAAGGAAACACAATAATACCACTTATGGATTGAATAATAATAATGTTTGATCATGAGGGTGTTAAAACTGCAAAAGTGATTTGAAGTCTTTCAGTCCTCTTTTCTACATGTCAAATCTAAAAATTTGGTCACCAAAAACATACTAAGATAAAGAGCCTAATATGCATAACTCCAATTAATTTATGGCATTTTATGGCTTTTCAAAATCTACTTTACAAATTTTTAATGAATTTCTAATGTGATTTTTTCTCCAAGATTTGGTGTATTTGAGGCTCGTTTTGAAGAGCCCTCAACACTAAGGAAAGTCAAGATTGCAATGGCCCCCCCCTTGCACAAAATCTTAAATAGAAAAATCATAATCAATCATTTTCAAAATTGGATTTTTGATGCTAAACTAGACTTCAAAAATATAAATGACTAAAAATAACAACTTACTTAGGTTTTATTTAAAAGTATTATCGACACTCAAATTTGGTATCTCGGGCATTGAGGGATCAAATATTGTTGTGGCTTCATACCACAATGCACAATAACTTAAATATATAAGATGCTAAATCTAGCCTACAAAATGGGACTTACAGAGTGAAAACGTAGTTTTTTTAGGGTAAAAATAAAATCTTTCCCCCTATTTTGTGCCATGTTTAGGGTATATTTTTGAACTCTCCTAGCTAATTTTAAGTCTTTGATTGCAAATTTTTCCATGTGTAAAAATAAACAATTCCTTCATTTTCCTCCAGCATAAAATTCTTGCATTTTCACCCTACAAGTTCCACTTTGTATAATATCCTGCTTAAAGTAGGCAGCATCTATATTAGTGCAACAAACGTCTTGCGGAGGGCTGTGTTTTCTCCTTGGTGAAAACTCAGGAACCTTTTACTTTCTATGTAAATTTTTTTTTTGCAAATTTTGAGTTCATATTTGCAGTCAGAACTTCCAAATAAGCTGACACAAGTGTTAGCAATAAAATTAATACCGCACAAAACAGGGCCAGGGAGGATTGCTCCATGTATTGCTCCATGTTTTACCACTGCAGAAAACACTGAAATCTTTTATTTGCCGCATATGATAAAATTTTCCAGTTTTGAATTCATATTTGAAATCAGAGGCCCCCAATTAGCTAGGAGGCATGATGAAATAAAAATTTAAGCGGCACACATTAGGGGGCAATTTTTACATTTACCCTTTGACGGGGCAATACAGGGGTCAATCCTCCCTGGCCACAAAACAGGGGTCTTTTTTTTTTCTTACATTCACCCTGACGAGGCTCGTTGCACTACCATAGACTCGACCCCTAAAGTATCGTCCGTGGAGTGACAGTTCGTAGCATCAGAGATGCCAAAATTGGAGTAAAGTAACTTTTCACAGTTTTTCCCTAAACTTAGAGGAATCCAGAATCATCCAGAGACATGGAATCTACCATGCCCATCCAGTGTATCATCGATGAAGGCGGTGCCTGGTGGGGGGTCAATAGAAACAGATAGGTGATCGGGTACATCTCAGCCGTTGAATCCTGCCGCTCCTTTATCTGGACCGCAGACAAGCAGCTCTACACTCAGATAAGATGGAGGGAAAGGACGCCACGTCACATGGATAATGCTGATGCGGCGGTAAAACGGTAGCAGACCTTTCTCCACGAATCCGCGACGGACATGTGGTTTGCCGTGGGGACCGTCAATGTGAACGCCCATAGTGCCGTGTTGGACTTGGCCGCCAATCAGGGAGACGCACGTGGCATCCCTGTTTCCGCCACACGCAGACGGAAGTTGTCTGTTTGGTTTTGTTGGTTGGGCCGGGTGGCTCAATCAGGTCCCAAGGAAGCCCTGCAGTTTTCTGGATCTGTTTTGAGGACTGTTTATTTAAATTTTTATTAAAATTTTAACTCTGTTTTGGAGGGGCACAAATAAAAGAAAATTCATTGCAAACTTTCATTTATTTCATGGGGCAGCCAAGTATGCAATCTTCACTGCAATGGTGAAACTTGTTACGTCCATGTGTGTGAATGAAACTATGCACCCAGAAGATGCAAAAAGAATTGTGGACATTAATTCTAACTTGCCACATGTAAGGTTAAATCACCGAAAATTGTCAAAGATAAATAGTTGGAGGCACCTTTTAAAAGAAAGAAAATCATTTTTGTGATATTCGTAATTGAAATCTACGAATTTTGAAAAGAAAAGTATATAAAATTTGGACAAGACATGTACACTAAAGATGATATTTAGTGTCTTGTACACTAAATACGAAGGCATACACTAAAAGCCAATTACCCTATGAAAGTAAGTAACATTAAATGTCAATTCAAACACTAAATGTGAACCAGAGTTGTCATATCAGACTGTTCACGGACAGAATCGGACCGATTAGGGCTAGGCGGCTGCAAACTTCAGAGCCTTGTAACTTTTGCAAAAATTCTTCAAATCAGTAAAATGAGATGTTTTTCGGCATCTACAAAAACTGTAGATGCCGAAAAATATCTCATTTTACTGATTTGAAGAATTTTTGCAAAAGTTACAAGGCTCTGAAGTTTGCAGCCGGCACATTCAAGTCTAACACTAATTGTGGACAAGTTCAGATTTAGTGTTGTAGCTAGTAGGGGGGTAAAAACACTAAATGTCACTCAACACTAAATATCATCTTTAGTGTAGTTACAATGAATTTTCAAAGTGAAAAAATCTTTAGACCTTTGAAACCATGACATAGCTTGGTCATAAAACTAAAATCTAAAGAGTAAATAGTCAATCAATCATAGTTAATTAAGGGAGTGGTTTAATGGCACTTTGGGGGGGTACTTTCAATATAACCCCTAAAGGACCAACATGCATTTTGGGGCAGTATAGAAATTTTGGGTAGGGACTTGTGACTAGAAATTTGTATATTTTTGGCTGAAATCTTAATAGAAGTTGTGCTTGAGAAACATTTTTCATATGCACTAAATTTTATGACATTTGGAAATATGAGTAAAAAATTATGGCCTAATATGTTATTTTTTTTCCCGTCTGGGCAGTCCAGGCAGATCATAAAAAATCACTTTTTTCGGAAACAAAAATTTGAAATTGGTATTCTAGAGTATATATATGAAAAGCTTTTAAACATTCTATTTTGACCAATGAATCAAAAGTTATTAGGAATTTAGTTTGCAGGTAGTTATGGATTCTCTATTCAAAAGTAAACTTTGAAGTCCTTTATCTTACTCAATTTTCAATATTTTGGGAATAAAATAGAATCATAGGATGTATATTGTTTATTATAACATTTCAACCATTGGGATTGGCATTTTTCAGTTCCATAACCAATTCTTAACAATTTTGTATTTTGAATTATTCTCTACTCCTTAATCTACTTAGTATTTTTTTCCTATATGTTGTACAACTCCAAATGATGTGAAAATTTTCAAGCATGTAGACAACTTCTCTAGGAAAATGAATCCAAGTAAGCACCACTACTTTGGACATTTTTTTTTATAGAAAAGTGAGCTTGTGAAGTGCAGCTGCCTAGTTTTTTGCAGGGCCAAAAAAAATGATTTCAATGAATTTGAGTGCTTATATCTTGCAATCCATGCAATGGAAATTTTTGAAATCTTTACATATGTTTTCAAGTCAGTATACTACAAGATCTTACGGTTAAATGTGTCAAAAAAGTTTTTTTTTCAAAAATTTGGTACTTGTACTTAAAATGGCAGTTCTTGAGCATTTTTGGTGAAAACATAGTCATGGAACTTTAGGGGATAAGGGTCTCTTCGCATGGTAGAGGGTTGAGAGGCCATCGATTTCCTCCAATCAAATTGCAGAAATCCATGAATTCTTGAAATTTCGGCTTCTTAACACTTCGCACTAGACGACACAATTGAGAGCCCATCGCCCTCCAAATTGACACTTTTGGCAGAAAATTAACTACATGTTGATGGACTCTCGACCATAGTTTGGATCCATAAAAAACGGAGACCCAAACTATGATCGAGAGTCCGTCAAATTTTTTTCCTAGAAAATCAGATTTGTTCTTTCTTCTCACACGCGCTTTGTTATTTATTATGCCCATTAAAGAGCCCATTTTGTTGGATTCTTGACCATAGTTCGGGCACGGCCTCTCAACTTGATCGGCCATAGTGTGAAGTGCCCCTAAGTCTTATTTGTCTAAAATGGATACATGGGCAGTTTGGGGTGTTTTCACCTTAGATGATTTTTTTAATTTTCTTTCCAAAGTACATACATTCATTTACTTAGCAATAAGAAATACCATATCTTGAGTTATTATCAATTCACTATTGTTGATACTTGCTCTTTACTTTTATCTTTACAAGTAGGGAGTAATATAGCAATGGTGCCAAATGGTTTAAAAGTTCAAATGTTATGTAGGCAAATGAAACTTAAACATGTATTGAAAGCAACAATGGCATGTTGGGATCCATTATTCTTAAGATTTATTTCTTGTGACTAATAGAGTTGTGACATGTGGTTGTTTAGAAGTAGTAGCATTCTAAAATTGTCATATAGATAATAATCAAATAGAGGATTGTACTAAAGATCATTTTGGAAAGAGATGTACAAAAATAACACATATTTATTTGGATAGAGATACTTGCGATTAGCCACTTGTTTCTATTTCCAGTGAGTAAATTTTTGCTCAAAAAGATAACTTTTAAGATGTCAAAAAATTGCCTTCCCCACTTTTCATAGGTCTTTCCTTACAACTTTGCTAGTCCATAATTCCAATTCTATTCTTGCAAATATTCCACACTTTTGTATGGAATTACAAAAAATCTTGTCTATTTAGCAAAGTTGTCCAATTTTTGTACATAGAAATCTATCCTAAGAGCATCTCCACAAGTGCAATGAAAGATCATCAAACATTGAAAAATCTCATCATGTTGAATTTTGAAGGCAAGTCACTTAATAATCCAACCCTTACAACTCAATATGTATATTATCAACCAATAGCAAAACTTCTATTGTGCAAAAGGAACAAAACAATGCTTATTGTAATTGATTGTTGATTATATAATAATTAGTAATCTTTAGAAAAGCTAGCTCATCCAAAAGTTGCTTATTTAAAATGGCAAAGATAAATTGTACACATTAACAACACACTTTTTGTCCTATAAGTAGAGACATTGGTTGCTTCTTTCAAGGACATAACATGCATATCATAATCGATTTATGGCTTGGGCTAGTTTTCTTTACAATTTCAAAATCTACTCTACAATTTTTATAAAAGAAGATTTGAATGTGAATCCCCTCCCCCTCCCTCTCCCCCAAGATCTAGTGCATTGGAAGCTCATCTCCAAGTTCCATTATGTGATTAAAAAGATCAAGATTTACAAATAAACACCCTTGCACAAAACCTTCAATAGAACAATTATAAACAATTTTTTTCAAAATTGGATTTGTGATGTTTAAAATAGCCTTCAGAGAATCCTCTATTTCAAAGAATAATATCTAAAATATTTTTTTGGCAAGATTTGATTCAACTTCAAAATTTAGTTGCTACTCCAATACGGAGCCTTGGGTATTCAATTAGGAGTGAAAACCATATATAAAAAGTGTGCATTGTTGCTTTTTCTTATTTTCATTTTTATGGAAAGGATTTAATCTAAAGTAGACTAGCCCAATTCCGTCCCCTACTTTTGGCCCCAATTCTGTCAAATAAAACATCCAAATCTGTTCATTTTTTTGACAAAATCACTGCATTGATGCCAACAAGGAGTAATGTGTCACTCCTTTATTGGTGAATACTTAAGCTCCATTAGATACATAGAAGGGCGGTTATGGGTTGTTTATGGGTTGTTTATGGGTTGTTTATGACTCCGTTCTATGAGTATGGACAATTTTTGTAATTTCAAGGCAAACCAATTCAAAAATTCACAGAAATTATAATTTTAATTAAAAAATTATAATTCCACTTGGGTTTGATTCGTGAAACAAGCACACACCTTTGAAAAATATGTGCCTGTTCTAGAGTTGGCCCTAATATATTCAGATTGCAAATCAAGGGAATAAAAGGCTTGTCTACCTTAAGGTAGGCTAGCCCAATTGTGTTCGTTGCCTAATTTTGTAAGCTAGTTTTGACCCCAATTCCGTCTATAGCTTCATCCAAATATGCCTAGAAAATACGCAAATCCCTTCAAGATTTTGACAAAATTAGTGAACTAATGCCAAAATGATTTTCATGTGAATCCTTTATTGGTGGGGATTTAAATGCCACTCGAAACATGAAAGGGCGGTTATAGGGGTGTTTATGGGGTGCTTCTGACTCCACTCTATGGATGGTTTTGTAATTTCATGGCTGACCACTTCAAAAATTCACAGAAATTATATTTTTAATCCAAAAACTATAGTTCTATTTGGGTTTGATCCGTGAAACACGCGCACACCTCTGAAAAACATGTGCCCATCTTGAAGTTGGCCGTAAGATATCCATATTCCAAATCAGTTTGTCTACCTTAGGGTCAGCTTACATGTGAGCCCAACGGGCAAGTTTCCAACTAATTCAAGCAAGAAGACAAAAGCAGCTCCACCGATTGTCTTGCCAGGGTGGGCAAGCAGGAAAGGAGGAGTTGAATTTTCACCGATACCAGTGGACAACCTCATTGGTGAAAACTAGAGAATCTAATACATGTGAATTTTTTAAAATTGTTTCTCATCCCCACCCACTGGGTCCACATGAAAATGCAATGGCTATTTTTTCCCCCTGTAGCACCCTCT
The DNA here is from genome assembly GCA_951230915.1 of Antitrichia curtipendula. Lineage (NCBI taxonomy): Eukaryota > Viridiplantae > Streptophyta > Bryopsida > Hypnales > Leucodontaceae > Antitrichia > Antitrichia curtipendula. The sequence continues at coordinate 2,312,387 of OX579641.1, forward strand.
GTGAAACTTCCCCTATGACCGATACATGTGAGGAGGCCCTTTAGTTAGTGTGGGGGCGGCCTACAGCCAGGCCAGACTGAGTCCTGGCTGCATCCATTCAAAAGAAACCCCAAGACATCACACCAACAGCAGAAGCGGAATGGAAGTCTGCTAACTTAGGTGTGTGCCTGGGTTGAAGTGTGTCGCAAGTGAACTTAAATAGAGGTTGCATGATGCAAAGGGCGAGGCCAGGTGTCATCCAATGCATCCAAAAGCAAAACCGCAAGTTACAGATCTTATCACATTCCACACTCTTATGCTAACTTATTATACGGTGCAAGTTTAAGGTATTCTTCTTCTTCAGCGGCTGCATGACTATGGCGAGCTAGCGAGGGCCACATCAAACTCCACATGGCTGCTGGAGTAGGTACTGCTATTGAAGGGGTTGCCTACCCTCCGTCCGTTTGTTTGAAGTTCTTGGGCAGCCGGCATTTCATGTCACCTCAACAACGGGAGTCCAAGCAATAACTGGGTCAATGACTTGTTTTTTGAGGGTGGGTTTTTAGTGGAAGCATGACATGCACCTTAGGATGCAAGCAGGTCAAACAAATCATCCAATTTTGATCATCCATCTAGCCAGCACTCATCCTCAATGCTACCTAAAAATAACCATCTGAATCGAAATATTGACGAATCTCGTATTTCTTAGAGATGCTTTTGACAATTTCATCCACTTCTTTTTTTTCCCTTAGGTACAAGCCGACTTGAAAATCTTACCTGATTTTCAGGGATAATAATTCACCAAGGACATTTTTCACTGGACTGGGTAATAAGGCAAAGGGCCACCTGGCCCTTCCTTTTGTATTTTGTGCCCATACTATATAGGTTTCCCTGAGTCTGTAGCTTTGTTTTACAGCTAAGTTAAGGCCCCAGCAAACAGCATCAATTGCAAAAGATACAGCAGTCTGGACAAAACACACAAATATTCTTTCGTGCTGGGACGCTTGCTTCCAGAAAACTCATGAGATAAAGAGCAAGACAAGTGAAGTTGTGTTACACAGCTTCAAACAAATGATGAGAACCTACTTTGCACGAACAGCTTGGTTCTATTCAACTCTTTTAGCGTTCCAGAAAGGTGCAGAAAACTTCAGTCCATTCTCATCAGGAGTACGGTAAGCTGACTCCCTCCATGTTGGTTGGTTGGTTGAAAGAATGCCGAGTTTTCATTTGTTTCTAAGAGATGGGGGCACAACTTGGACTTTGGGTGATGCCCCCCCCTAAAGGTTGAGTGTCAGTGAGTTTTACTCTTCTAGAAGCCCAAACTCCAAGCCACCTGTGTCTTCACTCTTGCTGAAGAGGAACATCTGCACTCGTTTCCTGTAAGGTAGGGGGCTGTTAAAGCAACCCTTTAAGAGCTGATTGCATTTTCAGGGAAGCTAAAACTCCTTGAAACAATTTCCAGTAAATTTTACTAGGAAGGAAAATGGAATTGGCATCTAATCTAAGTTGTTTCATATTTTTTGGACCTTCGTGGAATTAGTTACAACTTTTTGAAGTTGAAATGCATTGGTTTCTAAAAGTGCCCCCCTCCTTAAATGTCCAAAGTTGGTACATTGAAGAAAGTAAGATGTACCTCTGTGTTAGAGGTCGCTTTTAGAGCCAGGTCGCTTTTACAGCCCCCTACCTTAGTAAAGTTTACTTTCCACAGTGTAAAATGAAACTATTAACCAAATTCCGAACCCACCAGCTGGCCTCTGACCAACGCCAACATTTTCAAAATGCCTCGAAGATCACTTATGCACCCCAAGGTAAGCTTAACCCCTAAAGGTTTTTGAATATGTTTTCACAAAAAACGCTCCCAAACTGCCATTTCTAGTACAAGTACCAAATTTTGGAAAAAAAACATTTTTGGACACATGTAACCGTAGGATCTTGTAGTAAACTAGTTTGAGAAGATGCGGAAAAAATTTCAGAAATTTCCACCGTGTAGATTGCAAGAAATTAGCATTTGAAGTGACAAAAACCCTTTTTTTGTCCCTGCGAAAAACCGGGCAGCTGCACTTCACATGGTCACATTTGTATGAAAAAATGTCCAAAATGGTGGTAACTCTTTGGATTCATTCTTCAAAGCAAGTTAGCTACATGCTTGAAAAATTTCAGATCATTTGGAATTATACAACATATAGGAAAAAAATAGTAAGTAGAAAGAAGTAGAAAATGATTCAAAACACTAAATTGTTAAGGATTTAATTATGGAATTGAAAAATGCCAATCCAAACAATTGTAATGTTGTAATAAACAATCTACACCTTGTGTTTATGTTTTTTTCCAAAAATATTGAAAATTGAGTTAAATAAAGGACTTCAAAATATATTTTAGAGTAGAGATTCCATAACTACCCACAAACTACCCACAACTAAAATTCCTCATAACTTTCATCTCATAAATCAAAGTGAAATGATTCAAAGCTTTCCTTGTGCACATAAATCTGTAGAACCAATTTCAAATTTTTATTTCTCTAGAAAATGATTTTTAAAGAAGTTTTTTTTGCTGCCCGGGCTGCCCGCTGAACAATGAAAACTACATAGCATACCATAACTTTTTAACCATGTGATCAAAAGTTATGAAAATTGTTGGGCCCTAAAGCTACTCCTCGGGCACATCTTGTGTGAAAATTTCAAAGAAAATAAATAAAAATTCCATTCGTGGTGAGCTGCCCAAAAACGCTATGTTCTCAAAAAACGGTGTTTGGTCCTTTAGGGGTTAACCCCTAAAGGATCAAACTGCGTTTTTTTGGCAACATAGCAATTTTGGGCAGCTCACTAGGGATGGAGTTTTTCTTTTATTTCTTTGAAATTTTATCAAAACATGTGCCCAAGGAGTAGCTTTAAGGCCCAACAATTTTTGTAACTTTTGACTACATGGTTAAAAAGTTATTGCATGTCGTGTGATTTTCTTTGAACTTTGGGCAGCCCAGGCAGCTCAAAAAAATTCTTTAAAAATGACTTTTTAAAAAAATAAAAATTTGAAATTGGTTTATTAGATTTTTATCTAAGTGGGAAGCTTTGGATCATCCCATTTTGACCGATGAGTCAAAAGTTATGAGGAGTTTTAGTTTGGGGTAGTTTGCCACTAGTTATAGAATCTATACATTACAAAAAAGTTTGAAATCCTTTATTTGATTCAGATTTTAATATTTTTGGGAAAACAACAACAACATTAGTTGTAGATTGTTTATTAAAACATTTTTACCATTGGGATTGGAATTTTTCAATTCCATAAATAAATTATTTACAAATTATTATTTTGGCTCATTTTCTATTTTTTTCTACTTACTATTTTTTTGTACATGTTGTACAATTCCAAATTATTTAAAAAATTTCAAGCATGTAGTCAACTTGAATTGAAGAATGAATCCAAAGAGTTACAACCATTTGGACTTTGTTTCATACAAATATTGCCTTCTGAAGTGCAGCTGCCCAGATTTTCGCAGTGGTAGAAAAAGGATTTTTGTAACTTCAAACACTAATATCTTGCAATCTACACGGCGGAAATTTCTGAAATTTTTTCCACATCTTTTCAAATCAGTTTACTAAAAGATCCTACGGTTAAATTTTCCCTAAATTTTTTTTTTCTAAAATTTGATGGTTGCTTTAAAAATGACAGTTTTAAAGTGGTTTTGGTGAAAACGTAGTCAAAAACCTTTAGGGGTTAATGGTAACTTTTTTTATGTTCCCTTGCACTTGCTCCCACGTTGCGCGGCCCTTTGCATGCCCAACCTTATCCGTGGTGTACATCTGTATGGAGGGCCTGGCCAAGGCGGGGCCTGACTGCCGGAGCTCTGAATGTCTGTCTGTAAGGACATGATTGTTGGGCCGAGTTGTAAACAAATGGAAATGGTGGAAAGCAAGCGGAGGCGGCCGTGGACGGATGGTCTCGTCAGGACGAGGAGGGAATTGTCAACAGCCCAGCCACCTTTGTACACACAACAGTGATTTGAAGGGAAGGTAAAGGAGCTTCTCTTTCCTAAAGAGAAGCTCCTCCCTGGTGGGTACAACAAAGCTTAAAAGGGGACGTGGTTCACATTGGCCCAGGCAGGTTCTTTTTTATTCAGCATTTCTTACGAGCAGTGCAGAAAGGCGGGGACAGACGGACAGGTCAGCTGGAATCAGGATGAAGCCCTTTACATCCACGGAAATGGATGAAACTATTGGCAACATGCAATTTGGGATGAAAAATCTATGTATTCATCCAAAATGTATAAAGTAGCCGACCTCATTCCAACCATTTAAGCAATTTACCACATTTCCAATATGCATTTGGTGAAGGGGAAAATCCTCCTTGTAGAAAAATAGATTGGAGGAGGGTTTCAGAGTTTGTTTCTTTTTTTTCCCTTGGAAACAAAATAATTATGAATTTTTTTTTAAAAGATTATGTTCAACCCATTCTTGTTATATAGGGCACTGCATTTCCAACCATAGGCTGATTACAAAATTGACCATGCTTCAAGTAGGTGATAATTGTAGCTTCCAATGTACATCTTGTGATCATTGTATGCTTTCAATGTACACCTACCGGACATTTGTGTTGCTTGAGTTGTCACCTAACCACATGAACTGTCACCCTAAACCACAACTGATGGGCAGCAAAGCAGTCTAATTAATAAGAGAGGTAGTGGTCGGAAAGAGGTCAACTACTTTACAATCGTTCAAAAGACTTCATCTCAAGATTTGGTAGCAATTTAGTGATTTCATGAACCAAGATTACTTTGTTGGATTCATCTTTATCCTTTTTCTTTCTTTGCACATACGACATTTTGGCTACAACGAGAAGTAACAAACTGACCAAGCCTTGGCATTTACTCCAAGGGTGACACCCCTACTAGTGACAGTTTTTTTTGTTTCTCCTATCAAACCAACTTATTGAAGTTGGGCTATGGATACCGGTAGGAATTGAACCATAAACCCCTATTTCAATAAATACAACCATTTTTGCTATCCCTTGGAGGTAGTTCAAAGACGTTTCAGTTTGTTTCTCAACTTTTTGGATATCCCTTTGAAGAATTTGAGCCAATTTTTCCTAAAATTAGAAATTTGGATTCTACTTCACTACTAGTGCAATCATGGTTGATGGAGACCAACGTTTTGACAAGGCTTTAGTGGTCTGTTTGGTCTTAAGAATGTAGTCATGACAATAGAATGCTTGGTCAATTCGGCATGGTGTTAGTTTCAAAATTCTTGCTGACATTTCTTTTGATGTTGAAGAACTACTAACTTGGAGGGATTCAAATGTGACAAATTTGGTGCTTATTGAGGTCTTGAAATGTCATGACTGTACTAGTGTATGACACATCCAATTGGTTAATCTATTATATTGAGTATGCAGTGTCAATCCCTGTCATGACTTATGTTGCAAAATCTGTCATATTTTCATCTTGTAGAAATAACATTCAATTATTTCATCCAATGTCCACGATGAAAATCAAGAGCACAACAAGCATTTTTGTGATTCGTTATGCACATGTTTCCTTTGTCTCTTGCAAACAAAATATGCAAAGAAAATTATGCAGTGGGAGAATTGTTGTAGACTTTGGCAACATTTGTACTTCTACTATATTCTAGAATGCAGATCTATGCTAATGCAATTTTGCCATGAACCCCTCAAATATGACTTATTCAAAGGAGAAAGGTAAAGGTAGAGACTTACGTACACTAGAATTTATTTTCTTATCATCCAAAAATTAGAGGGGAGGGGATTTTGGAGGGCTGCAGGAGGTGCTCTTATTGTGGATGTGGATACCTTTGTACACTCAGTATTGTTGGAATTAATTAGTGAATGTCAAATTAATTAGTGAATGTTAGTAGAATGGATTAGAGAATATGGTACTAATCGGACATGATGGAATCTAATAACCAAAAAAGAGTTCTAAAATTTCCATTCATATAACTCAACTTGGCTAGCACCTTCATTGTTTATAATATTCCCACTAGCTAGTGTTCCCTAAAGTGGAAAAAAATCACTCCGTATCTATCAGTTTTTTTGACATGCTAAAAGTATAAGGTAGGAATTCAAAAAAAATGAAGATTTGAGCAAACTTGACAATTTGCACATTTTAGACTCACAAATGAGCACATTCATTTGGCTATAGCTTAGTTCTCATGCCTTACTTTTTGTCAATCAAAGTCGCACTTTATCAATTTGGGCCGTCCAATTGTAGCAGAGGCGGCTCAACTTGGGCCGTTCAATTAGCAAGTCGTCTTCCTTTAGAGCTCTCCTACGACTCACACATTAGCAATTTGTAGTTTTATGATAATTTAAGTATATAGCAAATATTTGTAGGTATTTTGCAACTATTTATCTACTACTTTGGCTTAGAAATACGTGATTACATTGCATTTACTACTCTTCATGCTTGGCGCCTGCATCTACTAAAGGAATCTACATTTCTTGAGTACTCAAATTTTGTTCCTAAGATTGTATTTTTCCTCCTGCTTTTCTTTTAATGTGAGAGTGTTAGTATCTAGAAGTCGGAGGTGCTTCTTCAATCCTTCCTTCTATGAGTTTTGATTTTTGTGTTTCATTCAATTTTGCTTTGCAAATGGAGGTGTTGTCTAGGAGTTTGGATCTCTAGGATTGTGGGAGATGTTGGAGCCTTGGAAGCACTGACATTGAGCTAGGTAGACTGGGGATCAGAGGTGGGGGTGGCAACCTCGCATCTTTGCATGAGTCTTATTTGTGATCCTTGCGTGCTTGCAATGCCTCATCAATCTTACTCCCAATTTTCCAACTCTCAGCTTTTTGTTTCCAAAATCGAGTTTGTTTTGTGTATGTACTAAATTTGCTGCTCTAGGGTTTAGGGTGTTGGGATGCAAGATTGGAGGTGTTTGTTGGAGAAATGATGCCATGCCTGAAACTGCCAAATAACTTTAAGGTTGTACCTTTGAAATCTCACGCAACTCTCATAGCTTGGGCAAATATTTGCCTATTGTTGGTGTGGCGGAAACATCGACACCTGAATGCAATATTGCTCTTCATTTAAAGGACTTGACTCATGTTTTAGAGACATGTTTAGAGGATTTTCTTGCCCTTATGCTCTGATTCCCATCGCTCTTTGAAGTCACCATGATCTCACCTGAATGTCTGTTGGAAATTGCAAGTGATGGCAAAGAACCCGATGCATCAAACAAAAAGACAATGTGTGCCACTGGTGCAAGAAAATGACGTAAGACATTTCCTGCCACCGTGACGAAGAGGTGGTAGAAATTCTAAGCTTGTTGATTTATTTGGGCAAAAAGAGAATTTGATGCTAGTGGCAATCTGACAGGTGTTGTGTGCTGAAGTTGTACCACAATCATTGGCAAAAGAAAGGTAATGGTTACCAAAGGCAATAATCTGGAGAAGTATGAAGACAAATGCATTTACAAGAATGATGGTGAGCCGTTGCCACATTAGCACAAGAGTGACACTTACATCAAGGCCAATTGCAAATACTTGATCTTCACAAAGCTGTAGGCCGGACACAACCTTGTTGGCAATGTAGCCAACCAGCTCATGGCGACTTGGAGGGCAAGATTAAGAGAAAGGGAGTGTAGTTCTCTACTCTCTTTCAATTTTTGTCTAATGGTCGTCCTATGTGTGACTAGACGTGAATAGTTTTTTCTAAGACACCTTAAGGTTAAGAACATGCCTAAGAAACATTGGTCCAAAACTTCTAGATGGAAAATAGAAAAATACTTACATGCATTAGTCTTGTCAATGTTAAAGTCAATGGTAAGGGTTGCAAGTTTTATCTCCATTAGCACCGACGAGGTGACAACCACTGACACCACTTTATGGACTGGCGTGCATGTCTATGACATGCAATCTGGGGAATGAGTACCACATTTGCTTCACCTTTCATGTGTGGCTAAGAGTGATATTGCTGATAACTTGACTAATGTAATCATGTATGCCCTTATAAGTGAAGGTGAGCTGTATCACAAGGAGATTGCTTGTAGAATGGTTTCCTTTGATGTTGATGGAATCAACACCTTCCAAGGTTTAAAGTCTAGGGTGACTATCCAAATTAAAGAAAAGTAGACACCTTTTTCCTTAGGTGTCTCTTGTGCTGGTCACATGATTAACCTTGTTGTGGAAACTTTGTCCAATTATCCCTTGATTTCTTGTTTGGAGAGGTTTTGTCAATCTCTCTACTTTTATTTTTACCTTAGCCATAAGCGACATTCTAAGTTCCAAAAGCTCGTTGATCTAATGGAAACTAAGGGATTAAAAAATGTTACGAAATGTAGAGATACATTGGATATCCATGAACAGTTCAACGTAGAGGATTTTGTCTTAGTACAAAACACTCTTGGTCAAAATGGGCGTGTACATGTCTGCCGCTATATGTTAAAAAATAAATTCAACGGCTTCAAGTAATTTTGACAATCTTGATGATGTTGAGGTCCTTTCTTTGGCTTGCTTTATTCCCATGCTTGATTGTGTGCATCGCCTCATCAAGCTTTCCCAAGCCAGGGATGTGTTTATTTGTGACTTTATGCAGTCTATCAAGGCCTTCCAGATTGAACTTGCACGGATGTTCAAAGACTCATCCACAACATTCAATGCAATGGATTTCAAATAGTACAATGAGTTGATTGATTTGAATTGCTCTAAAATGCCAATGTGGTAGAAAGAGTTGCTAGGCGGTGATGGTGTCTATCATTTGTTTTTGACTTCACCATATCCATGCTTTTCTTGGTGCTATAGCTGTCAGTTTGCTAAGTATATATTTGTCACGAAAAATGAATTTATTAGCATTAAAGGAAATATCTTTCTGCAATTTGCAGGTATGTTCTACAATTTTTCTTCCATTTTCTTAAAATTTTCCTTCCAAATTCTTTTAGGCCTCTCTAAAAAAGCTCACATTCCCCTATATTTCTGACTGAGTCTAATATTGCTTGGTAGATTTGCCAGTAAACTTCAATCACCTTGAAGATCCACTTTGTTTAAATGGGTTTTTTTTTTGCTTTTTTTTTGCATTTCAATTGGGTTTTGCTAGTGGTGGGTGCTTTGTGCCTTTTAGTGCAGGTCTAGATTGCTCTTGTCAACATACATGTTTCTATTTTCTATTTTTTAGAAGGGGAGGGGCCTTGTTTGAATTCCCTATTTTTTTTAGTTAGGGTGGGGATTTTTTTATTTCAGTTTCATATTTTTCTTAGGTAGGGTGGGGGTGGCTTATTTTTGGTTATTGTACAGTGGGGTCCCAATCAAAATGGAGATTTTGAAATCGCAGTCAAGGAAATTTCAATGCTGACAACTTTGACAGCCTCCTGAGAGCTGAAAAATTAGTATTTTACCACAAAGTTTTTACCACAACATCTTCTTTATGTTAATAACACTTTTACAAGATTTCAAGGCCAAAAGATTCACCAAAAAAAAGTTATTCAAAATCTACCAACATGGGTAGTTGTGGAAATGGCTTCCCCCATTGTTTCCCACAACTACACATGTTGGTAGATTGTGTATATCGTTTTTTTGTATAGATATTTTGACCTTGAAATTTGGCAAAAATGTTATTAATATAGAGAAGATTTTGTGTCAAAAGTTTCTTGGTAAGTGAAAAAAATCTCAGCCCTTGAGAGGGTGTCAAAGTTTGCAGTAGAGAAATGGTTTCTCAAAGCTACCCATGTTGGTAGATTTCAAATATCTTTTTTTGTAAGACTTTTCTGTCCTTGAAACTTTGGCACACATGTTATCAACATAGAGGGTATTTTGTGACAATAATTTCATGGTAAATAGACAATTTCTTAGCCCTTGGGAGGATGTCAAAGTTGGCAGTAGTGAAATGGTTTCCACAAGTGTTTCTCAAAACAACACATGTTGGTGCTTTCATTGTCATTGGGTGCTGCAAATCTCTAGGATTTTTTGGTTGAGCAAAATATTATCAAGAGAATACAATTAAATTGACATGTATTGAAATTGAACCATGTACAATTTTATTTACAAATATTAGAGAAACATTTCAAATGTGACACTCTCATATGAGGCCGGGATAAATTACAACTCAGTCCTATGTTATATTAATCTACACAAATTGCAAGCAAGAATATTTGTTGATGCTAAACAATTAAAGAAGACCTTCCTATCAAACAAAATATATAGGGTATAAATAACAAATACTAGAGAAAAGTAACTCTTCTACTGGAAAGAGGCCTATTCAATTGACTTTTATCCTTGACTTGAGGATAACTAGAATAAAATAAATAAAGTTTAAGTGACGGGCAAGCTTGAGAAGACATCCTAGAAAACATTCTATCGGCTCAGACAAGTCATACGGGTCAGGGGAGTGTATATGAACCAAATCATCTTACTGTTGATTCCCCCCTCTAGTTGTAGCTGTCTCAGGGAGAATTTCTTTGCCCTCCTTTGAGACATTGTTGCGGAGGATGTCCTTGTTGTTCTTGAAGTTGACCCAATCGTGATCCGACAATCCAACAAAGAATGCTTTTTCCGTCTCCTATCCCGAGGTCATGTAGGGAGGAACAACTTGAGTCGCAGTACGAATTCCTTCAGCCGATGTTGGGGGGATCGAACTCTCAACAATAGAAGGATCCACCTGAGATTTATCCTCGAGTCGAAGATAATGTCGACCAATTTGATTGGATGTCAATGGAAGAATGCTTGAGAAGAATGACATGATTACGGGTGATTGACTTCAACAAGGGTCAACTCTGGCAATTGTGATGAAGGGATCAAGGCGACAATGTCCTCCTTGGAAGGAAGGAACCTTGGCAGTTGTATCCTTGTATTGAGGATCCAATAGCCTGGTGACAAGGTTTTGGGCCTCTTGCAATAGGTTCAATGCTAAAGACAAAAGAATTGGCATAATATTGGTGGTAGCTTGATTGGGACCAGGGTTGTCTTGTCAAACATGTTTGGGGGTATTAATGACATGTTGGACGTCTGACGTCGCATGTCGTATAGGACAAGTGTTGAACAAACGAAAATGAGGCATCGCGTAGAAATTTAGGATTCAATTTTTAAACCCCAGACTGTCCAAATTTGTCTTACGTGGCTGGTTGTCGAGAGTGACGTGGAAAAAGAGAACCACGTCATCTAGGGTGACTTCGGGTCAGGGCGCATGTAGATCTGAGTTGGATGGCTGTGGGTACGAAGATCAAGGCAACTTCAAGTTTAAGATATAGGTAGACTTTGGACACGTTTGGGCAACCGCGGCTATAGGAAGGGCAACTTCGGGTTCGTCTAGGCGACCGCGGCTCTAGGTTAACCTACGGTCGCCCCTCACCGCGGTCTCTCACCCGAGGTTGCCACCAAATGCGGTCGCCTTTGTCTGCAGTTGCCCCTCTACGTCAGACCCGCACGTGCCTGTGAATGTGCTACGGGGCCGCCACATGGCATCAAGGTGGTCTAGGCAACAGAAGATTTTTTGTGAAAAAGTCAAAGGTTAGTTTGACTTTGTTGGACATCGTGGAGGCTCTATTGGATGTCACGTGATGTCAGTCACGCGATGTCAGGGATGTCATAGTCGTGATGTCCAGGAAGACAACCCTGGTTGGGACCAAAGACAGAATGAGAAGCAACCAAGGTTTTTTGGCAGGCAAAATAGTCTTGCATTTGTTTCTCCATACTTTGCAGCCTTTCTTGATTTGCATGGCTTTGTGCCTTCAGTTCCTCTCCAATACAAAAGGCATCCACGATTTGTTTGTCTTTTGTGTCAAGTTGATCTTGAATAGCCTAATTTATGGCCGCCTTCTTGGCCTTCTGCTCCATCTTGGCCTCATGCCACTCAATCTGAATTTTCCCCGAGATTGGGGTGGAGGGGAGGAGAGACATCCGGGACTTCGTTGTTGTTGTCGTAGAAGTCTAACAAGCGCAATAATATGTATGTATTGATATATCATTGATATTATGTACAATATGCTTAATCTTTGACTTCATCTTCTTGCGACCCTTTAGCTTCTTGCAATGATGCCTTTTGCTGCCTCCTAAGGGTTTAGCAACCGATTTCTTCTAAGCCTTGCATCTCTCTCACATGTATAGCTGCTGAACAAACTCCAAGTCCGTCTTGATGTCCTCTTCAAGATGGGTGGATACCTCTCCATCCTCACAAGGACAAGATTCCCATCATTCCATGGCATCAAAATTAGTGCTATATTTGTTGAGTCCTTTAATACCAACATCCAAATTCTTGCATTCAAGAGTAGGCAACTTATTGTCCTTCTCCAAATCCCTACGTTCAGGAGTAGGAGACTTGTTGTCCTTCCCCAAATCCTTGCGTTCAAGAGCAAGCGACTTGTCGTCCTCCGCACTACCCAACTAATTTGTTTCATCTCCACTATTGGATCCCCCCCTCCATTCTTCTATTTGCAAGTCTTCCTCTGACGGCGGAAAAACAAAAGTCAACATTAGCACTTTGATATACAAAGCTTGCAGATACTTGGCCAAATATGGTGAATTTGAATGCAAAAAATCTTTTATATCCAAGTATTTAGACGACCATTTCATCACTCGGTGCTTTGTTTTGTTGTCAATTCATTCTCCACCAAGATATAATAATATGTCCCAAACAACTATAGAAGTTAGAAAGAGAAGCAAGTGTTAGACGATGAGGCAAAAGGAAAGTTATCTTTTAACCCCTAAAGGTTTTTGACTATGTTTTCACAAAAAACGCTCCCAAACTGCCATTTCTGGTACAAGTACCAAATTTTGGAAAAAAAAACGTTTTTGGACACATGTAACCGTAGGATCTTGTAGTAAACTAGTTTGAGAAGATGCGGAAAAAATTTCAGAAATTTCCACCGTGTAGATTGCAAGAAATTAGCATTTGAAGTGACAAAAACCCTTTTTTTGTCCCTGCGAAAAACCGGGCAGCTGCACTTCACATGGTCACATTTGTATGAAAAAATGTCCAAAATGGTAGTAACTCTTTGGATTCATTCTTCAATGCAAGTTAGCTACATGCTTGAAAATTTTCAGATCATTTGGAATTGTACAACATATAGGAAAAAAATAGTAAGTAGAAAGAAGTAGAAAATGATTCAAAACACTAAATTGTTAAGGATTTAATTATGGAATTGAAAAATGCCAATCCAAACGATTGTAATGTTGTAATAAACAATCTACACCTTGTGTTTATATTTTTTTCCAAAAATATTGAAAATTGAGTTAAATAAAGGACTTCAAAGTTTATTTTAGAGTAGAGATTCCATAACTATCCACAAACTACCCACAACTAAAATTCCTCATAACTTTCATCTCATAAATCAAAGTGGAATGATTCAAAGCTTTCCTTGTGCACATAAATCTAGAGAACCAATTTCAAATTTTTGTTTCTCTAGAAAATGATTTTTAAAGAAGTTTTTTTTGCTGCCCAGGCTGCCCGCCGAACAATGAAAACTACATAGCATACCATAACTTTTTAACCATGTGGTCAAAAGTTATGAAAATTGTTGGGCCCTAAAGCTACTCCTCGGGCACATCTTGTGTGAAAATTTCAAAGAAAATAAATAAAAATTCCATTCGTGGTGAGCTGCCCAAAAACGCTATGTTGTCAAAAAACGGTGTTTGGTCCTTTAGGGGTTAATTGAAGATAAACTATAGGCTTTTTAGCCATCCAGACAACAACAACACAAATTGGACCAACATACAACTAATGATAGTAGTTATCCTTGAGTTAAAGATAAAGGACTAACTCTCCAACAACATAACACTGGAATTGGTCATAGGAGCAAGGTCTGAAGATGACAGAATTGATCCTTGAGTCGATGATAAAAATACCTTGGCCGCTAGGGTGCTCTTCGAACTTGGAAAGATGTCGGGGACGTTTACCTCAAGCACTACAAAGCATTGGAGGATCTCAAAATAAAATTCTATTTGGAGTTTATAGGCATAAATCCTCTACTTAGCTTTGTTGTTGTATTTTAACTCTAGGTAGTCTATCATATCAATCGCTACAAACTTGAACGCGGCGTCAAAGTCCTCTTTTCCTCCAAGAATCCACAGCCAAATTCTCGCCTTTCGCTCCATGTGCGTAGCCAGGAACTTGAAAAACGGTTGCAGATTTGATGTGTTATTGGGCACAGCCGGACTATCTATGCCCCGCGTGTCAAGGATGGCAAGTCTAAGGGGCTGACTGAAGTAATTGTACATTTCAATTGTCACCAAAATCCTTGCCTTGGCATCCAGATCTCGAAGCTCATACCGTCATGAGGGTTCTTTAAGTTGATATTTTGACTTCATGCACCTCTAGAACATTGTCGGCATGTTCGGAAACTTCTTGCCAAAATCTTTGACCCGCTTGAGCTTGGCATTGTTCGTCAACCCTCTACTAAAATACAACGGCTTTAGATGGGAGAGGAAGAATTTCGAAGTCAATGACAAGAAATGGTGTTTTTTCTTCTATGACCTCCAAACAACGAGGTCGGTATTGTTGGAGCCATCTCATAGCATGAGACTAGATTTTATTGTCATCAATTCTTTGTAGATGTTTTTTTTCTTCATGCACCCAACCTAGTCCTGCGCTATTTGGTTGCTTGGCACAAGATATTTTGTTTTTCCAACAGACACCTACGAATGCTTCAACCTACGCTTGGTAGTCAAATTTAGGAGGTGATTTGCAAATCCCAATCCGTGAGGAAGTCCTTCCAGAGCTTCTAGATAGTATCATGCACCGTGATAATCTTGATCTTGCTCTTGAGATCGCTGAGAAGTTTAATTGTTTTTCTTCCTTCTTTAGATTAATGTTTTAGAATCATTTCACGACTGCATCAATGAAATTCTACAAGACCAAAGGCAAGATGAAATCAGTTCAGAGCAATCGCACATTTACCTTTGCCTCAAGGATAATTTAGCACGTGGTAGTATTGACAAGGAAGTTGACATATGAGTTTCAAGAAAAAAAGCACTACAACACTTGACTAGTTTAACTACAAAATCAAACTATTATCCTTGAGTCAAGGATAAAAGCTAAAGGGTGATTACAAGAAAGACTGGTACTATTTTCCGTCACAATTGGAGTGACAAAGTTGACATTGGCCATAACTTTTGGAAAATGAAGTTGACGTACTTGAAATTTTTACTAGATATGGCTAACCTAGAAGTCATGAGATTCTTTGTTTATTTTTTAAATGAAAAAATATTTTATAATTAAATTTTAATTTATCTAATTTCTCATACTTTGCATTTTAGGAGATTTTAGTATTGAGGAGTACCCAAAATTAATAATTTAGAGCTAAAATTTTGTGGTCTATTCCACATTAGGAAAACATGTGCCGACCAAAGGAAATCTAAAAATACATTACTTTATGGTTTTAATATTTGTACAAATAGGGCTCCATTGCACGAGCACTTTTGAACATTGAAGATGGTTTCAACTTCCATTTTTTTGGTGAAATGTGATCACTATCAAGTCTTTATAAATGGCCAAATTTTAGTCTTTTTGTGTTCATGATTTTCTAATTATTATTAAATTATACCTAGTTGTATCTATTTTTTGTGACAAATTGTCTTTTTTTCAAATAGTATTTTCTTAGTACTTACAAGTAGTTAACAATACTAATAGCTATTGATTTTTCATATCAAAGGTTGAGATTTTTTGTTTCATGATACTCGTAGTACTCATAGTACTAAACGCAAAAACTTCAATTTTGGCAAAACGCTACCAAAATTGTTTGTTCTTTCTTGCAACCACTTTAAATAGGAAACCTTACCTTTTACTGCCTTTCACTAAGAATAGATGCTTTTCTTTGCTTCATTGACTCTTTTGTTGGTCAAAGGCAGTTGATCCAAACATTTTGGGAGCTTATGATTTGACTCCTCCACGCTGGTTGGGCATGGTCTAGGTGATTTGTCGAGTTGTAGAACTATGAGATGTTCACACCAACTTTGACAAATCTAGGCTTTCCATGTTCTGAGTTCTTTCCTATGTTGCTCGCAATACTTTTTTTTTAGAGATTGTCGAAAGCTATGTTGACCGTTGATGATCATAAACTTCCCTTTTTAATCTCCTACCACTACTGAGGCGACTCCTTTAACAATCTGCTGCGATTGTTGACTAGAGTGAAATATAATTGCTAGCACTCTCTAATGTGACCAAGTGCAAGAAGATTACACTTCACAAATTCCAAGATCTTGTCCTCCATTTCACGAATGATGTACTTGTCTCTAGCAGGGATACACTAGTCAATATAGACAACTTTGGAATCTTATCCCAATATGTAGCAGCTATGAACTCAACCCAAAAGTTCTAATAAATGAGACCAAATTTGTCAACGTCATCTTTAGAGGCCTTAACTTTTTTAGGCTAGACAATATTTGATAGAGCCAAATCCAAACTACTAGAAACAGCTACCAAAGTGGCCGCTTTGGTCTTCCGGTGCTTGGAATGGGATCCCCCAACTTTTGGCACCTTTTGCAATTGGATTTTGGCAAGTTTTTGGGACCTTGAGTGAGCCTGCTCTTGACCAATTGCTCCACTGTCCGACACAAGAGGAGCTAACCCACTTGGTCCTCCCTCAACATGTTGGCGTTGCTTCTTTTTTCTTCTTCTTTTGTTGGCCTATTTATGGGCTAGGCTTCACATATTTTCTAGCATTCTCGATCAATGGTTTCTAGATGTTTAGGAGCCTTCGGCACTTTACTTTAACCATGATGTCAACCCAAGGCAAGTGTTTGGTTCTCTTGAATGTGTGGATAAGGTAGTTGCAAGTAATTTTATGTCCATTTTTGACATATAAGAGGAATATAACCAGATTCTTGTGTTTTAGGACAATTCTATTCTATTGGGTGCCTAACTATTAGGCCAAATCTATTATATTTGTGACTTCCAAGCAATGAACCTTTTTTATTTAATTCCTAAATGCCCTAATCCTTGTTGAATAAGTCACAAACTTCTAACCTAATTATAAAACGTAATCCTAATGGCCGAATTACTATAGCTACTATAGTGACCTAAAGAAAATGATTTAAATATAATTTTAACTACAAAAAGTGCAAGAGAATCTCATGTCATTTCTAAAAACATAAGATTGAAAATATTTGGATATTCCTATCAAAAGATATGGACGGACGAAGTTTGAACCACTAATCAATTATCCAAACTTCATCCATTAATTTCTCCTGATCTACAATTGAAAATTTAACTATTTTTGTAATTTTTACCTCTAATAAATTTCTACTTCCTAAAAAATAATTATTGTTCTTTATGGATGAAAACTTATAAGTTTCATCCATTTTAGGTTCTACACTTCATCCACCTCTTACTTCTTTGTTTTAACTCCGATTTTGGCCTACTTTAGGTTATTTGGAAAGCTCTAGACTTCTTCTATAGGATTCTAAACTTAAATCTGACCTTACTCTTATTGTAAGTAGTCTAACTTGCTTTTAGGCCTCGGCCTCAATTCATTTTGCTAAGAAAAAGAAAAAGAGAGGTTTAAGAACATACCTTTGAGTTTGCTAGGGCCTCCTCAAAGTCATCTGCTTGAGCCATGGTTCTTCACTTCAATTGTTAATTTTTCTCTCTAAACGTTGTTGTTATTTGTTTTGTGATTTTTTTATGGACTTTTTGGGAGATAATAGGCAACACACTTCAAAAAATCATAACAAACTCATAATTTGTCGTAAAAATATAGTTTCAAATGCTCTCACCGTTTCTCACACTTGTCTTTATGTGGGAAATAATTCAAAAATTCCAGTAATAGCATTAGGTCAAACTCCTAATTCTGCCTATTCTACCTTATTGGGTCTTGTTGAACCTGGAGTGATGAGTCTTGAGGACTTTTGGCTCTCGGCAGTGCCAGTCAACACTCTCAGACAAACTTTTGTTCCATTTTATAAACAAACAATTCCGATGATTGAAGTTTCTCAGTGTTGCCCTTTGAATGGCGTTGACTTTATGAAGCATCGTATTCATATTTTTTGCATCACAATTATTTTGTTCACGAAGTCAAAAGTGAGAGTCTGTACTACCGTATCTCTGGTGCAAGATTGCAAGTTTTTTGTTTTGTTTTTACACGACCAAAGGTTTACCTTTACTGCGAGGGAAAAATACAAGTACGCAGCCGCCCACGCAGCCGTGCAGCCGCGCGCAGAATTGGCAAGTTTTCAGAGACTGTGCACCATCCTTCAAACCATGATTGTCTTTTCTTTTTTCTTTTTCCATGGACTTTTCTCTATTTTTTTAATTTCCCATTCTTTATTTTTATGAGAAAGTAACCATCAATTGAGTGCAAGAAAAAACAAAGACCAGGTGTCAATCCGGGTCCCCAGACAAGCCTGGCCGTACAAGTGGTGAGAGAAACCACAGTAAGTTGTGGTAACGTAAGCCACAGCCAGGAACTGACTGGCACGTTCATTTGTTGGGCAATTTAAGCATCTACCTGAAAAAATAACTTACAGGATTCCTTTCTGAATGGATTTTTTTTCCAATTTTTTGAAATTTTTTTTTGCCAAGGTTAAGTTTGTTTGGACCTACCTCATACTTTATAAAGATCTCACCATTGGAATAGTTGTATTTCAATTCCATCTTAGAGCTACTAACAATTCAGTTTTTTTTTCCAATTTTTTGAAAAAATTGTTTGCCAAGGTTAAGTTTGTTTGGACCTACTTCATACTTTATAAAAATCTCACCATTGGAATAGTTGTATTTCAATTCCATCTTAGAGCTACTAAAAATTCAGTTTTTCTTTCAATCTTGGACCTACTTTTACTTTATTTTTATTTTTAAAGAATGATAATCGAGTGCATTGTTTTAATTTTCTAGACTTTCTACTCAATTCTTCAACAAAAAATTTTAATTCAAAGTCTGCAGTGCAAATTTTTTTCCACAAATAGCAGTCAAAGTCATTTGAAATTGAAAACCATGGTTCAAATTTTTTATCCAACCTTGAATGCTAATATCTTCCAATCTATACAGACAAACACCATGAAATTTTTATCACATGATCTCAAATAAGTAAAATTTAAGATTCTACAATTAGATTCTTAAAAAAGAAATATCTTTTTTGTTTTTCTTGGATGAACACAATAAAAATGGTAGTTTTGAGTGTTTTTTGACAAAAATATTTGCCTTGGTCCTTTACAAAAATGAAAAAAACACTCACTGGAAGTCAAACTACTATAGAAGACCTCCTCTTTTCCCAACAAAATTCCAAAGATTAATTGTTTGTAAGTTTGTCCTATACAAAAGGATTATCTGTCATCTATCGGACACAAAATGTCCACGTCATCATTTTATGGGCTAAAAATGTTTGTTCTTTGAATATGACAATTCCATTTAATTTTTGGTATACATATTCCATCAACAATTTTGAAAATCCATATCCTGAATGAAACCCATTTGTATCCAAATGACAGTCTCGCATTGAATGAAGAGAGGCATGTATTTTTCCATTACGTGGGGGTACTTTAATGGTGCTTCTTTGAGACCCTTGAGTGCTCATGTTTAATCAAGATTCAAGCATTCAACATTGAGGTTATATTTGGTAGCGTGAAACCAAAGCCTCACCGTGAGAAATAACATTCCTTGTCATGCCTATCATGGCTTGGCATGTTATTTCTCACGACGAGGCTCTCCTTTCACAATACCTAGTCCTTAATATATTCTAAAAGTATTCCAAAAAATGTTAAATCCTTTTAATAATAAGAGGCAACGCTCATATGCTTCTACGACACTTCTAGGAGCACATACCTGAGGTGTTGTAGATAAGAAAAATGTTGTAGATAACAAAATTTCCAGAAGCTGAAGAATATTCAGAGGTCGAGCACAATGGAGCAATTGGTTGCCAGCCAATCTGATGCCGAACACGAATCACGTGAGCTTACTTAACTCATTATTAATCGGTGCAGTGGCAAAGCACCTCCGGTCAAAGGGAAATAGACTGAAAGCTGGTTGAAAGGGACCTGGAAAGGCAAAAGTCAGTGGGCAATTGGGCATTGTGGAAGAAGGCTTGACTTGCCAGGACTGGCAGGCACTGCAAGCGAGCCTGCGGATCACTTAGTCTACTGGGTTTCCAAATTCCAACCACAGTCGGTCCTGCAACTGAATGAGTTTTTTTTTCATTCGTGTCCAAAAAACAGAAGAAAAGGAAAATTCGACGGACCATGGTTCTATTTATGGTTCTGTTTGTTGGGGAGCAAGTGAAGCCTTCTGAAAGTCAATGGAAACTCGGTCTCTGGAATCCATTCAGAAATCAGGACAATGCATTCAAGTCATCCATCACTCATTGGATACAGTGAGTCAGTGTGCCAGATCGAGCAGCCGGCAAATGAAGTTCCTTTGCTACGCAGCTTAACTTACTCTCGTTCACTGCCAATCAAGTCGAACTGGCAGTCAAAGTTGCAGGTAAAAATGTATTAATTTTTGTCAACCAATTTAAGAGATTGTGGATGTTTGTGTAACCTCCGTTTGATTCTCCAGTTTGAACAATAGCGTCGAAATGGCAGCCAATGGCAGCCATTTGGCATTGGTGAGGATGGGGCTACTGCCAGTTCAAGAAATTGAATTAATACCACTTGGAAGACCCAATACAGTAACTGGAAATTTGCAATTATGATCAGTACATTCATTTACTAGCGTGGTCTATCAATCCGTTTTGAGACCAGTGTGGTTGGGCCTTTACGCCTGCATCACACTGCCAATCAAGTTGGATTCACTTCTAGAGTTGAGCAGCGTTTGAGCAACATTGGAAACAATCGTAGCAACGTCTGATTTTGGAAAACGCTTTGGAAGATGCATGCCTTAGCAACTTTTTTGCAACGTTTTGGAAAAGTGGGTGGAAGATGCTTCAGCAGAGTCCTTATTGTCAGCAAAAATGAATATTTTGGAACTGACTTCAGTCATTACGCAGCATTTTCCAGCAAACATGTTCCTGTACGTGGTAAGTTCACGTAGCCAAGTTGAATGTCAATTGTGGAATCAGGTTTGTGTGTTTCAATTCTCAAACGTTGCTACAAAAGTTGTTATATGCCCGGGTGAATTCTAATAGAGACTGACAGTGAGAAGCAGGTAGAAAGTATTTCTGTAAACTAAGTAAAGAGATGATGTGATGCTGCAACATTGTTCACAAGATCCCTATGCAACTATGATTTGATTCTCCAGTTAAAAAAAACAGGGATTAATTCGCGTTTGTGAGGATGGGGGATCTGGCGGTTCAAAAACTGATCACAGTACCAGTTTGAAGATGACTGAATAAGTTAAAACAGGCGACTATGTTCAGTTGATTCAGTCGGTCCTTTCTCCACATGGTCCTATTTTACTGCTGCTGTGAGAGAAATGAGGGAATATGCTCAGACATCTTCAACAAACTGGATTTGGAAACGCAAAAGGAGCTCTTTCCCACAGCTGATGCAACTGCTCGAAGTGAAGTCGAAAACCTAATTTAACCCTTGCACGTCTCATTTTGAAAAATACATTGAAAAGTCAACCTCAGGGATTGGCTATGACGTTTAAGGGTTACTTAAAAGTCAAACCACCATGGCGGTGACGTATCGTTGATGCTGGCGGCCTTCCGAATTACTACTGAAATTCAATAATGGTAACTCATACCACACTGATGGTGAAGATTCTATTGCAATATATTGCATTTACAAGCGCTTACTGTGAAACTGGATCAACTAAAATCAACAACAGAATGGTGAAAAATCCATCACTCATCCGTTCCAATCAAATGGAAGAAATTGCTAAAACACAAGCTGCTCCATTTCTGGGTAGAAAAACAAAACAGACTAGGTACAACTCACGCCTCATTTGTAAATCTGACGTTTTAAAATACGACATCTTGTAACATCCTGCACACTTGCCACAGTAAAGGAGATCACCTATTTCTGACCACTGAAGCAATTTGGCCCATGTGCAGCATGGAGAAGGTTGGGTAAAAAGATGACCAATGAGAGTTCAATGAAAAGTGTCATATGACCAAACTTTGAAGAAATGAATATCTCTATATTTTAACTTGATTTTGGCAAAGTAATTGTACCATCATGCTTAAATGTACAAAATTAGTTACTATATGAAGTGCAAATAGAAGTATCTAATTACAATAAAGAAATATCTATTTTACAAAATTTGGATAGGATCACTCAAATATTAAAATCTCTATAGATGGAATTTTGAAGCTTTTGGAGAGATGCTTGTTGAAGGAAAGATGTGCATATAGATTTTTCTTACAAATCTATGCAATTAAAATTTAAAAATTCATCACCAATGATTTTCAATCAATGATAATGTAAAATCACGAATTTTAAATGAAACAATTCATCAAAAATGGAGTTTTGGTTTTTTGAAACTAAAATTTGGGGTATGGTTGATCAGGATTGCACAAGGATGCAACAATAATTATGCTTACAAAAAAAATATATCAATTATAATGCACATTGTAAAAAAAAAATTGAATGGCTCCAAAACGGAGTTTGTAAACTTTTATATCCGACTATACATACATGTTGTGATCATTGTAGGCTTTCAATGTGTATCTTGCAGACATTTCTACTTCTTTTGCTAGTCATAATGTACGTCCGTTGTCACCTACACGAGAGTGATTGAAAATTGAGCAACTTAAGTTGCGAGAATGAGATGTTGGTTGGAAATGGATGATCTCCTTTATCTTTGAGTGGAGCACACTTAGCACATGTTCAAACTATTTGATTGATTGTTAATCCTTGAAGGGCCTAAAAGCCATTAGAGAAAAAATCAAGCCTCACGAGGGCCGCCAAAAAATGACCAAAATAGTCTATTAATCGAAAATAGGCAGCCTGACAAATCTAGCTGCAATACATTGTCAACTTGAGTGGATAGTGAAGGACGCCTTCACCATCCATTCAAAAAGACCCCCACCTAATTTATTTTTTAATTAAATATTTTTTTATCCACCCCCTACCCTCCCTAATGCATTTTTATTGTGGTTAAGTTTTAAAAAATCAATTAAATTTTTTTTCCCTCACCCCCAAGCCTCCCAGCCCTTTTGTAATTTTGAGGTGGGGTGGGAGTGGCAATGGATATGGGATATATCCATTGCGTATCCATTACGTATCTGCATTTGTACCAGGTGTATATCCGTATCTGTATCGTGTATACATACTCGAATTCATATACGTACTGTGCATGTATTTGTACACATACTACCTATCCGTATATAA
Source organism: Antitrichia curtipendula (assembly GCA_951230915.1). Taxonomy (NCBI): domain Eukaryota; kingdom Viridiplantae; phylum Streptophyta; class Bryopsida; order Hypnales; family Leucodontaceae; genus Antitrichia; species Antitrichia curtipendula. The sequence goes on from OX579641.1 coordinate 2,335,499, forward strand.
ATCAACGGCAGAAAGAGGGGGAGGATTTTTTTTTCAAAAAAAATCAAGGGCTGTCATTTTTTTCCATGGGAGGGGGGGGCAACTAATTCCTAGGAGGGTGTTCCTGTCTTTTGAGTGGATAGTCAACTTGTGTGATTTTCACAAAGGACTTCAAAAATGAGGGTGTAGCAAAGGTATGTTTAATAATCACCCGCACCAAAGTACATGGTGATTAACTGATAAATAAAACAAATTAAGTGACTTTTGACATTTATTGCTAAGAAAATTAGAGAACTCGAATGTCTTTTATCTAGCTTCAAAAGCCACTTAGTTTAGTGTGTATGAAGTGGAGAATATGAGCTATTTATAGAAGTGGGGTAGTAGTAGGTAAAACAATGCATGTAGGATATGTAAAATTAGGATTAATAGGAACACAACCGCTCATAGTTAAGTAAAAAGCAAAATTTGTGTTCAAAGTCAATTTTCAGACCCCATTTAAGCATAGTAAAATAATTTTTTCAAAATTCTTTGAACTAAAAAAAGTTTGTAAATCAATCTGGTTTTCATCTCCAAAAATCATTTTGAGGCTTAGAGTCTCCAATAGAAATTTATGGACAAAATTCTAAAAAGAGTTGGAATGTCAAAGAAATTCCCTGCCAACCCCTTTTAGAATTTTGTCCATGACTTTTTATTGAAGGCTCTAAACCTCAATCGGATTTTTGGAGATGAAAACTAGGTTGATTCTCCAACTTTTTTTTATTTCTAAGGGTTTTGAAAAAAAATTATTCTACTATGCCTGAATGCGGTCTAAAATTCAACTTTGAACACAAATTTTGCATTTAATAGTGAGTGATTTTTCTTCAAAATATCCCATACCCTTTGAAGATTCACCACGGACAATTGATTTCTCTATAAAAGCAACCACTTCATCATTTATTATCATCAATTGTCAATGAATTATGACTCTCACATCGGCATTAAAAATATTATTGATGGTTGATGTCATTAAACTAATTTTGACATTTGTTTCTTTCTCCAAAATTTGGTTAGAATACAAGTCAGATAAGCAAGAATTAGGGTTAATATGCATTACAATATCTAAATTTTAATTATTTAATAATTTTATTTTCTGATTTTGAACCACTGACAATCATCCAATGTCATGGCGCAAGGTAAGCGACTATAAGGGAAAAAACAGTCCTTAAGCAAATTTAAATGTTATTGTGAAGTCCTTTCAGCTGCTCTGGAGCGGCCCTCTAGAGGCTTGAGATTTTATGTAATTTCCTTTGCAGCCGTATAGTATATTCAACATTTGGTGATATTTGATCAAAAAAAATATTGACCAAATACTTTTCAGTACAAAGTAAATGAATGATCATGATAGTACGTAAATAACAATGTATTACAATTCATATATTAGACCATGATTGAAGAATTATAAAGCTAAATACAAGTTGTATAGAAGGACTCCAAAGGCTTCAAGGGTTAATACATTGTGGTGAATATTGTCTTGGAAGTAATCAAACTGAAGAAGGTAAAATGTAGATTCAAATGGAGCAATTGAAATGACTTCAATCAATTGCATTAATACATTGAAGGACATTTGAAGGTCATCTTCAAGATCCCTGATTAATTAGAGCATTCTTTCTTCATTTCATTGATATAAATATATAATCTTCCTTAAAGCTTTTCCAATAATATTAACCATAGGAAGTGTAATTTTTAAAATAGTCATCATCTAATGGGAGAATAGTTGCATTTCTGTCCTACGAGAAGGATTCTCTATCATCCATCGGATGCCAAACATCCTCGTCGACGTTTAAGGGTTAAGGGTGTACTTGCCTACTATTGCCAAGACAGTGTGCATAGGAAGCACAATATAAAACTTGCCTACTATTTTGTAGTTGAATAAGTCCTGTCTTCCCATGACTCACCAACAAAGTTGGAAGGCTTATTGCATGTTGAAAAGATCAAGAACTTGCCTTCCGGGAAATTGGAGATGGTCGCCAACCCCATCTTGATCCTCGAAAAGATGACCAGTGGCAGAGGATACTACGATTGGCATTACGCACGTAATGGTGCAAAACGCAAGCTGCTACAAGAAACTGGCAGTGGTATAATTGTGAATGACCACTGCAGCGTTGTTCAGATGGGATATATTTCGTACATCACCAGCTATCCGTGAACCTGGGACATTGCTTGTCTTGGTCCCAAAGTATAAAAAATGGGACAAAAGAAACTCCCCACGGGCATGACCGACCTGCTCCATCAAGACTGCTAAAGAAAACATGAGACTCCATCCGACAGCCGTAAACGACCCAAGTGGTATTTGCACGTAGTTCTCAAATCACCCCGGCCATTCCATGGATCATTCATCATCTTGTGCAAAACATCCGTCCTTCTGATCGATGGGGGCCGAATTCTAAGTCACAAGAATTCCTGCATCAATCCGGACCCATGGAACAAAAGAAAGCTAGCTCCCAAGTGCCCTACTCCAAACTGCTGAATCCATCAAGTGAGGCCCCATTTGGACCTCTCGATCGGTCCTTACTGGATGGATTGATGGATACCTTCATGCTGGCCTCGAGTGCAAAGCCCTCTTCCCTCTGTTGCCATGTCTGATAGGCCCAAAGGGAATCCTGCTCCTCTTCCTGCTCCTCCTCCGATCCTGGGATGATGATCTTCGATTCTTCCACAATGTATGTACGTCAGATTGTGTGGCAGCCCTGGGACGCTCAGCTTCTTCAGCTCTCCCATTCGGAGATCCGGACCAGGTCAGGCCTTCTCGCCCACCCAAGCAAGCCCCGTTTCACTTCTCGATCAACCCTTGCAGCTCGCCTCGACAGCGAAGCGAGGAGCCTTCCTTTCCTTCCTAATCTCATGGCAGGCAGGGCAGGCAGGCAGGGGCAGGGTTTCGTTTCGTTTCGTTTGGATTGAATGTGCCAAGCCTGAACCCGGCCAGGCCTTCCTCCAGCATGCACTCCATATAATTCATTCAAATGGACCGAACGAACCAACGACTCACCAAGATCTCATACCGTTCCCAGCTCCCTCCCAGTTCCTGGACTGAGGAGTCGAGTCGAGCGAAGAGCTGACATACGGTGAGGAAATCCCGGGAAAAGACCCCCAGCGACGCCAGAACCCTGGCCTGTAAATCCTGCGCTTCTTCTTCCACTTCCCTGCACCCGAAACAAGGCTGAGTAACCTCGTGAAACGAAGGGATCGAAGGGAGAAGATGATGGAACCCAGCCAGACCACGAGAGAGAGAGTAAGACCGAAAATGTACTGTAGATTGCACCCACCCCCACCCCCCACCCCCAATCAATGTACTGTACTGTACAGTACAAGATTATTGATTATCTTGGCAAGTTGGTTGTATCAACAGCAACAACTGCTCCATCAGCTGGCTTCCAGAAGACAAGACAAGTAGACAACTGAAGCGAGTTGGCAATCTAAGGGACAAGCTAAGCTGGCAATCAATTGTTCCAGAAGAGAGAAAAACAACAACAAGAGTTACGAACCATAGCTCCAACCTAGTGTGGGTTTGGAGGAGTGTTTGCAGCAATCTACACAACAATAAAATCATTGCATTCTCGGGACAGGCCTCCTTCCCTGCCTCGACGAGCAAGATGTCAGGTCATGCCAGGCCATGCCAACATTCAGAGAGCCCTTGAGCTTCCTCACCTTCACTTGGCACACTCAATTACGGTACATCTAGATTGGAAGAGCCCTCAAATTCCTTGTCTTGTCTCAACTTTAGTGGATCAAATGTGACCTATAAGTAGTCAAGTGACCAATTATCAAGTAGAATAATAAAGAATGACGCGACAAAATGTAGTTAGTTAAATGTGATTTTGGAAGGGCCATTACTTCACATAGTAACTAGAAGCGACCCAAAAACCGTCAAGTTCAATGTTAACCTTCAAAGGATCAGACCTATCATCATGGGAGTCAACCACAAATGATAGTCATTTCTTAAGGAATCCTCAAAGTCATACATTAGACCTAAAAAGTTAGTAGCATTCTCTTTGGGTTAAAGATATTTTTTCAAAAATAAAAAAAACTTGTTTTTTCTGCTTTTCACAAGCTACAGTTAATTTTTGTTGGCCAAGAGTTTTCTACCCCTTTCCCTCCCCTTCTACAATTGTTATGATTGAGCACTTTCATGGAGAATATTGGAAATGAATTTGTCTGATGTGCCTAGCTTGGCCAATTATATGTACATGGAAGTTTGCTCTTATAATAGAAAAAGGAAGAGAGATTGTACGAAAATCTACTATGAAGTGAAAGTTTCTACATTGATTTTTTTTCTTCATTGATGTAAATGTTCCCTTTAATATTAGTATTTTTAGCCCAAGTTCAATATTTTGACTTGAGAGGGAAAAAAATTTAAAAATCTAACCATTGGATTCATCTTATAAGGTTCACCCATTATTTTGCTTTGTTTTTCCACTCCACCATATAGAAATGTATGTATTTGATAGTTTAATCACTTCAATGAAGTTCATTGTACCTCTTCAAGACTAATTGTACTTAACCCTTTATGTACTAAGAAGCCCAAATTGGGTCTCACATTTTTTTAGCAATTTTGAAGAGTTTATATGGAGATTTTTATTTCTTTTAATAACTATTTTTTTGAAACCAATGCATGCAATGTTCTTCACTCAAGTTAATAATATAATAAAAAATTTCTATATAGATTATACTTTCTATAATATAATCAATCAAAGTTGGCAACTTAAAACCATGAATTCTTAGTACATAAAGGGTTAAACAAACTCAAAAGATCAAGCATTGGAGATCATATCACAAGATATAGAGGCTAAAAGATGAAAACAAGATTCATCCATGATTTGTATTTCCATTGCACCTCATAAAAACCCGGGGAGGACACTCCCTACGTTTTAGCAACCCACGTGCGGCGGAATATGTAATACATGTAATACATCTTAAAATTTAATTGTTTTTCCAAAAAAAAAAATTATGGATAGATTTTACTACTTTAAAAGTTTATGTTTTGAATTATTGGTATTTTTTTTATGCTAATAGTAATTAGTTATAAATGTTTTAAGAAAAAAGATACACTCTAAAGCTGAAAATAACTTTCACACCCCTATATTATATAAGAAAAAAACAATTTGAAAAATGAAAAAAAATTCTATAGAATAGCTTTCTATTGAAAGTTTATTTTGATTGAATATTGATGCAATAGTCATCTTTATGTGAGCTCTATAAATATTTTAGTTGGAGAACATGCCATTTTAGTTCATTTTTCAATCCTTTCTAGACAATATATCTTATGTTATTTGGAATTGAAATTTTTGTCAATAGAAACCTTTAGTCCTTGTCAAACAAAGCTCAAAATTTTAGGATGAAATTATCGTTTATTCAAAAGTAAATAGGGGGTCAAAAAATCACTCCGCCACACGTGGGTACCCCAAATGTAGTGAGAGTGACCTCCCCGAGCATAAAAATGAGTACAAATGAAAAGTCCATGGACTAATTTGTACCTTTGAAGATTAAATTTTACACTCTTAATTACTAAAATCTTCAAACAAATCCAACATTAGATGAGTACAATATGCAAGAGTTGTTAATGTAGAGATTAGAAGACACAAAAAGGAGTGAAGTCTTTTATTATTGTTCCTATTTCAATAGACAAAAATTTCAATCTTTTCTCATCTTCTAACTTTTACATCTTTTGATATGCTTGCATCAAATGTTTGACTATTTGAGAATGTATGGGTGTAATTAGTCTTCGAAGGCATGAATTGCTCCATTTATTATATACCCATTTTTATACCCAATTTATTATATACCCAATTTTATTATATACCCATTTTATGAGTTGAGGTAGAAAAACAAGGCGAATTTAGGGATGATATATGTGTTCACCCTCAAACCTTGATATCTCTTTACAATGTGCACTTCCAATAGGGGGATATTATTATAAGCTTGAGTTTGAATGGATGAATAGGTATTTACTGCACTGAATTATCAAATACATTCATTTTCATGAGGTGCAAGTTAACCTCGAGGACCAACTAGCTTTTTTGACAACATAGCATTTGAGTCATCTAATTACAAATGGGATTTACAATTTTTTTTCTTTTGACATTTTCACACAAAATTTGGTTGAAAAGTAGCCTTTAGGTGCAATAAATTTTCTTTTGATTGTAGGATTATAAAAGTTATTGTATAATCTTAGGAAGACATCGGGCAAAAGTCTTAAAAACCACAAGAGTGTAATGATAGGGGTTCTTTAATTGCAAAACATATAAATAATAGACAACTTAGAAATTTTAGTAGTTTTGTCCAAAATATCCCTTATAAAATCACATACAACTAAATCATATAAATACTAAGATCTATTTTTTATTATGTTGTTTTAGAATTTTTTTTAAATATAACTTAGAGGTGTATGTAAGAGTTGTAGATGAACATTGTTGATATATATGTGTACATATGCTAAGTCTTAGCAATTAGACATTTGGGTATGAGCATGCCTTGAAGGATATTGAACTTTCGATCAGATTTCATTCCCCCTGCAATTCTTCTATAGGGACTAGGGACCAGGGCTTTGGGGGGGGCTTTTTGGTGCCAGATTACAGTAGAAAAAATAATTTGGCTAAAAAAAGGTAAAAGAAATGCCAAAAAATTTAGATGAAATCGCCAAAAAAATTTACATTAAAAAAAAACTTGGATGAAATTGTCAAATTATGGATGGAAAACAAGTTATAGACATGTGATATGTGCTAATGTGATATTTTCTATATGATATGTGGATGAATGTTGGAATTTGAAGCATTGCTATAACATTTTATATTGCTATTTTGGCACTTTTTCAAAAATGAAAAAAACAACCATGATAGGAACGGTTTTTGGTTTAAGTTTCCATACCATAGTGTTGCCTTTCTTTAGATTTTTCATTCTTTCACTATGACTATGATGCTTTGCATGCTGCTTTGGAATCAAGTAAGAACAACTTTTTTTGAGACTAGGTGTTTGAGGTTGATTGCAAGAAACATTTGTCCCTTTTTTTTAACTCCTTGACCTTGGACATGTAGTTTTTTGCTCATAATTTTTGCATCATATTATGTCAAGTTTGTATAAAATTTGAAATGAAGGTACATACAATAATTATAGATATTGAATAATTTTTTCCAATTTTTTAAAACTATTTTAATATCTTAAATAGTTCTAAATTGGATGTCTACCTTTGTCATTTTGGAGGATGTAAGTACTATTTTTGAATCAAAAATGCAAATTTGAAGGTCAAAATTAGAAGACAAGGACTTCTACTAAAGTTGCACAAGACCACAAAGATTTTTTTTAAATAGTAAGTGTCCACCTTCTACATGTACTCAAAGTGCACTACCTTTGCGCAAGTACAAAAAATACAATTTTTTTCCCAAGCTTATTGTGAACTCTAAAACCCCATCGCAAAAATAATAGCCTCCATTTAATATGCCTTTGCATGTACATGGGTTCAAAAAAACGCGTATAGTCACCGACTCAAGTGTACAATACAAAGTTTTCTTCTCAAAACGGGCCTTTGGGGCCACTGGAAAAAATAACATTTTATACAAATCAATTTCAAACAAATTTTAAATTATACTTGATTTATTATATTGATGTATTTATATAGAGCTTTAAATTACTTTTTTCTTATTAATAAGATGAAAGTTATGAAGATTTTTATTGTGTGGAAATTTTTTGAATCTCTTTTCAAAAATAAAATTTGTAAAACAAAAAAGAAAGAAAAAAAGATCTAAATATTTGATTAAAACACTTCTATTATTGGATTGACTTTTGAAATTATGTATCTAATTTATTAATAATTAATGTTTTTATTCATGTTGCACCTCCTTTTTTTTCATTTTTTTTTTCAAGAATGAATATGAAATATTTTTTTTGTTGAATTTTATTAGATCCATTACCAACTCATTTCCTATATGTAGTTTTTTTGTATCAAGTTGTAGGACATACAAATTTTTTAAAGCAAAACTTCACCATTAGGAAAGAATTAAAAAACTTGTTTTGAAATTCAAACCATGATCTTGCAATTGTTGAGATTTTTTTTAGTTTGAATTTTCAAGAGGATATACTTTAGTAAGCTGACTAACAAATCCTACGGAAGAATCTACCAATTTTTTTTTTACGTAACAATGGTTCTATTATTGTTCTAAAAAAGGATGATTTGAAATAGTTTTAAGCCAAAACACATTAAAAAACTCTAGGGGTAAAAAACAGTGTAAGATCTTGGTTGAGTCTTATTAGATAATTGTATTGACAGGGGGTCATCCTAAAAAATAAATTCATGTAAGGTCATTCTAGTTACATTCATTGCTCTATGGTTAACTCCGAAAGGACCAAGGCCTTTTCTCCATCAAAACACACTCAAAAGTCAAAACACCACTTCTAAGGTAAACCAGCCTATGACAGGCCAAGTGCCTAAGAGCATCCCCACTCCAACTTGGCAAAAAGACACTCCAAGTGGCTCTTTGGAGTGTTCGAGAAATGCGGCCGGGTCGTGGGAAGGGAGTGTGGTCCACAGCAACACGGTGAACCCCACACTGCAACATTGTTTCGCGATTTAAAAGGCTAAATATTAAAATTTTAATTCATTGAGAGAAATGAATTAAGCGATTAACTTCCTTCGCTTCTGAAGTCAATTCCATTTTGTAATATTGATGGAGATGGAGGAGAGAATCTCTTTATATACACATGGGGTGATAGGAGGTAGAACAACCCATGTGGGATAAATAATATTAGAATTGGTAAGAGCTCAACCACTCATAGTTAAGTCAAAATAGGAATTGTGTTAAAAATAGAATTTTAGACCTAATTTAGGCATAGTAGAATAACTTTTTCTAAAAAATTTTGAACTAAAAAAAGTTGTTAAATTAATATAGATTTCACCTCAAACAATCCGTTTGAGATTTGAATCTTCCAATAAAAAGTTATGGACAAATTTCAGAGAGGATGCTTGAAAATGTCAAAAAAAAATTCCCTTCCACCCCCTTTGTGAATTTTGTCCATAAATTTTGATTAGAAAATCCAAATCTCAAACAGATTTTTGGAGGTGAAATTTATATTTATTTAACAACTTTTCTTAGTTCAAATTTTTTTAGAAAAAGTTATTGTATTGTGACTAAATTAGGTCTAAAATTCTACTTTCAACACAATTCTAACTTTTTACAATGAGGAGTCAAGCTCTTTTATTCTAATTATCCCATACTTTTTGAGGGCTCACGATGGACAATGAATTTCTCTATAAAAGCTACCTCTCCAACCTTACTTTTCACCATCTACCTATGAAACTATTCATTCAATTTGTCACCCAATTTATATTGATGATAATTGATTGTAATAGGAATAGTGACATTGGTATATAAATCATTTAAGTTGATTTATTTCTTGGTTATTAGGAATATGGCAGTAGCTTGGTGTGCCTAATACAGTAGGTTGTCATGCGTAGCCTGGAGCTCGTTCGTGGAGAAACCTGCCTGAAAACTTGCGCTCCGTACCTCAATTCCTGTGTCCTCTGACATACCCAGCCACGGGAAACGAACAGTATTTCCCCGTCCGCTCTCCAGATTTTGCCGCGCCCGGCCACTCTCTGGGACTTGCCGTGTCTGCCGTGGAGCACCCATTTTGGCTGGGCACGGCCATGTGCCTAGTTTGAGTCACATGTTGAGCTGGAGTGGGGATGCCCTAATACAGACATCTATAAGATGACCCATTACAGTTTTCCATCAATCTGTGCCAGTTTTTTTCCAATTAATGTAAGCAAAACTTTATTAGGTAGGTTGATGGCTGAAATCAATGTTTTGTATGATGGTGATGGAGATGTTAGAGACTGTTTTAGGAACTCATCCCTTTCTAGTGTAATTCATTACATGAACTAACTTTTTTTATTCCTTTATGTCATGTCCATGTTAGAAAATATTTCAACCATGTTAGGAAATATTGTAACTGCATTGGGTGGTTTGATGACCACCATGGGTATAGTTTTTGATGGTTGTGGGATAGTCTACAGACTGGTTTGAGCCATCTGGCCAATTCACTTCAAAAATTTGTAACAAATTCATACTTTGTCAAAAAAATAAAATTTCAATTGTTCTACCAATTTTTCATGTTTGCCTTTATATGAAAAAAAAAATTCAAAATTTCAAATATGTCAACAAGGCAAACCAGGCAATCTGCCTGTCATAGGCTGGTTTACCTTATTGCAAAAAGCAAAAAAGAATTTAATTAAATTTTTTTTGCATAGCAAATTGTAGGATCTTATATTAGACTGGTATAAGAATGTATGCAATAAATTTCAGAAACTTTGACCACATAGATTGCAAGATATTTGCATCCAAAGTGAAGAAAACAAGTTTTTTTCCAACTTCCTTGACTAGATTATTTGGCTTTGAATCTTCTTAACTTTAATTTTTTTGTACTATCAATTTTTATTTTCTGATTTTTTATGTTAAGTAGTTGAGTTGGAAACCTAAAAAAAATTTAAGAAAAAAACACTTAATATTTACTCAGTAAAAAATTGTTAAGTAGAAGTAGGTTTGAGATTGAAGTAAAAACTAAATTGTTAATAGCTCTAAGATATAATCCAAATACGATAATCCCAACATTGAGATTTTTCTAGCAAGCATCTAACCCATTTGAACAATTTTTTTGGTAAAATTGTAAAAGTTGCATTCACAAATGAATCAGGCCTACAAGTTATTTTTTCAAGAAGATGCTTAGATTGCCCAAAAAACTAAGATTGTCCATAACTTTCTCATCACTAGTCCAAACAGAATGAATCAAAGCTTCAAATGTAGACAAAAATATACAATTCTAGGAAAACAAAATTTTTATTTTGACTTCTTGTGATTTTTTTGTGCTCCTTGCTAACCTCCATTTTTGGCTTATTGTGCCATAATTTTTTTTTCCGGGCACCGATTGAAATAAAATTATACATCTACCAAGGTCTCGCAAAATCGCACATTTTTAAAAAACTCAAAAAAATTTGCTAAAAATTGAGGTCATAGAAACCTACCCAGACCCAAATTGTTCCCCGAGGGGACAAATGGTCCTTTAGGGGTTAACTATGTGATAATTTCATCTCCCACGTTCTCATCCATATTTGTTTGTATTCAGTATTTTTATTAAACCCTAATGAAATCTAATTTTTTTCTCAATGAAACTTTTTTGGTGTTGTTGATGTAGCAAAAATTGGTATTTGCCTAGAACTCTATATTTTCTATTTTTTTAATAACATTTTTTTGGTCATTAAAAGGCCATATACGGATTTTTTGGGTTGATGTGATTTTTTTATGTGATTTTTTATATGATTTTTTGTGTAATTTTTTATGTGATTTTTGTTACCTAAGCAAAATTTTGCTCAAATTTATGTTACTTTAGCAACTTCTTTTGGCAACTTTTGCCACGCATGTAAATCCAAGAATGTATGATTTTCTTGAAGTTTGGTAAAGCTCAATGATTAAGTGTACTAGAATTGAATTCTTCCAATATCGCATTTAAGGTGAGTAAATTTTTGTAGTTTTTGTTGTTAAAAAGAAAAATTGGAACAATTCTATAGGCAAAGCTATCAAGCTTTGCATTGGAATCACTTTGGATATTTGGAGTGTGATGTAACTGTGATAAGAAGTTATTAAAACTTTACAATAGTATTGGAGTCTTGCCAACTTATGACTGTACATATTGGATGAATTAAAGACTCCTAGTAGGAAAAATCCCTGAATGGTTCATTTTTCTATAGAATGCAAAAATTAATGTACATTCACACTTCTATTTGGAAGTGGTGCATTCCACAATGTACCTAGTATGCATTGTATAATTTGAAGACAACAATTCTAACCTTGAATTTTAAATATAATGTGAGATTTTTACAAATCTAGTACTCTTAGTAGAATTTGAATTCTTTATAGATTAATTTGAAACACATTGTAATCTTTGGAATTCTTTAAATGTACAAATATGCTAATGTAATAAAACATTTTACATTGTCCAATCTTTTTGCAAATGCAGATTTCAATTCTTTTGTTAATTGTATATTTCAATGTTGTCTTGTTAGACAAGTTTTGGCCCATGTCATTTGTATAGGATGTCCATCAAACGGTGTGTTGTTGGACATTTGTCTTAACATAATAGAAATCCTTGTATATATGCTCAAATATTTTCAAATACTATAGATATATTCTAAAAATATTTTTATTAGACGGATGCAAGCTCACATTAATGTCTGAGATGCAGTGTGTGTGGCTGGTTGGTGCAGCCACTTTTGAGTGCATAGGTATAGTGACACTTTGTGCACACAACTCAAAAAATTCAGATTTTAGTGTGAAACTATGCACTATGACAAAAAAAATTTAATAAAAATTTAATCCCCATCCCAACCCCTCTTATAAATTTGGGAGGGTGCAAAAGTTTTTTAAATTAAAATTAAAATTTTACCCCCCCCATCCTCTTCTTGTAATTTTGGAAGGGTGGGATTGCAAACAATCAGTATGGGATAATCACATATTGTTGTATCCGTATCCCATCGTCCGTATCCGTATATGGTTGTATTATATTTGTATGTGTATTTCTACCGTATTTGTTATGTATATTTAATGGCTATTGATTTTTTTTGGGGTGGTGGTGGAATTTTTTTTGAAATGAATTGGACGGCTCTTGATTTTTGTGGTTTGTGTGTGGTGAGGGACACACACTATTGAAGAAAAGAACACCAAGCCTAATGTATTCCGATGAAGGGGAATCACAAACAAGCATGAGAAAGGGGTATTAAGCCCATGCAAAGAGATGACCTCTTGTACTACTCTACCAACAAGTGCGATGACTAACCATATGGGTTATGTCATCTTCTGGAGGGCTGTCCAATGTAGATGTCCATTAGTTTGGCTACAAACCATCTAAGCTATACTATGCACTTTCTTCAACACTCCCACTTTGTTTGTTGCCAAATAGTATTAAACCCATCTCCTTACAAAGAGCTTCATGTCGAGGCTTCCCAAGCAATTTGGTAAGCACATCCGCCACCAATCTTGCCTTGTAGCGCACAATGTTGCTCACTACATCTCTCTTGGTGCAAAACACCCACTTGCATCCAACACTTGCATGATCAGGAGGAAGCAAAGAAAGTTCCCATGTATCTTTGGTCATAAGTGAGGCATATTCCTCTTGCATGGCTTGCTCTCACTTGCTTGCATCCGAGCTCTTCATGGCTTCCCCAACATTGCATGGATCTCTTGCATACGCTACATTAGCATGCTCCACTTGTTTTTGAGGTAAAATATGGTTCTTCTACCATTCTCCAAGTGGCTTGCGCTTCCTTGTAGGATATCTTGGCTCTTTAGAAACATCTCTTTCTCCATCATCTTCGCTTGGTGCCCAACTGGAGGATGTCGTAGACTTCTCCTTGGGTATTGGTGGTGTCTCCTCTTGGCCTCCATCCTTTTTTGGCAAAGCTTGGATGGTTGGAGATTTGTCCACCTCAAGCTCTAGTCCTCCATTGCTCCCACTTGGCCACTTGGACACATCTCCAAAGTCATAGACCTCCCTTGCTTCTCCTCAATGAAGGTGACATTTCGATTCTTGATGATCTTCTTTGACTCCAAACACATAAACCGGTAGGCTTTGGAGCCCTCACAATAGCTCAAAAACAAGCACTTGGTGCCCTTTGCATCAAGCTTGGAGCGCTTTGGGCTCAAATCCAAGGCATAAGCAATGCATCCACACTAGAAGAAAACGGGTATTTTATGACTGCAAAAATATGACTGAGGATGACTGGCAACTAGTTGCAGTCATATTTTGGAAGGCCAACATCTTGGAGAAAAATATGACTGCAAATATGACTGCTAGTCATTTTTGGGCCTTACACTTTACACGTGTATACTATACGACCATTGGGAATACCAAAATACTTCATAGGGAACGTAGAGAACATGTTTGGAGAACATTGAATCATATTCCAAGTCATATTTCCATGGTAGTGACATTTTGTTTTGTTTTGGGCAATCCAAAAAAATTACGGGCAATTCCAAAAAAAATATGGGCAAACCATTGTTTAGGATTTTGAAATCATACTCACCTATTTTTTAGGATTTTGAAACCTAGTCACCATTTTTTTAGGGTTTTAAAATCCTAGCCGCCATTTTTTAGAATCTTGAAACCCTAGCCGCCACTTCTTTGGGCCCTTCTTCCTTGCCTTTTGTTGTCTCTTAGCTCATACTTGTTATTGCTTCTTATTTTTGCTTCTTAGTTGTTGCCTTTTGTTGCATCTTAACTCTTGCTTCTTGCCCCTTTTAGTTCTAATCATGCTTCTTGTTTTTTGTTGCTGTATCTAAGTTCTTTCTTTCTCTAACATTTTAACTCTTTCTTCTTCTTAATTCTTGTTTTTAGTTTCCTCTTGTTGCTTTTAAATTCTTGCTTCTTGTTTCTTCTTGTTGCATCTTAACTCTTGTTTTTTGTTGATTCTTGTTGATTCTTGTTATTTCTTGTTGATTCTTGTTGTTTCTTGTTGTGTCTTAGTTGTTGCTTCTTGTTTCTTGTTGCATCTTAATTCTTGCTTGTTGTTTATCTCTATGTACTTGTCCCTTTTTTCTTCTTGTTTTCTCCACCATTCTTATTCTTCCTACCCTAAACTTGAGCTACATATTTTGTGTTGTAAGCCTTTGAAGGTTGAGCTTTGTCGTTCATTCACTAAAAATTAACCTTCCATTTCTTTAATTATATATGCAGGCATCAAAAGTTGAAACAAAGTCATTGGAGGCTACTTGCAACTCAATAGAGCCATCTTCACATTATTGTAAGGAATATAAATCTTATTGGATTTTGTGAATAATTCATTGTGGTATATATATTTTGTATTGGTGACTAATAAATGTCAATGAAGAGAGTTGCTTTCCTTCTTACATTCTCCCTTTCCAATATGATTATCTCTTGTATATCTCTAAAATCATATGTATTTATTTTTAACTACATGGAGTCTTTTATTCAATTGTTAAATATCTTGATGTATAATTGTAATGTATCATGTCCATTTAAAATGCATAGAAGATGTGATTGTAATTTGTTATTGAAGCTAATTTGAAACTCAATCATTCCAATCACAGACTACAAATTAAAAAAATTTGATCCTCTATCATCTTGAATATCACTTACTTGAGTTATATTTCATAATATACATTGACCAAAATATAACTAGTTATAGTCATATAATGCTCATAGTTATGCATGTCAAAATATGACTTTGTATTTTCCAAAATATGACTGCAATTAGTCATAAACTACCAATGACATCTATATGAACTACTACATCAACCAAAATATGACTCATAAGAGTCATATTTCACATTAGTAAAATATGACTCACAAGAGTCGTATTCCACATCATTCAAAAATATGACTAACAAAAGTCATATTCCACATCTACAAAAATTATGACTATACAAAGTTATATGCCACATTAACCAAAATATGACTAACCGCAGTCATATTCCATGTCAACCAAAATATAACTGACCGTAGTCATATGCCACATTAGCCAAAATATAACTGACCACAATCATATTCCACGTAAGCCAAAATATGATTGATCGCAGTCATATTCCACGTGAGCCAAAACATGACTGACCGCAGTCATATTCCACGTCAGCCAAAATATGACTGACTATAGTCATATTCCATGTCAGCCAAAAAAATGACTATATGGAGTCACATGCCACATAGGATTTATTTTTGTTTGCCCAGGCAACTAAAAAAAAAGTCAAGTCTTCAAAGATAGTAAAAGTATATGCCTTGTTGTCAAAATACGGCTAATTATGGATAATTATATCCCCCCCAAAATATGACTACCAATATGACTGATGTCCGAAAGTGACTCGTCAGTAATGACTCATGTCAGTCATGTTGAAGTCATCTACAGTGATTTCTGCAGCCAGTCATATTTTTCAATTTTATGACTCATTGCAGTCATAAAACACTAGTTTTGTTGTAGTGCCAAAAATGCGCATGTGACTAAGATTTGGCCTCCTCCCACTCCATACTTCTTGCGGTGTTACAGATATTATTGCTATTGTGGGACACCTATTGCGTGTGTAAGCTGCATTCGATATAGCCTCCGTCCAAAGATCATATGTGAGGCCTTAGGCATACAACATGGCTCGCACCATCTCCACAAGTGTGCGGTTGGCACGCTCTACCACACCATTTTGCTGTGGAGTATAAGGGGTCGATGTTTGATGTTGAATGCCATGGTCTCTCATAAAAGTCTCAAAGACCTTGGACATATATTTTCCTCTATTGTCCGATCTCAACATCTTCACCTTTTGCCCCGATTCATTTTCCACAAGGGCCTTCCATGCATTGAACCTCTCAAACACATCACTTTTGCACTTAAGCATGAACACCCAAATCTTCATCGAGAGATCATCAATAAAAGTCAAGAAATACCTTCCGCCGCCCATAGAAGTAGTCTTCATAGGGCCGCATACATCGGAGTGCACAATCTCCAACACGTTAGAACATCAACTTCGTGACAATGTTCCTTCCCTTCATGGGGAAGACAAAGCAATTTTGTTGATGCTCTCGAGATCCATTCTCCAAGAGAATAACTAGCCGTTGGTGATGGTCAACAAGGGCTTCTTTGAGGGTGCTTTTGCAGAGATTGTTGGTCTAGTTGATATGGAGGAGGATGGAGCTTGGGGAGTGGAAATAGATATTGTTGAGCTAGAGGAGGATCTGAATGGAGATGGGGTGATTGTTGTCGATGAAGAGGACAGAGGTATAAAACGACACTTTTTTTTTGTGTACAAACACAGCAACTTATTAAATTTATGGAGAATTTCCTGTATTTTAGATTTGCTTCACTCCACGTTTATACTTCCATCTCCGTGCGTCTTGATCAGATGAGGAGGAGGAGCAAGGATGGGAAATGGAGGATTTGGAAATACCAGCTGACGCGAATGTGCCAGAGATTGCACCCAAAGCTGCCTACTTTGTCACTCCTATTGTGGGAGTTCCAAAAAGCCAAAGTTGGATTCAAAATTCGTCTCTTGTTGGAGAACGTGCAGCTGCAGGCTCTTTTGATTCAGCAATGAGACTGCTGAATTGCCAACTTGGAATAAAAAACTTCTCACCTAGAATAATATTTTCTTAGACCTCAATCTTGCTAGTCAGTCTCTTCTGCCTACTCTAGTATTTGTACCAGTTCTGCCTCAATTTTTGGAGCGAGGATGGACTGATAGTTTTCCCATCAACGCAAAAGGATCACCTGTTGTTTTGACCAAGCTTTCTTCCCTTGAAGAGAAGCTCAAGGTTGCATACACAACTGCCATAAGGGGCAAGTTCACAGAAGCCCTTCGGTATGTATTCGGACTCAAATTTTCGTATATTACAATTATTCGCGGATTTTGTAATTGTTTTGCCTTAAAAGAGTTCTTTGCATGATCATCGATTTAACCGGGCTTATCTAATTATGAGGTGAATCTTTAGGTTGTTCCTTGATATTCTGCATAGAATCCCAGTTGTAATAGTGGACTCGCGGTAGGAAGTGGACAAGGTGAAAGAGCTTCTTAGGATTGCCAAGGACTATACCTTGGCACTTCCAATCGAAATGAAGAGGAAAGAACCAACATTGAAAGATGATTTACAATGCCAATCTGAGCTCTCTGCATACTTTACTCATTGCCAATTGCAACCCACTCATTTGAAATTGAGTCTGCAGTCGGCTATGCCGATATGTTTTACTACAACACTGCTGCGTCAATTGCACTAAGACTACTGGAGCTAAACGTGTTTCCACCGGTGGCCAGCAAAGCGCGCCAGGTTAAACCCTGTACTAGTGCCGAAATGGAGACTTTTATCATCACATCAATTGGGATGAGAAATTCTAGGGGTTAAGAAAATCTTATTAGCTCTTAATTGCCAAATACTTGAATCACCACTATTGTACAATTGCGAAGAGTACTTCCACACTTAAGAAGTTGTCTTTTCTTCCATTGATTTGTTATTTCTACGTTCATAATCTTTTTTCTTTTGCAGGTGTTGCAAGTGTATGAAAAGAATCCAAGGGATGAGATGAAGCTGAACTACGATCCCCAAAATCCTTTTGTCATCTATGGGGCTACATATAGTTCAATTTACCATGCCAGCAGGGATATTTCATGTCCATATTGCAAAGCACGTTTCGTTTCAGAAATTGCAAACAAACTGTGCCCGGTTTGTGATCTTGCTGTGGTTGGGGCCGATGCCTCAGGCCTGCTTTGCTCAACATCGCAGATGCGGTAACTTCGGAGTCGTAATAAAGAATAGAGGAGTATAAGTAGGTCACACCTCTGTTGAGTCTGTAGATGTGCTTTGAGAACGGTTTTGAAGAGAGTTGCAATGACGCTTAGGTCTTCGTTGCATTCTAACAAATTTCTTAGAATAGACAAAAGCGAGCTAAGCGTGGAAAAAAGAAGGCATAAGTTAGCAATAATAATTTTTGACATTAATTAAGGGCCTTCATTGTGAGTAGGCAGGGTCCACCAAAAAAAAGTAAAAAACTCTTCCCGTTCTTTAGCACTTGCAATAGATTCATCTTCCCTGGCTGGAGTTGTGGGACAGAGCGTTTGCGGGGCTCGTGGGACAGAGCGCTCCGAGGGTTGCAGAAGGTACGGAATGCTCGGCATGAACATGCGGCTGTGAAGCAGAGTGTGTTGAGTCCGATGTTCTGGAATTTTCATTAACATACCAATTTCTTTACGCGGTTTCTCAAACTGCGGCTACCACTCCGAATTCTGAAATAAGCTATTGTTGCAATTCAAGAGCCATGTTCAATTTATGTGTCTTTCTGGAGTTTCTCTGCTAAATTAGCTAGAGGTTGTTCAGAGAGCATTGATCGAACAGGGTGTGAGGTGGAACGCGGCGATGGAGATCCGTGAAGAATAACAACGATGGCTAAATCAATGTGTTTGGGATTGTCTTAGGATTTGGTTCGTGTTTTTTTGGGATGTGAGAGTTTTGGTGATATTGTAGTTGGCCATGTGTGTGGACAATCTGTGACGTGTTTTTGTAACTAATATGTTGAGATTGGATGTTTCCAAGTCGTGGAAGGGTCTAGCTCGAAGATTGGAATGCATGGATACGCAAAGTGCCACTTTGTTGCCATCGATATCTTCACGGGGAAGAAGCTTGAAGACATCGTGCTTCTTCTCACATTTGTGATGTGAGTGAATTATGACATATTAGGAATTTTTCTGGTGTGTTTTTGTTCGTGGTTTGTGGTAGGTGCTTGGTCTCTATACTCAAGGAGCTTGGAATTTATAGGATGACTTTTAGTCCGACTTCTTTTCCTTTTTCTATTTCAACAGGTTCCTAAGGTGGTACTCATCGATTATCAGCTCATCGACGTGTTCAACAATGGATTTGTGAGTGACTTCTCTTGGGTCTCTAAAAAGCAATGTCATTGTTGTTAGGTTTTCCCCCCTTTCTTTATACACCACTTCTATCTTTATGTCAATTCTCATGTTGTGAGCTGTGTATGAGGTGTGTTGTCGAAGAAGATGTTTCTTTAAATGTTTGTATACACATCGCTTCTCTTGAGCTTGCTATTGTGATACGGCTGCGTTTCCTTTATTTATGAAGGTGGAGGATGGTAATTGGTTGGTTCTTGCATACAAATAAGTCTCCTTAGCAATAGCGATGAAACTAAAGACAACTTGATGCCTGAGAAATTGATTCACTACAACGCGCATTGGGATTTTTCTTGGAGGTTAAGGTTTGTTGTTTGATAAGCAAGTAATTATTTTAAGCTACATTCTCCTCTTGCAGGTTAAGATTTGTTCTTTAATCCTCTTGAAGGTTAATTACTTCTTTAACAAAGAATTGTACATCATCCGCTTGGAGGTTAAGATTTGTTCTTTGTTGACATTGCGTTGAGGTTTGTTTTTCCCTAGAGCAAGCGGACAATGTAGCTTGAAATATTCTGTAGTCCTCTATGGTAGTACCAAATAGTCTCAAATATAGCAGAAGGACGTTGCATACCTTTGTGACTGAACGGAAGCTTCAGACTATGAAAACCTGGCTTAGGATATCAATTTGCATATTATTTATCAAGGTTTGATCTTATTATGAAGTTGAAATCAAGGTCTTTAGTGTAAGGAGAAATGTTTAGTTGATGGTTGACAATTCATCTTGGTTTCTATTTTGAGTCTTTTTCAACACTGGAGTAGGTTTTTTCGGCTGGGTGTTTGTTGGCAATTTGTAGAGGATACCCATGTTTACAAATATGAATTATTTGGATGCAATATAAACAAGATATTACTTGTTGATATTTAAATGAGAAGGGTGCCAACCGAAAGCTGGTGAGACGAGTGGGGGGAATTCTTGGTATTGGAACCATGGAGAAGTTGGAGAACCCTGTGGGTCACCGAGTCTAAACTTTGGTTAGAAGTTGTCCTGTTAGCCACCCCAAAGAAAAAATGTGTTTGAATCTAATAGATTCAAAACAACTCGTCTGTAAGGACCCTGACAAGAATAAGAAAATATTCACCTTCGATCATGTGGTCGAAGCTAATATTTCACATGTTTGTTATACACTTCTGATTTTTTTTTTAATATTGATTTGTAAGTGTAGGCCTTTAAATTGCTAATGGATGTAGGTTGTCTTGTTTGTAGGAGAGTCTTTTTAGAGTGGTAGGGGTGCCACTGGTGGAGAATTGCATGGCCAGCTACAACAGCT
The DNA here is from genome assembly GCA_951230915.1 of Antitrichia curtipendula. Classification (NCBI taxonomy): domain Eukaryota; kingdom Viridiplantae; phylum Streptophyta; class Bryopsida; order Hypnales; family Leucodontaceae; genus Antitrichia; species Antitrichia curtipendula. The sequence goes on from OX579641.1 coordinate 2,356,212, forward strand.
CTTTGTTTGCCTACGGCTAGGTTAAGGATTTATTAGTGGCTAAAGATTTTAGTTGTTGTGTTTCATTTTTGAATTTTGACTTAATTACGTGTGGTTGTTGCAGAGTGGAAGCGGAAAGACTCACACAATGTTTGAGAACATCCATGGACCACATAATTGGGGCATGATTCCTTGAATATTTGATTACTTTTTCAAATTGGTACCTTTTCTACTTGAATGATGAGTCTTTTGACAACCACATCCGTGCCCTAAATGTATGAGACATGTGAAGATTCAATAGGGAGGGAACTGAGGATGAGATGGTGTTCATTGAATTGTGTAGGCGAAAGAATAATATAAGGAGAAGAACTTGACGTTTTTGACTACGTAATCTTTCTTGAAAATCTACAACGAGCAAATTATTGATTTACTACGGCCTACTTCTATCAACTTGTATAAACAGCTTGTACAAATAGGCAGGCATTTGGAAGGTTTGATCGAGAAGGTGGTGAATAGTATTGAAGATGTGATTCAGTTGTTTAGCCAAGTTGCTCCCACCACCCTTTTTATTGCCCAAAGTAGTGTTTATTGAATTTATAATTGTTTTTGTTTATCCAGAAGTGCTCATGCAATCCAATGTTATCTTTTGTAGAGATTGACGGCCAAGAAAGTGTCGGCCACAAACTTAAATGTGGACTCTAGCCACTCTCATGTTATGTTCAGATGCATCATCCAAAGCAAATCAGATCACCATAACTCAGAGGTCAACTGTGTGCGTTTTTTGAATCTTGTTGACCTTGCAAGTTGTGAAAAGCATATTTAACAACTCCCAATTTTTTGCGTCAATTTTATTTTTTGATTGAAAGCATTGTATTTCTAATGAAATGACGTATGATTTTAAGTTAAAGGACTTTGGAGTTGAAGGCAAGCAAGCGAAAAAATTTGCTTTTATCAACTTATCTCTATTCGTCCTTGAGTAAGTTTGGATGCTGACATTGAGAGGAGACTTTGTGACTTGAGTTAGTAATAGTACCGCTGTTTTATTCGCAAAAATAATGTGATTATTGTTGTAATAAATACAATAACACCCTTCAAACTCTACAATTTATGAAACAGATTAAAATTGTCCGGAATACAGTGCATCTTATTAATGTGATTATTGTCAGATTCATAATAATCACATTATCCTTACAAACAAAACAAACAAAACAACAGTGCCACTCCTAACTCAAGTCACAAAGTCTCCCTTCAATGTCAAGCATCCAAACTTATCCAAGGGCGGACAGAGATAGGTTAATATAAGCAACTTCTTTCGCTTGCTTGCCTCTAGCTCTAGAGTCATTTCACATAAAATCATGCAACATTTCATAAAAAATACAATGCTTTCAACCAAAAGATCTTTTTGGAGCAAAAGCATTTGGAGGTTGTTAAACATACCTATCACAACCTACAAGGTCAACAAGGTCCAAAAATCGCACACAGTTGACCTTAAAGTCATGGTAATCTAATTTACTTTGAATGATGCATCTGAACACAACAAGAAAGCGGCTACAGTCACTCTCTCTCTCGTCCATTGAAAAACAACGATGTACATACTGCTGTCGCTTGCTCTCTCGTCCACTAAGAAACAATTAAATATTGCAGTGAATGGCCAATTATATATCGGAATACATGAGAAAGTCGATGAGCTCTTAGAGCTGTGCACTAACGGTTGGCAAGTACAAGCAACAAAACACATTGCGGGTGTGATATTTACCTAACGTAGAGCCTCCATGTCAAGGCGATGCCAACAATCCTTTTGGTCAATCTCTTTAGCTGATCCCATCGATATTTCGGTGTTCCCACACTCGATAGCCAAGTTAAAGCGAGTTCGCTCATCCTTGACAAAGTGCAAAGCAACCTCCGGGAAACCTCTCTGCTGCAAATATGCAATAATGGACTGCCCACAGAGTTGCAAGCTTTGGATCATTAGTAACACCTACAAAGCAAGAACCAGTTTCTTGATCGCAACTAATAATTGGGGAATAAAAGCTAGTGGAGGCATTCAAGCCAGTGAAGATACTTAAAGAAGGGAAAATTGCATTTAAACCAATCATTCACTTGTCACGAGCCCTACATGTGGGTACCATATTGAAGAAATACAATGCAAATCGCTTACCTGGTCAAACTTGTGCTGTACAAGTGCTAGCTTGACTGTGTACTTGGTAGCGTCGATTTAGATAACCCGATTCTTGCCATCCCGGTGCAAGCAATAAATTGAATTTCCGCTAACTTTCCTGATGTACACCGGAACATGTAAAGTTCGGATTATCCCACTGTCTCCATTCGGCAAGCAGCACTTGATGTGGTTGACTGTGGTATAAATGAAAACACCAAACTCATCGCACGCCCCGCTTTTCACATGAACAGTCTCATGAACTGCGCACTCCTGCACAAGCTTCTTGGTGGCCACAACTGTGGCATGTTTACTAAGCAGTGCAACATGCTCCATGTCACTTGACCAAACGACATACTTCACAAAGGGAGTGCCGACTTCTCCCAGTGTGGCGCGTTGCTGCAGATCGAAAAGCACAACTTTGTCCTCTGACCTACAAAGCAAGTTTCCAGTTCCTCCATAAAAGATGACATCCGTGCTTGGAGATGGGAGAGTGACTTTCTTGGTCACTTCGTTTCTCAAATTCTTAATAAGAACCTATAGAATCAGACCAAAAAATTTCAGTGTTCATTTAGGATGACTGATGTAGGCGTCTAATCTTCTTGAGAATAAGTGAAATTCGTACTTCTTAGATGACGACTAGAATCCCCAAGAACTCGAGTTTCTCGATGAAACTGTCATCTCGTGCAGGACAGTCATGAGGATATCTTGAAAGATGCAACATTGCACACATAGACTTCCTGTGCTGCACTCACTACAGCAATCTCAATTTCTAGAAGCAATATTAAACTAACTCAAATATTCCTTGTTTTAGCATTGGAGTGTAAGATAATTACCTGGTTTGGTTTTTTGTCAAGTACAGCAAATCGGTTTCGCGCTACAAAAACTGCAGATGAACCTATCCCACGCTTTGACTTCTGAGCCGCCTCACTCCCACCAGAACTCTCCTCGGGGATAAGGTAGAGTCGTAAGAACCACCATCAACATCCGTACAGAGCAAGACATCATTTTCTGCTGGATTGTAGGAGAGGGTCTGAGGTCCCTGGTTCAGTCCCATGGCACCTGCTCGCCAAATAGAAATAAGAGCATTGTCCTTTGCGGCAGCAAAATCGTAAGTGCGGAAATAGCGCTCCTTCACATAGCACAGGGTGCCTCCTTCAACGGCAAAAGCAGACCTCTCTCTCTCCAACTTGAAGACGATCATTCCACTGTCACGACCAGCTGCAAGAAGATTCATGTCTGGATTAGCCGAAAGAATCCAGAACCGATCATGTTGCAAAGCCAAGTACGTGAACATGTGAGCGCACTTCTGAACCTCGTAGTGCAACTGCTTAATTAGTTTACTTACTTTAAGTGCACATAATGAGCATATACGTTAATGTGCAGTAATGATCAGCGGACCGGGTCTGTGGAGAACTCGGATCATCCCGCATCAACCGTTCCAGAGTCTCAAATCTGCAGGTAAATATGAAACCATTTATTAATTGAAGCCCAAGGAGACCTTCACAATTTTCATTAATTAAATGAGTTGATATATTTTATACATGTCAACGTGACCATGCAGAGTATCCACCTCCCATGCCTTGGTGTCTGCACAGCGTTCGCAGCGAATTCAAATTAGAGGGAGTCTACATCCGTGTGGACATAGTGAAAATAATCCTTCCGCATTAGAAGGGCTCGATGTTCAACAAAGAGAATCGAAAAAACAATCTATCCATCAATGGATTGACAAGAAATGAGCACTTCAGGCAAGCCAGGTACCATTCATTCTCCACAATTTCACTTGACGATCATCCGCTCCAGATACAATAAGTGGCAAGCTGGGATGGAACGATGCCCAGTTGACACCCTTGTCGCGGCCTTCAAGCACATACTTCAGTATAGAGTCACCTCCTCCAAAAAGATCGGCGTCCATCTGCGTGAGACGAAGCATATCTTCACCTGGAGTCACGGACTTCTTCTTCAATGCTCCAATATCCCACACTTGTACAGTCTGATCCAATGATGCAAACACCACTAAATCCTCTTTAATGTGAAACGAGGCGCACACCACGTAGTGGTTGTGACCTGTGAGTACAGAGATGCAAGTGCATGATTGCCAGTTCCAGATACGGATGGTCTGATCATCACTTGCACTCACAATCCGCGGGCTTTCGTGATGAAATTGCACTGTCCGGATGTAGTCGAGGTGGCCCAACAAAGTGAACAAACAGCGCCGCATCTTGTAGTTCCACACTTTGGTTTTATAATCATCACCTGTAGACATCCCAAGCAGGTTGAAAACCATGATTCTACAATTCAAAAATTATCAGACCCATTCAGGACCCAAAAGAATTTCCCTGGGAGGGTACTCACTTTACACAAGAGTCCCAACAAGACATACAAACTCTCACTGCTTTGAAGATCAATTCTTCAATACACTAGTTTCCAACAAATCATCAGCTCCATCGCGAATAAAATACGAACTCTAACGCGAAACCACAGCGATTACTGACAAGAAATTCCCTGACGTTCGCAATCATCGCCGAGATCTAGCCTCGAATGAGAAATCTTCGAAATCTATGAAAACGCAGAGGTCAAATGAGAAGATGTGGTGACAAATACAGTGATTACACCAAAAACTGATGCATTCCAAAATGCCGATAGGCACCAGAGCACTCCAAAACAGTACAAAAACTCGAACCCTAACCTCCAGAGACAAACAGAGGCTGCGATGTGTGACGATGGACGCCCCGCACAGGTCCATCCTGCTCGTCAAATCGGTCGATGAGTGTGCCCATTCTGTAGTCCCAAAACTGAATAATACCGCTGTGCAAGCTGGCCAGGATCCATGGCCGGTGCGGGTGAAAGCTCAGGCCCTTCACTCGATTACTCTTCGTCTCGAACTTGGTCAACATTGTGCCTGAGGAGATTTCAAATCTCTGGCAGATTCAAGACAGTACAGAAGCAGAAATTCTTACACAGAGTGTCCAACCAAATCCCTGCCAATACTTCTCTCAGAGAAACAGTGAGAAAGAGAGGCCAAGCTCGCGTTTTTTTCGAATCCACCAAATCGAATTCCGTGTGTAAGATCTCGAACTACCAGTGCATCTCGCAACCCGACCGCAGCGTGAGGGAGCTCCTCCGAAGTGCTTGAATCGGTTTTCGACAAGCAATGCACACCCGCGACTAACCTTATTCAGCCAGGGGCATTGTTCAATTTCTTTCGTTCCCAAAATATGAGGTATTCATTCATCGATTTCCAGAGTTTCATCCGTTTTCTACTCGCATTTCTGTCCAACCAGACATCGATTGGGGCTTTCACAGCAGTGATCTCAGAACAGATTCAGGGTTTTTAGCCAAATGTTCATTTTTGGAAGATTTTTAAAATTTTATACAAAGAGCATGAAAAAATTAAGTAAGAAATGAGCGAAATTTAGCCAGTTTTAGGATCATTACACAGCACCTTATGACACATTTGTAGCACCAACTACAAGTAAGCTACCTTACCTCCAGGAGTGCAATGTTGGGTAAGCAACCTATGGTAGGTAGAACCGTAGAAGGACCCAAGACCGTCAAAATAAGTAATTTAGCATAGTTGATGGCACCTTTCCTAAGATTAATATTTAGTAGTATCAACAAGTGAAAATCACAAATATTCAAAAAAGAAAAGAGTTTTAGGATGTCGTATGTAGTTTCTATGTTTTTTTAAAGTGCCAATTGTCTAGACCACCGAAACTATCCCATAGCTGTATCCAAATCTGAATTCTTCAAAAAAAAAAAAACATCAAATTAGAGTGAAGAATGTATCCTTTACATGAGTCAACCAATAAAAAATTAGCACTTGGCAGACACAATAACCAAAGTCTAGGGACACAATTAGGTGCAGATTAGGGTACAAGACACAGAACATAAACACGAATATTAAATGTTTTTATCTTGAACCCATAGCAACATTTTTTGGTCTTCAATACTTTAAAAATTGTCTTGGAAGGACATTTCAATGACTCAAAACTATCACAAATTTTCAAAAGTATCCAATGAGAGGTGAGTTCTTTGAAGCAACAAATGAGAGTTGCAACAATTCATACATCAAAGGGGTTCATTCAAGGTGAATTTAGTGTTATATTTAGTATTTTAAGCTACCTTATTTTTCCAACTTTCACAATACATATTTTTGGAGCACCAAGAAAATTGGAAAAATAACACTTGAATGAGTTGCATTTATCTTGAGTTTGCTATTAATCTCATCAAATATTTTTGGTCATTTGACATTTGAGGTAGTGGGATTACTAAAGATGTTCTATATATAAGTGTTGTTATTTTAAATGGGGCATGCACTATATACACTACAAAAGTCATAGCAAGTAAAAGATTAGTTTCTGATAGATGTAAAATTACTATGATCATTGGAAGAGCATTGAGGAAAAACTTGAATAGACATGAGAATATCTTAATTTAAACTTTGAATGAGTAAAAATAAATACATTCAAAAGTAAGCTAAATGACAAGAATTATAAAGGATTTTGGCAAATCATAGGCAAATGGTATAGCAAAAGTGTCAAACCATTTGCACAATGTTCCTTTCTTGATCTCTAAAGTTAAAAAGCATTATACCTTTTCTTAGTGATGTAGAATGACATTTTTTGAATACACCAAAATCCATAATTATACCTTATGAAATTTTGTATTGGTGCATAAGAATTTTCAATCACTTACAAGAGACCAGAGTTTTCTCCACCCAAAAATCATATTTTTTTTAATGGCATTACAAATTTGTGAAAAATGAAATTATAATGCTTTTCAAATGAGCACAAACTTAAAGAAGATTACTTACATGAACCATATTTTGGCCACTCCAACACCTATCCTACAACCCAAAAATATAGCATTTGACCAAAACCACCAAAACTTTTCCATGGAATGGATTATAAATTACATCCACAAATCTCACATTTTTCCTTTTTGACAATTCAACCCAAACATTTTGCATCTTGAAATGTGCCACAATTATTCCAAAAACAAACCAATATCCAGTAAGATCATTTGCAATCTAATTTGGATTTTTGTACATTTTGAGAATTCCATTGCTTCTCACATCACTACTAATAGGATTACTATTCAATCCTAATTAAATAGTGGATCACAATAATCAATGAAGAACTTATAAGAAATGACCAATTATGTAATTTGGCACAACATTGAGGATACATTCACTACACTATATTGCTCAGAGCAGGGTAGACAATTCATGTTCTAAATTGGAGTACTTGCAAAAAGTGGACCTAGACAAATATTGATCATATATATTTTGGGGAGAGATATTGATCATATTTTTGGCACATGTATAATCTCCATTTGCTACTCAGTTTTTGATCATTTTACTCAGTGAGAAAACCACAAGTTATGTTGGTTTTTGCCAAGACAAGTATCAAAGAAGGAAATTTTCATTGCATTGGGGTACGAATTTTGCAGTAGGTTACAGTTCACAATTTTGAACAATTTTATATATCTATGTGTGTATTTGAAGTACAATTTCTAAACTAATTTAACCCCTAAAGGACTGAGGCCTTTTCCCATAAAGAAACATTTAAAATTGTCACTTCTATAGCAAAGAGTAAAAAAATTTGAAGACTAATTTTTTTGGCACATTTAACTATAGGATCTTACACCTAACTAGTCTAAAAGTGTGTGGAAAAAATTTCACAAATTTTAACCACACAAATTGCAAGATATCTGTTTTAAAGTAAAAAAACAAGTTTTTGAGCACATTGTACGATTAGATTATTTAACTGTGAATCTTCTTAACTTTATTTTTTTGTATTTTTGAAAAAAATATAAACGTAAAATTTAGGTTGTTTCTTACAACATGACAACCATGGGAATTGAAAAATGTCAATTCCATATACAAATTTCTAATAATTTAGCATTTTGAATCATTCTCTATCTCTTTCTACTTACTATTTTTTCCTATATGTTCTACAAGTCCAAATGATTTGAAAATCTTCAAGCATGGAGCAAACTTGCTTTGAAGAATAAATACAAAGAATAACCACCATTTTGGACATTTTTTCATACAAATGTGACCATTTGAAGCACAAATGCTTGATTTGTTGTAGGGTTAAAAAAAGATACTTGTCAACTCAAACACTAACATCTTGCAATCTACATCTTGCACCAACTTACTACATCTTTCTAAAATTATTCCACATATTGAACCAACTTATTACAAGATCCTACGGTTAATTAGATGTGTCCTAAAATGTTTTTAAAAAGTTGGTACTTGAACTAAAAATGCAAGTTTTAGAGTGTTTTTGGTGAAAATATAATAGAAAATCTTTAGAGGTTAAAGACCAAAAGATTTATAGAAAACCAATATAAAAAGAGAACCTTGTTTCAAATCCATTCCAACAAATTTTATTCAAAAAATGATCACCGGGATCAATTTGTAAGATAAAATTATAAGATTGTTTCTTTTAATTTACTCCAAGGGACACCTTCTAAGGTCATATCTTAGCAATACTTTCTAGAATCACTTTTTAAGGTTATTTGCTAGGGACAACTCTTAATGTCATTCACTTCCTAAGGTCAATTCATTGGGTCTTTTCTTAGTCAATTCTTTTGGTCTAGTACTCATAAGTCAAGTGAAGTCAACACCTATAATCATCTCCTAAGGCTCGTCGTTAGGGTCATGTCTTAGTGACTCATGTCGACACCTCCTAGAATTAATGTTATGATATCCAAATTAAAACAGTCAAACCAAGGTAACAAAAAAAAATCAATTTTTAAAAATCATAGAAAATATTTATGTCTAATATATAAAAAGCTTAATAACCTTGATTCATTCCACTTCAATTGATGATGTAAAAAGGATTCAAAGAATCTAAGAATCCTTCCAAGAAAGTAATGTGTAAGTTTGGTTGTAGAATTTGATTTTTATATTTTTAAAGAAACAAATCCATGGGATTTAGATTGTTTGCTATAACAATCTAGCCAAGCTTTGGGAATTTAGGACTGACATGTTTCAGTTCCATCTTAAGGAAATCATTAAAGAAAATTTAGGGCTTGTAGAAGGCTGTTTGATTTTTGGTAGCAATGCAAATTTTAAAAAATTTAAAAAAATTTAAAAAAAATTAATTTATAAAATCATATAAAATTATTTTTAAAATTATTTTGCCACAATACTTGAAGTAATATATAAAAATATTAAAAATATTTTTTTAATCCTTTTTTTTAGAAATATTATTTTTTATTCCTACTTTTGCTATATTTGCACTATTGCCAAAAGTCAAATGGCCCTTTATAGGCCCCAATTTTCTTTTAATATAACAATAAAAAGATTAAATTTTTTTTTGTGAACTTCCAATCTAATTTTTAATACAAGAAAAATTAATATGAAAATACTTAATTCAAGAAACATAACAACCTAATAGTTTGGAAGGTACAACTTTGTATGGCAAGGTACAAAACAAAATGGGTTTATTTTTACTTTAGATGTTGATATCTTCCGATCTTATAGTTAGATTTTATGAAATTTCTTCTACATATGTACATATTAGTCTAGTACAAAATCCAACTATTGGATATGCAATAAACAATTTTTTTTTTTCATTTTTGTTCTTTGCACTAGAAAATATGGTTTAAGAGTGTTCTTTTTATAAAAGATAGTTATAGAACTATAAAAATTAAATTTAAATTCCTTCAATCTAAAAAATGTTGTAATTATAAATATGACATCAATTTTTTTTTTAAAAGCATAAACTCAATCACAATCAAATAGGAAGAAAATCAAGCAAATGAATAAATAACTTTATACCTCTCTCAAAAGGCTTTCAATGAATGTAAGCTCATTTTCTATGTCCCAAATATGTGTATAAAAATGAAATAAAAAATCTTCTTCCTTTTCAAGATATAATTTAGCTACTATGACCATTTATTAATTTTTATTTGCTCAATTTTTGCTCGAAACTTGCAATAAACTTATAGAATTGTTGACGTCACTTTTTACACGCATCAATTGCCTCAAGATTTTACAAACTGATAAGTTATATGCAATTTTGTGTTAGTCAAGCCATAAGTAATTTGTGATGCCAAGTTTTTGAATTTTAGCCCTTTTATCTAGATTTTTTCACTTAAGCAAATAAAAATATTCCGGGCAATAAATAAATTATTGTAGAACATTTTATAGTTAATAAACTTTAAACCTTATTACCTTGTAAAAGGATCATTTATTCCTTGTTAGATAGTTCATAGTTGAATTTAAGCAAGTACCTATTTTCATATTTTAGTGAGATTTTTGGAACTTTTTTTGGAATGAGAGATTGTATCACCTTTCTCTCTCTTTATATGTTACCAATGGTTACCCCAATAGCCATAATTATGATGCCCAAACAAAAAAAATTGCTTGGAGCTCAAGCAACTAAATACAAAAAGAAGATTCAAGAATTCTTTAAGAAAATTTTAAAAAAATCTTAAATATATCAATCTTAATTGGAAATCTTTGAATCTTTTCATTTGTATTAGTGATGTGAATTGTGAAAGTTGTAAATTTTTTTATTTTATTTGCAACGATTTTCTAAAATAATAAATCTCCAAGATTTGTTTTTTTATTTCAATTTTTACATTCTTCAATAAACCAAGTCCTATAGGATCAAATAGTTTCCTACAAGAAAATCACCACAATTAAGATTGACTCATATTTCTATTCCATTTCAAAGCTATTAACGACATTTTTTTCCCCATCATGTACTTACATCTACTTGATTAGTATTGAAAGAATGAAAGCTAAGTTTTGTTTTTTCCTTTAAATTTTTTCCTCTCCTTATGAAATTAATTTTCCAACATAATATTTTTATAAATTCAAAATCTATATTGCAATTCTTTTTATATATAGAATTTAGAGTTTGACGGACTATTATGGCAAAGTGCAATAATAAGTTTCTCTTCTCTTTATACATTCCTATCTTGCACTTTAATTGTTCAAAGTTTTTGAAGCTATTTCTACACAATTTTGTCCAAAATCATATGTTGGATATTTATAAAAGACAATTATTTGAAAATTTTCCTACTTACAATAGGACAAGAAATTTTTAAATGATTTTTGATGAATATAGTCATAAAACTTGAGGGGTTAAACAAATAGAGACCAACAAACTACACCTCTCTCCATCAGCTACCTTGTTAACCAAATTCACCAAAATCATTGACATAGGTTAATCCCTAAATGTCCAGGGTCCTCTCTAAAATTGATAATTTGGAAGAAATCATTATAAAGTACCATTTCGAAAAATATTTTGGAATTGATAAACAAATGAAAGCGAAAATTTTAAATTCCTTCAAAATTCGATTACAAGCAAAATACTATAATTTTTCAAGTGAAACTTGTTGGAATGGATTTAACAAGAAGTTCTCTTGGCACAATGATTTTTTGAAATTTTTGTGTTCTTTACATCTAATTATGACCTCATTTTTGCAAATCCAATTTTGAACTAGAGTCAATGCAATTTTGGTTTGGTCAACCACTTGACATACTTTCACATTGTAATTTTAGAAAAATATGTACTCTAGTAACACCAAATTCAACTGTTAGATAGGACAAGAACATAATAAAATGTCTCCACAAATTAGAATGATTTTCATCCAAGCAGCACCAAGAAAGAAACAAGAATATGAATCTATTAATAATGTTATGTAAATTGCCCACAACTAACTCCGTCTTTTGCTGCAGAATAATTCTAAATAATGAAGTGAGAATGAAGTGAGAGTGTACCAACTTCATTTTAGCAAATGAAAGAAAAATTCATTGCAAGAAAGAGAGTACACTGCACAACCTACCCAACCAGGCCCAGCACTGCGGACTGAGGGGACCCCCCAAGAACCTGGACAACCGCTGTGTACCAACAACCAACCTTTTGATGGACTTCAGTTCCTATCATAGCCGGCTTGCATTGAGTAATTTGAATCCTCCACGGGACAAAATGTTCACAGCGGGTACATGGGGAGCGCCTGTACACACCGAAAATTATATATATATATATACATATATTTCCCCCAAAGAATTTAACCCCTAAAGTTCTATTGTCCCTATGTGGGACAAAATGGATTTTGGGCAGGTTTCTATGATCTCAATTTTTACTGAATTTTTTTGAAACTTTTTCATAAGTTCAAAAAATTTATTAGCTTTTGGGGAACATAATTTTTATTTCAATCGGTGCCTGGGAGCAAAAGTTACGCCACAATAACCTCAAAACAGGGGAGACCAGGCGACAAAAAAAATTAAAAAAAAACTGAAATAAAAATTTAAAGATTTTTTCTCTTATAAATTATATTTTTGTCTAAACAGAAAGCTTCGATTCATTTCATTTAGATTATTGATGTGAAAGTTATGGAGCTTCTTGTTTTGCTAGCAATCAACGCAATTTCTTGAAAGAAATTTTTTTCTTTCAATTTGAATGCTAATATTTTTCAATCTTTATAGTCAAAAATCACAAAATTTTTACCATGTGATCTAAGACAAGTGTAGAACAAGATCCTACGGTTAGATTCTAAGAGAAAAAAAATTGATTTTTGTAGGTGAAAATAGTAGAAGTGGTAGTTTTGAGTGGTTTTTGACCAAAAAAAATGGCCTTGGGACTTTCAAGTTAACCCCAAAATGCCTGAGGTACCAAATTTTGGTGTTGACAATACTTTGAAGTTAAATGAAACCTTACTAAGTTGCTATTTTTAGTAATTTAAATTTTTTTTTAAATTATTTTGGAAGTCTACTTTTAGCCTCGAAAATCTATTTTGAAAATGAAAGATTATGATTTATCTATTTAAGATTTTGTGCAAGGGTGTCCATAGCAAATCTTGATTATCTAGTGTTGAAGATTCTTGAAAATGAGCCTCAAATACACTAGATCTTGGAGAAAAAAGCACATTAGAAATTCATTTAAATAAATTTTAGAGTAGATTTTGAGAAGCCGTAAATTGATTGGAGTTATGCATGTTATGCCTTTTAACCTTATATTTTTTTTGTGACCAATTTTTTAGATTTGATATGTGAAAAGAGGATTGAAAGACTTTAAATCACTTTCACAATTTTAGCACTCTCGTGATCAAACATTATAATCTTTCAATCTATAAGTGATATTGTTGTGTTTTCTTTTTCAATGACAACAATCTTTAACATGTCTAGTTTGAATTTGCCTAGTTACAGTTAAAAAAAAAGTGATACAACTTATTAAAATGTTGTCATTTTGTTCAATTTAGAGCAAATTCCTAGAAGCTCAAAAAAAGCCTTGGGCATTTAGGGGTTAATAATGTAATAGTGTGCCCTATGCCATTGCCACAACCAAAATAAAAGTACTAATTTTTTTCTAATTTTCTTAATTCAATTTCTTTTATGCACAAAAGAGTGCAAGGATTTTGTTGCAGTGTGAGAGGTTGCATTCTTGATACCAATAGAAAGCTTTATACATGAAGGAGTGCAAGGGCTTTGTTTTGTGACATTTTGACATGTAATGTGAAAGTTGTGTTTTTTCCAAAATAAAAGATAATTTAATTCAACTTTCTAATTCATACAAACTTTGAACTCAATAACTTTCACAGCGGAGGTCCAAACGTCATAAAACAAAGTCCGTGCACCCCTCCTTGCAAAGGGCTTTCCAACACGTCCGGGTGACTCACGTTTCTTAAATCTCAACGTATCAAACAAACAAAACAAACAACCTAATTTAAGGTATGGATGGAGTTTGCTATACCATATAGTACATGTTCCTGTCGGCTTGCATGCAAATTACCTGGCATGTAGGTGTCAAATTTTCAGTCTAACCATTTGCTGATATCAAAATAAACTTGGTGCAGACAGAAATTCAACTACTTGACAACTGAAAAACTAAAAGAAACTCAAATGAACATTCATGAAAAATTGGTGTCTCCTTCTCACTTCTACACTTTCATTGGAATAAGTATACATCATAGGGGTCTCATAATGCGTTCCCGGTGTCAAAATTCCCGGTAAGTTTCACTTTCCCCGGTGTTCCCAGTGTACGACACATCGGGAAAAGTGGAACTCACCGGGAATTTTGACACCGGGAACGCAATATGAGCCCTTGTGCATTGTGTTAAGTTACAATGGTCCACAATTTGTGGGTAAGTTTGCATTCAAGATTTACTACAAGGAAAGGAGCCTTATTCTTGGAATTGAGCAAAGGGTCCTCTGTCTTGGAGTTCAAGAATGTGACAGAATTTTATTTGGGGGGATAAATGAAATGAAGCCACTTCGAGTCATTGCCTTGACAATGATGACAAATTATGAAACTAACAGTTTCAATGCCGGTGATGCAAGATTTGAGAAACTCGACGTCGCCACTTTCAGTGTACCACTCACTGCTAGCCAAGCTTGCCAACGATTCATTACATCTACTTGAACGGATTTCAGGGAGACCCCCTGTAAGGTAGGAGGCTCAGAAATGGCAAATCTAAGGGCTGTTTTGCCTTTTCCGGTATCATTGGACGGGAATAATTTTACAGACAAAGAGAAATAGACAAGGAACCTAACCCAAATGGTTTTGTATTTTTCCAAGCATTTTTGAATTACTTATGAATTTTCAAACAAGTTGGGTCATAGGTCCCTATTTAGGACCCTAGGTCTTTTATAAACGGTTCACTTGCAATTCTAAAGGAAGATGGGGAAAGCAAACTGAATGATTGGCTCTTGCAATTGACAATGCTTTTTTTCCTTGATTCATTCAATGACTATACATGTCAATTTCAGAACCAACTCATGTCCTTTTCATAGCCATTTGTAGGGTCCGTTCTTAATGCCCGCTCCATTTCACAGCCTCCTACCTTAAATGAAAGAAAGTAAGGTACTGCTAAGGTAGAACTGCTCATTAGCACATAGATTTGCTATCTAGGTACTTTGGAGAGAAGCTATTTTTCAGAGACTGAAAAGAAGTCAATTGCAAAAAGAATGAAGACATTACAACAAGAAGTGAATTTTCTGTGATTTTTCAAAGTCTAGGACTAGTGTACATCTCATACCGCACAATCTAAACTGTAAGAGTGCCAAGTTTGTGGAATAATGTTGTTTTAAGAAAATATTGTTGGTTAAAAACTTTGATCATGACTTTTGTATATATCATCCAAATGATTTATTCTTTGCTGCATCGAAATCTTTTTCCATTTTTCAATTAAAAAATATATAAAAATGTGATCTGTCTACTACTACTATGTACAATAAAAAATTGATAGTCGCAAATGTTCCTACCTGTATCAAATCTTGGATAATTATTAGATGGACAATTTCATTAAAATGGCGGTATTCTGTGTGCCACTTTCAGAGTGCCCACTTTGAACCATAAATTTGTAATCTAGGATAGGTATAGATTTCAGAGATCTAGGATCTAGTTATAGATTTCAGACTACACAATTTGAAAAATCTAGGACTTTTGGGTAGTTGCAAGAAACACCTGCCGTTTTCTGGCCAAAATGGCTGTAGTACTCGAGTACTATGATCTTTTGCAATAATAATTTTTTAAATAAAATAAAATATGGATAATTTATAAAGCATTCAAAAAAGTATATATGTGAAAATTGAAGTCAAGAAAAATTTATCTCTAAAAGTTATGCACAAAAAAAGAGGCCTAGGAAAATAAAAGAAAATAGATACTTTTGAGTTTATTTTTAGAAAATAGTAAAATAATTCAAATAATTCAAAAAAAAATAGCCATTTTTCCTTACTTGTAGTTTCTCCTTTTTCACTATTTTTTTTTTTTTAAAATAAAAATTGTGTTCTTTGCACGTGTACATAGGTAGTGCACTTTGAGCACATGTGGAAGGTGGATACTTTACTATTTTTAGAAAATCTCTTCATAGTCTTGTGTAACTTTAGTATAACTCCTTGTCTCCCAATTTTCACTTTCAAATTCGTATTTTTGGATTGGAAATAGGACTCAAAACCCCTAAAATGGCCAAGGTAGACATCCAATCGGGGGCAATTTAAAAATAGTAAATAAATTTGGAAAATTTGGAAAAAAATACTGAGTTTTTGAAACTTTTATGTGTACCTTCACTTCAAATTTCATAAGAAACGGAGATACAATGCAAAAGTTACAGCCAAAATCCACTTGTCCAAGAGCAAGGGGACAAGAAATAGGACAAGTGTTTTTCTTGCAATCACCCTTTTATAGATTTCATATATCTAGTACTGATATAGATGTTGGAATTCTAAGATAGGTATAGATTTCAAACCATTTCAGAGTGCACGGTTTGAACTGTTAAAAGTGCCAAACTAATGGAATACCGCCATTTTAACGAAATTGCCTATTTAGCTTGTTCTCAACATAGATTGAATTTTAAATGTAATTCAAATTCTTGAAATTGATAGTTGTCCTCTCTTCAATTGTAGGTTTGCCAATTCATCAAAGGTAAGGTAATTGTACCTAAAAGTGCCACTTGGAATAAATATAGGTCACCTATGTATTTTAGGTGATTGTCAATTTTTATAATTTGGGGTCAACAATTATGACATTCATCTATTCAAGGACACAAGGCTTCAATTTCTAATACTGATATAAATTGATTTCTAAGGTAATGTCAATTTGGTTAGATTGACAATATTCCAATACTTTGGCATGGTTCATGATATTGTGACCTAAACCCAAAATCTATACTAGTCCTAGTTTGTGGCATGAAATTAGACCTTTGTAAAGATATGTCACAATATTTGGTGCATGGAATACCTCCAATTCCACGAAATGACGTTAGAAAACGATAGATGAAGTCGTGGAATTCCACCAATTATATAATCAAAGAGGTGTTGGTGACCATTTCCGGTGAACACTCGTGGAAACGAAGAATTATTCAAACCAAATACACTTAAATCTTGCCATCAGTGTGCCATTGCCACATAAGAAAATCTGACTCCGTGTGAAACCAAAATCTGCTTGTCCTAATTTATGGCCTGAAATTAGACCTTTCTGAAGATTGTGTCCTAATTTTTTGCTGTGGGACTATCGCCAATCCACAGGGAGTTCATATCGCGTTCCCGGTGTTAATTCCCGGTGAGTGAAAATTCCCACTGAACTTTAAAATTTGACACCTGTAAAAACTTTTGCGTAGTTGCAACATGTGTCCAAAATACCTGTAAATAGAAAAGTTTTTACAGGTGTCAAATTTTAAAGTTAAGTGGGAATTTTGACACTCACCGGGAATTAACACCGGGAACGGGATATGAACTCCCTGTGATCTAATTAACGAAATTGGGGATAGTTTTCAGTATATCAATCAAAGCAGTTTGTCGATGATGATATCCCTCGATCAGAGACTAAATTAATTCCCACACAATCAGCCCAGTTCCGGTCCCTTGAATGTCTGAACGTCACCGAATCTACATCTTCCCTAGATTACTGTACATTTCGAACTCTTTGCACGTCCTTTGAAGGAATCATCACCATGCATGTCGTCGGCGTTCTGAAACGGACCACTGCTCCGATCCATGATGGTTCCACCCAATCCCCCGAACTCGGGATCCTTGGCAGGAGCTACGTCCCGAGTCAAGCTGGCATCATTTGGCCGGGTGGGTACGTAACATAATTCTGTCCACAACTAATTAACCTAACTAGCTTACTTCACGGAATACAGGATCGGATGGCTCCTCCTACAGTTACCTGCAAGATCGAGATCGATCCATGCATAGATATATATATAAATGGAGTGCGAGGCTTTCCCTCTACACTTCACTTCCACTTGCATCACATGCACTGCACGCATTATTCATGTGGCTAGCTTGAGCCACAGCAGTTCATAGCTACCGGTCTAGCGAGCTAGCGAGTGAACCAGCGTTAATTAGTTCCCGACCCTGGCTTGCTTCCATTCCAGTCCTGGTCGATCGAGCCTCGACGACAGTCCGGGAAACGAATCTTCGATCGATCAGTCAGTTTCTGCGTGCACCAGTTCCTTTGAGTGATTGATTGACACGTCTCTCGATTTATTTATCGATCAATCGAGATGGCGAATTGTAGGGGCGGGGTGACTAGTGTTTTTCCTGTGTTGGCGTTGGTGCTGGCAGCGACGCTGGCGCTGGCGGAGGCGGCGAAGATCCAGACGTTCAACCCGGATACTTGCGACGGGGCTCCCAGCAACACCTTCCTGGTGGTTGGAAATACTTGCCAGACGTTCGTCGACCAGGGCGCTGTGCTCATCAGCGAAGTGGACAGCGCCACGCGCGTGTCTGTTCACAGCGAGAACGACTGCGAGCAGTACAGCATCGTGGCGCAGATCCACGGCCCCGGCTGTGTCGTGCAGGGCAACACCAAGCTCCGCGCTGTCTGGATCCAGGGCTAGTAAGCAATTGCAAGCTAGCATGCAAGCAAGCTCATCGATAGATCGATCATCTCCAAATTTAATAGATGTTTAGTGACGTACTACACAATCCTAGCTATCTAACTAACTATATATTCCTTAATCGCTCGCTCATGCACGTACTACTAGAATTTGATGGGTTTAGTTACGTTTTTCAGCAATGTTTTTAGCTACATGATATGCATCGTTTTGGTACATGCCGAAGTAAGCATGTCACACTTTTGAGTAAACATGTTGTTCATTTTGGACAATTTATGTGAATGCCAACTTTGGAATGTAAGTAGAAACTGTGAATGCCAACTTTGGAATCAATCACTTACTTGCTTACTTACTTACTGTCGATCAATCGATCATCTCGTTTGTACTTGAGATCGATCGATTTATGCACTTGGTACCCTAACGATACCGATGTTGCCCGCCTTGGTGAGCGCGGCCCCTTCCATAAGCAAACTTAGTTGCTTATATCAGAAAACCCACGCCAGGGCTCGCTGTGTCTTCAATACTCAGTTGCAACTATAGTATATCGAATACATACAGACATACAGTACGTTCGAGCTTCAATACAAATTCAAGCACAGTCGTACAGCTCCATGCACTAGCTGGCTAGATGCAGTCAGTTACTTTTAATGCAATGTACGTACGCTATAAATAAACAAGAGACTTTAACCCCTAAATGACGGACCCATGAGCACCACTGGGAACTTTGGAGGCTTTACCCCGGGGGTAAAGTGGGGGGTAATGCCTCGGGCCCGACCCAGCAGCGCAACCCAGGTGGAAAAGCGAGCGGAGCCCGGCAATGGAGTCGCGTCGAGTTGTTTCTTCCACCTCCGTCCGGGATTGTCACTGTTCAGAGTTCACGGGAAACCTTTGGAGGCAAGTTTCATGTATTATACATCTACTAAAACAATACGCAAGTACCCAATATTATACACAAGCATTCCATTGCAGTTTTTATATATATATATATATATATATATATATATATATATATATATATATATATATATACATATACATAAACTGCAATGTGTGTGTGTGTGTGATTGGAATTTAAATTTGAAGTCCCAGAACATTTTGTAGTGCTTTTGAGCTAAATAAAAGAATCAAATCTAGGACTATTGAAGGAGAGATTGAAAAGTCAAGCTTCACTATGAAAGATGACACTTTCACCAAGTAGTCAACTTTTCATACCCTTCAAATTATAAGGTTGTGTCTTGTAAAATTTTAATGGAAATTGTTCAAGGAATTCAACTATCCTCTAAAAGAAATTTGATTTTGAATGGTTGCCTCAACACCTAAAGCACTAATTAGCGACTTTTTTTACATTGTAATTTAAAGCACCTCACTACAAATGAAATTTAAATTTTTTATCTTCAAAATTTACACAGAGCATATGCCCAAGGACTAGCATGAAGCCCCAATAATGTGTGTGTGTGTGTGTGTGTGTGTGTGTGTGTGTGTGTGTGTGTGTGAAGCTTTTAATCATTCCATTTCGATTAACCCCTAAAGACCCATTGCCCCTTCGAGGGACAAATGGGATTTCGAACAAGTACCTACGGGCTGAATTTTGATTTTGATTTTTTTGATTTTTTTTGGAAGATAGAAAAACTGATAAGCTTTGTGGGAATATAATTTTTTTTTTCAATTGGTGCTTAGGAACAAAAGTTATGCTCAAATAAGCTCAAAACAAGGGAGAAAGGGCAGCAAAAAAAATTTTGATGAAAAATTTTATTTAATTTTTTTGATTTATTTTCCCATACATTATATTTTTATCTATCTAGAAAGCTTTGATTCATTCCATTTGGATTTGTTATGAGAAAGTTATGGACAATCTTATTTTTTCGACACTTAGAGCACCTTCCTGAAGAAAATAACTCGTAGGATTCATTTCTAAATGCAGTTTTTACAGTTTTTCAAAAAAATAAATTTTATGCGATTTAGTTTTTTTGCTAGAACAATCTTACCATTGGGATTAGTGCATTTTAATTCCATATTAAAAATATTAATATTTTAGATTTTCCTTCAATCTTGTACCTATTTCTACTTAACTATTTTTTAAAGAATGAAAATGAATTTTTTTGAATTTTTTTTTTTTGCTAGATTCTTAACTCAATTCTCCACTATAAAGATTTAAAGCTCAAAACTCTGTAGTGCAAAAATTTGAGGTAAGAAAAGTTCAAAGTCAAAAATCTAGTCCCACTATGTCTTGAAAAACTTACTTTTTCACTTTAAGCGCATATACCTTGCAATCTGTGCAGTAAAAAAATTTGAAATTTTTTCTACACATTCTCATAGTAGTTAGGTGTAAGATCCTGTGGTCAGATGTGCATAAAAAATAATTTTGAATTTTTTTTACTATTTGCTATAGAGATGGCAGTTTTGAGTATTTCTTTACAGAAAAAAGGCCTTGGACCTTTAGGGGTTAATGAGATGAAAGTTATGAGGAGTTTCAGTTTGCGAGGAGCTTGCGGGCAATCATGGATTTTCTATTCTAAAATAAACTTTGAAGTCCATTATTTAACCCCTAAAGGCCTAAACTTCGTTTTTTGGCAACATAGAAATTTTGGGCAGCTCAGTACACATGAAGTTTTTATTTTTTTCTTTGAAATTTTAACACAACATATATACAAGGGGTAGCTTTAAGGCCCAATAATTTTCATAACTTTTGACTACATAGTTAAAAAGTTATTGTATGATATGTGTTTTTATTACTCATCGGGCAGCAAAGGGCAGCAAAAAAAATATCCTTAAAAATCATTTTTTTTAAATGAAAATTTGAAATTGGTTCTTTACATTTATATACTTGAAAAACTTTGAATAATTCCATTTTGGTCAATGAATCAAAAATTATGAGGATTTTCAATTTGCGGGAGTTTGTGGATTATTATTGAATCTCTATTCTAAGACAAACTTCGAAGTCCTTTACTGAACTCAATTTTCAATATTTTTCAATAAAAAATAAAATCATTAGGTGTAGATTGTTTATTACAACATTACAACCATTGGGATTGGCAATTTTAAATTCCATAAATGAATTGTTAACAATTTAGTATTTTCAATCATTCTCGACTTCTTTCTACTTACTATTTTTTTCATATATGTTGTACAATTCCAAATGATGTGAAAATTTTAAAGCATGTAGCCAATTTGACTTGAAGTATGAATTCAAAGAGTAACCACCAGTTTGGAAATTTTATCATACAAATGTGATGTCATGAAGCACAGCTGCCCAGATTTTTATTGGGCCAAAAATGGATTTTTGTCACTTCAAATGCTAATATCTTGCAATCTACGCAGTGGAAATTTCTGAAATATTTGCACATCTTTTCAAACTAGAATATGACAAGATCTTATAGTTACATGGTCCAAAAATGTGTTTTTTTCCAAAATTTGTACTTGTACTAGAAATGGTAGTTTTGAAGCGATTTTGGTGAAAACATAGTTAAATTCATTTAGGAGTTAACTCATATTTCAATATTTTAGAGAAAAAATAAATTAGATGTAGATTGTTTATTACAAAATTACAACCATTGGAATTGGCATTTCTCTATTTCGTAAATAAATTGTTAACAAATTATTATTTGAAATCATTTTTTTTAATTACTATTTTTTCTTATATAGTGTACAATTCCAAATGATCTAAATTTTGTCAACCATGTAAAAAACTTACCTTGAAGAATGAATCTAAAAGAACACCACCATTTTGGACATTCTTATAGTGTATGAATGTGCCTTTGTAAAGTGCAGCTGTAGTTTTTTGGTAGGGCCCAAAAAAACATTTCTATCACTTCAAATGCTAATGTCCTGCAATCCACAAAGTGGAACTTCTAAAAACATTTCTTCATCTTTGCAAACTAGCATACTACAGAATCCTACAGTTACATGCGTCTAAAATATTTTTCTTAAAATTTTGGTTCTTCTACAATACTAGAAATGACAATTCTAGAGCATTTTTGACATAAAAGCATAGTCAAACAAATTTAGAGGTGAAGAATAAAGGACCTCATTCATGTGTTTACATTTTGCAACTAACTATGACTTCAAGTTTTTTATTCTTATTTGTCAATTCTGAATTCACATGTCTTCCATAGTTCCATTGATCAAAATTTTTTTTTTTTTCTAAAGATTTGGAATTACAATTTTTTCTTTGAAAGAAAGTAAGGAAAATTCTTGACCAATGTAAAGTTTGTTTAATGTGGATTCATACAATCTACCATACATGTATATTACTTTTAATTGTGTGCAAATTCAAACTGAGTTCAAATTGTAATATTATTGGCTACATTTTTCTATTTTTCAATTATTAAGAAAACAATATACAATGATCATGGGCCCCAATCTCACATTTAAAAAAATATTTACTCTCAATAATTTTAAATTTTACATTATTGATGTAGATTCTTGCACAATGTATTTTATAATTTCGGGTGATGGATTTTAGGTGATATCTAATAGAACAACTTCTGTTTTTAGGTCAATACTAACGTTCAATTCAACAACTACATGTTCATTTAAATGTTACATTGGACTTTACTGTTGACATATAAACACAAGTCTATTCTATTAGACATCACCAAAAATTTGTCTCCAAAAGTTATAAAACATCACATAAAACATGGGTTTCCTACAATGTTGTGTATTTGAGTTTTGTTTTTTCTTGAGGGGCTCAACTTCAAAAGAGATTTTATTTTGCTAAAATTACATTTTATATGAAGGACTTACAAATTCCCATAATATATGAAGAAGTATTTTTTTTGAAACATTCTGGAAGTGTCTTCTTTTAAAGAGTATTAAAACTTGCATAATATCTCTCATTTCATTGTTGGATAGTCATGGAAGTATGAAAATTATGTCCTTTGACTTTTGACATTTGGACTTGTGATGTGAAAGTTATTGAGCTATAAAGTTTTTATCAATTAAGAAATTGGAAAATTGCTTTTACTTTTGTTTTGATCGTGGCAATGGCACAGGGTACTCTAGTCAATACCTTAAGTTAGGTTGTTTGTTTTGTTTTGTTTTGTTCGTTTGTTATATTGAGATCTCTCGGACCTTCAATCCGTCGGTTATGTTCTTGGTCCTGTTAGAAAGCCCTTAGCCAAGAAGGATGCACAAACTTGGTTTTCTGGTGTTTCGACGTATGTTGTGAAAGTTATTGAATTTCCAAATTTTTATCAATTAGAAAATTGATTTTTATTTTATTTTGACCATGGCAACAACAAGGGGCACACTAGTGAGTACAAAAGTTCGATCTTTTTTTATTTTCATTGGAAAGTGCATCAAAATTAAATTGGAGATAGATATTCAAAATGTTTTTCAAATTCTGACTATGAGTCATTTTCAAAGATAATTAACATATTCTTATTTGATGCAAATTTTAAGAAAAAATAAAATTTCTATTGTACAGCACTATTTCTTGTGATGATGCACCCCCTCTTAACCCCTATAGTTTCATGACATTATTTTCACCAAAAACGCTCAAAAATTGCCATTTTTAGAATGAGCACCAAATTTTTTAATTTTTTTTTGACACATGTCACCATAGGATCCTATAGTATACTACTTTGCAAATATGTAGTAAAAAATTCAAAAAAATTCAATATGTCAATATGTTAAAAAATTCAAAAAAACGCAGCTCAATCCTTTAGGGGTTAATGAAAATTGATAGCCATTGATCTTGTATGTAAGAACCCTTTCCCTCCAATGCGATTGATCTTACATTAACAAAATATGGAAATGGATACGGATATTGTGGGATATAGATACTCTATAATACATATATATATATATATATATATATATATATATATATATATATATATATATATATAAAAGATAGATATGAATATAGAATACAATTAGAGATAAGCAATATGGATACATATATAGAATACATAAGTATCCATATGGAAAATAGAAACAAAAGACATATGAAAATCCCACTAAAATATCCCATATTGATTGGTGGCTAGACTGCTTATGAAAAATATAAATATTTGTGTGGAGGAGGTACTTAATAATTAATAATATAAATTAATTGATTTACTTTTGGGGGATTAATACAATAAACTATCTACTCAAAAGATAGCACACTCAAGATCCTTGGGTCCTGGGATAAATTTGATTAGTGAAGTAGAAACTATTGCATACTCCATAAATTCCTTTAACCTCATTTTCAAAATAAGATTTAAAAGCAAAATAATCATGATTATCTTGAAATTTGGATTAATAATCTACTGCCAACTCCATGAATGTTCCAACAACTTTTATGAAGAAAAAACAACTTAAAATAGATTTTCGTATTCATAATCATAACAAATTTAGATTTAAATACAAAAGCAAGTGCTAAAACAATGATGGAATTTGATTTGAGCAACAAATAGTGTTCAAATTTTTTTGAAGATGTGTGTTCCTTCCATTCCATGATATTATGACTATTCCTTAAAAAGATAGGAACCACCTGCCATGAAGAAATGGCTACCCCACCACCACCAAAAAACAGCAACCGTCCAATTTATTAAGAAAAAATGCCCTGCACCTCCACAAAAATTTTAGTAGCCTTCCGATTTAGGGATTTGAGCTAGTGAGTTGCCGTTGATGCAGAGTGATCCTAGCCGTCCAAGCTAGGGTGCCGTTGCTCCACCCCTCTGTTTGAGGTTCTTCCGTTGAGCTTAGTGTGAGGTTTTGGATACAAATACAGATACAAATTCAGGGATATGAATACAGATACGGATTCAGCAATATATCCCATATGGTTTGTATTTGAGGACTCCCCTGAAAATTACAAATAGGGGCAGGAGGGTAGTTTTTAAAAAATCAACAATTGTTATTCATATCAAAAACAAACAAACTAATGCAAATGTTAATACAATGTGACTATGTGCCCAGATGAGTGACTATGCGTTCAAAAGACAGGATTATAGGACTACCTTGTTTGTAGTTATAAAAGTATAAACCCCTAAAGGACCAACATGTTCATAAGCCCCAAATTGCTTGAAAATAATTGTCCCTAAAGGTGGAGCTTTGTCTTTTAACATTTTTAGAAAAAAAATCTTTTATCCTACAACTTGTGAATTTTGTCGGTATGTTATAAAATGTGGTGAAAGCATATGTAAAAAAAATTTAATAAATAAGTTTTCATATTCATCTTTTAAAAAAAATGACATATAAAATTTTAATTTTTTATCTTTGATTTTTTCACAAAACTTCTGCTTGAGAAGTCATGTGAACCCCAAAATACAATTTTGCATTTTTTGGCTATACAATTTTTTGAGGCAGGTGTGTGCAACTAGAGATTTGCATATTTTAGGTTGATTTTTTAACCCCTAAAGGACCATTGTCCCCTCGGGGGACAAATGGGTTTTCGGGCAGGTACCTACGAGCTGAAATTTTCTCCTGATTTTTTGAAACTTTTTTTGGAGGTAGAAAATCTGATTAGCTTTATGGGAATATAATTTTTTTCACAATCGGTGCCCGGGAAAAAAAGTTATGCCCAAATAAGCTCAAAACAGGGGTCCAGGGGCAGCAAAAAAAATTTGCAACTTTTTTTTTTTTTTTTTCTAATTTTTTTTTCTTATAGATTATATTTTTGTCTGTCTGAAAATCTTTGATTCATTTCATTTGGATTTTTTATGAGAATGTTATGGACAAGCTTGTTTTTCAGGCATTTAGAGCATCTTCCTGAAAAAATAACTTGTAGGATTCATTTCTGAATGTAATTTTTATAGTTTTTCAAAAAAAGAAGTTCCACAAGGTTTAGTTTTTTTGCTAGAACAATCTCACCATTGGGATTAGTGATTTTTAATTCCATATAAAAGATATTAATATTTTAGATTTTCTTTCTATCTTGTACCTACTTCTACTTAACAATTTCTTTAATAATGAAAATTAAGTTTTTTTGGATTTTCTTTTTTTCCCTAGACTCTCAACTAAATTCTCCACTATAAAGATTAAAAGCTCAAAACTCTGTAGTGCAAAATATTTAAGTTTAAAATGTTCAAAGTCATAAAATCTAGTCCCGCAATGTGCTGAAAAACTTGTTTTTTTCACTTTAAACGCAGATATCTTGCAATCTGTGCGGTCAAAAATTCTGAAATTTTTTCCATACATTTTCATACTAGTTAGGTATAAGATCCTGCGGTTAGGTGTGAAAAAACAACAATTTCCAATTTCTTTTACTCTTTGCTATAGAAATGGCAGTTTTGAATGTTTTTTGGCAGAAAAATGGCCTTGGTCCTTTAGGGGTTAATAGAAGGTGGAGACAAAGAATATCTTTTAGATGCAGTAACTTTCATGACATTTGGGAATACAAATCAAAAGATATGGCCTCATATGTTATTTTTTTTCCTACGGGCAATCTGGGTAATCCAGGTAGATTAGAAAGAATCATAAACAAAAACTTGAAATTGATTTTCTTTAGTTATACATACTTGAAAAGCTTTGAATCATTCCATTTTGATCAATGAGTCAAAAAGTGTGAGGACCTTTAGTTTGTGGGTAGTTATGGATTCTCTACTTTGAAATAAACTTTAAAGTCCTTCAATTTACTTAGTTTTCAATATTTTTTGAAAAAAACAAATCTTAGAATGTAGATTGTTTATTACAACATTTCAATCATTGGGATTGGCATTTTTCAATTACATAACAAAATTCTTCACAATTCAATATTTTGAATCACTCTCTACTTCTTTCTACTTACTTTTTTTTCCTTATATATTGTACAATTCCAAATGATGTGAAATTTATTAAGCATGTAGCCAACTTGTCTAGGAAAAAGAATCCAAAGAAGTACTACCGTTTTGGTCATTTTTCTATAGAAAAGTGAGCTTGTGAAGTGTGGTTGCCCTATTTTATGCAAGTCCAAAAAAATGATTTTAGTGAGTTCAAAATCGTACATCTTGCATTCC
The DNA here is from genome assembly GCA_951230915.1 of Antitrichia curtipendula. NCBI lineage: Eukaryota > Viridiplantae > Streptophyta > Bryopsida > Hypnales > Leucodontaceae > Antitrichia > Antitrichia curtipendula. The sequence goes on from OX579641.1 coordinate 2,383,575, forward strand.
ACATGGTGCATATCTATGAAATTTTTTTCTGCATATTCTCAAGTCAACGTACTACAAGATCATATGATTACACGTGTCAAAAAAAAGTTTTTTCTCAAAAATACTATGCTTGTACTAGCAATGACAATTGTATAGTATTTTTGATGAAAACATAGTCAAGGAGCTTGATGAAAACATAGTCAACAATTTTCATAATTTTTTACTACATGCTTAAAAAGTTATTGTATGATATATAGTTTTCATTGCTTGGCGGGCAACTAAAGAAACTTCTTAAAACATCACTTTTTTTAAGAATGAAATGTTGAAATTGTTTCTGTAGATTTATATATACATGGAAATCTTTGAGTATTTTTTTTGAAAAACACAAGCAATAGTGAAAAACATCATGGTATATTTGATATATTCTTCTTGAGCTCACACCAACTAAAATTCAATAGATAGAACTTAAACGTAGTGTATTTTGACTTTTGAAGATACTATGTTGAAAGTGTCATACAAATTACAAATTACACATTCTTCATAAATATTCGAATTAAATAGAAAGTAGATTTTTAATCCTACATTTTCTTAGTTAACTTTAGGAAGATTCAAAATCATGAATTATGTAGAAACTTTAGGTTCAACTTCCAAAACAAATGTTGGCCTTCTAATGTCCTCTTTGACTAAATCCTTTTTTATAATTTAGTGTACACTATATAATTTGAAGATATGAAGTGTGCCTATATTTTTTCAACAACTGCATTCTTTATTGTAGCTATTTAGAAACAAAAAACAGGTGAAAATAACGGTCACTTGACTCACTTCCCTTCTTTTTTCTCACTATACAATGTAGTTCAATACTATACAATTTTGAAAAAGAAGAAGCTACGAACACAAAATAAAAATAAAAATTTCACCTTAAAAGAAATTTAATAATTTATATAGACTTAATAAATTGAAGAAGGAAGATTATGTGAAATTTGGACTCCTACACATTCATTGCAACTACAGTGTTTCACTAATTCTCTAGATTTCTCTAAAATGTTAGGTTTTTGTTTAATTTAGAGCAAATTTTTCAAAAAAATACTATTCAACAAGCTTAATATCTAAATACCGAAGGCACTAAATTGAAGTTAAGTAAAACCAAACTGAATTTCTATTTTAAATAGTTTATATTTTAGAAAAAACTATTTTAATAATGATTGATTATTATTTTTTTAGGCTAAGCTTTCATGCAAGGGTGTCCAATGCAATCTTCACTTTCCCCAGTGTTAAAGACTCTTGGAAATGAGCCTCAAATACACTAGACCTTGGAAAAAAGATTACATTAGAAATTCACCTAAAAGAATTTGATTTAGAATTCACCTAAAAGAGTAGATTTTGAGAAGTTATAAATCGATTGAAAATATGCATATTAGGCCATTTATCCTCATATTTTTTGGATGATCAAATTTTTAGATTTGATATGTGCAAAGATGATTAAAAGACTTCAAATTACTTTTGCAATTTTAACACCTTCAATATCAAACATTATAATCATACAATCCATAAGTGATATTGTTGTCTTTACTTTTTGTATGTGATCAATAATATGTGTAGCTTCAATTTATACAAATTCAGAAAAAAAAAAAAAGCTACTTATCAAAATGTTTTTTTTGTACAAGCTTTAAAATTGAACACCTCCTCAAATGTATACTATATGTTCATGTTGCTTTTTTATAGCCTTCAACAATGTACAAATAGTGTACATTTTAGGAGGTGGGCAATTTTAGAGTCCTATGCCATTTCAACTTCCATAATTTTATAATTAATTCTATAAATCTCCAAAAAATATGAAACAGCTTGGGTTAGATGTCAATTTCACTCATCTTTTAAGGAAAATCTACTAAAAGTTGTTTCAACAGCTTTGTCTCCCCAAAATTTAATTTCAGCTCTTAGGTGGGCGATTTGTAATCATATTACCTTTATACGGTTATAACCGTATAAAAATTGTAATTACAATTTTTTTTTAAATGATGCAACTTATCAAAATGTTAGGTTTTTGTTTAATTTAGAGCAAATTTCTAGGAACTCAAAAAAGCTCTTGGGCATTTAGGGTTTAAGTTTGCTTGTTGAAACAATCTCATTGTTTGGATTATAGTGTTTTAATCCAATTTTAGAGCTATTAGCAATTCAGTTTTTCTTTCAATGTTAGACCTACTTGTATTTAATAATTTCTTAAAGAATAAAATTCAAGTGTGTTGTTTTTGAGAAAAAATTCCTAGACTTTTAATTCACTCTTTAAAGACCCAAAAAATTTGAATTCAAATTTTGTAATACAAAAATATCTACAAATGGTGGTCAAAGTCATTTGACCTCTAAAATGCAAGCCAGTCATCTCTAATTTATAAGGTTCATAGGTTCGTACAAATACAACACTGAAGTCGTGAATTCATACCTACGTACCATAATCGTACATATTACGTGTATTTTTACGCACTGAATCAGTGCGTAAACAATGCCTATCAATAACGTACGATTGTTGTACTGATATCAATACAGTTTAGGTGCATTTTGGATACCACATTTGTATAATTAAATTATATAAATTGTACACTTTTAATAAAGATTTTAGCAACACTGATTCAGTGCGTAAAAATACACGTAATATGTACAATTATGGTATGTAGTCATGAATTCACGACTTCAATACGATATCTGTTGAAAAATCGTCCTTCCTCAAGTTTAAAATGTATTCAAAGGAACAATTTTTTCCAACTCTGAATGCTAACATCTTTCAATCCGCATGGTCAATTTTTTTGAAATTCTTACCACACAATCTAAGACAAGTGAAGTACAAGATCCGATGGTTAATTTTATTTTTTTAATTTTTTTTTGGATGAATGCAGGAGAACTGGAAGTTTTGAGTCGTTTTTGACAAAAAAAATGGACATTGGACTATAGGGGTTGAGGGTTACCACTGTGTCATATGCTGTTGCCACATGCAAATTAAAAGTATGAATAGCTTTCTAATTTTTTAAAATTTTAATTCCAAAATAATTTTCAATGCACAAACTAAGGAATGCATAGAGTTTGATGCATTTTGAGAAATTGTGTTCTTGGGCTCTTTTTTGTGGCATTTGGACATGCAATGTGAAAGTTATGATTGTCCCCAAATCAAGATAATTTAATTTAATTTTTGAATTTATAAAAAAATTTAAATTCAATAAATTTTGATATTTTTTTTCTAAAAATTATAACTTTCATGTCACATGTCTATACGCCACAAAACAAAGCCCTTACACTCCTTGATGCATAGAGCTCTCTATTTGTACCAAGAATGCAATCTCTCACATTGCAACAAAGCCTCTACACTTCTATACCAATAAAAGCTACAAATAAAATAAAATAAAAATCACTTTTATTTTTATTTTGGTTGTGACAATGACAAAGGGCGCAAATACATTTTGGTCCTTCAAAACTTTAGCATACGATAACCAAATGGTGTGTTTGTCAATGCATTGCAATGTCTTCTAACTTGCCAACAACATCATAGGATCAATGTTATTATAATAATAAATAAGCATAATAGCACGAAGTGGCACTTTGGGGGGTGTTAACCTTGCTTATTGGTTTCTTTGAGTAAGGTAGCTACGTCTAAAATTGCATGCTTCCTAATATCAGGCTGGGGTGAACTGGCCCCCTCACTCATCCTTCCAAAGTCCATCCAGGGTGCATATAAAAAAAGCCCCCTATTTTGTGCCGGGTAAAATCTATGTTCAATACCCCCCTAGCTAATTTAGGGCCTCTGATTGCAAACATGAATTCCTGATTTGCAAAAAAAGTTATGCATGAAAAATATAAAATTTTAGTTTTTTCCTAGGAGGACGAGTGAAAGGGGCATTTCACCCCGGCCCTAAAATTGCACACTAAAGATTCTTGCCTAAAGTGTATTCCTACTATTTGTGAGAGTTTATGATCACTTTTAGAAACACATATTTTTAGCACTTTAGAATTTATAGCTTATTCATATGGTGTCCAAAAAATGCATTCTAAGAGAATCTAGAATCCTCTTTCACCACCAATACAATCCCACAATTTTTTTTTAATATAATAATGGGAATCTTGCTGAATTGCTTATTTGTGCGATTTCGGTTGTGTGATTTCAGTTGTGCGATTTCAGGTGTAGTTACCTTACAATTCATAGTGTACCAAAAAAATCCCGTCGGTCAAGGTTCGCAACCTGCATGTCCTTCCTTGGATGCCAAGTGGTCTTATTTCTGTGATTCGCTGGTTCCCTCGTCCTAGGGTTCCAGTCTCGCTTCCTGCATTGCGGACTTAGCATTCCCTTTGTGCTTCGATGCCTTCCTCGTCGTACTCTGGTTTCTTCAAGATGGATCGCTGCAGCACGTTCAGCGACGGTGTCTCGCATCAGAGTGGATCTGCAAGCTTCATTCTTCCTTATTGGCGGCATTTGACAAATCCCTGGGTTAGAAATTTGTGTGCTTCAGGTTTTGCTTTCATTGATTTTTGACGTGATGAACTCTTATTTCAGGATTCATTTACTAGTATTATGGTAGTTGTAATCCTTTGTACAAATGCAAAACATTTGAGGATCCCACATATGCCTGAGTCTATTTTCTGTAGGGTTTGTATTCATCGTTGCTTGTTTCGACTGAAGAGAGTATACTAGGGTACGTGGTTGAGAAGGCATATGATTCTTTAACCAACTGCTACACCAATAACTTGAGTGCTCACAATTAAGTACGATATTTTCTTCTGTATGGTTCTTTCAACAAAAGAAGAAAGAACTCTCTATGGTTCTTTCAACAAACTTATTTAGATGACATTGCAATAGATTTGGTAGAATCAGCCTAGAAAATATTGTTGTGCCCATGATATGTGTGAACTTTGTAGCCTAGGAATCACCATTTTTCTGATATCACTCTTTTTTTATCCTTTGAAGGGTGGAAGTCGCAAGCCAGAGAAACTAGTGATGGCTTACAATCGTGAAAGTTTGTCGGTCATATGAGATTGTAAGGTGTAGTCCTTACCCCACACTATCACTTATTTTTTGATCTTGTAAAATGCAGTCGCATCTTGGATACAAGCATACAGAAATCTCTGTTTTCTAGTTTTGAAAATAGAATTTGTATATTGTATGGATATGCGTACAATACTGAGTTACATCTTGTACATTTTTTGTTTTGTTCTATAAGAGAAGAAATGCGCAGAGAAATGGTTAAATCTCAATGCAAAATATACATTTGTTTTTCTATCCATTTTGGAAGACCCTGTTTGGTAAGCACTTCTGCCCCAAGTTGCAAATTCCATACATATTTGAGTTTTCATGCCCACTGATTTATATTGTGCATTCCTTCACCAAAAGTATGACACCATTCTCTTTGGATCAGGGAGATCATGCTCAGTACAGGGGAAAATTTCCCCAGTCATCTCCGAGTGCTTGCAAACTTCCTCTGCCCATCGATCTAAGCTTAACAGTTTAATAGTTCAGTAAGTTCCGTTGTAGTCAACTTGGAGCCTGTTGAATCCTGCCAAGAGTGGAGTTCGTAAGTGGAGATTTTTTTGAATCAGTTCCCGCTGCCGGCGACGCCATCCTCATGAAGGTCAGTCAATCGAAACCATCCTAAACCCTGATCCCTATCTCTCAAGAAATCGGTTACCGTTCTCGTCCTTCAGACGTACTGACAGCAAACTGTAATTCCTTGGGACTCGGGAAGTCGTCGTGCATGGCGAAATTCCAAAGAGATTGGCATTCTTCTATTCGAATCTCAGATCCTTACCAGTCTTAGCAATGAGCTGCTAGTATGCTGACTTTGAAACTTGTTTTCTGCTGCACATGCTCTTGAACAGTCCATTGCTTGTTCCAAATCTTTAAACAATACATTTGAGAGAGATTGACATTGAAGCTAGACTCATGATTTTCACTGCTATGCAAGCAATATTCTGCAACTAGAGGAGAGCTTGTTTTAGACCTGGAAAGCTAATCTATCAACAAGGCTCTGTACTGAATGCACGCTTGGGGATCAATTTCATTTTAGGGGCAAGGGTCAAAGCCTTCGGATGACTTGGAAAAGAGATCAAGCGTCTGCGGAATGACTTGCTGAAGGTTAGTGCTCTAGGTTATTATCCTGAAGCAGCCATATCATGTTACAGGGCAAGGCTTCTGTCATGTTTCCTGGAATATATATTACTACTACGTTTAGTTTCTTAGCATAGAAAAGTCTGGTTCTACCCACCAATTTGGCTATTGCTACCTTCTTATTGACGATTCAAGTGTACTTGGTGTATCTTAGACTGAATTGGAGAATAAAAAATTGGAGTCTGAGCTGCTAGAAGAGAAGAAAGCTATGAACAACTAATTAAAAGAGAAGGAAAGAAAGATAAATAATATCAGCACCATGGTCATCAGCTCAGCTGGGGACGACTTCAACCAGCCTCATCATAAGGTACTTCGACACTTTCTTGGAGAGGCTCATTCCTAGGCACACAATCACATGCATTGCCTGTATAAGCTATATTTGGTAAATCTGAACTTATCACATATCATAGGTTCATATTTAATTTTGCATACGCTGCTCACCTGAAGTCTTTCTTGAAAACATGAAATCTTTTGATTTAACCCCTAAAGGACCAAGGCCATTTTTCTGCCAAAAAACACTCAAAACTGCCATTTCTATAGCAAAGAGTAAAAGAAATTGAAAATTGTTTTTTTTTCACATCTAACCGTAGGATCTTATACCTAACTAGTATGAAAATGTGTGGAAAAAATTTCAGAATATTTGACCACACAGATTGCAAGATATCTGCGTTTAAAGTGGAAAAAACAAGTTTTTCAGTACATTGCGGGACTAGATTTTATGACTTTGAACATTTTTAACTTAAATATTTTGCACTACAGAGTTTTGAGCTTTTAATCTTTATAGTGGAGAATTGAGTTGAGAGTCTAGGTTAAAAAAAAAACCCCAAAAAAACTTAATTTTCATTATTAAAAAAATTGTTAAGTAGAAGTAGGTACAAGATAGAAAGAAAATCTAAAATATCAATATCTTTTATATAGAATTAAAAAGCATTAATCCCAATGGTGAGATTGTTCTAGCAAAAAAACTAAACCTTGTAGAACTTTTTTTTTTGAAAAATTATAAAAATTGCATTCAGAAATGAATCCTGCAAGTTATTTTTTCAGGAAGATGCTCTAAGTGCCCGAAAAACAAGCTTGTCCATAACATTCTCATTAAAAATCCAAATGAAATGAATTAAAGCTTTCCAGATAGACAAAAATATAATCTATAAGAAAAAAAAATTTGAAAAAAATAAAATAAAAAATTGCAAATTTTTTTTGCTGCCCCTGGACCCCTGTTTTGAGCTATTTGGGCATAACTTTTTTTCCCGGGCACCGATTGTGAAAAAAATTATATTCCCATGAAAATATTCAGATTTTCTACCTCCAAAAAAAGTTTCAAAAAATCAGGAGAAAATTTCAGCCCGTAGGTACCTGCCCGAAAACTCATTTGTCCCCCAAGGGGACAATGGTCCTTTAGGGGTTAATGTAGTCTTGGAATTTTGATGCAGATTCCGAACCAGGATTGCTGTATTAAAGTGGCTATATGAGGTCACTTATGTTAGTTGTCTTGATGCTCTGTTTTTTATATCAATGGCAGGGAATTAGAAGGGAGACATGGTGTCCACGCCCAGTTTCGTCCGACATAGCCATTAAGGCAATTTGAAGTCTGTAGATAGTAAAATCGAAGTAGTTGTGAACTTATAATTTTGCAATAAAATGTATAATTTTATGCTATTGTTTTTGTCAGCGCAACTACCTTTTTTCCATTCATTTTATCAATTGGAATGCATTCAGCGCCCAAATTTTGCTTCCACTGCGTGATTGTATGTGCAAATTCATCCATTCTATTAAATTTCATCCAAAAATGAGATGAAATTCATCCAATTCAAGTAACAACTCTCATCCATTCATTCAACAAAATTCATCCAAATTAGACCAAAAATCATCCATACTGCTACTTGTGTGATATGAAATTACCCCCCCTTAAAGTGTACAAAAATGGGGGTAATGGGGGGCATAAAGATTTGCCCCCCCCCCATTCCGTGCACTAGTGTAAGGGGGGGGTAAAGGGGGGGGGGAATCCTTCCCAGTTTTGCAGGGGGTAACCCCCTGAAAGTTCCCAATGCACTGATTTCAAGCCTCACTGCCTGTCACTCACTTTGCTGCCATTTTGCAACTAGATATGTACCAAATTTTTTATATTTAGTTTCCAAAGATGAATTATATGTCTTCTTTACTTCACAAAATTTTCAGATCTTTTTGTGAAAAACTGATTTTTTGAGAATTTTTGAAGTAGAAGTGAAGAAAAATCACATCAACTAGAAAATTATTTCAAAAAATCTGAAAATTTCACCATGTGTGTATATTTACAATGACAAATATCATAGTGTAAACTCAATTTTCATGTCATTCTATAATTAGAATTTAGTAGACAATGTAAATACATCCAAAGTTCAAATTGCAATAAAATATTCAGTATTAGGAATTTTTCCAAAATCCAAATTGGAATAGAAACTAGAGTAGATGACCTTTGTTTTGTTAGTTGGGCTCAAACTCAAAAAGTATCATTTTTGTGAAGAAATTTCAGATTTAGAGCAAAGAACAACTTCCCAAAATACACTAAAATAGCATATAAAGGGTTGTCTTCCCAGACATCGCAACACGCGACGTCCAATAGTGCCTCCGCGACGTCCAACAAAGTCAATTTGATCGTTGACTTTTCCAAAAAAATTCTTCAATTGCCCGGCCACTTGGATGCCATGTGGCGGCTTGTAGCACATTCACGGGTGATCGAAGGTAGGGGCGACCACAAGTAGGGGCAAGCGTGGGTAGGGGCGATTGCGTCTAGGCGACCGCGGGAACGTCATGAACCCACAGTCGTCCTTTTTTTTCTTCCAAATTTCGTAGCCGGAAATAAAATCTTTGGTCATAAATCACCACACAAAGAGATTAATTTGGCTACTACATGGATGGCAGTAACAACTCATATGCTTTAAATGACAAATTAACTCCATTACTAATTTAATATCCAATGTTGAGGAATCTAACTACTTAAGTGGGTGAGTGCAAGAAACACTTGTCCTATTTCTTGTCCCCTTGCTCTTGGACAAGTGGATTTTGGCTGTAACTTTTGCATCGTATGTCCGTTTTCTATGAAATTTGAAGTGAAGGTACACATAAAAGTTTCAGAAATTCAGTATTTTTTTTCCAATTTTTCAAAATTTATTTACTATTTTTAAACTGCCCCCGATTGGATGTCTACCTTGGCCATTTTAGGGGTTTTGAGTCCTATTTTTGATCCAAAAATAAGAATTTGATAGTGAAAATTGGGAGACAAGGAGTTATACTAAAGTTACACAAGACTATGAAGAGATTTTCTAAAAATAGTAAAGTATCCACCTTCCACATGTGCTCAAAGTGCACTACCTATGTACACGTGCAAAGAACACAATTTTTATTTTCCAAAAATAAAAAATAGTGAAAAAAGAGAACCTACAAATAAGAAAAAATGGCTATTTTTTTTTGAATTATTTGAATTATTTTACTATTTTCTAAAAATAAACTCAAAAGTATCTATTTTCTTTTATTTTCCTAGGCCTCTTTTTTTGTGCATAAATTTTAGAGATAAATTTTTCTAAACTTCAATTTTCACATGTATACTTTTTTGAATGCTTTACAAATTATCCATATTTTATTTTATTTAAAAAAAAAATTATTGCAAAAGGTCATAGTACTCCAGTACTACGGCCATTTTGGCCAGAAAACGACAGGTGTTTCTTGCAACTACCCAAGTACAACAAGTCAAGTAGGGGCGACCGTGGGAACGTTGTGAACCCGCAGTCACATTTCCCCCCCCCCCCCGTGATTGCTCACAAATTTTGGACCCGCGGTCGCCCCCTAAACCTGAAGTCGCCCTAATCTTCGTACCTGCGGTCGCCCTACTTAGACCCGCATGTGCCCCAACCCAAAGTTTCCGTTAATGACATGGTTCTCTCTTTCCACGTCGCTCTTGATAACTAGCTACATAAGACAAATTCAGGCAGCCTGGTGTCTTATAAGACACGCGACATTAGACGTCCAACACGTCACCAATACCCCGGGACATGTCCGACAAGACAACCCTTTGGAGCATATTGTGTGATCCATTTTTTCACTAAATACAAACTTAATTGGAAACTCTTCATAACTCAACATGAAAGGTCAACAAGGAAAACATGGATGAAAAAATGCTTCAAATAGCTTTATAGCTCATTGAATTGTCATCCAAGCATCACATAATGGTGGCATTCCACGGTTAATTTTGATGCCAAAGTACTTAGAACATCGCTATCCATTCATTGGAAAGCTCTTTGGTCCAAGCTTGAGTTTAGCTGAGTAAAAAAAGTAGGCCACTCCAGACCCAAGCAGGGACAAAAAGAGCCCGGTCACGATACAAATGGGTCTAGAAATTATGGGGCCCCGTCCCTACCATGCAAGTTGACTCATGCTAGATCTTGCTTCTTTTGTTGGTTTGTGAGTCATTCTTTATTTTTTTTTAATCAAATAGTATTTTAGTTGGCTGTTGATTTGACAATTCCTTAATGCATGAGTTTGTCTTGTTTTGGCATGTTTGCTTCATGTGAATGAATGGAGGATAGAAGCAATCCAAGAGCTACTAGGCATGGGCCAAACCATTTTTCCAACCTTGTTTGAGGGGAGTGGGTGGCGATGCTCTTAGTGTTATTGCTTGTGTATATATGTTGCATTAACTAATATAGGTGGTTTGAATGGATAAGGTAACTTCACCTACCTTAAATGCATCCATCAAAATAAGAAATTGAGCATAAGTTAGCTTCTATTAATGAATAGACAAATTTCTGGTTGGATCTTGTTGGAAGTCTAATGAGTACATAACAATAGCCTTTAGAAAGTGTATTTTTTCATCTTGAGAGTCCTCATCCATGAAATTCATCCACATTATATTATAGAGAATAAAGTAAGCTACATAATTGGTATGGTGGCAAAACATTTATGGTGTGCCATATTTTTTTGCTAAATTTAGAATAAGACACCCGAATCTACAACTAAATGTAAAGATGATTTGCCAAAAATTAAAAGAATTCATTGAGTCAAATACCAATTTTTCATTTGACCTTTTGTCATCAATAATTTTTTATGACAAATGAAGGGATTGCTTTATTGGCATTTCCTAGGAATGAAAGGTTGAAAGGTTGTTTTTATAATAAAATCTATTGTTAAGGCCATATTCGTTAAAATGAGACAATTTGCAATTTTGTATTATCTTTGACTGTATACTTAGATGATAATAGGTGTTTGATATTAAATTTTTTTAGAGAATTGAGTCTTTAATATGTTAATACATTCACAAAACTTTGATTTTATAACGGTTGATATATTCATAAATTTTAGATTTGTTAAAATAGAAGTCTTGAATAATAGGGCTGAAGTCTCAAAATGTCCAATTTGTCTCAATTTAATGAATATGGCCATTGTTTGTCATGAATACTCAAAGAGGATGGGATAATTTAAAGAAAAGAACTTGATTGCTCATTGTTAAAATATGGGAGTTGTATTCAAAGTACAAAATTTAGACCTAATTTAGTGATTTTGGCATAGTAAAAAAATATTTTTTCAAGAATTCTAAATTAAGAATAGTTGAGAAATCAAGTTGATTTTCATCTCTAGAACCCCGTTTTTGATTTTAAGCCTCCAAAAAATATTTATGGACAAAATGCAAAGAAGATGTGTGAAAATTTGAAAGAAAATGTTCCTTTCGAAACCCACTCGGGTGATTGCAAGAAAGACTGGTACTAAGGTAAACCAGACTATTCCCGTCATCTTCCTATTTCTGACATCTTACTTTTGGCCCCATTACCACCCTGAAACTCATCTAAGTCCATCTATTTTTTTGACAAAATCAGTTCATTAATTTCAGCTTGAGTAACGTGTCTATCATTGATTGGTGGATATCCAAGTACTCATAGATACAATCTATGGCGGTAATGGGTTGTTGATCTGACTTTTATAAATTAATCCATGGGCGGATTTGTAATTTCAGGGCAGTCAACTTCAACAATTCATAGAAATTTCAATTTTCATCAGAAAATTATAATTCCACTTGGGTTTGATTCGTGAAACATGCATACACCTTTGAAAAATAGGTGACCCCATTGAAGTTGATTCCAACATAGTCAGATCGCGAATCAGGGTGGTAATAGGCTTGTCTACTTTATTTTGTGTGACAATGAAAGTAATTCTCTTGTTATCCGCTATAACTTTTGAAGCATAAATCCAATTAAACTTGAAATTTTTATTGGAGATGGCTAACTTGATAGTATTTAGATCCCTTTTAAAAAATATATATATATAATCATTTTATACTTCAATTTCAATGTAGTTAATTTGTCACACTTTGCGGTTTAGGCTTTTTTAGTGTTAGGGAGTATCCAAAATTAATACTCTAGGGCTGGAATTTATGTGTTCTATTCCATAGTAGAAAGTCATGTTTCTACCAAAGGGAGTTTCAAAATGTTTTTTTTTATGTCCTTCACATGTGTGTTAATAGGGTTCCCTTGCATGCGCATTTTTGGTGAAATCTCTTCACCAAAAGAATAATCTCTTCATCATAAAGTTTTGGTGAAATCTCTTCATCATAAAGTTCTTCCAAATTTCCAACTTTTAATTTTTTTTGAACTTATTTTTTTTATTTTTTACAAATTAAAATGTGAAAGTACCTATTTTCCTGAAATTTTGCTAATTCATGAGACTTTTTTAGTTCTCCTTCTTAGAGATTGTTTCTATGCTTTTCTTTCTTAGGGTACCTACTTCTTAAAGGTGTGTATACTAAAAATATTTTTCACATTTAAAAAATTTTAATTTTCTAATTATACAATACTCCCGAAAGAAAAAATGAATACTATGGAAAACTCTACAAAACCCCAATCGGTCTTTCTTGCAACTACCTTCTCTAAAATTTGTCTATAACTTTTGATTGGAGGCTCTAAATTTCAAATATATTACTTGGAGATGAAATTTAGCTTAATTTTCCAAATTTTCTTAGCTCAAAGTTTAGTTTTAAAAAAAAAAATTCTACTATGCCTAAATGAGGCCTAAAATTTTACTTTGAACACAATTCTTATTTTTGTCTTTACTATAAGCAGTGGAATTCCTACTAATCCTAATTTACATATCCTTCACGGGTTGTTTTACCACCAAAATTTTTATTTTAATATTTTAATTAATGCTCAACACCACAACATTGAAGTTGCTATCCAAGTACAGTACTCACTGGTCTCTTGTTTATCCCCTAAAGTCCTATTGTCCCCTCAAGGGACAAAATGGATTTTGGATAGGTTTCCGTAGTCTCAATATTTTTATTGATTTTTTAAATTTTTTTATGTAGATAGAAAAACACATTAGCTTTTTAAAAATATTTTTTGTTTCAATCAATGCTTGGGAGCAAACAATATGGCACAAAAAGCCCAAATTTTAGTTCGGCAGGTAGAAAGAAAGCTCAAAAAAACTTAAAATAAACAATTTTTTTTCTTCTTATAGATTGTATTTTTATCTACATGAGAAGCTTTGCTTCATTCCATTTGGATTTTTTGTGCAAAAGTTACAAACAATCTTATTTTCATATTCATTTTTTGGACACTAGATGAACCAATGAATAAACTATGAATTTTCAAATAGGTGCAAATTTCTATGAATAAAAAGAATACATTTTAGACAAGAATATGTAGGGGCAGATTTAGAAAGTGTTTGCAATTAGATTTCTTTACCTTACATATTTTTTTAGTATCGAAAATATCATCATCAGTCAATTATGTTAACTTTTTCATGATTGCAACCAAAATGGACTGAGTGGGAGCACTTCGAGTTTTTTTTCCAAAAGAGTGGATTGTACAATTTAAAGTGACCAAATTTGAAAAATCAGTTAGTTGAAACTTTGAGACAACAAAGTGTAGAAGTTCATGAGTTTTGTTTTTCAAGCAATTTGCATGATTCCTTTAAAACTCAATTTCACAATTAAAAAAAAATGTTTCACATTGTTTATGTTGCTTATGGGAACAATCTCACCAATGGGATTAGTATGTTCCAATTTCAGCTTAAAACTATTACCAATTTAGTTTTTACCTACTTCTATTTAATAATTATATAATGAATGAAAATAAAATGTTTTTAAATTTGAAGTTAAGGATCTTTTTAATTTTTAAAAACACTCAATTCCTTAACATTAAATTCTTTTAAATTGAAACATGTACTCGTACAAGGATTGTTAGTTAAGAACTTCCATAGGCCTATAGTCTAGTCACTTTAAACAATAGAAAATAGGAAAGTTCTGTACTTCAAAATAGAAATGGCAATATAAGTGCTTTTTTGACAAAAACAACAAGGACACCCAAATTGAAGATGCTAATTGTTGAATTATCAATCCATATTTGGTATTTGCCACAATTAACAGTTTCCACTTCCCTTTCTGTTACACAACTCTATTTTCTGGAGGAGCCAACATGGTATCCCAAGAAATGTAAAAGCAGAGCACCACAAGAGTTGCCCCGTGCGTATCAATAAAATTTACAATGCATGGTAATATATTGATCTGGAAAAAAGGGATCAATGGGTGACAATTACAGAGACCAATTTTGGTTGTAATATACTGCAGACTCACTGAAAGAATCAAAATATGGCAAACTCTCGGCAACGGGAACGCAAAATATAGCTCACCCAGCACATTAATTTTCTATAACTGTCGAGTAACCCCAGCGTTGAGCAAATAACTGCTACATGGCAACTGGGTATGAGCTATCAGGGTAGAAATTACAGGTGGTGGACAATGACGGTCCATGCAGCATATTCTGTAACACATTTTCAAACTAACTACAATCTTTAATCAGTAATTTGAGACCTACTGAAGATACAAATAGACTAAGGATCAGGATGAGGCATTAAAAAGTGGAAGGCGGGATTGTCCTTCAACAAGGGTGGTGGTTCAACTTCAGCCATGTCAACCTCAGGCATTGACTTTGATATGTCGTCTACAGAGAATGGAATACTGCAGCACGCCACAAGTAACATTTTAGTAGTAGCTCGTATTTGGACAGACAAGTTATCTCATGATACAAAAGCAATGGTAGGAAAGATACGAATCAAACAAAGATATCACTATGCAAAACTATGGAATAGTTTGGGGTTTCAGTCATACCTAGAGTCGTCATCCAGCAAGAATGAGTTGCTAACAGCGCTGTTTGAATCCTCTGTCATTAGAACTCTCATGTTTGCAATCACCTGTAATGATACACAAGCCAAAGACAAGAATAAATGCACAGACCCTTGGTACGACAGTGCAGGGAGATAACGAACTGAGTGCTGATAAAATGAACCAACAATTGTTACAATAGAGCATGGATAAATCAATGATCCTTACCTCTGGTGAGACGCTATGGGTGCCATACTTGTCATCCCAGTACATAGTACTAATACGATAAAGCTGTTGGACACTCAACACCTGACCAGACAGAGATGATCGTCATCAGTAGCCGTGCACAATTGCCTACTCTAGAATAACGCATGGAAATTCTGAAAACGTTCAGAAAAGAAGCCACTGAGAATCACTTCACACTAATTCAACAGCTCAGCATATCGGAATCACATACCGGGCAGAGATCGTGAGTAATCTCATCAAGTGACTTCTTTGGTTTTTGATGAATAACCTGCAAAATCACATTTTCAGTAGTGAGAACTGCTGTCTAAACAATCAAAGAAAATTAAAAACCGCTACCACGCAAGGATAGAATTGAATATGTACCTTGGAAGCGATAAAAATGATTACCAACGAACTCGGTCAAAAACATCAAAAAATTCCAAAATTATCCAGTAAGCTTGATTAAATCTGAAAACATGGACCGTTTCAAAACGACAGTACTGTTATTATGAATGCTTTACTGAAATTGAGGCATGCGCAACACCTGGTAGAGGACAGAGAATACATACCAAAAACCCAACTGCTTGTCGTATATACTTGAGCTCATCCCATGATGCTCCAGCATACTGCAAAAAATCACATATCCTGTAAGCCAAACTGCAGATATAACAAGACGAAGGACCAACTGTCCATAAATCAATTGGAAAAGTCTAAAACTAATCAAAAGCCCGTATCATTGATAACAAGGCAGCAGTGCACGAGACAATAATGTATGAACCTCATCTCCAGCTTCATAAATCCAGTGTTCAAGTTCTGCAAGCCCAGCTTTCACGTACTCTCCGTTGCTAAATGAGCAACATTCGCGTCGGAGGAGTAAACTGCAATGAAATACGTGCACACCGTCTCAAATAAAGCTCATATTGTCACAATAAACTTCACGATGGAAGTAATATTCGAACTCCGTAAAACACACATAGGAGTATATATGAAGTTCGTGATGTGTACAGAATGTCGCAGTTGCACCCAATGTGCTTCAATTCGGGAAGCACAAAGAGAAATGACCACGAGAACAGGAGGAAAATATAGGGCTGAGTGCGAGAAGGATCGAGGACCAAGGAACCAATGGCATTCGGAGATAAATTGAAGAAGCAAATAGTCCACTTCAGTGTGCTATCACAAATTCATGTGCTGACCTGTTGAATAGCTGTACGTTGATGAACGAGAAAATTTGGGTGAAGAGCTTGCGAACAAGGAATGGAGGGACCTGGATACAGCACATAAGAAATTAGACATGGCTAATGCTTTGCCAAATAATGCATCGTATTCAGAATCCTGTTGTACTTGTGCCGTAACAAAAAAGGACCAAAGAAAACTGCAGATCAGGCGGCTCACATGGTTGGCACGCATAGTGCTTAGCAATGAACTAAGGCTGGAGATGATCGTGTGCCAGTGGCTGCTGAGTGTCTGCTGTGCAGTAACACTTGAGCTTGGAGACCTTGACACTTTACCTAGACTAGCCCTTGATGTCCTTGGCGCCTGAAAAAAAATTCAAAAATGTTCCATGAGCACGAAGCAAAGTGGCCAAACCAAAAGTACTGAATCAGTGCACAAACTATAGCACTGTTTACTACACAACAGGAATCACTGAATGGATTAAACTAATACCAGTATACTCTGGATGAAAGAGCATCAGACCTGGATACAGAGTCCCAGCAGGGGTGAAATCTCCTTCTTCAAGTTGTCCCGGACCATGCCATAAATCTTCTCTACGTATGCAGTGAGCTGCTGCTTGAATAGCAGAGCAGGATACTTGGCCTCTACCTGTCGGGACATATCTAACCCGCCCATGATGCCTCCATTTCCAAACGAGACGGCACCAGGAGCAGGAGATGTTCGGAACCCCTGATAACCCTTCATGAAATCAGAAATCTTAAGATACAACTTCTTTGCGATCGGATTAAACCTGCTAGATCATCCCTTCGAAGTCAAATCCTGACGCAGTCAAAAGAAATATTTTATGTCACTTAACTATCACTTACCTGAGTCATTCTCCCAAAAAGCGTCACAGAATTAGAACGTCGCCTTTGAGGAGCACCCCCGGCAGCTCCACTAGCTTTAAGTGTCCGTTGTAGAAGGAATAGTAACGTAGAGGTGTTGGACAACCAGTAGGCGAGCACGTCATTGTTATCTTGACTCTGCAGGTAAACAAGTTCTTCACTTAAAACCTGCTAAGTGATGTTTATTTGAATAAGGGTTGAAGTACACAATTTTGGAAGGAATGATAATTTTTCATGCAATCGATAAAAGACGATGACAGCAAAGTCGATCGCCATCCAAGAAAACCTCAAAGATGTGTAAAACATGCTATAAAAGATGAATCAAATGCACAGTTGACTTCCGTAAGAACTCCTAAAGATGCTAGAGAACTGCGCTGAGAAACATCATCGTGAGAATTTTGCTTACTTCAATAGCAGTGCCAATTGTTTGAATGATTCGGTCGAAGACATTAGTCCTCTCAGCCTCAAAAGAGCGCCACTGGAGCAACGATTTATATAGTATACAAGCGGCAATTGGGCGATCGTTGTTGAAGCCAACATCTTGCATGACGCACTGCAGCAAAGAATCTTGATTTTCCTGAAAGTCAATGTTTTCAAAGATGAATCAGATATAGAGATGAAACAGATATAGAGAACAATTTCTGCAAAACATTCAATTGTAGAATCTTCCGTATTGAACCCTGATCTAGTACCTGTACATGACCAGCAGAATATTCTACATAGGGTATCAAACCTCATGAAATCTTAGCTACAAACACCGAACTCCAACTTACCTGCTGTCTGTCGATGAGCAACTTCTGGCGCCTCTGCTCAGCCTCAGTATGCTCCCTTTCAATTTGTGCCGTGTTTGGCGATTCCTGCAAGAACACGAAACACATCAGATTTATCTCCAAAGATGAGTAATGCTAAGCTTAACCTGGTCCTAGATACAAGGCGAAGTAGAAAGCTTCTCACCATCTGTTTCAGGATGCAGAATCATAATCCAATATTTGAGGCAAAATATCTTGAAGAAAAAACATGAAGGTCTATGCAACATCACATGCATATATTTTGAGACCTCAAATCGTCAAGGTGGAGAATATACAACACAGAACATGACAACCGTGATTTAATAACTCCTCACCGGCACTGAACGGGCTTCTCTGTGGTCATTGTTGGTGAGGTAACCATTGTCGGGAGTCCTCTGAAAGGTAACAAAAATGGGTAGAATAGACATGTATTAGTAAATTATAAGTGAAACCGAAAATATCTGTAAGTCTGATTAAAGACCCGACGTGGCTGCAGACCTCAATCATGACAAAGATTTAGAAATTGAGAACATTTCAGAAACCAGTATGTGCATGTACAGAACATGATATTAACAAAAGACATTGATCAGCATGTGAAACACTATCATCCTAAAAGGACATCGCACCTGAAACACTGTGCTCTTGAATCGATTCGACAAGCCCTTGGTGGGTGATAACACAAGGGTTTGTTGTCGAAGAACTTGATTTTCAGACTCCATGTTCGCCAATTTTTCTTCCAATCTGTGTTTAATAATACAGCGAAATCAGACACCTACAGTGCATGCTAAACTGTATAGCTTCTCGCAGTAAGCAAGATTCTACAGTGTTGCTGAAGTGAAGAGCAGTCAAAGACAGCAAACATGGCCACAGAGGCAGCCCTGTCTTATAAGTAACTGACCAACCAAATCCAAGAATCTCAGCCTTAGAATACAAAACGAACCTTTGGAGAGCTTCTTGTGTTTCAGTGGTTTTTGCTTCTGCCTGCTCGGCTCTTTTGAGTCTCTCCTCACTTTCACTCTTAGCTTGTGAAAAGTTCGCTTCAGCTTCTGATGCTCTCGTGTCTAAAGCCTTCAGGAGGGCCTGCAGAAATCGCAAATAAAGACGTCATTCAGTAAATGTATATGTGAATATACCATAAAAGTTTAACCAGTGTTCATATCCCATAAAAACTCATCCTACATTAGTCGTCGGACAGAAAAGCAATATAGCAAAATAGAAGGTTGATTGTGCACGTGATACCTGCAGCTTTTCATTTTCCTTTGTGAGCTTCTCCACTTTAGCATCAAAGATTTCCACAGGAGGCACTTCTTTTATGACTTGAGCGGCTTGGCCAAGAGCCAATTTATTGTCTTCAAGCTCCTTTGTAAGCTGCGAATTGGCTTTCTGTGCTTGGGTCAACTGTTCTTGTAATGCTGCTTGTAACTTCGTAATCTCGTGATTTTTGGCTTCCTCCATATCCGTCTGTATAATAAGCACAATGTGTTATATATCTCATTAGCAAGTATGCCCCAGTAATACGCCTGAGTACTCCCTAGCATCCAGCGCCTTCTATACCTCTTCAAAAGAATTTAAGAGTCCCATACACAGAAAATCCTTAACTAAAGAATCATGACTGCACATACCCGCAGGCGCTTCTCAAGTTGCAGACGCCATGTGAGCTCCTCACATCTCTTCTCCAACTTCGTTTTGGCTTCTTGCAATGCCCCGGTTTCTTTCGCCGCCTTCACAAACAATAAAAATAAAACGCAATTCAATCTGATGTCTCCTTTGTTGAAGAACAATTACTAAATACAGAAATCAACCAAATCCATTCATCTTCCACATGAACTGGAGAATAATTGAGCACCAGCTACATCCCGTCAGACCTCGTGGAATTATGGTATGCGACAGAAAACAACATACATTAAAAAGCTCTGTCACGCGCAATCCACTATGTCCCGATTACTCGCTAGAATCCTACTTAATTAGTAAGGTTAGGTACTTACCTGTTTAAGTTTCCTGAGTTCAGTTCTGGCCACCTTGCTCCGCCAAGCACACTGGATTTTGATGGCACTCTTCCGGCACTTTTTGTATTGCGACCGTGCCTTGTATCCACGCCACCGTGCCTGTGCGAAAACGAAAAGTTCAAGGCTGAATTTCGAGTAAAGTAGACAAGGAATTGAGAAATATGGTTACAAGCATCAATAACCAAAATATTAGTCCCTAAACAATAAATGGTATAACAGGCTTAGTAAACAACCCTAAGAACAGACAGTTCCAATACCTGAATAATAGTGGCTGCTTTTGTCTGTCTACGTAATCGATATTCCTTCCGAGCAGCCATTCCACGGTAACCAGCTTGTATCTTGACAGCAGCATCTTTGATTTCAAGAAACTTCTTTCGGGCAAGCCACATCCGAACGTTCTTCTGAATACATATTGCAGCAGCTTCTTGACGCAACCT
The DNA here is from genome assembly GCA_951230915.1 of Antitrichia curtipendula. Taxonomy (NCBI): domain Eukaryota; kingdom Viridiplantae; phylum Streptophyta; class Bryopsida; order Hypnales; family Leucodontaceae; genus Antitrichia; species Antitrichia curtipendula. The sequence continues at coordinate 2,404,330 of OX579641.1, forward strand.
TGTATATCGCTTACGAGCAAGACTCCCTGCACAGATAAACAACAGGCATAAACAACCGAAACGTGATTTCCGAACACGAAGAGCAGTTTACAAACACGAAAAAAATTAGAAGCAGCAAATCAAAGCAATTCACACAGGTACAGACAACCATTGCCGTATTAAGACCCATACCTCGCCAGTATTTTTGTATAGTAACTACAGCCTTTCGCAAGGCAATCAAATGCCTCCTTGCCAGGAACGTTCGGACTTGTCGTTGGATCTTCTTTGCGGCGTTGTTCAACATCTCAGCTCTCTTGGCATCAAGTTCAGCCATTTGGCCAGAACGCAAGAACACCTTTGATTGACCCAGCTGAAACCATCCACGCCATTATCCAACTTTCAAAATCAGAATCCAGCTCAATGTGCGACATGACAGCAACCGTGTCAAACTTCCATCCACGGGTCGTATATGCGGAAGTATGTACCTGGTAATTCTTGAGGTCCATTTTTATCAGAAGTGTCTCTGCTGCCATCTTCTCGTCATAACTAGCACAAAAAGGAATTAGCACGTCAGAACAAATTGCATCCAATGAGGCCTGCGAGTGCAAAATGTGTTGGCTTAGGAACATTCTAGGTCTACAGCGAAGTTAAGACTTCTCAGGGTTGTATCCAAAATTAGTCAACTACCATACAGATAACACCTGCAATAATCCAAATACTTACTTGCCCTCAAGAACCTCTGGGGCAAGCATCCCAAATCGGTCAAGAAACTCATAAAACGTGCGCCGTGTTGGGTACCCTGCACAGCTGATTCTGATAGCCTCCAAGACTCCCTATAAAAGGTCGAACCACGTTTATCATGACTAAATCAATGAAATGCACCACCTTCGAAACTCAGAATCTGCACAGAACCAATCCAAAGCCAGGCAAGGGAACTCATCAAAACTTACTCCACACCGAAGCTGCTGTATGACATTCTGGTTCTCAAAGCGGCCAGGTTTGTTCAGCATATTGGGCTTCACACAACGAATGTAGTGAGGCTCCGTCGTATTTAATGTCTCCATCAAAGCTCCCAATTGTTGCTGCACATACCGTCGGCAGTCAATACAATGCAACCAAATATGCATACACAGATACCGAACACCAACATCATGCTGGAAATTTAATGAAGAAGAAACATCCATTGCTGGCATACACAAAGGTACCGGTATCCATACCATTAGCACCTGCAAGGTCATGATAGAAGTCAATGTCAACCATCCAGATTCTCTGAACTAACCTTGAAACGATTACCGATTGAAGAGAATTTATATGAGGACTTAGATCCATCATCAGCAGACTTAGGGAAGAGGCTCGCAACAAAAGGGCAGTTAGAAGATCCCAACAGTGACTGATGCTCAGCAACAACATAGTCTTTGTTCTTATCCAGGAACAATTCGGTCTGATATGTAACCTGCCAAGTCATAATAGAAAATGGTTCAGTGACCGGTTGTACACAAGCAGTAATACATGTGAAAAGACTTCTCCATGCTAATGCAGGAGAAAGTAGCGGATTAACAAGACCAATGAGTGAAAATCAAGGAATAAAATAATTCGGTAAACCAAACACAAGAAGTCCAGCACTCACATCACCAGCGTAATGATTTATCGTGAAGTCAGTGCGACCAAGCTTTGGCTTGCTTAAACGCTTATGGTTTCTGTATTGCTGAAAGAGCTTCGTCGCAAACGTCTCATTTGTAGACTTAGGAAACATACTGCAGGATCAGAAGCAGTCTCTTTCAGATCCCTTACAGCCTCAACCATTCCTCATTGAAGTGCTTGGCTACCTTATCAATATATATATACTAGCAAAAAGAGTGAAAATAAAAAAGCCATTAATGCATACCAGGCTTCATCAAGGAGAGCAATGATGCCAGAGGGTCTCTGCATAAAAAAGAGGTATAGACAAAGGTATTTCAGCTTCAAAACAGAAACGCATCTGGAATAAAGACAGATTACTAAGCACGCACAATTAGTGGTAGATAGGTACTCATTTGCATCGTTCCATTTCCCAGCACCTAATTACCACACAAGATGTTTATTAAGCAACCGCCCAAAGCAAGAACAGTTGTTCGCTGCACCTGCGACTGCACATATTCAGTGCAAAGGACAAGGACAAAACCTTCTCAATGAGATCCAAGACGTCTTGGTTGTCAACAAACTCAATGTAGCTCCAGTTGATGGCCTCCTTGGTGTACTCATCTTGCTCCATCTTGAAAACATGCTGCAATTTGACCACAAAAGCCCCAAAGTATCCTTTTATACAATCACATGGAGGTCCACAAAACTAATTCCTCCCCTTCAGACTGTTGACTAAACTCGCAAGGAATAAGATGGCAACAGCACACTACGTCGTGGAATATTCTGCGCTACAGAAATTTGTATCCGCAACAACAGAGGTCTACAGAATTTGGAAGAAAAATAACCTGATTAAAATGCTGCTGAAGCTTCTCGTTGGCTAAATTTATACAGAATTGCTCGAAACTGCACTATGCCAAGCAGAAACATTTCAAGTGAATCTCAAATTTAATTTATCTCTGCCGAAACAGACAAAATCTTGCCTCTAACGTTGATAACTTAAAGACCAACTTAACAGTGCATAGACAACCATAAAATCACTTCGTAGAAGATATAAACATTCATAGATACCTGAACAATGACTAGGATGAAAATAGTTCCCACCTGTTAAATTTGAAGCTTTCAAATCCATAGATATCCAAGACCCCAACCAGAAACGGTGAATCCGGGTCTTGGCCGATAGATCTGTTTACTTTCTCCACAAGCCTGACAACGATGAAACAATGGCATTGTACAAGATTCAACAACATCTGTCAGGTGAAAAGTACACATAACTGCACAGGATAGATAGATAGCCACATGAGAAAAGGCGTATGGGAATATCCTGAATACCATATGAACAAGCTAGTGCTAATGTCAAGAGTTCCCTCCTATACAGAATCCTATGCTAAAGAAGTGGATGCACAAATCCACAACTTTCAAAGATCACCTTTAGGTGTCCATCAAAATATAGGTCTGAGATGTACCAGTCGAACAGACGAGAGTAAATCGTTTTCGCCAGAGTGTCACGGTTAACAGTGGCTTGATCCATATTCAATGTCATTGTGATATTACCATCCCGTGTAACGAGAACTCGGGTGCATAATGAGTCCAACAGCCCTTTAGATTCACATCTGCCATAAAAAGAACCAGTATGGCACCTCAGTGACAAGATTAAACCAGGCCAGTTCATCAGGAACAAGAAATCGAACAGGAACCAGAAAATCTAGCGCAAAATAATCGCCCCCCTCAAGTGGCGTAAGCCAATATTTAAGAGGAAAAAACCTAGAAGGAAAAATGAAACTCACTGGAGTAGCTCAGCAGCAGCTTCAAGGTGGAATTTGGACTTCTCGTCTTTGAGCTTTGATGAATCAGAGTCCGATCCTGCGACAAAGTCGATATTTCCCACATGCAACACTGATGCTACAACGCGAAAAATGGCTTCCTGTAGCGAAAGACGATAAATGCCATTGAAATCAGAAAGGCAATGACAGAAGAAAATGAGCAGAAGGTCTCGAACGAAAGGAATCGTATTGACTCTGAACTTGAGAACAGGCCATATCAACCTTTAGCATAAATGAGTGGCGAATTATCTTCGAGTGACTCCAAAGCAACATAATGTCTCCAGTAAGTAAGAGGTCTGTCAGAACGACATTATACCTGCTCATCTGGGCTAATGCCCACAACATCCATGGCTCTGCGTGTTTTGACATACTCCCGACCATTGCTCACACCGTTCAACTCATAACAGTCACTCTGATTTAAGTAATGAAAATTTCTAGGGTCCCCCAGCTTGTATCTTTCACAATCCTGAAAAAACGATACAATGCAGTCAGCTCGACTAAGTTCACACATTAAGAAAATAAAAACCCCACCATACTGTCAAACTTAAAACTCGTGCATTTATAGGCCAATCCCCTTTGTGAGCCAGTCCTATAGGCCTTCATTGCTTAAATTATATTGCTCGCGTACCATGACTCGTGCACCATGCTTGCGTAAAGACAAAGAACACAACATACTAATTCACTACACATATGACACCAAATAGCAGATCAATTGTCACGAGGGGACGACTTGTACCTCTGGTGACGCACACAACTGGTAAAAGCAATGGTAATTTCTTTCAGGATCTGCAATCTGCACAACTCGAGATCTCTCCAGCAAGTATGTACGCACAGCGGCACCGGATATTCGACCACTCCTATCAAACTGGATCTCCACGAACTTCCCGAATCGACTGATGTTCACAGAACGGTGAAGTAAGTATGCAGTTGCATCTCACATCTACACAATCTATAGTTACGATGAAACTATTCAAAATAAAAGATGCAGAACTATACCTGCGAAGAGAACACAACTTTTAACATACCTTGAATTGTCATTGCGAACCGTCTTGGCATTCCCAAAAGCTTCCAGAAGTGGATTGGACTGCACATCAAATAAACCAAGACATTATGAGAGCACTTGTATTTTTCCCACCCGTCTCTACTCTACCCTACACTTCATTTGCTCTTGTCAAATTGCTGTAATTAAGTATTTAAGTGGAAGTTATCATAATTACATGTTCGTTCAACATTATGTACAGGAGCAGGTAGGTTCTCAACTGTGTACAACTGGTGTATTTTCTCGATAACAAATGACTTTTCCTTCGGACGTTTTTGCAATGACCTTATCTTGTCACCTCTTTTCCAAAAGTTTGATAGATTCTTACGCCTTTTCTCTTCCTTGCATTTGCAGTCATCTATCCTTTCTTGAATCTGCTGAGATAAGGGTTGCACCTTCTCAAGCTCATTTCAAGCACAAACAAAAGGATCTTCACTAGACGTGATGAGTAATGGTTTTGCTTTCATTACTTAAATCTCCCAGTTTAACTTACATCTGCATCCATGCCATGCATGTCTTACCATTATGAGTGTCATGTTTAAGGAGATCGCGATTTTAACCATAATGATCGCTTAGATGCAGTGAAAAAACGCATTTTACGCACTCATCATGCTTATTTCGGAATACTTCTGGTCTACGCTCGTTAAAAAATTTTATTTCAGGAGGATTGCTCCAGTATGTGGGACCAGCATTGTTCCCCCAAAATTGACAGAAAGATCCAACAATCATTTACGAAGAATAGTCAAAACTCGAAAGGATGCTCGCGAACCGAATTTCACGAATCTGTACCAACTTTTGAAAGCCAAAATCTATAGACTGCAAATCTTGCAGAACTTTTAGAGAGTGAAAGACAATGCACCTCAAGAACTTGTTGCTCAACAGTTCTTCCATCGGTGTTAGCTCGACCACCCATGTAGGCGAGATACTGCATAATCAGTTTCGTCGTCTCTGTCTTTCCAGCTCCACTCTCTCCACTCACAAGTATAGATTGACTCTTCTTTTCAGTAATCATTGCTCTGCAGTGTAACAGAAGTTCTCAATGTAAGGTGAAACCCTCAATATTGCGTACATTATGTTAACTACTTAGATCGCTTCGTGACTCAAAGGAGCCCAGACGTATATGCATAGATTCAAACAGATAACAACTCTCAACACGGCATCAAGTCCAAGAAAGATGTAACAGCACTCGCATAGAAGCTAGTATGGAATACAGACAAGCAAAAGACATCAAACAAAAAGAAACACCATGCTCTTAACGAACGAACACTGCACCCGAAACAAATAACGAATTGACCATTTTAAATTCACTTTTTAGTAATGTAAATGTACCTGTATGAAGTATCTGCAACTGCGAACACATGGGGGCTTAGCTCTCCAAGCGGTGCTCCCCTATATTGCTCCATCATATGACTATTGTACAAATGTGGTAGCTTCACAAAAGGATTTATCGCAATCAAGATATTCCCAGTGTATGTCTGTCATGAACCACCACCAAGTACCATCAAACACCAAACAATTTCTTTTCCAGAATATGGTCACAAAATAATGAATAATCAGGTGCGACTCAAGGATACTTTGAAAAACTTACATAGATCTCATCCAGTTCATATCTACTTGCAAGATTGTACAATACTCCTGGCTCATGTAGATAAGCCAACTTCGTCATGTCATCCACACCACCAGGTTGTGCATCTGGGTCCTTAGCATGAACACTTGACATGCTCGTTGTAATCTGTAACAGGAACAGTGACATAAATATATCGATATGTAAGAATTGTATGCCATTGTGAGCAATCTGGTGGATGGGCGCTAACAACAGCGGTACTAGCCATCAACCTTACATGAAAAAACGGTAAAGAACATAACAAGATCTCAGTCGGAAAGTAGACATAGAAGTTGTGTACTTCTCAATTGATTCAAAGAAAAGTTGAACTTGGAAAATCCAACAACTAAATCGAAAGAACCACCAACGACGAGTTCTCACAAACATGTATTATCACTTGCTTAAGAATCAAGCATAGGTCCATTGCCTTCGCTACTTCTCGAGTGGTCAGAGCTAATCAGACCACTGTCAAACCATAAAAAACTAACTAAGTCCATGGATGAAGCAGCAGCGAAGAATCGAGAGACCAAAAGCTGACGGATAATCAGCATATGTCAATTGACTTCAGAAGAAATCCGAAGCACCTAAAACAAGATCGACAACAGAGACCGGCCAGTAACTATATCACGAGTTCAGCTAATGGCAGAACCCAGGACCCAAAACTAGGAAACATACAATCTAATCTAAGCAACGGAGTATTCCATGCCCAACCAGTAGAACGATTACCAACTCCGTACAGAACCACAGGCTGCAGGTATTTACCTCATTCCCCTTAGTGGTGCGGACTTTGACGGTCTTGTCATTAATCTCGACGACCTCTGCTTCCGCCCAGGCCAAAGCGGAGTCCTCCACCCAGACTTGGGCCCCGATCGCCACATTACCTGTTGCCGCCTGCACAATACCAGCATACGAAGTCCGAATTCAGAAGAGAACGAGGTCAAGTAGCGAATACACGATTAGTACCGAATAGGATACGGTAGTCGAGTTCATTGAATGCCATACAAGAACGAGAGGAGCTACGCAGTGATCATTCCTACTTTTCTCCAATTCAGTCCATACATCACAATGCATAGCACTCATGAGTAGCATTCATATATGACAACTTGGAAGCTCTGATTGTCAAATCTGGGGGAGGTGGAATCCGATATACTGCCGACGATAAATGATCATTCTCGTACCCTAATTCTGAAATTCGACTACAAATGATGTCACGTCCGACCTACTTGTGATCGGAAGCAACAAATGTGATGAGATGCTCTACACAACACTTCACTCCAAAAGGTCCCAAACACGCCGTACTGCGCGGATCCGTAGAATACAAGCATTAACTCCTGATAGCAAATATCTGTACTTACTACTGATTGATCTAAAAAATTCTAAACTCCTTTTGCATTGCGAGATTCGGGGCTGCCGAACATGCTCCAGACAATTCACTTCTAGTTCGCCCATGAAGCTCAAGAGCATTTTCAACGAAAGCTTCTCATGGCCGCTAAAAATTCAGAACCCGAAAAGAGACTTCGGCAACTATCACGAGAGCACATTCAGTTTGCACATATTGGTTCACAGACACTGTCACCAGCTCCTCGAAAATCCAAGATCCGGCAGTGAGAGACAGAGAGAGAAGAAGGGTTGCAACAGGGCACGTGCGCTCTACCCTACCGTAGTCCACCAATTCCAAAGCTAAAGAGGAAATGGCACAAAACAACTAACTATATATACGACAAAGAACTCCCAGACTACAGCAACTCGGCCATTGTAGTTCTTTCATTCACAAGAATACCCTGGAAAAAGAACCAAAAGAACCGAAAAAAAATGTTGCGCAATAACGACGAATCTCCAAACTGCAAAGCCTCCGCATTGTGATTTCACTACCAACCCGAAGAGACGCCCCAATCCCTGATCAGTTCGTTCGCGATCAAAATCTAATCCAAACCCGACAGTGCTGCTATATTAGGTCAGGACCATGGCATTAGGGCTCGTCCTAAATTCCGTCCTCTCCTCCCAAGTGCGGCCAGCGACTGAAAAACAGATCAGAGAACCCTCCCCGAGTCCTCCACCGCGTCACATCGAAGCCAAACGCACTGAAAATCGCAATGAGCGATTGCATCTACACCGAAAGCCAACAGACCGTCGATCCCCTTTTCCCGCATTCAACCCTAACCCAGTCCTGGCAGTCAGTCAATATGCCTCCCCGCCTCCCACTCACCATGATGGACCCCAGCGCCACGCGAACGTCCCGTCGTCTCCGATCAACTCGTCCACACTAGCATCGCCCCCAGGAGATGTGAACCGCACCCCGCCGATGATGCGCCCGCCCGCCGTAGCCCACACCGATCCACAACCTCCGCAGGCAGGCAGGCAGAAACGGCCGAACACGCAAACGATCGCCAGGAAACGAATGCTGCACAGCCAGGCCGGCCACTGAATGGCCGAGCGCGCGCCTCCAAACAGAAGCTCACTGCGCCTGCGAGCGAGCGAACGAGAAGAGAAGAGCAGAGAAGAGGCGAGAGAGAAAGGGACCAGTCGTCGTCCGCGCCTGCCCAAGAGATGGAGAGGGCGATGGCACAGTGCAAGAGCGGGGGAACAACACCAGCGACAACGAAAGGAACGACGGACCCGGCAAGGCCCTCGCACAGAAGTGTCAAACCGAACGAGGCATACACACTTTCCCACTCTTTTCTGATGGAGTATTTATGACTCGTCCCTCTCCCGTTCTGGGTACGTCCTCTTCGGGCGAGGAAGGGACGATAAAGACGGGACTTGGACGATAAGGAAGGAGGAGCTGGAGAGGGGGGAGGGAGACCCGACGAAATTGAATGGAGTCGCGATAGGACCGCGGTCACGAAAGGCCTCGGCAACTTCCCTTCGCAAGTTCAACGCTCCCTTCTCCCCAATCCCGGCCGTGACTGGTGCCCGGGTTTCTTTTCTTATCCGTGTGGGGGAACTTCTATTGCCCTGAACTGAAGTTACAACATCGTCCGATGCAGTACCCAGTCGCAGTCTTATTCAAGGACGTTGGAAGATTCGAAAAATATTTTCAGCATGTTCCCAACATGTGTATTAGGGGTAGTCACACCTTCTTCAGTCCACACTTGGAGAATGGAGAAGAGGGACGTGGCGGTTTAGGGTTGGCTTCATGTTGGCCCTCCGTAGTAGAGTATTCTTAACTACTGTAGTTATATCTTCCACACTCTTAGTCTTCACCTCCGGATGTGAATAATGGGAGTAGTGAAGACTTGTTCATTTAAGTGTATTTTCCATCTTGTGTTGTACATCGCCTTCATGTTCATCCTATGCTCCACATCAAATGTTGGTATCTAATTCTCCACTCTTGTTCTCCAGACAACTTTCGGGGGTGTCACACCTTCTTCATCCATAGTGGCTCCCCATTGGCTCCTCCCAAACCTCACGAACTTGTCATTTTTCATTCTCCACATGGCAGGGGAAGAAGGTGTGACTACCGCTATTTGCATAGGAGTTCCTACACACACAAAAAAAGGAAAAATAAAATAAAAACTTGATGTCAAGAATCCACATTTATCCACAAAAATTTCTAAAATTGTGGAGATGTGTATTTTGAAAGATAACTTAAACTTACAATAGAATAATAATTTTGTGATGGATTTCAAATAAAAAGTTGTGAAGTGGGAAAAGTAGATCATATCTACTTGGATTTGTCATGGCCCAAACCAATATTAATGGATACAAAAATGAGTTCAATAGACTTTATTTTTTCTAAATGCGATTACAAATTTAAAGTTATTACTTTAAAGAGAATTTGTTTCCTATGAGATCAAAAATTAAAATTCTAGCTATGATGTTTTTTCAAGAGTTTTAAAATACTAATTTATTGATGTTAAATTTGAAGGATACAATTGTTTTTTGAACTACAAAATATCAACTTTTGAACCATGCAAACATTAGGTAGATAACAAAAGAATCTTAGAAAATTTGACATGTTATCATAATGTTGTGTAAGTGGATTTGGAATAGCACAAAACTTTCTTGTGGAAATGCTTTGCATATAATCTCTTATATCATTAAACACCCTAAATAATCCAAAAGCTATTTCCAAATCCCTTTTTTTCTAAATCCTATCCTATGATTCCTAAGAAACTGCCATACCTAGCTTTGATTTAGCATATAATGATGGACAAAAGCTTTAAATGACTTGAAACTTCGCCACAATGTAGATCAACTAATCAACTCCTCACATATCAATTTTTAATGTAATTTAAGATATTGTTCCAACTTTGGTGGACATTTTCCCACTACTGATTTGTTAACTCGAGGGGGGGGGCTTAGTTCTACTACAACAAACCACGTGCAAACAAGTGGTTTCTAATAAACTATAATTTCAATCTAAAATTTTGAGCATTGTTTAATAATGACTATAGTTTTCTATTGCCAAAATTTTCAATTCAAATAAAATATAAAATGATTTCTAGAAGAGGTTGAAAATGAACTAAAATGGTATGTTTTTCGACTCAAATAATTATAGAGAACACATTTAGATGACCATTGAATCAATATTCAACTCAAAATGAGCTTTCAATAGAGAGTTGTTTTTAGGAATTTTTTGTTCATTTTTTAGAATTTTTTTTTTAATATAATATAGGGGTGTGAAAGTTATTTTTTAGTTCTACAATGTATCTTTTTACTTCAAAAATTTGTAACTAATTATTCGTAACAAATAAAAATATCAATAATTCAAAACATAAACTTTCAAAGTAGGAAAACCTATTCATATGTTTGTTTGTTTTAAATTTAAAATTCAAAAATTATATAGGGGGTCCAAAGTTTTGTTCGCACGTGGTTTCTAATGGATATTCTAAGTGACCCCCTGTGCTTGTTAATCCTTTATAGCCTCCACACCCCAGTTGTATTTTAAGCATAACTCATAGATTTCAAGACCATTGTAGCCAAAGTTTGGACACAACTTGGTAGTAAATAAGTTAAGAAAAATACTCTCTAATTTTCATTTCCATGACACAGAAACTCAATAAGATTGAAGCTCCTCAATACATCTCTTTTAGTTGCCTTGGATTCCCAAATCCTCCACTTTGAAGCCTCATACCTTCCTCTCTATAATAGATTTAAATCTGAACTTTGGCATCATAGTAGATCAATTGTCTAAAAACTCATATTCAAAAGTTTTCCTTGATTCAAATTTTTTTCACAACACAACACAAAACTCTTACATCAATCTTTCTTTCAATGATAAATTACCAACAAAACACACAACTTTGCACCAAATACCTCTATCACATCCAAACCACCAAGAAAATAAAAATAGAGACAAGGAACTAGACCTTGCCTCTAAGTAGCAAACCACAACCCTAGGCAGCTAGCTACTAGCTAACCCTAATTCCCCTCCCCCCCTTTTTCACCCTAACATCAACTATAAGCCAGTGAGTTATCAATTGACAACGACAAGGTAAATAAACAAGGTAAACTAACAAAAACTCACAACATTACACACTTCCTTTTTTAATTTATAAAGATGCCTACTTCAATTAATAAAGAACCCACATCATGACAAAGTATGAAATTGAACATTGTGAAATGATATAGTGATACTTGAAAGGATACAAAGTTAACACTCTCTTTTTAGATTGATTGTACAATCTAGGATACTTCCAAGTGATTAAAAATGTTAGATATATGAATAGAGGTAGAGAATAAAAGACTTTTCTAGTAGGTTTCATTACTTATGTTGAAAAGACTAAATCACAAATAAACTTTCAAATTTGAAATATAGTGAGTTTTTCTTGAAAGATAGGGATAAAAAAGACTGAAATCATATAGATGGATATAATTTGAGATGGTATATAATTTTTAAGAGTTCATTTGGTCAAACTTGACCATATTTACAACCAGTGTAGTTGAACTAAATTATTAAGAATGCTTTTATAATAATCTATTGTTGAAAAAAATGCTTTATTAATTGAATTATAAAAATACATTTGAATCAATTAGACCAATAGTCTATGGATTTGCAAGTTTCATGTAAATTTAATTTTAGACACAAACAACTATAAAAATTTGCATATGTATTTTTTTAGTACAAATGGAAATTAAGCATAAAAATCATATTTTTCTACAAAGATTTGTGTAAAAACTTTATTGGATTTACATCTTTCCTCAACTTTGATGGCTTTTTTCATTTTCTAATTTCATTCATAACATCACTACATCAATCCTCCACAAAGTTGATAAAATTCTACTTTGAAATTATTAATGTATATATCATCAAATTTTATTCTATTTCTTTCAAATAAATGTCAAATTTATAGATTGATTAAATTTTATCCAATCATAGAAATTCAATTGCAAATAATAGAATGATATAGCAAAGAATTTTAGGTAGATTCTTCAAAATTTAAACGATAAATATATATATTTCTTAAATTATGAAAAATATATTTTATTACACATACATATTTAGTTTAATAACTCATGAGCCTCTAGGATTTAATCATTAATAAATTTACATGAATATTATGGCTATAAATTGGGAATATTTTTTAAGCCCTTAAAAGGTTGTAACTATGCTTCACCAAAAAGACTTTAATATTGCTTGCATTTCTAGTGCAAATGGATGCAACGAAAGAGAGCCATTTTTTGCATATTGAACCATAGGGACTGGCATTAGACTCATATGACAATGTGGGAAAAATTTGACACACTTTGCTCATATAGATTGTAAATTATAAGTGTTCAAAATGAAATGAATATTGTTTCTTGCACTTTGTATTATTAGGTTTTCAAACTTTTAATCTTTTTAACTTGATTTTTTGCACTATAGAGTTTTGACGATTAAATCTTAATGAGTTGAAAATCCAAGATTTTGAACGCAATGAAGGTTTAAAAAATATAAAGAATTGTTTTTTAAACTCAACTTTGAAATTTTCAAAGAAAAAAGGAAAAGAAAGGAATACTATTGTTCACTAGAACATAAAAATTATTATTTCTTGTAAAAGTTATTATTAATTTAGTTTTTTCTTTCATGGTGTACTTCCTTCCACCTTATAATGTTTTCTAAAGATGAATATAAAAAAAAATTTAAATATAAAATTTCTATATAATCTCAATCAATTTTTTCCACATACTGACTGAATTGAATGAATTACTGAATGAGTTTTTTCTCGAAAAATATTGAAAGACAAAACTTCATCTTTTTGAAGGGTTAGCAAACTAAATTTAGAAGTTTAGGCACGTTGGCCTTGATATTGGTGGTGGTTTTCACTTTAAAATCTTGGAGGGATGTGCTTGAACAAGTTAACTAAGAAATCCTCCAAGTGAGTTTGTTAGAAAATAAGTACAAATGAAGATATAGCCTTGCTTTGGGTACAAGAATTTTGAAACAATTTTGGGCCTCAAAATACTGCAATAAATTAGGATTCAACTTCAAAAGGTCAATAGAGCTCCAAATTTCCAATAGTGTAAAGATATGCTAAAAAATGCAACATAGTGAATAACACACTAGTAATGTAATGATAACTGTAATCAATAAAAAGTTGCACACATTTTTGTAGGTCATAATTGTAAGATTGGATTTACCATTGCTACGATAAATGTTTATCAATTTAATTTTAATCTCTAAAAGACCAAGTGTCCCTTTAAGGGACAACTGAAAGTTTGGGTAGGTTCCTATAATTTCAATTGTTAGCTTGAATTTTTCAATTTTTTTGGAATATAATGATTATTCCAATTGATTTTTGGGAGTTAAAAGTTATGTCATACTAAGTTCAAATGCTCAACTCCAAGAAACAAAAAATCACAAAAGATCAAACCAAAAAATACTTTTCAAGATTAAAATTTTGAAATTTAAACCATATTGCCAAAAAAATTAAGTGAAGAAGATTCAAAGCTTTACTATCTTTTGAGAAGAGACATGCAACCCCTCTAATCTTGACTCCAACCTCCCTTCTTTGAAAAATCAATAGCTGTGCAATTCAAAAAGAAAACAATACCATCCCCTCTGAAGAATTGTGCAATTTGAAAAGAAAACTATAACCCCCTTTTGAAAAATCAACAACCATGGAGTTTGAAAAGAAAATAATAACCTCCGGTGCTATATGATTTGACTTAAAAAAGTCGTAAGTAAAGGTTCTCCATTTGTTGAAATGATCTACTTGCCTTTCAAAATTGCAGGTGAGGGTCATAATAATTGTATTGAAACCCGCCCAGATTGTGAGGACGTTACTGGTGAAGACAGTCAACAATCATGACACTATTTAGATCAAATGTGGCAATGTGAGGTAGTGTGTAATTACAATTTGTACATGATAATCAAAGTCAATTTTGATACTTTTATGAAGAGCTTGAAACTTGACAAATTGTGGTTGCTTTGAAGTAGATGTAAAGTCACTTGACGGTTACCTTGACATGATGCTTTTTGTTTGGATATCTTGACTCTATGACTTGTATAATTACACCAACATATCACTTACACTACCAATGTTTGAAAGAAATTTTATGAGATAAGTTAGTTAATGACAACTAATTGAAAAGTTAGTAGTAGAGTTGCTTCAATTAATCTTCTTATCTATGAATGTTAAATTAACAACAACATGTGCAAACTGAGGGCTTTACATGCAAAAGTTGTAGGATTACAGCACGAGTATCCAAATTGACCTAGATTCCATCAAACATTGTTTTCCATTGTGCAAAATTTTCAACAAGTGGAATGCTTGCTTGGGTGTACAATTGAAAGTCGTTGCAATTTTAAAACAGAACATCAACCAAACTCTTTAAAGAATTCCATGTGGGCAAAATTTGATACTTGATAGATAGATAGACAAACCTCAAAAAAGACACTTGCATTTGAAAACATAAAGAAGTATGGTTGACAATTTGCATTTAAAAAACAACACTTGCACTTTGAAGATGGAAGTGTTGGCTACATGTTTATGGTGCTTTGATTGAAGTAGTGTAGTAGGGTTTATGAAGCAGTGATTGTGGGACTATGAAGAGTAAATTACAATCTCTCATTAAATTGTTGTTGTTGTTGTTGTACTTTTGGGGAATTGAATTCTTTAGGATTTGTTGAAAGAAGAAAGGAATTAAGGAGGAAGGAGGTAAATTCGGAAATTGAGTGTTTCAACGTAGAAAATTGGAAATGATTTTTGTACAATGGCTATATGCCACGTGTACAAAAATTATTCCTTTACTACCCTACTATTAGGCTTGTATATAGTTCCTCGCTATCACCTTATTATTACAACCTAGTCATACAAGATGCAAAAAAAATGTTTGCTTCACTTTAAACGCAAATATTTTGCAATCTATATAGTCAAAGTTTCTTAAATTTCTTCTACACATTTTTATACTCCCTCCGTCCCAAAATGATTGTCCACTTTGAATGTGATGTTTTTTAAGGGTTTTTTAAGTAGGTCAAAAAAATATTTCCTTATGGCTAATTTTATTTAGGTTGCAATGAACACATGCAATGTTCTTCATTGATTCTAGTTATATAAAATTTGGAACCTTTTTTTAATTATGTTTTTCACAATATGGTCAATGAAATTGGCTCAAAAAAATATCAACAAAATGTGGACAATCATTTTGGGACGGAGGGAGTATTAGTTTTATTAGTGCAAGATGTTGTGGTTATGTATACAACAAAATAAGAATCTTTAAAAAGTATAGCACGTTCCAATACAAACAATACTTCAAGTGTTGTTTGATTATAAAAAAAGGCCTTGATCCTATAGGGGTTTATCAATAATCAAACATCATTCTATTATAAATTTCATCTTTATTGTGAATTGAATATTTGGTTGAATATCTATTTTAACTCCTAAATGTCCAAGGCACCAAATTTTGGTGTTGACTATGAAGTTAAATACTATGAAGTTAAATAAAATCTAATCAAGTTGCTATTTTTAATAGTTTATACATATTTTTAATTATTTTTGAAGTCTAGTTTTAACATCAAAAATTTGGTTATAAAAATAATTGATTATGATTTTTCTAATCAAGATTTTATGCAAGGGTGTCCATTGCAATCTTGACTTTCTGTAGTGTTGAGGGTTCTTGAAAATGAGCCTCAAATACACTAGATCTTGGAGAAAAATCACAATAGAAATTCTTTAAAAAATATTGTAGAGTAGATTTTAAGAAGCCATAAATTGATTGGAGTTATGCATGTTAGACCATTTATCCTCATATTTTTTTGGTGACCAACTTTTTAGATTTGACATGTGAAAAGAGGATTGAAAGACTTCAAATCACTTTCGCAATTTTAACACCCCCATGATCAAATATTATAATCTTTCAATCCATAATTGATATAATTGTGTTTTCTTTTCCTAAGTGATCTTTAATATGTCTAGTTTGAATTTGTATAGTTACAATTCAAAAAAAAGGGATACAACATATCAGAATATTATCTTTTTGTTCAATTTAGAGCAAATTCCTAGAAGCTCAAAAAAGACCTTGGACATTTAGGGGTTAACTAGTGATAGTTGCATGTAGATTGTTGCTATGATTTTGAGTGAGCAATTCTAAAACTAGGGATTTGGGGAGTCTTTAATTGCATAATTTTTTAAAACATAATTTTTGCAAATCTTGAAGTTCCTTTCAATGCAATTTTGGTAGATGGACAAAATAGAATAGTGTGTAAAGTTAAATTTAATTGCAATTGATATTTATAAACTTCCTACATAGGATACTTTCTAGAGTAAAATCTTATTTTAGAATTTTGGGGTGAATTTTGGGGGAGGGGCATGATAACATGCTCATTTGGGTCATGTCCCATGTCTTTGGCACTATCATTTTTAAACTAAAAAGGATTAATATATTAGAAACAAATTGTATTATATACAAATGAACCAGTTCACCAGAGTTTCAAGAGATATGAGATAATGTAAGGTAGGAGGTCCATAAACCGCTCATCTAAGAGCTGAAGCTGACTTTTGGGGTGGTAGAACTTTTTAAAATATTTTTCAGTAAATTTTCCTTGAAAGGCAAGAGAAATTGGTATCTAACCCAAGTTGTTTCATATTTTTTGAAGCTTTGTGGAATTAGTTATGAATTTCTGAAGTTGCAGAAAAGTGCATTTTTGTGGGCTCTAAAACCGACCACCTCCTCAAATGCACACCACTTGTACATTGGAAAGTGCAAAATGTACCTCTACAGCTTGATTGGTTTTAGAACCCGCTCCATTTTAGGACCTCCTACCTTACAGTATGTATCCATACCCATATCCCATATGTTCGAATTTTTATACATATTCATGTATTATATCTTATATTGTATGAGAATTGGAAATGACACAGAACTCGTGGTTGGCATTTTTGAGCATATCATAAATCATATGAGATAGGACATGCAACATGTAATTAAAAATTTTGGTTGCATAGTAAAATAGGGACTCTGAAAAGCGCCACTTTTTTTGTCTAATCATAGTTACTATGAATTAGACTTGTCACATTTTATATTTTCTTATTGGCAACTGAAAGAGGATTATAACACGCCTAAAAATGTTTCATTTGGATAATGCATGCAAAAGTTTTAAAAGAGTCAATGTTTATTTTGGTAGATGTTCTAAAATCATTTCTTCAATGGGGGTAGGTGTTAAATGAAATGAATGTACATTTAGTGAAGATCGCAATTTTGGATCAGAGGCGCATTGGGGAGTCCTTTTTTTAACCTTTGAATGACATACCCAGCCCCTTGGAATAGGTTTTGGGAGAATTTTTCTTCATGCAACATACAAAGGCCACTACAGTTGACTAAGTGGGGATCATTTAACCCCTAAAGGACCAAAGTACGTTTTGGGGCAACATAGCAAATTTGGACAACTCACTACGAATGGAATTTTTATTTTTTTTCTTTGAAATTTTTACACAACATGTGCCCAAGGAGTATCTTAAGGCCCAACAATTTTCATAACTTTTGACTACATAATTATTAAATGTTAATTTAAAATTTTAATTTAAAAAGTTGGTCAAAAAGTTATTGTATAATATGTAGTTTTCATTGTTTGATGGGCAACCCAAGCAACAAAAAAAACTTCTTTAAAAATCACTTATTTTAAAAATAAAAATCCAAAATGGTTCTTTAGATTTCTATATAAATGGAAAGATTCTAATCATTTTATTTTGATTAATGAGATGAAAGTTATGAAGAGTTTTAGTTGTAGGTAGTTTACAGGTAGTTATGAAATCTCTACTTTAAAATAAACTTTGAAGTTCTTTAATTAACTCAATTTTCAATATTTTTGGAAAAAAATAAAAATGTTAGGTGTGTATTGTTTATTACAACATTTCAACCATTGGGATTGACAATTTTCAATTTCATAAATAAATGGCTAACAATTTAATATTTTGAACATTTTGTCACACAAATGTGACCTTATGAAGTGAAGTTGCCCGATTTTTTGCAAGGACAAAAGAAGGATTATTGTCAATTCAAATGCTAATATCCTACAATCTACAAGATGGAAATTTCTGAATTTTTTTTCACATCTTCTCAAATCAACGTACTACAAGATCCTAGTGTCACATGTGTCCAAATTTACTTATTTTCAAAATTTTGATACTTGTACAAGGATTGACAATTTTGATACTTGTACTAGGACTATGGAAGGGCCACTTTCAAAGCAGATCAAGCTACGATTATGTTTTCAATTTTCATCTAAAAGCACAATTCAGTCTTTGGATGTTGCTTCGCTTTTCAATTCTAGTATTTTGTAGAATACAACTTTGCATTTCCAACTCAATATTAATAAGGGAAATCTCAAGTTTGTGTTCAACCCCTAAATGACAGATCCATGATCACTGATTTTTCAAGCCTCACTGCCCATCACTCAGTTTGATGTCATTTTGCAACTAGATATGTACAAAAAAATTTATATTTAATTTCCTGAGATGAAATTATATGTCTTCTTTACTTCACTAAATTTTCAATTTTTTTCATATAAAGTTGATTTTTTTGAGCATTTTTGAAGAGAAAGTGAAGAAAAATCACATCAAAAAGAAAATTATTTCAAAAAATCTGAAAATTTCACCATGTGTGTTTATTACAATGACAAACATCAAGAAATATTATTTTTGTGAAGAAATTTCAAATTCAGAGCAAGGAGCAACAACTTCTCCAAATACACTAAAATAGTATGTTTTGTGATCTAATTTTTCTACTAACTTCCCATTTACCTGAGGACAAACATTGGATACTCTTCAAAACCCAACATGAAAGGTCAACAAGAAAAATGGGGATGGAAAAATGCTTCCAATAGCTTTACAGCTCATTGGATTGTCATATAGGCGCCACAAAATGGCAACTGCAGCATTCCAAGGTTAAATTAGAAGCACTTTGTTCCATGCTAGCTACCGTTTCCTCCTAGGATTTAACATTTTAGGTGTCATTTTTAGATTTCATGGAAACTTTGTACATAAAATGACTCATTCTTGTTTCAATTAATGTTTTGTTGATAAAAGAAAGAAAGATATGTTTTCATTTGATACTAGTGTGCCTTGTGTCGTTGCCACAATATAATAAAAAGTAATAAAAAGTAATTTAATTTAATTTTTAATTTAGAAAAAACATAATTTCCAAAAAATGTTAAAACTAAAACTAATTTTTTGATTTTTTTAATATATAAAAACTTTAAAATTCATTAACTATCTTCTGAGAAGAGACATGCAGCCCCTCTCTGAAACCATGTCCCTCTAAAAAATCAACAACCGTATGATTTGAAAAGAAAATAATACACCCCCTCCCAAAAATCAATAGCCGTGCAATTCAAAAAGAAAACAATATACTCCTTCTCAAAAATCAACAACCATGTAGTTTGAAAAGAAAACATTACCTCCCCTTTGAAAAATCAATAATTGTGCAATTAAAAAAAAACAAAAAAAACGTGTGATTCAATTCGACTTGAAGAGGAAGCCATTAGTATCCGCTTACACTTCCCTCTGCAACTTACTTGGTAGCAATGAAGTTTATCAACAAAATGTATCAAGGAGAAGAAGTGATCACACCTCTCAAATTTTCATTTTAGTTCGATGCAATTTCATTTTCTTAAGAGTAATTCATTAATTTTGATTATAATTGTAGATTTCAAAAAGAATTTGCATTATACATTAATAATTACAACATCAATTGTGAAGGCCAAATATATTATTAAAAGGTTTAAAATACCATAGCTGGCTTATTAAAGCTACATTGTAACCACGGTGGAAATGTTAATAGCAGAGAAGTTGGCAATTCTAATAGGGAGGAAGAAAGTTGAAGAAAAAACTCCTACACCTCCACCACAAGGTTTAAGAAAAAATCAAACATCAAATTTAAATATAGGTTATTTAAAATGTTATTTAAACTTAACCTTTTGAAATGCATTTTAAAGGTAGAAATGACAAAAAGAAAATCTTAATGAAATATGAATGAAATTTTTTTTTATACAACATTGATTATTAAATTAACCCCTAAAGGACCAAACACCGTTTTTTGACAACATAGCGTTTTGGGGCAGCTCACCACGAATGGAATTTTTATTTTTTTTCTTTGAAATTTTCACACAAGATGTGCCCGAGGAGTAGCTTTAGGGCCCAACAATTTTCATAACTTTTGGCCATATGGTTAAAAAGTTATGGTATGATAGGTAGTTTTCATTGTTCGGCGGGCAGCCCGGGCAGCAAAAAAAACATCTTTAAAAATCATTTTCTAGAGAAATAAAAATTTGAAATTGGTTCTCTAGATTTATGTGCACAAGGAAAGCTTTGAATCATTCCACTTTGATTTATGAGATGAAAGTTATGAGGAATTTTAATTGTGGGTAGCTTGCGGGTAGTTATAGAATCTCTACTCTAAAATAAACTTTGAAGTCCTTTATTTAACTCAATTTTCAATATTTTTGGAAAAAAATATAAACACAAGGTGTAGATTGTTTATTACAACATTACAATCGTTTGGATTGGCATTTTTCAATTCCATAATTAAATCCTTAACAATTTAGTGTTTTGAATCATTTTCTACTTCTTTCTACTTACTATTTTTTTCCTGTATGTTGTAAAATTCCAAATGATTTGAAATTTTTCAAGCATGTAGCTAACTTGCATTGAATAATGAATCCAAAGAGTTACCACCATTTTGGACATTTTTTCATACAAATGTGACCATGTGAAGTGCAGCTGCCCGGTTTTTTGCAGGGACAAAAAAAAGGGTTTTTGTCACTTCAAATGCTAATATCTTGCAATCTACACGGTGGAAATTTCTGAAATTTTTTCCACATCTTCTCAAACAAGTTTACTACAAGATCCTACGGTTACATGTGTCCAAAAATGTTTTTTGTCCAAAATTTGGTACTTGTACTAGAAATGGCAGTTTGGGAGCGTTTTTTGTGAAAACATAGTCAAAAACCTTTAGGGGTTAAATCATATTGCTACCATCTTTATATTTGGTGTATTGAATGGACTACAATTTATGAGAGTTGTTGAATCAAAGTACTTAATTTTTTATTTAATTTATTACAATGCATGAAGAACATCTTTTTGGAGTGGTGTCATTAAACATCTCTGACGCTACTTGTAAAAAGATGAATATTGTAAAAAATAGACATAAAAAACAATGTAGTTTCAAAGTTGATACTAACGCCGTCTAAAAGAATACAAAATAATTGGAAGTTACATTTGATTTTTATCTTGTCAAAGACTCACTAATAGTAATTTCTAATAATTTAATTAGTTATATATTTTTCAATTAAAAAAATTATTATATATTATGAAATTCACTTATTACTGATATATTATTTTAAATTATTCAACTATTGAACTTAACTAAAATACATTTTGTTTGATACTAGTTGTTATTCAACATGAAATAATAATTATCCTATTTTAAATGGATTTTGAATTTATTTGAAAAATTCTCATGAATATTATTTTCTTCTTCAATATATTACTAATGATCAATATGTGTGCAATCACAATTTTGAACTTGTTTTAATAGAAGCTCAAAAAGCTATTGAGAAGGTATAGAAATTTAGTAAAATAAATACTTCCTCTATCTCAAAACAATCTTCCGGTTGGATTGTATATTTGGGATTTTTTGCTAAAAATAACATTACTTATTTCAACCCATTTTGAGCTATAAGTAGAGTTCAATGCACTCTTATTGTTCTAAAACTTTGAATTTTGTAGGCTTTTTCAAAGTGCAGTATTAAACTTATTTGCAATAAAATTAAGGAGAACCAGAAGATCATTTTGGAACAAGGAGGGAGTAAATTTTTTTATTAATATAACTATATTTATTCAATGCTTGAATATATCATTCTACAAAGAAAAGAATATTGATTATTGCTATGAATTTGGGGTTCTTGTAGAAATTATTTTGGATGAGGCACAACAACAAGTGAAGTTGATGGACAATGTCATTATGCTAGATAATATTGAAGATGGGATTGCATGTCCTACCTAGTTGGTGGAGAGTGATTGAGTGACGATGAGGGCAATGCAAAAAATGCATCTGCTCCTATCTATATTATGTTAATTCACGGTGACCACGATGCACACAATAGTCTTTAGTGTAATTCTGATCATTGAAACACTTCTTGTATTTTGTGTAATATATTTTATGCAATATAAGGAAATAAAAATCATTTTTGGCCAATTATGATGTACCACGTGTGCAAAGTTTATTCTCTAATTACCCTACTATTGCATTTGTACATAGTTTTACACTATCACCTTAAAAGAGACAGTAATTGCCTTGTATAATATAGTAGTAGTATGTACTAATATGTACTTTTGTATAGTAGTTGCCTTGTGCTATTGCCATAGCTTCCCCCCCCAAAAAAAATCTATGATTTTTTAATTCATTAGAACTTTTAAACTCAATTATTTTTTATACCGTAGTGTGAGGGGTTGTGTTCCTACTATAAATAAAGGACTTTATGCACTAAAGAGTGCAAGGGCTTCATTTTGTGGCGATTGGATGTGTGATGTAGAAGTTATGATTTTTTGCAAAATAAAGAGAATTTCAATTAATTTCAGATTCATTCAAAACTTTGAAATTCAATAACTTTCACACTGTTTGTCCAAACGCCACAAAACAAAGTTCATGCACCCTTCCTCGCCAAGAGCTTTCAAGCGGTACCAAGAGTGCCGCCAAACGCCTCACGATTTGTTAGATCTCAACATATAAAATAAAACAAAACAAAATAAATAAACAACCTAATTTAAGGTATAGACTAGTGTGCCTTGTGTCTTTGCCACAACCAAAAAAAATTCAAAAACTAATTAGAAGTTTGAAATTTGAAAATTTGAAAAATAATTTTTAATACATTAGAACTTTGAACTTCAATAACTTAAAAAACCCATAGTATAAGAGATTGCATTCTTACAACAAATAAAAGGCTTTAAGTACAAAGGAGTGTAAGGGCTTTGTTTCTTGGCATTTAGACATGCAATATAAATATTATTATTATTATTTTTCAAATAAGAGATAAATTAATTCAATTATTTGATTTAAAAAGTCCATAACTTTCACACCATTTTTACATGTTTCAACCCGTTTCATACCGGTTCAATGAAAATAAAAAATAAATTAAATCAATTTTTGAATTCATAAAAACTTTGAAATTCAATATCTTTCACATTGTATGTCTAAACACTACAAAACAAAGTTTGTGCACCCCTCCTTGCCAAAAGCTTTTGAATGGTACCAAGAGCGCTACCGGACACCTCACCGTTTGTTAGATCTCAGCTTATCAACCAAGACAAAACAAACAATCTATCTTAAGGTATAGACTAGTGTACCCTGTGCTGATGCCACAACTCAAATAAAAATAAAAATATTTTTTTGTTTTTTTAATTCTTTAAAATTTTGAAATTCAATAATTTTTACACCAAAGTGTGAGAAGTTGCGTTCTTGACCCAAATACAAAGCTTTGTGTATAAAGGAGTGCAAGGACTTTGTTTTGTAGCGTTTGGACATGCAAAGTGAAAGTTATATTTTTCCAAAATAAAAAATAATTTAATTAAAAAGAATCCATAACTTTCACAATGTAGGTTCAAACACCATGAAATTGGCACAAAGAGAAAGCTTTATGCAAAAAAGACTTCAGGGGCTTTGTTTCATGGTGTTTGGTCGTGCAATGTGAATGTTATTATTTTTGGAAAATAAAAGAGAATTTAAATCAATTTTAGAATTCATAAAAACTTTGAAATTCAATAACATTCACATCGTAGGTCCACATGCCATGAAACAAAGTCCGTGCACCCCTCTTTGTCAAGAGCTTTCGAGCGATACCAAGAACGTTGCCGAATGCCTATCAATTTGTTAGATCTCAACGTATCAAACAAAACAAAACAAACAACCTATCTAACCCCTACTAGTGTGCCATGTGTCGTTGCCACAACCTAAATAAAATAAAATAAAAATATATATTTTGTAATTTATTAAAAAAATTTAATTCAATAATTTTGACATCGTAATGTGAGAAGTTACATTATTGGCCTGAATAGAAAGCTTTGCCTATCAACCTTTATTTTTGACTTTTGTGCAATAACTTTTGCTTCTAGGAACTGATTGAAACAAAAATTATATTTGCAAGAAGCTTATGTGTTTTCTAGCTTAACAAAAAATTTTAGTAAATTATGATGAATATTGAGACTGTATGAACTTATCCAAAGTCGCATTCTAACCCCCGTAGGGCTAATGGGACTTTAGGGGTTAAAGTATAGATTGACATGAGTTTATTTTAGTATTACTAGTGTGTCCTGTGTTGTTGCCACAATATAATAAAAAATAATTTAAAATAATTTGATTTAATATTTTAATTTTAAAAATCCATAAATTCAATAAATACCAATACAAAAATAAAAGTAAAATATATTTTATTTTATTTTTTAACTTTAAAATTCAATTTATTCATTTTTAGAACAAATAGAAAGCTTTATGCATAAAAGAATGCAAGAGCTTTATTTTGTGGCCTTTGTACATGTTCTTGTAAAAGTTATGGGTTTTCAAAAATAAAAGATCATTTATTTCATTTTAATTAAAAAAATCCATAACTTTTACACAATGAAATTCAATCATTTTATAACCATAGGTCCAAACACCACGGAATTGGCACAAATGAAAGGCTTTATGCACAAATGAGTGCAAAAACTTTGTTTCGTTGCGTTTGAACATGCAATGTACAAGTTGTAATTTTTTCAAAATAAAAGGTAATTTAAATCAATTTTTGATTCATAAAAAAATTTGAAATTCAATAACTTTCACACCATTTGTCCAGACGCCATGAAACAAAGTTTGTGCACCCCTCCTTGCTAGGAGCTTTCGAGTGGTATCAAAAACGCCCTGAATGCCTCACGGTTTGTTAGATCTCAATGTATCAAACAAAACAAAACAACCAACCTATCTTAAGTTATAGACTAGTGTGTCATATACCGCTGCCATAGCCAAATTAAAGTAAAATAATTTTATAATTTGTAATTTGTAAATTTTTTGAAACTCAATATTTTTTCACAACATAGTATGAAAGATTGCATTCTTGCTAAAATAAAAGTAAAATAATTTTTTAATTTTTTAATTTAGAAAACCTTTGAAATTCATTAGCTTTCACACTATAGAGTGAAAGGTTGTGTTTTTACTACAAATAAAAGGCCTTATGTACAAAGGAGTGCAAAGGCTTTGTTTTGTGGCATTTTGACATGCAATACAAAAGTTATTTAAGTAAAATAAAATAAGAGATAATTTTTAAAAACTTAAAATTTTTAAAAGCCCAAAATTTTTATACCATTTCATGCCAGTTTGATGAAAATAAAAAATAATTTAAATCAATTTTCAATTCATAAAAAACTTTGAAATTCAATAACTTTCACATTGTTTGTCCAAACGCCATGAAACAAAGTCCATGCACCCCTCCTTGTCAAGAGCTTTTGAGCGGTAAGGTAAAACAACCTACTGTGCTCAGAATTTGGAGTCTGCCCTCATGCCATTGCTGAAATTTTTCAAAAATTTTCCCACACAAAGATAAGTGTGAAAAATAGTGAGAGCAATTGAAATTTTATTTTTCAGACAAAGTGTGAATTAGTTATATATTTTTGAAGTGATCTTCCCAGCATGGTCTACATGCTGCCCTATAACAAACAAAAAGTGTATCCAATATGCTCATCTTAATCACCTAAATTGGTCACAATAACTTCTTATACAGAATGTCATCAAAAAGGACTTCCTACAATGATTTACACTGGAAAAATTGGGTGTTCCTAATGAGGTCACTAATCACTCCATAAGTGTCAGGTTAGATATTGATTGTGGTCTGCAAACCATCATGGGGTCATGAGGTGTCCACTATGGGTCATCTGACCGTAATGGGCTAGTTTACCTTACTAGGATTACTATTGAACACCTCCACATTTGTTAGATCTCAACGTATCAAACAAAACAAAACAAACTAACTAATTTAAGGTATAGATGGTTAAGGATTTAGGCTTCATGAGAATCAACATATTTGTTCTTCATTTAATGTATATAGTTCACAATTTGATTCATTGTTGTTTTATAGTTGAGTATTCCCATTATAAAAATAAGATTAACCACTCTTGATTTATTCTTCTCTTTATAAAGGTAAAGAAATTTATTTTTTATTTTTTATTGTTGCCTTGAAATTTATTTTATAATAATAGAAATATTTATTGAAGATTTAGTATGATTCAATATTTATAAAACAAAATAGGTGTTCTTCATTTATTCTCATTGATTGAACATTTCTGTTGTAAGAAAAAACAAACCATTATCATTAAATTTTTCCTTTTTAACCCTTTAGGGCCGTGCGCCTCACAGAAAAGTGGACATATTTGGAGTGAATGGAAATTCTTGTACAAAAACAAATAAAACTGTTACGCAACAGTGGGATCTGTCCGCATTGATAGAAAGTCATCTACGACATCTTTGACAGGGTTGTTTCCTCGGAAGTTGAGCTTGCATAAAAATGAAGATTATAACGTTCCACTATAAAGTTTCAAGTGTCTCGAGCTACAACCCAAAATACTATACGATGTTGCAAGCTCAAATTCAGAGCGATTTGAGAGCTCAAATTTGAATTTGCCAATCTAGGATGTTGTGGCTGACCATCACACCAAGTCAATGCAAATTATTTTAGGTCTATACATGTCCAAATAAGCATTTGAGGTGCCGCGAAGTGTGTGTATCGTCATCAGTACCTCTGTTCGGGAAAAATGGTACGTAGGTCGATATCGACTTACAGACGTTGGCAATGCAATCTGAACGGTGGATGTTTGGAAAGCAGGGAACACATTTGGATAGTTCTATGTTGTACATAGAAATCTTGAACATGAATTCACGCCGATGCAAACAAGAACCACTTACAAAAATCGTGTATTGTAGTTCTACGATTCTCTTGCACATGCCATCTTTCACTCGGTTAACCTCAGATACGTCGACTTCTTTAAGACTCAGCGTTCCAACTGTGCATTGTAGCGCCATTCCCAGTCTACGGAACGCCAAGCTCATGCTTGAGATAACGGATGACAAATTCTGGGGAATGGGCCACCGGCTTGCTTGAAAGAGTTGCTACGTAAGTGAAGACAAGCATCCCATGAGCATGACAAGGGAATCAGTTAGCAACTATGGAAACAAAGAAACGGACTGTATTATCCTTCCGCGTATAGCATTACCATTCCGCCTCAATCATTATATGCATTGTCATCATGTAGCTAATGACAATTGAGGTCAAATGATGAGGATTGGCCGGAAAAAAAATATAAATTAAATGAAGTTACAAATCCAATCCAAAACAACGTCAACAATTACATATATGAATTGTAAAAAAACAGAGAAATCCTTCCAAAAACTACCTATCCAAATCAAAGTAAAACAAAGTGGTCAAAATTAGGTAGAAGAGCTCCAAAATTTTGAAGGCACTGGAGCTTCAATTCCGCGCATTTGATCCAAACGGATGGTTAGCCAACTTTGCGATTGAAAGGCAGTATAGTTTATTGCCGTGCCAAGATCGCTCTATCAATACAATTTTGTGAAGCCTTATCAACCAAAACACAGATCCAACAATACTACAAGAAACAATATCTACTCACAAAAGAATCAAGGTATTGGCAACATCCATTTCCATAAACTGTTGAGCCTATAGTAAGTTTGACAAATGACTGACGCAACCATTCTGAAGAACAAAATAATTGCACACGATACTTGAACCAATGACCTAGTAATCGTACATGATCGAAACCACTAAATTAGCAAAACGGAGTCAAAGTATGTGACACAAGAAAACAAACGGTTTACAACGACTCTCAAACAAAATTTTGAACTCACCTCCATTGGCTGATTTGGAGACTAAACCCAGGAAGTTCAGCAAACTGCATCCACTCTGCACAAACCAACCAAGACAACATCAATGCTTATCATGATAGAGAATCCAGTAGGCACCTGGATGCAATCGGACATTCCCACAACGAGGGCAAATGTACTGAGCCCGACAGAGGCACTCAACACACTGCTGCCATTCTACAGCCCACACATTCAACACTATAAGAAAACCCTGTTTTTGCTGGCGTTGGACTGTAACATGCCATGTTTGCTGAGATGTCATGCGTTAAGCAGTGAACGGGTGCAAAGGAGTGAATTTGATTTGATGTTGCAAAAAACATGTGCGACTAAGTTGGAAAACAAGTAGATGTCACCGTAGACAGAGATGTTTTTAACAATGTTTAAAAAAACAAGCTCATGTTTTGTTGTGACATCTCAAAAAACATAGATTGCCACGTCAGTATGAAGTCCACTTTCATTATGGATAAATTACTAAAAATTACTAAGGTCAATGGAAAAATATTGACCTTATATAAAAAATTTAGGAAAAAGGCAATGACGTGGCATGCTTTCCAAAAGAAAGAAAAATGGATGGATGAAAATGGATGTGTTCCATGGATGAAAACATAAAGTCTTTATACAAGTGGGGAGGTGGAAGAGAGACAATTGATATGGGATATATCAAAAAAAATTGTGTTCAAAGTGAAATGTCTACAAAAACGTCGAGATGTCTGAAACAACATCTCTATGTTTAAAAGAACATATACACGTCAAAAACAACATCAACATATAAACCAGTGAAATAACCATATTCTACTTATCCCATATTGTTTGTCTTTCCATGGGCAGAGAATGGATATTAATACAATGTCCTTATCCTTCATTTTTATTAACTTTTAATGAAGTAATTCTTTCATTTGGCCATCAAAAATTCTCTTGATGGTAGATGGTAAGTTTTCTTTAATTCTTGGTGAATTCAACATTCTTTTTTGTTTATTTTATTTTATAATTTATTTTAACTAATTATTTTTTTGTTGATCTTGCCTGATGGATAGGGTATGCACCAATTGATGTCTCAAAAAACGTCTAAATTGACGATTCAAAAAACAACATTAAAATTTTCAAACAAAATAAAAATATGCTGACTAGGCAAACCATGTCAGATTTTCCCGTGGCCACGTCACTGCCCACATCATTAAGGGCCCGGATGAAAAATTGTCCCACATGGCACTGCCCGGATGAAAAATGATGACATGTCGCCATCGTGGCATCCACATGTCATGTTTTCTGAACTTTAAAAGACCACGTTTTCTGTGATGTCAAAGTATAACAAGTACAAATTAGGCCTGTTTTTTGAAAACATGGTCATGTTTTTTGCCCGTCAATTATAACGAATTTTAGGTGACATCTACAAAAACACGTGTGATGTCATGTAAAACATAATCTAACGTTTTTTGTGACATTTCAAAAAACACGGGTTTCTTATAGTGCAAGTAGGTGAGGTTGTTGGCGATGAATCCAAGTAGCTAGGGGTGGAAGGGACTGAACTGCAGAGTCCATCAATGTTATTGCAACATCAAGCTGAAAGTCTTTGTAACTCATTGGGGTCCTGTTTTGCAGTTGACAATAATGCTTGTATAGTAAATATGCATTAGTAAGTAAAGTGTCTAGTGCGAAGAAGAACAAGCGATGCCACCATTTCTTGGTCGGAATTCCAATTGTGTAGGATCCTCGAAGTTGATCCTGTACGTCAACTCCACACATATTATTGGAATATGCCAACTGGTGAGGGGAGCATGGTAGGGTGCACTCTTCTCTGGCAGCTACATGTCTTGTAACAGTGCAATTCTTCTCATAAGGATCCATTGCAGTCGAAAGGAAGAGTACACCTCAGCAATCACTCCAATATACTGCTGACATTAGCTGGTCACGATGCATTCAGATGTATAACGTTCCATGTGCTTCTTTGTCACCCATCCACAATGAATTTGGGTATCCCTTTCGGTGTCCCAACGCAGTACCAATGGCATATATGCCATGATTATATAGTGACTCAAATAAGTAAGGGGACGTAAAGAAATCGTCACAAGCTACACAATAAAACTGTTGGTCCAGCCCAATTGTCAATCTTGAAACGACACCATATCCTGAACCGCGGCTCACTTCTCCAACCTCAGGTGGTTCTTCTCCACTGGCACCCACATACACTTCAAGCTTCAAAATATACTTCGTATCTGAACAGCATAGGACCCACAACTTCAAACCATGTTTGATTGGCTTTGCTAGCATATACTACTTGAATCCACAATAACAACCATTGTAGACAACCATGGATTCGTCGACACATACATAAGGCCCTGGATTTAGATACTATCCAAAATTGTCGCCCAATGTTTCCAGAAGCCATCTTGTCTTTCCAATTGGATCGAATGCTGGATTTTTCTTGTCGCTTATATACGTTGCGTTGCTAGTTAGATGAAGACACCGCAATATGTATTCAAATCTGTCCCGCGTCATAGCCAATGAGATCTCATTGGAGTGTAATGGTGATGAATGCTTCTTCCAGTAGTCTTTGATCTCAGGTTGGTCCTTGATGCCCATTAGACAACAAATTCCAATGAAGCGCCGATGCTCAGTAGTTGTGATTGGTTTTCCTCTGCCAAGACCACCCTTCTGCTTGCCCGTCTTAGGTCAACCCACCTCGCATATGCATTGCTTTCCGCCAACATCTTTGCCCACACTGCATCATTCCACAACAAGTTGAAAAAATAACATGGTCGAGATATGTCAACTGGCATGTTCTTCGGTCCCGGTGCAGGGCCAACAAATGCTTCTTTGGGCTTCATCTTCCATGATTTACAATGCCATTGGTGCTCACCATATTTGTCATCAAATGGCTCGACTTCTGGCATGGGTCCAATAGCAGAGATTCCTAAAGTAGCCAAGTCGTCCAATGTTTTGTCTAGCAGCTCTTGCTCCGAGTCCAACGTCCTGGTCTTTGATCCAAACCCTTCGCCATTATCATTACCTCCGCTCTAGGGCGAATCGTCATCCAGATCATTTGGATGTATTGATTCTAAGATACTAGTTGGAATCCTATCAGCAGCTCGTCCCCTACCTTGTCTGCTTGATTTTCTTCCACAACCTCGTCTTTGTCTGCCTTCTTGGTCTTAAAGGCCACTGCCATCAATGTTTTGGGGCGGAATTTGCTCATCCTCCATTTGGCGCTGCTCTGTTGTGTTTGCAGCAGCACCAAAGCAAATTCGGCTACGGCCTTGAACCCGACCACGGCCCCGACCGGGACCTCTTCCCCGACCTTGTGCAACGTCTGCCTTGGGATTTGCTGCATTATCCACGACTTAAAGAACCCATGGCAATAAGAGCTCCGCTTCAACCATTGGCAACACCTCCTCACAATTGGTGGCTTCAATGATTTGAATGCCAAAGTAGTCTCTAAAATTGACAGCATATTCTTTCACAACATCATTGACATCTTTTGCAATGTGAATGACTACCCCAACTGCATAAGGACGCGGAATTGGTAGACACTCACCCCCTCCATTCCATACAATTTAATAGGACTCTTACTCGAGAGTTAATTGGGATTTCACCTATAATCGTAACTGGCAGATTTACGGCAGGTGGATCATCATGTCTGTTGAATTCATGGTCACCATTGGTTGCATCGCCTCCGAGGCAATTGAAAGTGTCGCCTGGTCCAACAGGGCCTTCTCCAATTGGTGCATGAGCTTGTGGATTTGGATGCACATACTCCTCCGACTGATTCGGTTCAGGCAAACTAGAATGGTTCAGCAGCGGTCTGTTGTAGGAGAAGTCGTCGACCGATGTACAAATATCCTCCAAATATGCAAGAGGATGATCAATTGCCCGTGGAGGTCTCATCGGCAAGAGCACACTTGGGCCTACATGTCCAACATTCATTGATCGCAAGTCTGGGGCAATAATGAAGCCGCTCCCCTCCGCTTCTGCACTCGAAGCTTCATCTGTTTGAAACAATGTTGCTATAAGTTCACGGTGGTTCACAAATGCCTCAGTAGCATTGCTTCGACTTCTAGTTATGTATGAAAGACGATCCAGTGCATCTCCTGTCATTGACAATTCCTCCCTTGAATTGGCCACATCTCCTTCCAATTGTGATGAAGTGGTGTAAAATGTACAAGGGCACTCCAAGTCATTGGGATCCTGGATGGGATCATCTTCGCATGGCACTTCCAAGTTGGTGTGTTCACTACTATCCAAATTGTCCATTGTGATTTCTTGTGAACTCGATGGCTTGGCGGATCTAGTACTAGTGCACCGTTTTTTACGCCCACATCTAGATGCCGGATTTGACTCAAACAAGTCGTGAATTAATTGCGATGCTCATGCAACAGATGGATGTGCACTTGGAGGCCTGGACGGCCACTCCCCCCAGTATTCACAAATCCGTGATGCCTCCTTCCACGTGAAGCGCGACAAAATTGGGTCTAAATCGGCTCTTCAGTTGTATTGCCGTTTCCAGAATCTTGACTATACTTCGGGGTAGATGGCATGTCAAAGCTCGTCATTGAGCCAATCAGGGAACCTTCTAGGAGCACCTATTTCACGCCTCGCGGTCCACCCCAGAACCCTTGTCAAATTCCTCCAAAAAATATAATGAAGGGTAGAGGCGATAATAGTGCCTTCGAAGCTGCAAAAAATACAACCTTCAAGTAGAGGAAGAAATAGTAGGTATGACTTGTCGAGCAGCCCCTCCATGCAATCTTGCTCTTCTGCAACAATACCCAATTTAGCAACCCACAAATGCAGCTCGATAACAATGTGTTCAAGTGCCCGAGGCGCTCTTGGTGGACATGGTCAATTTCCCGCTTTGAAAGGCCTTCGCTGCACAATTTGGAAACCAGGTTGTGGCCTCCTCCCTCGTGACGCCCCATTTTCATCACCTCCATTGTGTCAGCCAGTATTCTCTATAAAATATTGCCACTACTTCCTTCGAGTGATACAACAACCCCAAGAAAACAACTCCCACAACCCAAATCGTTTTCTTCCTCCCTCTCCACCACACTGAATCATTCCAGCCTCCCACTTTCTTCCATCTATAATACCCCACGCAATACGGATGCATCGTCCAATTCCAGTTGCAGTCACAATCAAATTGGACAACACTTGGAGGCATCTTCTCTCATAGAACAACAATCACTCTCAAGACATGCAATTTTGTACCAATGGCCACATGAAATCGCACTCTCGCGCTTGGGATGCTTGTCCTCGCAACGGACATTCTCGTTGGCACCAAAATGGGCCGTGGAACGTTCATTTTTCATTATAAAAATACATCTTAGTTTCTTTTAGTACCATTGAATCTTTGTTTTAGTATCTAACATTTTGCACCTAGTAATTTTTTTAATATTGTTCTTTTTTTGTGTAACAAAAAAACACTCACTTTTTTATTTTTATAACTCAATATTTTGTTATAAGAGGATAATAATGAGAGCATCCATTTTTTTTCCTTGTGTTAGTTGGCCGTTTCTTCACAAAAAAAAGAATACGCACTTTTTCCTTATTCTAGTTGAATTTTTTCTTTATCATAAGTCCATAACAAGAATACCCATTTTTTTGGTCTATTTTTTGTTCCTTGTCCTAGTTGGGTGTAATTTTACCAAAATAAGAATAACCGTTTTTTTCCATTGTTCTAGTTAAGTATTTTCTTTACCATACTATAAGAATATCTATATTAATTCACAATTTAGAATCTTTGACTAATTTATAAAAATAAAAATTAGTTTTTATTTATTTATCATTGAACATTTATTTTATAAGAATAAAAACACTTGTTATCATTGAACCATTCTTTTATTACAAAAAACATCTGTTATTTGTCATTATTATTGAATCTTTCTTGTATAAGAATAGGAACACCTGCTATTTTTTATTATTGTTGAATCTTTCAGTTATAAGAACACAAACACCCGTTATTATTTTTTATGATAATTGTATGTTTTTTATATAAGAATAAAAATACCTGTCATTTTAATATATTATTGCTGAATTTAAAATAAAATGAAAATAACCATAGCTATTGTTATTTTTTAATTATTGTTGAATCTTTCCTTTATAAAAATAATAACATAAATTATTTTTTAAATTATTGTCAAAATTTTCCTCTAAAAGAATAGAAACATCCTTTCTAAAGATTAATATAGTTGAATATTCTATTTATAAGAATAAAAATTCCTACTTTTTTTTGTTACCTAATTTTTCCATTACCCATTTTTTCTATTACTAAGGTTGAATATTTCTTTTAAGAGAATAAGAGTTAATTTGTTAATTTGTTAGTTTGCTAGTTAATTTGTTTAGGATCAAAGAATATTTTTTTATAAAACTATAAAAATAAAAATACCCAATTTTTCATTATCCATTTTTTTTATCTACCAATGTTGAATATTTATTTCATAAGAACAAGAATACCCACTTTTTTCCATTACCCATTTTTTTTCATTACCAAGGTTGACTATTTCTTTTATAAGAATTGAAACCTCATTTTTAAAGACTTATTATGATGAGTATTTTTTTTATAAGTTTAAGAATATCCGTCATTTGTTATAATGTTGAACCCATTGAAAACCAAGAATTCAATAAATAAAAATTTAACTTCCAATGCACTATTTGGAAAAAGATTGTAATTTCATTTGGACATTATTTACAACACTTCCTTGCATTCATTGGTAGTCATGAATTTGACCAATTTCTTGGAGGCAAGCTGTCATGTCTATTTATGATGTGCCTGGTGGTACCTCGTTGGAATTTCAGCAACAACTAGTGCTTGACTATGGTGGGAGCATTCTTTCTTGTTGTGTAACCTTGGTTGTGAGTCCATGTGTTTTTGTAAAGTTATTGTTTGCTTTGTTGTGTCTGTGTTTTGCGCCTATTCTATTTTGTCTGACTTGCAAATGGTGCGAAAATAAAAGAAGAGGATTTGCTGTGTCAACATTAGGATGTGATGTGCTAGTACAACGAGGTAAGTTTAAATTGCATTGTTTCATCATTTTGTTTTGGAGGGCTTCCTTTATATCTATGATATTTTCCGTTTTCTTGTTGTTCTAATGCTGTGGACAATGTTGTAGATTGTGCGGCTCCATCTTATTAGAATTGTTTTTTGATTTTGATTTAGGATGGATTTCCATGCATGAAAACCATATTTCATATTGTCAACTTATGTTGCATTCTAAAGCCTCTGAGCAGCTTTGGTGGCTGACAACAATGAGATTGGTTCCAATGTTGACGCTTTAAGGTGCGATGTACTCCAAGGATCAAGGAAACTGATGAGGATTGCAAAAAGAGTATGAACTGTTGTCTTGCGATTGAATAAGGTGGGGAGGGAGGAGGTGAATTGCGTCAAGATTGTCTCTTTTGATAGAAACATTGCTTTGTCTGTGTGTGAGAATTTTGTGTTGCTTGTGTTGTTTTTAGAGGTGCAAGATTCAATACCATTGAATTACGGTGTGCCTTCACTAGTTTGTGTATTCTTGTTTTGTGATCTTGCCGTATTAATAGGTGGTCTTCTGCACTACTTTATTATTTTTTTCCTCTTGGAGAGAATAATTTGTGTTTAGAATTTAGACTTAATGGCATTTTTTAATGTTACAGTCCTTGTGGTTCAATCGAATGTGTGAATACTGCTCCAAGGTGTGGAGGAAGCTTGTGAGAAAACTTCACTTCTGAGTTATACTATGCATATAATTTTTACGCGTTGTATCATACTTTGTGCGGTTAGTCCCCACCTCTTGCTTACAAATTATGTACTACTTGTATTGTTTTCAAAAGTGTAGTATTCATTTTAGCTAGGTCACGATGCACCCCCGTTGCTTTGCATCTCCCCCTTCTCTATGATTTTCGTCATACTAGTAGATTGTTTGAATTAACTTGCACTACTTTACTGCTTTTTTTGTCTCAAAAAGAATGCTTTGTATTTAGAGTTTAGATCTCCATGTCATTATTTTCTGTCATTTTTCTTGTGGTCTAATCTAATGCTTGAATTGCAATTCAAGGTGTAGAGGAAGTCATTGACCAAACCCCACTTCCAAGTTGTATTGTACGTACAAATTTGTAAGCTTTGTATCAGAATGTCTGTGGTTAGTTCCCACTTCTCTCTATAAATGTTAATTTCATTTGTTTCAAAAGACAATATGAAAGATCATGATTTTTGTATTTGGTGCAATTGAAGCAAGATATATCTAGGGTAAAGGGTAAAAAGTCTGCAAATGTACTACGAGCATGAGCATTATCAGAAAAGTCATCCCAATCAACTCATAATGTTAATCGAGAGTTGGTTGAGGTAGTGACTAGAACTTGTAGTATTTGTTGGGAGCAAGAAGAGAGCAAGGAGGGAAGCAAGGGTAGTGAAGGCAACAAGAAGGGTAAGGTGAAGAAGGTAGCAAGGGCAACAAGGAGGGCGAGAGGGCGATGAGGTGACCAACCCATCACCGATGCTCATCAGAACCAATTCATGGAAAAGTACAGGCTCACGTCTGCATGACATTTGCCAAATTGTTTACCAAAATGGCAAGGCAAACCGTTTGACAACAACAAGTGTGTTAAATTCTATGGATCGATAGTGTAGAGGGAAGGATGCTACAGTTATAATTGGAGGGAAGCCAAGTCACAAAGGAATTAAAAGAGGATCAAAGAGCTCCTATAAACTCAATATCAACAAGAAGTTCCTTACCATTTGCTTCGTTATAAGATGGCGAGAGGGATTGTTGGGAGAGGAAGAAAAGATACCAATGAATTGGGCCACCTATGGAGAAGACACAAACAAGACCCAATGACAAAGGCACAAGAAAGACGTCATCTAGTTACAAAAGGTGAAGGTGAAGCCCTTAGTTGGGGGTTACTTAAATCAAATAGCCAATAATACTAACTTTCAATTGACTTGCTTTAGGAATTACATTGATCAATTAAAAAGTAGAAACAACCAACATTTGTTCATTGTTTTGAAGGCACAACTGGATGGTACATTTAGACTCCTACTAAAGTATTTCATCTATGACTAGAATTTAAAAACTTGGTTGTATACACTTTATCCTAAGTGTGAGGATAAAGTGTCCACAATGTTGTTAAACCCAGTGTTGTTGAATCTGGTGTTGCTGAAGCTGTGCTTCAAGAAGCCACCGTCAATGTTGGTGAAGAATCCGTCGTCATTGTTGATCATAAATCTACCATCGCTTATGAATCCACTATCATTTTTTGTTATTGAAGCCATGATTGATGAAGTTGTTGTTGAAGAAGCCACTGTCAATGTCAATGATAAATCCACCTCCACCGTTGCTCATGAATCCATTGTCACTATGGCTAATGAAATCCATGTCACTATCACCGTTGTTGATGAAGCCACTGTAGGGACATGGGGTGAAAATAAAGGCATTGATGGAGTTGGAGGGGGTGAGGATCCTTATACCAGATAGGGGCTAGATGCAAAAGCCAACAAAAGAGAAGACAAAGATGAGGTTGCTGAACCGAGACCAACAACAAATATCTGGTTATGATATTTTTTTATCATTCTATCTAGTTTTTTTATGTATACAACATATAAGCAAAATGTACTAATGTTAGACATATCTATTTTTTGTGGAATATAGACCAAAGAGGTAGAGGTCTCAGGACATGGAGAAGTCTTAAGACATATAGAAGCAAAAACGATGTAAGAAATCCAAGCAGAGTAGATCCAAAGTGAGAAAATCAACACTAGTGAATTAGACTGGGAGGCCAACCTATCACCCCTTGTAATGTTTAATTTAAAGGGTTTTTTTTTTACTACAAGCTCATATATTTTTGAAGTTGCACTTCTGTCCATAGGAACAATTGTGGTATGATGCACACAACTTGTCCAACGGATTAGAAAGAATTTCAATCATAGTATGTGTTTCTAGTATTGGGATTCGTGCTTTAGAGGAATTTACTTACTGGCCTCAGTCTAGGCTATCTGCAGTTGCATCTAAGAACTTGGCTAAAGTGAAGATGAATTTCTTTACTTCTTGCCAATGTGGTGAACATACTTGTCATAGGCATGCATGTCGTTGTCGCGTGGAAAACCTTCTGTGCTTAGCGTATAATATACAAGGTTGTCTATGGAGTTCCATCTTGAATCAACATGTAATTATTGCTTGAGCTGAGAGGACATCACTAATTTCATTGGAGCAAATGTTTTTATCTACCTTTACAATCATACAGTTTCACTCTTCTCTGTATGAATATGTATCTTTTATTGATTTGTACAAGAGGTACTAACAATGTATTGATTTGTACACTTAGTAGGTATCCATGGAAGAGACATCATTCTATACTATACAATGTTATTAGGAGCCGGGTTTTGCATGCCCTATTCATACCAACAGGATTTTTCTTTAAAAATGCAACAATTCCTACACTTGTGGTAGTTGTTGTGGCAATAGAGTGGTTCAGAAGGGATTACACATTCCCATAGTGTGTTTTTGGGTTGCAAAGAAGGGCTAGGGACCGCAGGCAAAGCAAAAAAATTGCAACGGAGGGCTTGGGAAGAATTGGGAAAATTGAAGGTGTTTACGCTAGCATTAAACGTTGATTGGAGAACCAAGTAGGTGGTCATCGATGATATGACATTATGCATAGATAGGACTTTTGGAGAAATGTAAGACGTTTTCTAAATCACAACTATTTGTCACAATTTGTGCCTTGTGATTTTAATAATATACAACATGATTTTTGATGGTACTTATCATGTATTGAATCTCAATGTTATTTGTTTTTATAGATGTGAAGACGCCAACCTCATTGACGTGCTTGTCAAAGTAGGTGGCATGGACTCAAGATTCTACCATGTTGCATTCCTTGTACAAGTAGACATTCCAGAATTTGAAGAGCTCACTTGGAATAATGGCTTTACCTTTGGAACACTAAAAGTTGTAGATGTTGTAATTTCCTTCTATTGTAAGTGTGTTAGCACTCATTGCCGTGACATAGTAATTAATGTCATCACATCACCGCTCTCTTGCCAAATGACCAAACATGTAGATGTTGATGTCGAGGCTTTTATTGTACGAAATATATTTTGGTGTATTTTTGAAGAATTAACCAGTGTCGAGTAGGTATTTGACATTTTTGAAACTATTGTTGCAATGCAATATTCTCATATGTCTAGATAGCTGCCCAACACATGTTAATATTTGTGGTACTTGTAGAAGGCAACAATGTTCAAAGACATGTTCATGTGTAATAAGAAGCCAAAAGACAATGCCATGGTACATCTAGAAGATCGTCCGATACATCTGATACAATGTTTAATACATTTGGTATATCATTTGGTACCTCTTAGCAAAGTTTGTAGATTTTGTATTTAATTGTATTTAGGGTATGCTTCATGCACATATTGCAAACTACCAGGAGAACACAAAGTTGTGAACAATGTATATTCACATGTACATTTTATGAAGTGAAGCACTTTTACTAATGAAAATAAATGATTATAGGTAGACAGTGCATGGATATAGTGAAAGCTTAGAAACAACCATGTACTCTATAAACTAACTATGTTGCAACTTTTGAAAGGTTGTATTTAAAAAATAGAATTGCGCTAAATGCAAAATACAAAGAATAAGGATAGAATTTACGGTGACTTGTTTTGCAAGAGAAGTTAACGTTTGAGTCAAATGTTCTAATTTCCATAT
This sequence comes from Antitrichia curtipendula, assembly GCA_951230915.1. NCBI lineage: Eukaryota > Viridiplantae > Streptophyta > Bryopsida > Hypnales > Leucodontaceae > Antitrichia > Antitrichia curtipendula. The sequence goes on from OX579641.1 coordinate 2,444,392, forward strand.
CCAATACATCCAAAATTGATTTTGAGAAGACTACACCTTCAACATTGCACTGCTTGAAGTATATTGTCTACAATAGCTTGTTGTATAGCAGAATACATGTGAAAGTAATGGAGAGATTGAATGGTGTCGTTAGAATAGTACCCCCCAATAAAAAGTCATAGTAAAAGGCATCTTGACCCTCTTGCCTCTTCATCCCGTAGTACATCGTCTATTAATTGTTGTTGTTCAGCTATATAAGGAGTCAGAGTGACGGAGAAGTATCGTTCTTCCATGCTGTTGTTGGAATAGTACCCCGGAAACTCAAGCTTGCTGATATGGTCCTCATAACTTGGCTCGTCCTTCTCATCGTACTAAACTTCTATACATAATTCCATAGCCTTGAACTTATAATTTACAACTACAATCTATTCCAATTTCTTGTCGTCTCTTCTTGATAGAAGCGCCTTCAATTCATCAGAAGAAAAAGAGGGAAGCTTTCCCTTTTGCCTCTCTCTACCTTTGCACAATCTTTGCAAGGTACCGATGCAGGTTGGACTTGTATTTGGGAAGGAAAGATATCCTAATTCCTACAGTAATCTATCCAACATCTAGAGCAAATAAGCCAAAACAAGGTTAGTTTTGCAATTTAGAAGGAAAGATATAAAAGAAGAAAGTAATAAACTTTACTGATGAAATATCCAAAGGCAAGTACATGAATGAGGGCATTGGAGGAAGAAAAAAAGAACCAGGAACCAACACATTTGAGGACAAAAATGAACGGGGGGCACCAAAGGCAAGTTTGAATTGAACAAAGCGTATAGTTTTTAAATTATCCATCCTTGGTAATTAGACGTATATAACCAGATTCTAATTCGATGCTGCATTTATGTTGAAAGTGTGCCTAGGCGTAGTCCATTGTGCCTTTTAGATAATTGATCTTTTCTAAGTGTCTAAATATTCTTAAATTTGCACAAGAGCCCACAAAACCTATCTAACTACAAGAAATAATCTAAACAACCTACCTAAATAGCCCGTTGTGGTTTTCTAGTAGAAATGGTGATAATCTATTTTAACAATTTCAAAATGTAGAGAATCTTATGCCAATTCCAAAAACATAAAATTCGAACATCCCTAACCAAAGCTATGACTAGATGAAATTTAACTGCTAATCGATACTTTAAATTTCATCTTCAATTTTCTATATGTTCTGTAGATTGACTTTCTGGCTCTAATTTTTGTCTTTTTGTTGTGTATTTGAATTCCAAATCAGAGTGTTTTTATTTGTTTAATTGTTGGTTTTTGTCCCAATTTGGTAGTATTGTAGTTGATTTTACTAAGTTGGGGGATACAGTTTTGGGTTCCAATTTTGTGTTTGGAGGTCTGGATTCCAAATTAGAACTTTGTGGAGATTGGCAGTGATTGCCTGGTGGGTAGTTGGTTGGCCAAGTCGAAGTCCAAATTGGTGACAGGTTCCAAATCAGGCAGTTAATGCAAGAGGCTATGGAACTGTTCTTGTTCCAAGTTGGTAACCACCAGTTTGGAAATTTTTCTATTAGGCTGATTTCTTTGACAAAGAAAGGCTTTCGAAAGTGACAAATAGAAAGGCTTTCGAGGGACCACTGTTTTTGAAAAAAATTGCCAGTAAGTCCAATTAGTAGGTTGATTTCTGATTTTTTTGGTGTGTGATGATTTTGTTTTCGAAGTTGGAATTTAATGTATGAGTGAGTGTATACTTGCAGTATCAAGAAGGTGATCCAGGTTGTAGAATTCCATGGTCCAGATGGTGAATGAATGTGTGGTCCTAGTTGGATAACTATGAAGTTAAACCAAGTTCATTGTTGCACAAAAGTGCACTGAATTGGAAAGTTGTGAGTCTATGCAAAGTAGTATGGAGTGTTGCTTATGTCTATTTGTTATGACTTGGAGTTGATTATTTCCTAGTTGGGAATGTGCAGGAAGTTGGAGAGCTTGTGAGAATAGGAAGAAGAATCAAAAGTGTAAAAATCTATTTGGAAAATTATGGAGTAATAGTATTTTTAATTTTCCAATTGGAATGTGAGTAATGAAAAATCTATGAGATGTTAGCGGAGAAAAACTGAATGTGTGTATTAGTTGTGGAACAAATTGAAAATCTGTAAACGGTGATCTAATCACCAATTCGGAATTAAATGGAAAAGATATTTTCAGCTGAGTTGGTGTATATGTCTTGCATGATGAGTGTATTTTAAATGATGCAATGCAGAGTTGAGAAATATGGATTAACTTGAAAGGAATTTATAGAAAGCCTAGTTGAGAGTTTATGCCTTTGTAATTTCAGTCCAAGTTGGTTGAGCACATGTTTGTTACTTTAATGTGAAGTCTCAAATTGGTTAGTTGTGTCGTTGTAGTATTGTCATTGAATTGATCAAGTTGGAAATGGATGCGGTCTTTAATTTGTGACAGTCCAAGTTGGAGTTTTAAAGTTTGAATGTTGTTTACTTTAATTTTCAATTTGAGTATAAATAAGAGTGTGTCACATCTATGCAATTGAGGGGAAAGTTTCTAAGTGTATGTGAGGCAATTGATTAAATTCAAACTAGGAAATAAACCTGTATAAGATGGGTGATGTGAGAGTTAAAAAAGTGAAAGATCAAATTGGTGAATAAAGATTTGGTGGTTCCTATGGAGGGAGACAAAGCCAAAGTTGACAAGTGACCTATAAAAAGTTGGAAAGAGCCAATCTAAGAGTTAAAGTTTCTAACCTTCATACCTTAAGAGTGATGTGCAAATTGGAAGTGAGCCAAGTTGAAAGTAATTTAATGCAAATCTTTTTGAATTATGTAACCTCGATACAAGTAAAATCTACTAGCTATTAAATCCTACTTAAAATTTTCCCTTAGGACGAACTTATTATACTAATAGGATAATTTCCAATTCAGTCATTATCCTTCTTCAACATGTTCCTACTTCCAAATTGATTTAAGATTTTTGCTATGGACCTAAGTTGAAGTTAACCTCCAAAAAACCTAACCAAGAATTACAGTACAACATCAATGACTCCAAACACTACATTTCTCACATGCATGACTTCCAAATTTGCATTTTCCACTTAGTTTCTAAGTTCAACACTAGAATACCTCCTTTCAAGCAAACAAGTGGTACCTTATTTGTCATCACCCAATTTAGCTAACCTTAATTTAGATGGATTTGGGGCAATGCTTCCGCACTTGCCCTAAAATCCTAAAAAAATTAAACTCCACATTCATGCATTTATTAGACCTTCCCATTCCACAAAGAGAATTCCATGCATAACTTGTGGAACCTTCACTCAACCATGGCAAGGCACAAACATGGTTTAATTATCATTGTATTTCAAAAAGGCATCAACAAGAACACAAAATTGAAAACAATAGAACCAAGAACTAATCACCGCTCAAGGACAACTAACCTCCTTTTACAAATCCGGCTACCATTGCCTCGTCCTTGCTTCAAATGAAATAAACTTGGTTTGTATGGAAAGTCAGCTTAAGAATCCAACTTTTCTAAATAAAATTACCTCAATCTACGTAGTCATTTTTTTATATTACTCACTAAAGTTGGCAGTTCCATTTGAAGGCAGCAATTGACCTCCTTGTACAAAATTGGTTGTTCTATCTTTTTCATTGCTCCAAATTTGGCAAACCTTAGCTTTTTCAAAAAGAGAAATTAAAGATCCAAATCCTCCCAAAAACTCAACTCAATTTGCTTTGCCGTTTGTCCTATATTGCTTGCCAAAGTTGGCGGTTCCATTTGAAGGTGGCAGTTGACCTCCCTCTACAAACAGCCCCCATTTCCTCTTCTTTGCTCCAAATAGACAAGCCTAGTCTTGATAGAAAGCCAGCTTGATGATCCAATTCCTTTCAAAGATTCAACTTGATTTAACTTGTTGTTCTCTCAATATGACTCGCCAAAGTTGGTAGTCCGCCTCCAATTTCAAAGAACCCTAATTCTCTTCCATCATCCAATTCAACCCTCATTGTAACCTAAAACCATTCATTTTTCATCCATTTGGACTATCAAGAGTGAAAACCTACTCAACAAATTGGTTTGAACATCAATCTTAAGTCATTTTCCTAAGCTCCTAACATTTTTTGTTCATTTTTTACCACAATTGTGCACACACTCTCCAAAATCACACATAGGCACAAAACTTGCAAGAGAGGAGAGAAGACCAAACCCTAATTTTGCCTGTATCCAAACTCTTACGAATTTCTTTCACTAATTATGTTCATCCGACTCTAATTTATTGTAAAACGCGCCAAATTAGTGCAAACTGCACTAATTTGGTGTAGACTGCCCCAATTTAGTGCAACCCCCCTAAAATTATTGTTTTTTCTCCAAATTTACTATGTTTATCTTATTTTAATGAGTCCTTCACTATTCTAGTGTTTTTTTGTAGTATCTTTAAGCTTACTAACTTGTTTTGTGTTTTTTCATTTTTATTATTTTTTGTGTTTTTCAATTTACTTTGAATTTTATTTCCTACTTCCAGTCTTTTGTTTTTATTTCATTTTTATATTTTCATATTATGTATTTTTTGGTTTGCAATTTAATTGTAATCCATTTCTTACCCATAGTTTTTTGCTTTCATTTTTGCTTTGCACTTTTTATGTTTGTACCTTCTATTTAGTTCTAATTTTGTTTTTGTACTTAGTAATATTTTGGTTTTCATTTGTCATCATTTTAACATTAGCCTAATTTAGTTACTCTACCAAATCTTGCTTAACATCTTTTTAGTTTTAATTCCTCATTTTTTTCCTCGAATTTTATCCTTTTTTTCTTTTAATGACATTTTCTAACATTTTGCCCTAACCTCTCCATGTTCCCATTCCTTTAGACTAAAAAACTCCCTAACTAGTGGTTGTAGTTAAATCCAAAGTACAAATACTTTCAGCCTTGTAAATTCTCGTATAATGTTTACATTTTACATTTTTTTTTAAATGAAACATTATGGTGGTTCACAAGCTTCTTTTCAAATATTTAGTGGAGTTGTAGTGTCAAGATGTATTGATTTTGGATGAAATTTGGTTCTTAAAGTAGCTTAGTTGATGAATATAGTCATAATTGGTTGGTTGCATCACTGCATCAAGTTATATGGCTAAAGAAAGCATTAGATGATTTTTGGGGTGTCTGGAGGGCCATTTCAGGCCTGTTCCCGGCGTTGTTCCCCCAACAGCAAAAGAACGGCCTCTGTCAGAAAAAAAAATTTGAAAAAAAAAATCTTAAAATCTTAAAATGGAAAAACAAGATGAACAACTTTTTTTTTTAAACTTTTGAGTTTTTTTTTTGTAAGATGTGGCAGTCGCTCGGCCATGTCACGCAGCTGCTGCGGCGCAGTTCCAAACAGTTTCAGAGTCTGGGAACCCTAGGGAACTCGCAGTCCTTCAGAAGGGCTAAAAAACATGTAATGGTATGTGCATAACTTAGACAAGTCACATGATTAGAATTTTGAAACCTTAGCCACCACTTCTATATAGCCATCATTGATTTAGGGTTTTTAAATCCTAACCACCATTTTTTTGCAACCACACTCTTAAAATGCAACACTTGGCTATTTTTTTCTTTTTTGTTTCTTGTTACTTCCTAGGTTTTGCTTCTTGTTGCCTTTTAGCTCATGTTTTTTGTTGCTTCTTAGTTCTTCTTTCTTATTATCTTTAACCTCTTACTTCTTTTTCTTTCTTAATTATTGTTTTTTGTTGCTTCTTTAGTTCTTGCTTCTAATTTTTTTTTGTTATTTCTTAGTTCTTACTTCTTACTTCATCTTGTTGCTTCTTATTGCTTCTATAATTCTATTTCTTTTTGTTGCATCTTAACCCCTAAATGCCTAAGCCTTTTGAAGTGTCATTAGATTTTTTCAGCCCCTATGGAGGGTTGCAAGTTCCCCTAGGTTCCCAAACTCTGAAAATTGCACCGCAACAGCTACCTGACATGGCAGAAAGATTGCCACGTCATTTTTTTGTCATTTAAAAAAATTAAATTAAAAAAAAATTCAAGTTTTTTTTGCATTAAATATTTTTTAAATGATTTTTCTTTTTTTTTTCAAAATTTTGACAGTAGATGTTCTTTAACTGCTAGGGGGAACATCACCAAGAACAAGCCTGAAACAACCCTCCAAGCCCCCAAAACACATCTAATGATTTTTCTTATGAAAAATGAACATAAACTTATAGTTATCTCCAATGAAGTAAATTTTTTTTTCCAAAATCTAACTATATAGATGTTTAAAGAGTTTGTTTATTAGTTAGCATATCAATTTTGAATGAATAATTGCATAAGATTTGTGAGATTATAACAAGAGAAATGTATGTTTTTTAATTTTTAGTATGCTATCCCTCCCTACAATGTTTCAGAAATTTGCACATAAGAATTTTTGGGATTGGAGGTGATATGAACAACTACAAATAGTGCTAGCACACTAAAATGCACTTTCAAAAAACTTAATTTCACATGAAAAGCTATCAAATTCATTAGATAATCCACCTTGCAATTGTTGTAGTGCAGGATTTTTTATAAATAGAAGATCGCAAATAACTCCAAATTAACATTTGCATCAGTAAAAATCATAACTCCAAATTAACATTTGTTGTTTACATTAACATTTGCAAACAGTGAAAATCATAAAAACACTTTACTCTTTTAGTTGAATGCATTTTTAAAGCAAATGGATCTGTACAATTTTGTAGATCTCAAATCAAGTGAAATTGGCAAACTTTGCTCAAAGCCAAGAAATTGAGTAAAATTTGCAAACTTTACTCTTCACTAATGATACATATATGCCTTTGAAGACCTTTCAATAATCAAATATTTAACTTTTTCAGTGAAAAATGAAAGATTCTAACAGTTAACCTTAAAAATTGCCCGTAAATTATTTTTAAACAGTCAAAGGAATTTAACTGCCAACACCAAAATATGCCTGAAATTTCAAATCGACCATATATGGTCGCTTGGGTAATTAGGGGTTAACTTGTGCTTCTTATTGCTTTTTGTTGCATCTTAATTCCTACTTTTTCTTGCTTTTCCTTGCATCTTACCTCTTGCTTATCGTTATCTCTCACATCTCAAACTCTCAAACAATAAATTTCAATGTCATATCAATGATATCCTTGATAATGCACTAAATTAGCATCTCTGAGAATTGAAAAATGTGCTTGCTATTATTAATTCAATCACACATTGAATCTGTAGCATCAAAGTAACCAAAAGAGGTTTAAAACTTACTGAATCAATTTCAATAAAGAAGCTCAAGAGGCATTTGAGTTTTCCAAAAATATTCACTAAAGCAACCGACTCTTATGTTGTCTCAAAACTTGAAGGTGTTTATAAAATAAGTGCCATCCTCATTAAAATTCAGAAGTACTTAAACGGTTCACAAATTCCTGTATCATGCTTGACCCTAGATAAAGAGACTTGATATAGACCCATTCAAACTAACCACATAAAATAAGTGCCATCCTCATTAAATTCAGAAGTACTTAAGTGGTTCGCAAAATGTTTTGAACATCAAGAATCATGTAAGGATCACAAATTCCTGTATCATGCTTGACCCTAGATAAAGAGACTTGATATAGACCCATTCAAACTAGCCACATATCAAAGATGTCCGTGAAATTTACATAGAATCCTAGAAGAAAATTGTCACTAATTCCTGCGTTCACCCCCGCTATTAGATTTAGTTACACACTGTGAACCCGAGTTCACTTGCTGTATATTCCAAGCAGCTTCAATTTCAATCAAGGCCGCAATCTGATTCTCAGACACTTACAGTTTTGTGTAAGTTTTGTATTGAGCACTGTCACAACGGTCTTTCATATGCTCCGGGTGAGATAGCGAAAACTAAACGAAGAAATTAGTATCAAGATCGAGACATCGAGATTTCTTACGTATGTGGTGTATGACTTCATATAGACTTGCCTCAAGAAGGTTCAACTGAAGATGTTTTAGATAGTACTTTGAGCCCCTTGAGAGGTTTGATTCGAACCTGCCTCTCTTCAGGAAGTTCGGTGAGTTCACATTTTTCAAATCCCCGTTGCACAAATCTACAGACAAAGGAAAACCTCGACCTTGTTAAACAGATGTCCTGAACAGGCAGAATGAGTTGTGGAAAGTAAGACCGGGAGTAAGACTTACAACCAAAAGAATAGAGAGCTGACCAATCTGCAGTTCGGGTTGTGAGAAGAAAAAGCTTCTGTAAGCCCAGATTTGCTACTTTCCTCTCGAAATAATCTGCACATGCTTGATGAATATCAATTGATCACATTCGACAACAAAATGCACACCATTTGGATCTCCAGATTCAGCAAGTCGGATTCTCGACCATGGCCATAGCATTCTGGAAAAACAGCGAATGCAGCAATTTCTCCATTTTTTTCTTCCGGAAACGGGAAAAGTGCAGCACATGCAATGAAATGATTTTAGTAACGTATTGTATAGACGATAGGAAAATCTAAAAACAATAGCGAGGAATGTGAAGTGAAGAATTTACCATGGAAGCACAAATCCAGGCAAGACTTGGTTGTTTTGAAGCTTACTATCGGCTGCTCACTCGGCTGCAAATGCGGAAAAAGGTGTGAAAAAATCATTGTAATGAAGAAAAATCCTAAGCAAGGCATTCAGTTAGTCAGTTTGGATAGGTTCTCACCGTAAAGACCCTCAGGATGTGCTGGAGTAGCGACTAACTTCTCTTGCTCCTCCAGAGATTGAACTTGGTGGAAAACAAGAAACATAAATCAACGTGCCCAAAATACGTTCAAGGAATTCAAGCGAAACGCATTGCTAGAATCGTACATACATCCAGTGGACCTGAACGACCTATTCACGATCTACAAAGAGAGATTATATAAGGAATGAAAAATCAACTTCCGACTCTGTTAATTAAAAAGCACCAAGAAACGTAAATTTATCACACTGAGACCATTTCACTAATTAGACCCGCAACCTTTTCCCTCACAACTTGCAAAACACCATGCAAGATTGGCGTCTGCCAGACCAATCTAGAATATTGAAGAGGCAACCAGAGGGCAAGCACACATACCTGCATAGTAGGTAACAAGACTTCCACGACTGCTTCATCCTCAAGCGGAAAGATCCCCTGCTTTGCTTCTTCTAAGTCGCTTGCGAACATTGGATCATCTTTTGCACATGATGTGTTTTCAACACTGATGCATAAGCTTCTTTTCAAGTACATAGAAACCTGCAGTCAATTGTGAATGACGATCGAATACATTTGGCAATGTGGCACTGATGCAAAAACTTGATTAGGTTGGATGGACGTTGATTTGAGGTTTTGCAAATGTGGGGCCAGATTGGATCGTGGCCGGCGCAGATGTGATCGCTAGGGCGGCTTCAGATGGTTCTGCTCTCGGGTATCAGGGGAGTATAGGTATGACATCCTCACTCTGCTTTTTCAGCATTAAGCTTGTGCTTGAATGCTTGTGCTGTTTTGTTGAATGCTTGTGCTAATTTATTGAATGCTTATGTTGAAGCGTGTCCAGGTATCGATTTGCAGCATCGTTGCTGATTTCATTCATGGTCGAGTTTTGAATGTTTCTGCAATTCATTCGACATCTTAGTTTCAAAGTAGCAACATTCAGTCGTTTCGCATGTAAGTTCTGTTGTGTTTTGCAATGTTTTGTTGCGTCTTCAAAGAGGTCGCATCTCGATTGCAGTTTTGATTTTTGTAAGAATCGGCAAACAATTCAAAAAGAAAATAAGGTGATGCTCCTTTGCGATGGATCTGATTTTGAAGGTTTTAATCGACATTTTTCCTGCTCTGTATAGCCTTATACCTATTTGGAATCTGCAATACCGTAGCAGTTGTGACTTTGGTAAGGCTTTCATTGTATTGCAGTTAACCACAATTTCGTTAAACTGGCGCAATTCTGGTGTCAAAAATTGTGAAGTATATCTTCACAAAATATGTCGTTTCTTCTAGCTGAGGAATTGTTTGTTTGTTTAGTAGAGGAATTGTTTGTTCATTGTTTCCTATTGTGGAAAAAAGCTCTCGCTATAATCATTGATGTGCGAATAAAGATTGTAAGATTTAGCCCCAAGTGCAGCAACTTGTTGGAATGCTTACTCGTTCTGGGAAGAAGCTTTGCTTGCTGTGAGTTTCATTAGAAAATTTAGATCCTTGAGTACGAGTGTGAGAAAGCGTTTGAGAAAGCGGAAGTGCTAATGAATCATAATCCTCCATAGTTTTGCAGAAGTCTAGTAATAATATTGTTGTTTGAGGAGGAGTTTCTCAAAATCCGCTCTTGCACCTTGCTTGCGACCTATTTTGATTCAATTGCATATCAGTGATCGGACTCATGAGTTTCTGGAGGGTGATTCATGAACTCATTCCTCTTTCGCGACTTAATGATTTGTTTGCAGAAAGCAAAGAAGCTTAATTCAAGCACGTACAAGACTCGAACAACAATATTGTTACTCTGGCTCATGTAACTCATCATTGTGTTTTATGGTCGTCATGTTAGTGATAGTCTTACTCTGAAATTTATATTGCTAAGCCTAATGCTTCTCATGGGACAAAAGAAGGTGCTGCTCCTATAGCAGCTGCAGGCATAAGTTAGGGTAAGTTAGTTTCTGACAGGAGTCAGAAACTGACTTGTTTTTTAGACTTGAAATTGAACTTATGACATTTATTAATATGCAATTTTTCTCCAAGACATCAATTTTTGATTACTTTGATTACTTTCATTCTTAAATGCACATATGTATTATGTGTTTACATAACGATTGAAATTTCTTTTAGCGTCATTGATCTTGGCACAGGGAGTTTCAATCCGACACTTTCAAAGAATTGAAAAGCTCATCTTCTTACGGTTCAGTCCTCAGGGATTGGTCATTCCTTTGCACCCTAGTACAATGGTCATGCACTACGGTATCTGTTCTTGGTCTACTGTTTACACAGTTCTGTTCCGAATTTCACTGTGTGGCATGGAATTCAACGTTCCAAAACCTATCATTCTGTGTTGCACTGTTTTGATAGGAAGGTATTTTATCAGGTTTGGATTGGAAGAAAGAGAGGTCAGGGTTTGAGTTGTGCGAATAGCGTGGTCAGGAAATAACTTCGAGCTTTGAATTTCTTTCAGTCCATGAACTGCGTGCACTTGTTTTTGGTTGCATCTGTGCACTAACCTTGGCTTGTGAAGAAGAGGAAAAAGATCCTTTCTGAAAAGGATCAAGTGGCCAAGGTTTCATTGTTTGCGTGCAGCGTATTTGGTTCAAGTTTTGTGTTTTGCGGCTCTATGCACTATGTATAGTCGTTTCTACTTGCATCTCCGTTGTAACCAGATGGGAGTTTTAGGCTCTTTATATCTCTTAGACTGTCTTTTGTTGTGTCGTGTTGGTAGAGGATTCATAGTGTAATTTTCTATCGGTTCCTTCACCATGCATATTAGTGTGTTCGTCATGGCAGTTTTGAAATGCGTTTGGTTCGTCATGGCATATTATTGTGTTCGTCTAAGAAACAGTTTTGAAATGAGTTTCCAACGGAGATACTGTATTTTAATTGAAACTAATTCTTTTGATTGGGAGTGGTGCATGTGTAGATGCAGCTTGCAGCTCGAGGAAGGGCCGGGACATGAAGTCTGGCCAGTTGGAAGAGTCAGTTAACCCTGGAGCGCCGCGGGCGCCATTCCGTGGCGTTCTAATGACAACACTGTAGGTTGGATAGAATTCAAAAGCATTTTTTCATCCTCCTTTTCTTTGTTGACCTTTAGTTGGGTTATGAAGAGAATCCAATTGAGTTTGTAGTCTCTCCAATGTTTGTCTTCATGTAAATGAGAAGTTATTAAAAGAAACGGATCACAAAATATGCTATTTTAGTGTATTTTGGGAAGTTGTTGCTCCTTGCTCTAAATCTGAAATTTCTCCACAAAAATGATATTTTTTGAGTTTGAACCCAACTAACAAAACAAAGGTCATCTACTCTAGTTTCTACTCCATTTTGAATTTTGAAGAAAATCCTAATATTGAATATTTTATTGCAATTTAAACTTTGGGTGTATATTCAGTGTCTATTATTTTCTAAATATATAATGACACGGAAATTGATATTACACCATGATGTTTGTCATTGTAATATACACACATTGTGAAATTTTCAGATTTTTTTTAATTATTTTCTATTTAATACGATTTTTCTTCACTTTCTCTTCAAAAATTCTCAAAAAAATACAATTTTTCACAAAAAAATCTGAAATTTTTGTGAAGTAAAGAAAACATGTAATTTCATCTCTGAAAAATAAATATAAATATTTTCATACATATCTAGTTGCAAAATGGCAGCAAATTGAGTGATGGACAGTGAGGTTTGAAATCAATGGTCATGGGTCTATCATTTAGGGGTAAAGGGCAAGTTTCGCTAACATGCACCAAGTGATCATTATAAGTTAGAGAAGTAGTGACTGACTTGAATTTCAACATTACATCCGCATTTGGCCATGATTAAGTGAAAAAAAGATATCATGGCCCATTCTTTGTACTCTTTACTTCATTGTTTTGATGAGAATCTTTTTGCAAAGGTGTTTCATGACTTTTGCTAGAACATAAAATTGTAATAGGAAATTATACTCTTACCTTGAACAAGTATAAAAATTGATATGTTTGAATTGTAATTGTGTTTTACTTTACAAAATATGTTTTGGTTCCAACTGAATTGGTACTATTGTAAGTTTGAACTCTAATAACAATGATGGAATTGACTCTATTTCAATGCTTTGGGGGATATGATGGAATTGATATTGAGTTTGTATTGAAAATTAGCAAATTAAATATATATTTAGTATTGTTTCAAACTCCAACTTATAGAGTGTTTTTATAATACTAAATCAATGGATGATTGATCTAGTGTTCATTCAGTCATCAACTAAGTGCTATTTCTATGCTTTTTTGGAAAACAGTTGAATTAATATTGAGTTTATATTAAAAATTTACCAAATTCAGTGTATATCTAGTATTGTTTCAAACTCCAATTTATAGAGTACTTTTATAGTATTAAATCAATCCAATAGAGTACTTCAAAAGTCATTTATTGATTGGAGTACTCTATAAATTAAATCAATAAATGACTTTTGATTCAATTGTCGACTAAGTTAGTACTGAAAAAGCATACACTAATAATCATTAAAAAATAGTACCAAAAAAAGTGGCATTTTAATATTGAATTTGAGAATTTGAGATGTAGCACTTGTCGCATCTTGCTTCTTGTTCTCTCTATCACCATTGTTATTCTTCCATTCTTGTTTATTTGTGATTTCTAGAGATTTAGTGGTTACGACTTTTTCTTAGCTTAAACTTGTCCTATATTTTTGTGTTGCTTTAAATCTTTGAAGGTTGAGCTATATTGTTCATTCACTAAAAATTAACCTCCTTGATTTTACATGTAGGCACTAGAAGTTCGAAGGAAGTTATTGGAGGCTATTTGCAATACTATAGAGACAACATCTTTACATTTTTGTAAGGAATATAGGTCCTATAAGCACGTGAAAATATAAATTTACAAAGTATCATTGTGATATGTTTTGTGTAAGTGACTAATAAATGTCATTGAGAAGAATCACATTCTTTCTTACATTTTCTCTCTCCAATATGATTGTTTCTTGTGCATCTCAAAAATCATACATACTCATTTTGAATTGGATAGAGTCATTTATTTAGTTACAAAACCATGTTGATGCATGCTTGCAATACATCATGTCCATTTGCAATGTATGAAAAATGTGACTGTAGTTTATGGCAAAAGCTACTATAAACCTTAGTCACCCCAATTATAAACTACACACACAAATCTAAAAAATGCAACTCTTACTTATTCGGAATATCACTCACTTGAGTCATATTTCTCATTATATCTTGGCCAAAACATTATTGGTAGTAATCACATAATGCTTATAATTATACCAAAAATGTAACACTATACTTTTAAAAATATGACTACATTCAATCATAAAATTTACAATATCATTTTATATAAATTATCCTTTAAGTTAAAATATGACTTACAAGAGTCATATTCTACATCAATACAAAATATGATTCATGAAAGTTATTATCCACATCAATAGAGAATATGAATCATGAAGGTCATATTCAACATCAACAAAAAATATGACTCACAAAAGTAGTTTTCTACATCAATAGAGAATATGGCTTACAAGAGTCATTTAAAAAATAAATAAAAGTAAAAAATAAAAATTAACAAGAGATATTCCACATGAGCAAAAAATATGACTAGACAAAATTATAGGCTACATCAACCAAAATATAATTCACTGCAATCATATCTTACGTCAGCCAAAAATATGACTACATGAAGTTATATGCCACATAGGATTTTTTTTTGCCCAGGTAGCTCAAGAAAATGTCAAGCCCCTAAGGATAGTTAACATATACACTATATTGACAAAGTATGGCTAATTATACCCCCCACCTATATGACTGTCAATATGACTCATGTCCAAAGTAACTCATTGATAATTATTGGATCCAATCATGTCGCGAATCATCTACAATATGTTGTGCGTGAATCATATTTTTTGATTTTACGACTCATTGCAGTCATATTTAGCAATCATAAAATAATGGTTTTGTTGTAGTAGATGTAGTACTAACCCTAATTATTTTTTTCATGGGTGAGACTGTGCCGCAAAATGGACTAGAATAGAACTTAACTCCTTGACTATGCACTGTGCAAACTTGAAAATAGAGCTTCCACATTCAGTTGGAGACTGCATTCAAACACACCGCCAATGATGCTTTCATATTGTGCCTAGTAAGGAATCATTTTAGAATTCTAGATTTCAAGAGAGCACAAACAAAATGCTCGTTAATACTAAAAGGTATGCATCACATTACAACACCTATGATACATAGTTATGGAGATGATATCTCCTACTCCTATAAGCTCTTTAATCAAGTCAAACAATAAGGAAAAAAAGTGAAATGAAACTGAAAGGCATTGCAAATACAAACCTTCATACAAACAAACAATGCTTCATTGCTCATGAAAACAATATGAGGAGAATTCCATGTTGCTCTGCTTCAACGTCAATCGGTGTTTCTAAGACATACCCTAAATTGTTGTCATGACCAAAGAATCAAACTTGGCAACTTGACCATGAAAACATTGGTGGCTATAGATGCTCCAAACTCACAGACCTTTTGTCAAAGGACCAGAAAAGTTGCTAGAATATGCAACGTACCAAAAGTCGTACACTATGTATTGATCGCATTTGTTTGTACATCAGGCAGGGGGGGAGCGACTGTAGCGTGTGATCACCCTAAAATCATTCAAAGTTGTTGCTCTAGACATAACTAAATTTGTGACTATTGTCAAATTGTTCAACCTTTGTAACCTATGAGTAATTAGTGATTGAAAAAGTTCAATTTTTCTTTGAGATGTAAATAACTGAAGGGCACACAAATTGTCCACTAAACTAGGATGTTGTCTATTCATGACCATAGTTTAAATTGTGCATTGTGGAATCTTGATGATTAAATTTTTTGTGATTAATTGTTCATGACTAATTGTTGTGATGCAATGATTGATTTGATAGTGCACCTAAAAGCGTGTGGGAAAGGATGCATTGGCTTAATATCAATTGATGAGTTAATTTGTGTTAGGATGTTTGAAAATAATTTGTGCATAAGTTATGTTGTTTGATTTCCTTGAAATGGGTTGCTCGGGGTGTATTTGAGTTCATACACATGCTTTGAAGTGTGTAAACAATTGTTGATCTATTATCTATGTGCAACAAATTGTTGGTACTTTAAGTAGAATTGATGCACTAGGATTGTGGCATAAACGTTAGCATGGGTCTATTAACAATTATGTAGATTGAATCAATAATTGTTTGTTGGTTCAATGTAAAGAAATTGATTAAAGATTGTAGATAACTCAAATAAGAAATTAAAGTTGACCAATGATGTTGAAGAATAGAATTTAAATGTGAAGTTGAATGGGTGATACAAATTGTCAGAATGGATTGTATTAGAGACATCTTGGAATAAGCTTATAAGTTAATATGAAGAGTTGATATAAGTTAATGATTGAATAAGCAATCTATTAAATATTAATAAATTGTTGAGTGCACAAACTATAGAATATTGGAAAGAGTCTTTGATTGGTGAGTTGTAAGTTGAACAAATTGTCATATATTTAATTATAGATTGAATTATATTTTAATTCAGTCAATAAAAAAATAAAAACATGTGATCTTGAAAAATCATTGCAAATAATTAAGTGCCTAACTTAACCTCTAAAGTCCCAAGGCCTATTTTTCATAAAAAAAACACTCAAAAATGCCATTTCTATAGCAAAGAGCAAAATTTACGAAAAAGAATGTTTTTTTTGCATATTTAACCATAGGATCTTGTACTAGACTAGTGTAAGAATTTGTAAAAGAAATTTCAAAATTTTTAAGTAGATTGCAACATATTTGCATTTAAAGTGAAGGAAACAAGTTTTTTTGTTCATTGCTCAACTACATTTTTTTGGCTTTGAACCTACTTAACTTAAAAATTTTATTCTATTGATTTTGAATTTCTAATTTTATATGATGAAGAATTGAATTGAGAGTCTAGGAAAAAAAATTCTAAAAAAATCCACTTATTTTTCATTCATTAAAAATTTGTTAAATAGATGTAGATTCAAGATTGAAGGAAAAACTAAATTTTTAATAGCTCAAAAGTGAAACACACTAATCTCAAAAGTGAGATTGTTCTAGGAAAAAATCTTAACCTTGTAGAACTTTTTTTGGAGAAAAATGTAAAGATTGAGTTCAAAAGTGAATCCTACAAGTTAATTTTTCAAGAAGATGCTCTAATTGCTCCCAAAACAAGATTGTTGATAACCTTCTCATAACAAATCCAAATGGAATGAATCAAAGCTTTTCATATAGATAAAAATACAATCTAAACCAAAAAAATTTAAAAATTTAACTTTAATTTTTTTTGAGTTTTTTTTTCTACCCGCCAAACTTAAAAAAGGGCTTTTTGTGCCATAGCTTTTGCTCCCAAGCACCGATTGAAATTTTTTTTTAAAAATTTTAGAAAGCTAATGTGTTTTTCTATCTTCACCAAAAATTTCAGAAAATCTCGATAGCTATTGAGACCATAGGAGTCTGCTGGAAATCCATTTTGTTCCCCTCGGAGACAATGGGACTTTAGGGGTTAAGTCAATAGCCTACTATGAATCCAAAACTTTGAGATTGGCTGCAAATTATTGGTCTGGAAATTGTTCTATTGACAAATTGTTACAATCTTATGCAACAGACTTTGTCAAAGAGCTTGCATTATACACATCATGCCCTACATTAGATAGAAACAAATTGTATTATACATGACTAAGATAGTTATTTCAATTTGCAATCTTAATTATCAATTTTGAGGCCTCTAGAGGGCCGCTCTACAGCCCTTACAAGATCCCAAAGTTTAGTTGTTTTATCCCCTACACCAGATGACCTTCCGTAGGGCTGTTGAATGACTTTCACCAATTCAAAATCCAAGTACAAATATTTAATAATCAAGATTTAGGGATTCTAATTCATCTTAATACTGATTTTTAAATAATTTAAATTCATATCCACCTTGCACAATACGTAAGTTGTGGAAAAACAAGCAAATGTCCAAAACATTTCAATAACCATCTATCATCTAACTTTTTTGGTATGGCATTGAATAGTATTTAGTTCATGGACATTTTAGAGAGTGAAAGTGAGAGGAGAAACACTTTATACAAGTTGGATAGTAGTAGTTAGCACAATCCATGTGGGATATGTATATTACGCTTAATAGGAGCTCAAGGTTCCGCTCATAGTTAAGTTAAAATAAAAATCGTTTTCAAAGTCAAATTTCAGACCTCATTTAGGCAAAGTAGAATGAATTTTTTCAAACAATTTTGAACTATAAAAAATTGGAGAATTAAACTAAATTTTATATTTAAAAATATTTTTGAAGTTTAGAGCCTCCAAATAAAAGTTATGGACAAAATTTAGAGAGGGTGTTTGAAAATGTCCAAAAAAATGTTCCTTCCAACCCCTCTCTCAAATTTGGCCATAACTTTTAATTGGAGTCTCTAAATATCAAATGGATTTTTAGAGAAGAAAGTTAACTTGATTCTCCAATTTAATTTAGTTCAAGATTGTTTGAAAAATCCATTCTACTATACTTAAATGAGGTCTGGAATTTGACTTTGAACTCAATTTTTATTTTAACTTAACTATGAGTGTTTGAGTTCCTATTAAGCTTAATTTACATATCCCACATGGATTGTGCTAACTACTACTACCCAACTTATATACAGTGTTTCTCTTCTCAATTCCAACCATGCTAGACTAGGTGGCTTGTAAAGTTAGTTAAAAAAAATTTAGAGTTATAAATTTTTTATAGCAACTAGCATTAAAAGTCACTTCAATTTGCTTAATTTCACTTAATTTGTTCATTTGCCAATTAATCACCATGCACTTTGATAAAGGTGAATATTAAACAGAACTTTGCTACAGGCTAATTATGAAGTCCTCGTGTCCTTCTTGAAAGTCAGAGCATCTAACCACCCACCGTAGCTAGATTTGTCAAGGAGCTTATTTCAATTAATAGACTGGTTTGATCACTTTCTAGCAGTCTTCTTGAGGCCTAATTTTCTCTCTAATTTAAGTAGTGATTGCAACAAATTGTCTTAGTAAAGATTATTACCAGTAATTGAAGAATTGTGTAAATAATTGCTTTGGATGAATAATTTAAATTTCATTCTCATTTTACTTGTTTCATTCATTTATATAGAAATAAACAATTGCATCATTCTAGCTAAGATCGCATTTTGTCTAATGTAGGAACCTTGTAAACTTCCACTTTTTGCTTAGTTACTATTATTAGACTAGTTAAATTTTCATATTTCTTGATGGCAAATGAAAGGAGGTTCCAGTTAACTAAAGAACATGACATTTGGATATTGTATGCCAAAGTTTTTTTGCGGTAATGTTCTAAAATCGTTTCTTCAACATACAAACATATTGACTTTGGAGATGTACACAAAGTGATAAGTGATAATGAATTGTAAGAAGGTGCGATTTTCGGTGTACCCACCTTAAATTAAGTGAAAAAAACCACATCCCTGCTTCACACTCATCAACAAGAACGTGCCAAGAGATTTTTTCTTCGCACATTCGCCAATACGCACTAACCCCGCTTTACTCGCTTTCAGCTGGGCTCATAAACCCTAAACCCTAAATTAGACCCCACCGCGGACTCCCCGAGCCTCATCATAAACGAGAATGTGCTTCCCATCAATGCCTGTTTATTAGCAGCCAAAGAAAGCTCTTTCCCCGCCAACTGCACCACCTGCTAGTCGCTCCCATTAATTTCCCAGATCCTCCTCTCCGCAAGCTTCGAGTCAGATAATCAGATTAGAGTATTAGACCAGAAATAAATTCCTTCAATTCAATGAAAAAGATATAATTGTCGCAAGAGGATCTATTTAATTTGCGAATTTCCAAAATGTCTTGGGAGTTGGGATAAAATGTTGAATTTCGCAAAGACCCAGGAGTTGTCATCAAGGGTAATGCGTAAATGAAAGACTGTCAGATCGACCCCAAGCGGCTATTTACGGAGCATTACGGAGCGCTTGTGAAGAAATTTCGAGAGAGACGTTGATGGGTGTGACACCCACTAATGTAGGGAGAATTTTGTGTCCAGCTCGCCTTGATTGCGAGGTCAGAAGCATCATGTTGCTGTGTTTTCAGGTAAGCTTGGTGTCGATGAAAGAATGCAAGAAAAGTTTCGTGTCTATCTTGGCGTCTACTGCGAGTTCAGAAGTATGATGTTGCTGTGTTTTCAGGTAAGCACGGCGCCCCGACGTCGAGAGAACAGAGGTTTAATATGAATCCCGGCGTCGAATCTCACGAAAAGTGCATGTGTGTCCCGTCTCGCAGTGCAGAGAATATGAGAAACAGGAAGCGGAAGCTCATGGTGAAAGGAAATGCAGGGATGCGGAAGAGATTGTTGCAACAGCAGAGACAATCGCTGGTCTGAATGCGATGCTATAAGGAGATTGTGATCAGCGCCAGGGAAGTTCAATTAGAACGAAGGAGGGGAGAGTGATCAGGGTATAAAGCGGGTCCAGGTAGCTGGAGGGATTCAATGGACAGGAGAAGACGGGCGCACGAACTGATCGCCTGCTTCTTCTTCGTTTTGTTGTCGTCGCGCATTGTTGCTGCGCAGGAGCGGAGCTTGGACACCGACCGCGCGGGATTGGAGAGGTTTAAGCTCGCCGTGGATCCCACCGGCACGCTTCTGCCTTGGGTTTCTGGCACAAATCCTTGCACTTGGACAGGCATCCAATGCTACCAGAACCGCGTCACCGTGCTCCGTCTCTCCCGCTACAATTTCTCTGGCGTCCTCCCCGCGAACACGCTCTCGGAACTCGACCAGCTCCGCATTGTGAGCTTGCACCACAACAAGTTCACGGGACCATTCCCAATCGACCTCACACAATGCACCATTCTCCACGGTTTGTTCCTGGCCAACAACCTCTTCGCCGGTGCCTTACCAGATTTCACTGCACTCTGGCCGCGGCTCAGCCACTTCGACATCGCGTTCAACAACTTCAGCGGCGACATTCCCGAGTCCTTCAACACGCTCCGAAACCTCCTCGTACTCGAGCTTCAAAACAATGCGTTCTCGGGTAAAATCCCGCCCATCACCCAAAACCTCTTGCGCTTCTCCGTCGCAAACAACGAACTCGAAGGCCCCGTCCCGCTCCCGTTGCAAGCCTTTCCGAACTCGAGCTTCGCGGGTAACATTGCGCTTTGTGGTCCGCCCACACAAAACCTCTGTTCCCCTGTTTCGCCACCACCCATTTCTCTCACAACTCCTCCTGCCCCAATTTCCGCGCCAATGTCCACAACGCAAACTGCTTCCCGATCGAAGATGAGTGTGGGAGCTATTGCTGGCGTTGCGACTGGCGCCTTCGTGATTTTAATTGCCCTCACCATCTTCTTCCTCTGTTGCTGCTGTCCTCGTTGCGGTGACAACGACGACGAGCTCCCTTCGCATCCCAATTCGCATCCGAACTCCAATTCGAATTCGAATTCTCTAGTGGGTAACAAGCAAGTGACGCCTTACGACGGCGAGGATTACGCCTTCAAAGCCATGACGGGGCTCCAGTTCCTGGATCCTGGCAAGCGGCAGGAGTTTGCGTTGGAGGAGCTGTTGCAAGCTTCCGCGGAGGTTTTGGGGAAGGGCAGTATGGGGACTTCTTATAAGGCGGAGATGGCGGAGTGCGTAGTGGTGGTGAAGCGATTGAAGGAGATTATGGCGGAGAGGAGGGAGTTCGAGATGCAGGTGGCGAGGATTGGAAGGGTGCGCCATCGCCATTTGATGCCGGTGAGGGCGTTCTTCTTCTCGCGAGATGAGAAGCTGCTGGTGACGGATTTCATGGCGCGGGGGAGCTTGTTTGGGTGTCTGCACGGTACGGCTCCTGCCCTTTCTTTCAATTCTCCTCCACCACCAATATAGCAACATGCACCAAAAATACCGGAGTGGCATTGGTTCATAATATTATGTAATCTGCAATTTGCTTTGAATAGTGGGACATTGTAATGAGAGAGATGCAGAAAATGAACTATTACATGCGAACTGGAGTCTAGAAAGTGAAACATAGTCCTGCAGCATTGGAACCGTGAGAAGTCTGAAATTCCCAAAAAATTAACTCCATTTTTAGCAAAGTCTCTTTTCTAAACTCCATTTTTCATAGAATAGTCTTTCTTTTTTCTTTTATTGATTTCACATTCAGGTGAATCATTTGTAGATGGAGAGAAAAATTTGTAGGGTTTCTTTTCTAGCTTTGTTGGATTCAAAGATTCCATTCTTTAAGCCAACTAATGTAGTTAAATCATTTCAACTAATATAGTTAAATCATTTGATTGTAATCATTGTTTCTTGTTAACTTAGGGTACCTATCAATACCTACTATTACTTATTGCCTATAGTATTGGTTACTACTGCACTGATTAGATTACTGGATACAAATCCATGTTATTGAGTTTTAATGTCAATATTGTTTTATATGCGTCATATTTGTGACCCTCTATGAGAACTCTGAAAATTGGGATTCATATGGATCTTGATTTGAGAATTGCCCATATTATGAACATATGTGAAATTGACAATGTTGCCTTTGACCTCTAGGGAGGGAGGCTTCGGATTGACAAAAACTACACCCCAAACCGCTTAATCCAACTGCTTGAGTGAGAGTCCTATTACATGTCCAATAGTTCGAATGTGAGACAAGTGTGCTACAAGCTCTGAAGTCTGGCATTTCATTGAAAAGAGGGTCAGATTAAAGAGGTTTGAGTGTGCATGTGAGGAAGTTTGAGCAGGACTGTACTTGAAAAGCAAGCCAGAACCTATCGTAGCATAGCTGCTTGTTTCCTTTTGCAGCGAGGCACCCAGTGTACCAACTAGCAGTTTGTGACATAATCAGTAGAAGAACTAGCTCCAGCAGCAGACTCTTCATTCACTCTAATCCTTGTCAGAGTTGTTCTTCTTCTCCTCTGACATGCTAAATTTTGCACCAATGTCTGGTTTCACGGTTTGATGCAATGGATTTGACTTCGCAGGTGAGCGACGAGGTGACCGGCCTGTGCTGGATTGGGTCAGCCGCGAGAAGATTGCGTTAGGGTCCGCCCGAGCATTAGCATACTTGCACAAGCCCAGTGTGAAGATGGCGCATGGCAACATCACCTCGTGCAACATCTTGCTGAACCGCGACTACGAGCCTTTACTCGCCGATTATGGCTTGACTTCGCTCTTGAACCCCGTGAGCTTCACTACTTCGCGCTTCGTTGGCTACCGTGCGCCGGAGGTTTCAGACATCCACCAAATTTCCTTGCAATCAGATGTGTACAGCTTCGGCGTGGTAAGTGATTCCGCCAGTCCCCTCTAAACCCTAAACCACCAGAGTCTTCTCTCACTGCAATATCCTCTCCGTGTCCCTGGATTTCATGGTTCAATTTCACCTGGCTCCTCAAATCTCATATCCATATTTTCAGTAAAGGTTCATGTAAGTAAGCTGAAGCAGAAGCGAGAAAATTCTTTACTATTACAAGTGTTCTACAATGAATAGGGGTATTAAGGGGACCAAAAAATTAAAGGGACTTATTGTGGAAAACTGTAGATGTTTGAAACACGATGTACAGCCCCAGCCCCGCACACTTGAGTAACTATTGATGTACAGCAAAGATACATAGCATGTAATGTCGGTTAATTAGTATGGGTCCCCTTAAAACCCGTATTCACCTGTAGTTTCCTTGCAAAGAATGTATGTTTGAGTAGAAGATTTAGTGAACCTTGAACCCTAAACCACCAGAGTCTTCACTCACTGAAAAACCCCTGTCCATGTTCCTGGATTTCATGGTTCAATTTCACCTGGCTCCTTAACCCCATGTCCATAATTTCATTCAAGGTTCATGTAAGTCCGTGGAAGCGGAAGCGAGCAAAATATTTACTATTACAAGTGTACTAGTTTCCTTGTGTTGAATGTATGTGCGAGTAGAAGTGTCAGTGAACTTGTCCTTGCACTACGAAGCAGAAGCAAAAAATGTGAGTGACAATGTTGCAGGATCTTCATTTACGTTAAAGTGTGAGCGAAAAGAGTCATCAAATATAAATGAAAAAATACGCATGCTTGTGCAGAAGCAAAGCACATTGCTTCTGTCTTTCACTACTGCTAATGCCGTGGTAAATATGCCTTCAATATCATTCAAGTCGCAACCTTAAAATCCATGAAAATTGTCACATGTTAAGATTCCGTCCTTGCAAAGTGAGCACTGTGTTGTTCTTCGGAAGGCCGAAGATTTATAGTTCAGTAGTGCATGGATGTGGAAAGTCTTCATAGTGATTATGAAAATTCGGTACAACTGATTCAATGCAACTCCAAACATCACGAAATGACTTGCGTTGGATTCCGTTTCCTGTTGGGCAACAAATTCAAAACCTAATCGTCATCACATTCAAATCCTGATGCAAGAGAACACTGACACCATTACCGCCATTGTTGTGTTCCACATCAGGTGTTGTTGGAGCTGATAACGGGCCAAGCCCCGAGGAGCAAGGAGAACTCCGACAAGGGCGTGGTGGACCTTCCGCGGTGGATCGCGTCCATTCCCCGGGAGGATTGGAGCGCTGAAGCTTTCGATCCGGAGCTGCTGAAGAAGAAGGGCACCAGCAGCAGCTGCGCGGAGGAGATGACGCAGATGCTGCAACTGGGCGTGGCGTGCGTGGACCGCATCCCAGAGCGGCGGCCGAAGATGGACGAGCTCGTGTTGCTGCTTGAAGACATCACGCAATTGAAAACATCGGAAGCTCTGCCATCCAGATCGCGGTCGGTGAGATCGGGCGAACCCACGCCGATGTACACTCGGCCCTCCTCTGGTGTCTTCGTGGTGGAATGACCCATCGTGAAACCCTTATCCCTGAGCATGATACCCTAAACCTAAACCTCGCCATGGCCATCGCCATGTATTGAACCGATCGTGCACTTGTATCATCGTCCTTCCTTAGCGTCATCATGGCGTGCTTTTGAACACAGGTTTCTCTGGAACCCTGAATTTCGCCATCGCCATGTATTGAATTGATCGTGCACTTGTATCATCTCTCCTCCTTAGCTAGCGCCAATATTGCGTGTTTCGGAACTCAGATTTCTCTGCATCATTTCTGAACACCCAGATTTTGTTCTCGCCATCCCATTTTTATTCATTTCGTTGCACAGGAGGCCTCATATTCTTTCTTCCCTTTGATCTGAAACTGTTGATTTGTTGGCTCTGGACTGAAGACTTGGGGCATTGAATGTGAGTTCTAGTGCCTCAATTTGCTTTAGATAGAGCTTCTCCCATAACATAGCTGCTTACTGAAGTTACACTTAACCCTTTAATGACAGAGGATTCTTTATTTCAAAATGATCGTTTTGATTGATTTTATAGTGGGAAAAAGTCTGTATCTTATTAGATTGAATGAGAAACATTGGATGTGTTCTTTCAAAAAATATACATTTGAGCAGATAAAAAGCCCCATATAAACTCTTCAAAACTGCTTTTGAAACATGAGGCCAAATATGGGCTTTTTCATCATTAAAAGGTTACTGGTTTCTTTTTTCTTTTTTCTTCTAGGTGACAAATAGAGCACATTGCATTCGAAAAAACGAACCAAGGACTGGGCTGGACAATGAAGAGAAACGAGCGAGAGAAAGGCCGAAGTCAGAACCGAGCTACACCAGAAGGCGGCACTAAGGAGACCCTCGTGATTGCCAAATAATGGCAAGGCCATTGCTCTTGGCCAAAAACTTGTCATATTGTAATAAGATATTGTCCAATATATATCTTGAGGGAAGAAAAGCTGATTGATCGGGACTAATTACTTCAATCAATAGGCATTGTAATCGGATCTGTTTTGCTTTATCAACTAGGGCGACAATTGGCAAGTTGATCTCTAACTTAACACCTGATTTGAACAGAAGAGCAATAACTGCAGATGTCCTTCCTGTCGGAAAACTACCGCACTGGATCGAGTTTTGTGGCAAAACTGTTGTCAAATCGTTCCCAATGAGATTCCAAAATCTGATAAAGAATTCTACGGTAACGCCATCTGGGCCTTGGCTCCGACCTGATGCCATCTGGTGGAGTTCCTCCATCGATAATCAATGGCTTTTCAAGTTCCTGCACTACCTGAGGAGTGAATTTTCAATGGACATGGTCCAAAATTGATCAATGCTTTGCCTGTTTCAATTTCACCCGACACTGGTTTCTTGGGCGTACTGTTTAATCAATAGTAGTTGGTGCAGATATTCTCGAGCTTTTGCCTTTCGTATTGGAGGTTGCCGGCCATCGCTATCTTTAAGTTAAGCTCCGTAATGTTGGAAGCTTGAGGGCTTTCTTGAACTGCTTGGAAGAATTCCGCAGAAATTTTTGTCTCCATACATCCTCCACCTGGCTCTTGACCTAATTTTTCTCCCACCCAATTTTACGCTCTTGTACTGATGACAATTGTGATCTGATGCTAGCTACCTTTTGTGAAGCTTGGCTGAAAAGGGATCTTCGTAACAATACTGTGCACTTCAACAGGTCCATCTTCAGTTGCAATACTGTGCAGAGTATTGTTACGAAGATCCCTTTTCAGTTTACTCTTTCCTACCCCAAGCCAAGTATTCAAGTGCAGAAATAGTGTTGTACAGCCATCATTGATACAAAATCGCCCTACCTTTCCCTATGTACACTGAAAACTCTTTGTAGATGCCTATTGCAGCTTTGTAGATTATCCAAGGAACTTGACTTTTCCACAATTTTAGAAGACATTTCTGTTGATTGACGTGTATAGAAAAGAATGAGGGTGGAGGCCTTGTTGATGTAGTTCTAGACACAATTTTTTGAACTGAAGGTATTGTGAACTAGCATACATTTTGTCATTGCAAGCTCCAAATCTCCCGATTTCAGATTTTACTCCAAGTGTTGCCTTGTTTGAAGCATGACCAAACTTAGCACTAACCATTACATGCACTCATAGAATGCATATGTATTGTTTAGTGACAAGCAAATGTTTATGTTTATCACTGTCTAGCCTTTGTCAATCAATATTTTTAAGATTTTCGTCATTGTAGTACTACATTACATTTAGGATACGAATTCAAGAATCCCTACTGATTTAGTACTACAAATTATCTACTACTTGAACCCCTAATTCACGGACCATTTCTACAACATGTGAGATTAGATCACCTAGAACTTTGTGGTCATAGGAGAATTGTCAGCTGCTTGGCTCTTGAACCCCTAATTCACGGACCATTTCTACAGCATGTGAGATTAGATCACCTAGAACTTTGTGGTCATAGGAGAATTGTCAGCTGCTTGGCTATAGTAGCCCGCCTAACCCGCCTATTGTTCCAAGGTTAACACTAGTGTTTTTTCTTTCAGCACTATGGGGCCAAATTGCACCATTTCAAAATAAATGTCTCCTTTTTACTAGATAAAACTAATCTTTTTTTGCCAAATTTTTTCATTCTATTAAAAATGTGCATGAATTTGCCAAATTCAGATGAAAATGTGCATGAAAAGTGTTTTTTGGTCCAAAAGATACACAAATGTTGAAATACAATGCTTCACCAAATTTTAAGTAATTGCCATCCTGGCACTTTTTAATAAAATTTTAAAAAGGGTTGGTTAGCACCGCATGAATATGTTAAAAATATTTGAAAGTTTGAAGTAGCAGTGTCCAAATCACAAGACTAGACTACCCTTGAAAGCACCAGCTAAGAAACATCAGTTTTAACATGGACAGCGTAATCTTAAGCAGGATTCCCAGTTTCACTTGTCCAGGACAAGGAAAGAGAAGGAAAGACTTACCACGTCTGTGAAACTCAAGTTGGAGTTCAAGTAAAACGAAACGAAACGAAAGTCGTTAAAAATTAATACATAAAAGATTCATGTGTGAACCAAGAATGAATACTGCCACCGCGCATCTTATTTCATGCACTCAAACCCGAGAGGCTACAAGATTGTGCCTCAGAAAGAGCAAAAATAGTACATTCTCAAGTCCTATTTCACTTCACTTCGTATATGTATTTAAGAGAATTGCAACTCCAAAGAAGCTGGCACCTGAATTACTCTAAATTTAAACAGCTACAAGATCAGGGGTTTCTGCTTCAACGGCTAACAAAGTTGTATGCACTTTCTGTAGCCAATTGTCAAGCCTGTCTTTCAATGCAGTTATCTGAGGAACTCCCAAAACTCGTGGCTGTACCCATGATACTCTCACTGTCCCATCCACTTGATCAATCACTCCCTCGATAAGATGCACCTGCAAAACCCCAGGAATGAAAACTTTTCTATTACCACTAGTTGAGGTTTGGACTGAGGTATTTGTATCACCTATCATCACTTCACATCAGCTTTAGTAAAGAAAAAATTCGTGGGGATAGAAACCAAATGAAGATAGAGCAAATGTGAAACATATATTGGGGGAAAAAAGTGGTTCAAATTTATGCATAGGTAATTGAAATACTGGAAAGAACCCGAAAAACATTCACTACTGCCTAACTAAGAAATCAAGACGTGGCATAAATGTGAAGACAGATACATACAGAGAGGCTCTTAATCAAAAGATGCTCCACTTCATCCATTGACAGCTTTGTCTTCTCGGCAATTAAACTGAGTTGAATAGTCCTTTCTTCTGATGGACGGCTGCAGAGAACGTTTTCACAAGTTCACGGCCCATTAGATATAACCACCACACTCTTGAAGTTTCCAGATAACTACAATGTTTCTCTTGAGCTCCATGCAGTGCATGACGCAAGTGATTGGATTCCTCATTCATGCCATATAACAGTAATATCAGAATGTAAGACGCCCACTCATGGCCAGCTTACTCCTATTTTCACAACAGATGATGGTGCATCATTACCTGAAGATTAACTCCATGAGGCATAGGATATTGATCTTTTCCCAAAGCTTTTTCTCGTTCTCAACAAGCGCAGGTTGTGCTGTTAGAGCAGACTGATACTGACCACAAAGCTCTTGATATTTGGTCAAATCTCCAGCATTGAAGGCTTGCAAGATAAAATACAGCCACTCTACACTTGTTCCCAACAGACTCCTAACCTGCAACCACAAAACAGCTCATCGTGAGCGACTTCGCTACACCAGCCTTGTCGCCATAACAGCACAGAAACTAGTATAAGCCAAAGCGCAGTATTATAAGTAAGAAGAAAAACATTTACAAAAACTTATTGCATTGCAGAATTGAAAGAACATGAATAATATTCACAAAAGCACAAAAACATGAACAGACGGGTAACGAACTTACAATGGGGTGCGCAAGAAGCTCTCCAAAGTTATAGATATTATCGCCCAGCAAGGCTGCCAGTGAAAGATCGAATGCTAGATCCTGTACGACGACATTTTCAAGTTAACCGCCGATAATCTCGGACAAAGACCTCCTATGAGAATCCGAAACACCAACACAAATCGCAAATGTTGACTAAAGCCTATGGAGACAAATGACATTTTGAACTCTGCCTGCTGTGCTGAATATCCACTGCGACCTTCATTAAATATCAATGACGCTAAAATCAAAATGGCCAAGTGAAACAACTTAAAACAGCGTTGTTGTTATCGCAAAGTGGTATAGTCCGGTGCCGCACTAGATCATCTGAAACGGGCATGTCACTCTCGCGCATACCTTACCAACAATACGAAAGCATGACTTCTCAATCATCAACAGAGAACGCCATTTCCAAAGCAAGAACGACACTAACCAGCTTGAAATCTTCAGACAAAGTCTCCACTGATGTATAAGCCAGGTATAGCAAGGCACTCTTGTAAAACTCAGCAAATTCTTGTCGGGACTTGAAATACTGTGACGAAACCCAATGTACACTTGCATGAACCGAGGGGTCGACGTCCGTCATGCTGTCCAAAGTCGTTTTGCCTTCTTCCAACAATTTCTTGCACTCTTGTTGCTCCCCACGCTGCAACTTCAATGACGCCACCTGCATTTTCACATACAAAATAGGTTCCTCCACCCGCCTCTCCCCCGAGGTCTTCAGCTTATCAATGACATCTTCCAGATAAGCAATCGCAGCTTCCTTTTCCGGATATTGTTTCGATATAACGACCGCGAAATGCGCGAGCTTAAGCAGATTAATCTTGGTCTCAAAGTCGCAAATAAAGTTGTGGTATAGTTGAACAAGAGCATCTCCCGCCTGCAATCGCACCCCCTCATTTACTCCACATCAAATTTTCCAATACGCCCCACGCATTCCAACCACAATCGAAACCCTAATATACCAAAATTCCAAAAGCGCTTCCCCGATCACACCACAACCCTAAACACACCATTTGTGGACCAATCGCCACACGAAACCCTAAAACGAAGCACCTCAACCTCCCCGCCTGTCTACAATCCACAATCGATCGATCAACTACCCAACTAACCCTAATCACCGACAAAAGAATTACCTGGAACACCGTGAGCGCCACGAACTGCTCCAGCTTCTGCGTGAGCTGGTGCCACAGCTTGCGCTCGTACAGATCCGCCATGCTGCTATACCACTCGGCGAGCTCCGGCTGGGCTGCCCTCTGCATCTCCAAATACCGCAACGCTGCCATGGTGTGAGCAAAACTTGCGCTCCCCTTCCTCGCCCAAACCCTACCTTCTCGCTCCTCTTACTTCTTCTTCTCCGTTGTCCGCTCCGTCAAACCAACGGCACACCGCCTGGCTTGGCTCCGTTAAGGGTCCGCAACAAATAACAAAAAGAACGGGGAAGGCCGTGAGCTGCTTGCTTGCCTTGCGCTTCAAACAGACAAGAAGAGGTAAGCTCGAGGGCTCCGTCGCCACATTTGACGACGACGAGGACAATGAGGACGACGGGGACGAAGACGTAGGACGGTCACAAGCAGTGTTATTCCTACTGTAGGGGATTAAAAATTTCACATAGGTGGTGGCGACAACAAATTCCACCGTGTAGCCATTTTTGGATAGAAACATTTTCCATCTACGAATTAGTACTTTATTCATTCAAATTTGATGATTTCATCTACGTACTAGTGATTATTAGTGATTATTAGCTATCATTGAATAATATTTAATCATTTTTTGGACCTAAAAATGATTTTTTTTTTTTTAAATCCTAAAAATTAAAAATTTACCATTAGACAAAGTTTTACTAGCAAAAAAATCATTGGTCATGAGCCCTTCAAAATTTGAATGAAATAATTTTCAATAATGGCTAATAGTTGACACTCTAATTTAATTTGTGGTTATTTATTTGTAAAAATCTATACATAAAAATCAATTAGTATTCTACATTTTTCAAAGAATATGGATATGCAACTTCTGGGCATGAATGTTGTAAAATTAATGTAGACTATAGAATATTTTTAAGTTTACAATGATTTTGAGCAATAAAGAACTTAAGAAGTGAGGGAAGTCAAGTGCGTGGTACAATAACTAGTTTTTAATAATTTTGTGCATAGAAGGATTTTAAAATCAAAACTAATTTTGAACAATTACCAAATTATTATAAGATTAGAATTTTTTGTGCTTCCTACAAAAAATTTGCAATCAAAAGAAGGCTAGATAGGTGAATCATCCAAGCCTACTACCAATATTGTAGAAAATCATCAGAAATTAAGGCATTGTGTATAAAGATCAATACATTTAGTTTAGAAGAGGATTAATGCCCAAAGATGGAGCAATAAATGCATTGGAAGACAATGTTAGATAAGTGAATGATCCAAACCAACTACCGATACTATACGTGTAGGTCAATTTTGGAAATAAGTAGGAAAATTTTGGATTGTGTCTAAAAATTTAAAATTTGGATTGTGTCAAAAATTTAAAATTTGTACAACTATTTTTGAAAATCTAAAAAAAATTCATTGTTGCTAATTTTGAATATCCAAAAATTATTCTTGAAAAAATTTAGAAAAATCAATCCAAAATTAGGAGTATCTTAAAATTTGAAATATCAAAGTGCCAAAAGTCAAAAAATTCAAATCAAGCTCTCAAATTCCAAAAATTAAACTATTTTAGCAACAAGGTGTTAAAATTGACCTACACATACAATAGTGCTAGAAAGTATAGACAATGTAGGCAGAGGGCAAATATCTCATAGAACATCTACAATTCACAAAGTTCCAACTACTTTCAAATTACAACAACAATAATTTTGCATACAACCTACAGAAATGCAAATTCAACACATTCCATTAAAGAAATACAAAATAAAAAGAATTTCATTGATGATATATACTTCTTCATCTTCCTACATCAACACTTTTGTGAAACAACTAATTTTTTGAGAACCAAAGGCTCTAAAGATTTTTCTTTCTGCTACGTCTTTGCAATGGCCGCTTGAAAGAATTATGCGGGAGCATGACACTTGAATTCTCACAACTTCATATTTGTTAATTTAATTGATCTTGATTTCAAGGGCGCGGATCTAATTAAAAAGTTAAAAAATATAGTCCCTTACTATATGATTCTTTTGGAATTTACACCAAAAACATCCAAAACTCCATGATATTTTTGTCGTGGACTATTACTTTCATGATCACATCCAACAAATTGGGCTATCAAATGATCTTTTACAATTTTTGAGTGTAAATCACACCTTAACAAATATTTATCAAGCCCATAGAAGAAAAATGACCTATATAAGAAATAGTGTAAGTTCTAGGTTGGGTGAACATTGAAATTGATCTTTGATTGAGGAATTGGAATTAAATGTAGTCAACTGAATACTTCAAATATCTTAATTTAAGACTAGGTCAACCCAAATTCAACCCAAACAATCGGAAGATGCACAAATAACTTCTATATATTTCATGTAATACATGCTTTGAAATTTTCAACAATAGTTTTGTCTACCTTAATAAGGCTAGGGCACACTCAAGGTGGCCACATGCTTTTCCGTTATTGTCTTGAATCATCATACCATATGCCTCAAGTCGACAATGAGCATGCTACAAATGTTATTCATAGTTATTTGCACAATCTTCAATGCCTTCCCATTGGAGTGAGTTTGTGTTTGTGCTTCTTCTATCTTATTGACAATCTTGCTACATTAAACCTGAAAGATAGTGACTTTCCTATGACTAACTCTTGGTGACTACCTTAGTTAATAGTAAAGCCATCCATTGGACCTTTTAGATTCATGTCGACCTTATAAAGTTAAGGGCAACCTTAGTGTAGACCATTACATCAATTTACCATTGGCCCTAGAACATGCCACATGTTGAATCTCTTTTTGTCCAAACTCTTTAGAGACCTTATCATGAGCCAATACTAGCAGCACAAAAATATTTTAATTTTAATTTTAATGTTGAAAAGATCTCAGCCCTCCAAAGGACCAAGGGTTACTGTTGTTGGGAGTGTTTGTGAGAGCATTGACTATTGAAAACGGTCCTATTTTGCACTAGCCAAAATCAAGCTAGAGTTTGGGTATGACAAGTATACATTTATTAGTTGGCATAAATTGAGAGGCAATTTGCTTTTCTCCCGCGCAAATGTCATCTAAATGTATATCAAATTTCATCTTGTCCTTAGAATTTTAATTTATTTTTCTACTTACAAATTTGGTTCAATGAAGCCATTTGCCAATTTGTCTTGAAGGTTCAATTGAATTTTGGATTCTGGTTGATAACAATAAGTCCATCGTGCATAGTAGATGACGTTTATACTTCAATTTGAAAAGTGCAGAGGGTGAGTGGATTCCTACTAGTGTAAAAGTTGGATTATCGGTCATATTGTAGCTATAAAAGCATTTTAGTTATTTGAAAGATGTGAAGAAACATAAATTAGGAGGATAGAAGTGTGTATTGTTAAGTTCAATGCAAGGTGACAAAATGGTCCTTTGTGATATTGAATGTTTATGTGGAGCATTGCTATTTGCATTGACAATTTGACTTGGAACCTATAGTTGAGCATGGCAGTGCAAGTTTTAATTTTCTAAATCTTTGTTTTGTGATTTCATAAGTATTCTCTTACAGGTTTATCTATTTTTGAATTTTATAATTCTGGAATTGCAAATTTATATCTTTCTCGACACTTTGATTAGGTATTGTGAAGGTCTATTATGGGCATCTTCTACGTCATGCATGCCAAAGTTGAAGAAAACCAATGTGAACTCCCAATTAGTCATTTCGGACTCATAATTTTTTATTTTTTGTTATTTATATTTACGTTTTAAGTTAAGTTTTATATAATACCCTCCCCTCCCAAAAGAGTGTTAAAACCAAAATATGTATGTTATTTATCAATATAGTATTTGGTCCACAATAGAGTAGAATACCTAAAAACATCTTGAAATCTTGTATATGTATATGTGTGTGTATATATATATATATATATATATATAGGTTAGAATCTAGAAATAAGAAAAGTGTAGAACAATTTGTGAACACCTTCCAAAATGCCTAACCTTATCTAGTATATGAAAATTTATGGCTAAAATAGTCCTATAGATCTCCAATGGGATTCCTAAGTCATTTAATGGAGATAGGTTTCCAATTTTGTCTGGAGAAAAATAAAAATCTCAATTGATAACCTACGAATTGAAAAACTCAGGATGTACCAAAAAAAGGCATCCACAACAAAAGTATAGAGTTCTGGAGTTAAAATCATAGTAGAAATCCAATGGTAAATTTTTTTGCTAAGATTTTTTTGTATAAAAGATTCCTTGATCACTTATAATTAAAGGAGATAGCGGGATTTCACTCTCGTTCTTGAAATATGCAGAGTAAAAATATGAGATTATACATCTTTTATGGGATTCCATAAGAAGTTCAATAAAAAAATTTGAAATCTTTTCTTATAGAAGATCCTACTTTGGACGGTCAATCGCTTAAACCAACAATGAAAATTTTCTAAAAATTACCTAAGTTGCAATAAAATCTCATTAAAAATTAGGATAGGTTTTTAATGCTAATAATGCACCTTAACAAGTCTTAAGGTGTTTTGACACTAACAAGTACTTGAACCAACAAGATTCTCCGATTCTGGTAAAATTGAGAAATATTTGAGGAGTTGACCAATGTTTTGGGAGCATATGAAGGCGGATTGAGGCCTAAGCAGGATCTTTTTTTACTCTTGCACACATTCCAAATAATATAGGCTAGTCAAATTTGTCAAAAAATGTAACCTCCAATATTTGGATTTTTACCCCATTTTTTTATTGAACTTTGCATTAATTTTTTACAACATTTTTATGATGGAAAAGGAAGAGGGGACTCTTCTCCCTCTCAACTCTCAAAGTACCCCTTATTTTTATTTTGTTCCGTTGTCGGGTAGAGAGGCATTCTCTTGAGAAAATGCGGGGTTTCTAGCTACAACTAGATGTGACTTAGAAAATAAAGGATCCCGTAATCATACAACTCACAAATGTAATGAGAAAACTCCATACAATATCATTTAGGCCAACATAATATCATATGCCCATATAACCCCCATAAGATGTCATATATTCCCAAAATATCTCACATGTTTGTAGAAAAATAGAAGAAGTTGTATACAAACCGCATATACTCCCTTTGAAGAAGTACCCGATACAAATACGAATACCACAGCCGATCCACAATTCCAAAATAGGCGTGTGATATGTCTTTAAAAAGATGACACAAATATCTAAGCACCCTCTAGATTTCACTTAAAACTAAGATATTGTACGAATTTTATAGCCGGTCAAAGTTCACTCTCTCCAATTCAAAGGCAAATCATCACTACTCTTCTCCCAAGCCTATAACTTTCACATATCAACTTCAAATTGGTTATGTGATATTTGTAAAAAGCTAGAACAATAATGTACACATCCTCTAAATTTCACTTCAAACTAAAATATTGTCCAACTTTTATAGCTGGTCAAAATTCACTCTCCCCAACTCAAAGGCAGCCCACCTCTATTTATCTTCACAACCCATAAATCTCACATACTAACTCTAAATCAAAAGAGTAATAATTTTTTGAAAAGTTAACATTTCAATACATAAATACTCTAAATATCAAAAACAAAAACCTCCTCACCAAATAGTTATAAGTCCTCGAAGTTTCTGCCCCCACCCTCCATGACAATCATCCTTCTCTCACCTCTTCATGCATAGCTTTCACATAAAAATTTCAAATTGAGTGAGTGATAGGTTTTTGGAACCACAAAAATAAGATGACCAACCTTGCAAATTTTCATTGCAAATTTTTTTCTATACAATCTACTATGACTCTCTAAAGACATGGTTCTCCTAAGCTAACTATGAGGAGGAAGAAGAAAATCCTCCACCTTATCTCCCACCTTATCTTTCACTTCATCCTCCATCCCACCCACCTAAGCAAGTGAATTTTGGCCTCTAAAATGCCAGATGGACCACAATTCATATATTGGCCATCCTGTGAGCGTAGTGAATTTTTTGGTTTTGACTACTTGTCTTTAGTAATGAAAAAAAGGAGTCATTTACTACTTGTCTTTAGGAATTAAGCGGGAAAGGAATGATGAATGAACAAATAGATAAAGTATTTTAAAAGCTGTGAATAAACTAGACTGGAAGAGTGACAAATGGTCTTAGCATCAGTTGATACTCAAGGTCTCACACCTTTCCAGTAGCTTAAGATGAACAAATTGTCAACTTCTTCTCTCTCACTCTTTCGGTTATTTTTCTTGTGCTTTAAGTGTCATACTGTTCTTGTAAATTCACTAGTAGAAAACGCAGGAATTTTGACAAAATTTTGTTGATTTGGACGTGTTGTCTCGGTCACTGTTTTGTTGATTTCAACAGAAATCTGTTAATTTTCTTCACTGTGTATTTTATGTATGTAGTTGTAACAAATTGTGAGTGCATAATTGTATGAGTAATTGCGTTTGGTCAATTTAGTTGGATGCCTTTGACTGTGTTATATGACTAATTGTCATATGAATTGCATATTTAATTTTAGTCCATAGAATTGTGAGTTTGCCAGCGTGGTTTTCATAGTAAATTCTTGAACTTGGTGAATGATGTTTGTATAAAACGAATTGTCAATTGAACACTGTATTTGGATACTTGCTCTGGAACAATTTGTCAACTGCGGAGTTGGAGCAACCTGACGGAAGAATCATCTGCGGATTACAAGGAAAAATCAAGCTCGGTGCTGGATCGTGAAGGACCAGCCAAGAACAATTTATCCAGTGTGTAATTCTTAAATAAATTGCTTGAATTATAATTAGCATAATATTATTATTGGACTAGTTGTCTTTGAATTTAAAATTGAAATGCAAAATTCTGAAATCATGTGAAGACTGATAATAAATTAATTGATTAAGATATCTTGTTGAAAGGAGTTTTGAGAGACAAATTGTCCATTTGAATATGGTCAAATTATTATTTATCATGTCGTTATAAAAACGATTGTATTGTAGATTGTTAAATCAGCAAATGAGAAGAAGTGAGTGTAGACAAATTGTTGTTGTAATTGATATGAATTGGATATGATAAAAATCAGATTGAAATTATGATTGTGCAAGGAGTGAAATAATTAATTCTATGGATTTTTGTAAATAAAAAATAAATCCATGTATGTGAAATTGGTAAGTGTTGAAAACAATTGGAATTGTATGATTCAAGGATCTATTATTTGTGATTTATTAAGACTAACCGTCATGCTTGATGTATGTATAAAGCTGTGGTATTGTTGAAGACAAAGAAGGACCAACAGGTTGCAGACGAATTGTCATTATAAATTGAATTATTTTATGCATTTGAATTATGTGTGTTTGTAATGGAGAAAATTCTATGTGCCATTGATATGTGTGAGAATTAAATTGTTTGAATGATGTCATCAAATAATTTCTATTGAATGTGATTATTAAGTTTGTAAGAGATTAAATTTTCCGAATGAAAATTTACAAATTGTCTCTTGATCTCTAATCAGTAAGTCTGAAGCAATTAAGACAAATTGTCAAAGACTGAGTTTGAAGAGTTGAATTGAATTAGTAAGTAGTCCAGTTACGTGTGTGAATTAAAGTAAACAATATGAGCCCTGGTTTGATGCATGTTAAGTATGACTAATTGTCTTACTAGTTAGCACGGGAATTGTATGAAATAGTTCATGGTTGGAAAAAAAATTAAGTTTGCTTTGGTTTGTTTCCTATATTTGAAATGAATTGTGTACTTTGACAAGTTGTTGCAAAATGTACAGAGTATACTAAGCTTGGTGAATGCATTGCAATCATGCCCTGCATTAGTTAGAGACAAATTGTTATAGGACAGGGAGTGATTACTACTCATCTAAACTAGTGATTAGGCTAGTAAATAGTGACTGGACAAATTGTCTTGGTAACGCAAATCACCAATAATTAAGGAACATGTGTACAATTATATAAATATATTATACAATTATTATATTTGCATTTGTCTAGTAGTAGATCATGCGCATGACAAATTGTAGTCAAACCTAACAAATTGTTGAAACTCTCCCCTAGAACACTAGGCAGGACTGAGACTGCATTTCACGTGTTCATAGCATTATTTAAAGAAATGGAAATCAAATTATACAAATGGGTATAAGAGTGAATGTATGTTTCCTTTGTGTTTGTGAAATATTATAGTAAATCTCATTCCAATCTTGAATACAAGTGACCCTAGTCACAAAAAGTTAGACTATTTGACTATTCCCTAGATTTTGAACCCCTATATTAGTTCTTTGGGTATTTGCAGAAGTAGCAAAACTTAGACTACACATCCTTTTTCCCCCATAACTCTATCTTTATCTCCTATATGACCTTCAAACCCTTTTAAAAGTTTTTAAAAAGGTAAAACAAACTTCGCCTTTCCATTTAACAACTTCAAATATACAAATAAAATTTAAAATGCCTTCAAGTATAGAAATATAAAAACTAATACCAAATAGTTGTCTAATAGAGGTAAAAAAGGTAAAGTCCACTCCATCTAGATGACTAGATCTTTAGACTCCCCCTAAAACCCTTTAATTTGACAACAAATATATGTTTTTACATAGTGAACAAATGTACAATGCGACACCATTGGATTCATTTAGTGGATTTTTGGCCATTGAGCCAAAACTTGCCAAACAGTGTTTTAAAAACAATTTTTATTCCACCATTGGTGTTTTTGAAGTTAGTTTTGAAGAACATTGGGATCCCTTTAAACCTTAAATCCTCTTTCTATTATCAAGTATTTTTTGTGTACTAACTACTTGTACCAAATTGTTGTACTAACTCTTGTACAAACCCTAAAAACAAGCCTCCATGTACCTTGATAATGCCACTTACAAGGTCCTTAGTGTTAGTCCTTTGTTCTTAAACACATTCCTTTGGTGAAAATTCCGTCTTGAAACTTCCTCTAGAGATTATAGAGTGTATATGTAATTCTAAACAAGTGCGGGAATTGTGTGTTTGAAATGTTATATTAACTCTTGCTAACTTGACCCTTTCAATTTGGTTTAATAGTTTTTTGTTTTTCCAAAATACAGTGAAACTTTAATTTCTTTATGTATCAAACTCTTAGTTTCTTTTATTAAGACCCTAGATATATATGATGAAGCTTTGAATTCTAGGCATAGAAAAAAAATTCAAAACAACAATAGAACCTTGAGTATACATGTCTTAGCATTTGGTTCTTTTTTTTTATTACCAAATACAAGAATAAACAAGTAGTTCAGTGTGATTTTTGAAGGTTTGTGTTAGAGACCCCAAACAACCCTAGTCAATTTTTCCAAAGCCTTGTGAGCCAATCAAGAACCATAAGGCATGTGAGGTCAACTTGAACCTCTTAGCTCTTTATGCTAGTAAAAAAACTATAAGGCCATGTGAAATCAGTCCAACCCTAATTTGATGGTCAATACAGAGCTTCAGCCAGCCCATTGGACGGCCAACAAAGAGCATAGGAAGCTTCAATCTCATGGCCAGTACTTAGCTTTGGCCAGCCCATTAGACGACTAATAAGGAGCATGGGGAGACCCCATTGGGACAATGTAGGGAGTAGCAACAAGCACAAGGAGATTTTTTTTCCAACAAAAAATTCATTTGTTTTAAAAAACAACTAAGTTAGGAAGTCATTCCCTCTTTCTTGCAACAAACATTAAAATTTTCTCAAGTTAGTACAACAAGTGCAAGCAGAAACTTAATAGTCCAAATTCTTAATTAAAGTACTAGGAAGGAGGAACAAAAAGTGAAGGGAGAAGTTGTAGTAGTACATAATTAAGAAACAAAAAATGACAGGGATTAGGAAAATCCAAAGGAAAATTTCAATTAACCATACAAAATTCGAACTGAACAATTATTGACTATTGGTTTCAAGTAGGGGACAAGGATATAGAATTATTTGAGATTTTGTCTTTGAAATGATATAGTGATTTTCTCGTCAGAGTCAACTAGTTGACCTTACAATAATTCGAAAGAAACCAAATGAAGTAGAAGAAAAGATTGAGAAAGGAAGTTAGAAGAGAACTTAGGAAATTAGATTGAATTAATTCTACAATTTGTACCACCAAATTTCAACTTAAGTTGTGAGCAAAATTCAAGAAGAAGGCAAGGTAAAGAACAATGGGAGGCCCAAAGTGATTTTTGAGCACCTTTTGGAAGAAGACAACTATAAGGTTTAATTAAGCCATTTTCCTTAATTTCTTTTGTTTAAATTTCAAATACAAAGTAAAAATTGCAAGCTCAATCCAGTCCTTTAGAAGTAGTTATGAGTCCAAATTTAGTCCCATATCCTTATAGAGGTTTCTTAGAGTTTCCAAAAAGACATTAAATTAAAAAATAGATTTTAAAAAAACAAAAGAGATATGCATGGATGAAGTCTATTAGTTAAAATGGATGAAAATAATAAATTCATCCAAAAAGAAGAAAGAAAAATTTAGAAATGAGATTAAGTCAAAGTCCAATAGTCCAAATGTAAGTTAATTTAGAATTGTAGAGTGATAGAAATTAGTGGATGACAAATTTTACTCAAATATTTGGGCAATTTATATTTATTAATATATTGAATTTGGGTGTATTTTGTTAGTGAAATACTAATCCAAAGCGTACCAACCAAATTCTGGCTATGTCGTTAGCTCAAACTCTCTAGAGTCTTTTGTCTTTATGCTATTTGTTTGATTTACACAAGGTCCTTTACATAGAAATTTCATTTTGGAGAATTTTTCCTAGATCCATGACTTGCAAGACACGTGTCTTTGTCAAAGTTCTTATTGTTTAGATCACCATTGAAGTGGTAGTTCTAACCAATGGCAAAGCTTGAACTTTATTCCGTTTATTGAGATACTCACATTTTTTTTTATTGTATTCTAATGGATTTTTCTTTTTTTTGCTATAGCTTTCACCTTGTATGTTGATTCTTTGATTATATGTGGTCCATTTAGAAATCCACAATTAGTATTTTTTTTTAATTCTTCAAGCTTAGTTTTCTTTCAGTATTGACTTTGCACGACAAAGTTTTGATCCTATGTTTGACCATTTAAACATTTTAGCTTCACCTTTTTTTTTTTTAGATCAAAACCTACAACATTTGGGATTATTTTCAAAATTGAGTTTAAAAAACAATAGTTAGAGTCTAGCTCAAACCCCCATTCTTATAGCCCCAAACACTAGCGGGGAATCCAACATTCCAACTATACCGTATCAGGACCAAACCCACACCCATTAAATACAAACAAGTTTGCTATTGACTTAGACCAAAAGTTACAAGCTAACCTCTCTAGCCTAGCCCAAAGTTATGAGTTGTCCTCCCTACGGCCTTCTATAGTCATCAAAGTCAACTAATGCAAAATTAAAATTAAAATTTAGAAAGCTAGATTAAAAGAGCATAAGAGTGCAAGAAATTAAATCATAGAAGGTAGGAGGATAATATGAGTGGAAGTGGAAGTTGTATGAGATTTGAAGTAGAAGTAGAGGTTTGAGTTGCAAAGTCAACTTAGGACTAATTAAAAAACTAATTTGACCCCCTAATGGAGATATGACTGCAACTTAAACAAATTTTATTTGATTCTAAAGTTTATAGTTGACTAAATGATAGGACTTTAAGTAGAGTCTTAATAAACTTCATTAGGCTTACATCACCTTTCCTATTTGATTCCTTAATTGATTAGAAATAATTAGTAGTAGTAGAAGTCAACGATGGCAACTTCAAAAATACTATTAAAAATAAAAAGAATAAAAAAGGTATAGGAATACTTTAGAAAGAAATAGAAAAAGAATAGATAAACTACCTTGCTGTAAAATCATCATCTAAAGCGTTTTGCAAAAATCAAGATAAACCACAAGATGGAGCAAGACGAGTACTATGATACAATCACAATAACCATAGAGGAGGATGGAAATATGTTATCAATGAAGTTATATATATATAGAGAGAGAGAGAGAGAAAGAGAGATTTGTCCTACATTATTTGCTTTTATATAAAAAACATAGTTATAGTTAGAAGCTAAACAGTTAAATCAAATCTTTAAGAGTATACTGAAACTCAACTTTGAATTTAGAATCACTTAGTTAATTTTTAAAGGTTTCTAGAAATATATTCCCTCCATCCCAAAATGATTGTCTACAATTTAGTTCATATTTTTCTGAGCCAAAAATATCATTGATCATATCATGAAAAGCATAATTATTTATAAAAAAAAGGACCCAATTTTATGTCACTAGAATCAACGAAGAATATTGCATGTGTCCATTGCAATTTAAATAAAATTTGCCACAAGAAAGTCTCTCTATGACCTATTCTAAACAACCTTAAAAAACAAAATTTTGGAGTGGACAATCATTTCAAAACGGAGGTAGTATTAAACTTTGAAAATAAATAAAAATTGAAGAAGATATGTTGGTTGAAGGTCGATGGTCAAAGAATTTAATTTGGATGAAAAATAGTAAAAATCATTCAATTTAGGTATAAAAAAAAATTTAGAATCTAAAAAAAAGTCAAAAGTCAAAATCTAAGGAAAAAGTCAATTTGGAATTGTAGTCAGTAGAAAATGGTGGATGAAGTTTTAGAGTGACAATTAGATGCCAAATTTTATATGTCCATAAATCTTGATAGGAAAGTCTAAAATTAAAGTGCATTAATATTTTAGAAAACAAATTTTATGATATACAACCTCAAAAGTATTAAAAATCCAAAATATTAAGTTAAAGTTAAAAGTCCAAAGTAATAGTTATGAGTAGAAGTTCGAAACCAATCTTTAGAGGTGAATCAAAGCATACAAAAATTGTTCAAAATCATTTAGGAAATCCTTTGAAGAATCAATAATCTTTTGACACTTAGAAAATAGAACAAAATCAAATAATTTAGAGTAGGATGAAGTTTGAATTTAAATAAGTTTATATTTAGATGGAGTTTGTATTCATCCTTCCAATTCAGAAACTTATAACATTCAATAGTAGTCAAGGAGACTACCTTCCCCCCAATGGAATGATGTGGAATAGTCCACATCCCATCAATAACTGCAATGCCACGCGTCGCAAAGTGTCAAAAAGGTAAATACAATAAGTTCAATTGAATCACATTCGCATGGATGGAAGTTAAGGTAGAACTGTCCATTACCGCCATCCATCCAATTCTGACATCTAGGGAACCCTTTCATTTGCGTCAGTGACCCACCCATTACCATAGTCTTACCAATCTTTTA
The DNA here is from genome assembly GCA_951230915.1 of Antitrichia curtipendula. Classification (NCBI taxonomy): domain Eukaryota; kingdom Viridiplantae; phylum Streptophyta; class Bryopsida; order Hypnales; family Leucodontaceae; genus Antitrichia; species Antitrichia curtipendula. The sequence goes on from OX579641.1 coordinate 2,487,538, forward strand.
TCACAATGGCAATGCATTTGGAAAGTGCACACATCAGCCCACGCTTCAACAAGGGTTTGCCCATATTTCAATCATTAGAAAAATTCCAGGCCTCAAAAGAGATTGTGAGTTTTGGATGGCAGCAATGCAATTAGAGAAAAAATGATGATTTTAATTTTAATTTTTTAATTTTTTAATGTGAAAACTACTAGTGCCATGTCAAAGCCACGTCAGATCAACTATTTGTTTTTTTAATTTCAAAAACACTAAAATTTTAATAGTAATAATAATAATAATAATATTTCTACATTTGCACCGTGGGGTTGCAAAAATGCACAGCATTAGAAAAAATATGAGCCCTCCAAAAGGCCGTGAGTTTTCCAAACCATGGGACCCTGGGAACACTTTCACATGGGCAGGTTGACTTGGTCGAAGTCCGGCCACATCAGCCTGTATTATTTTTAATTATTTTTCAAAAACATTAATATATAAAAAAAAATTATAAATTATAAATTTTTATTTTTTAAGACTTTTATTTTTATTTTTTTATTTAAAAAAATATTATTAATTGTTTTCTGATGACCAGCAGGGCCTGGTTCCCAACATCGGGAACTGCCAAACTGGCAGCCCTTTGGAGGGCTCGTATTTTTTCTAATGTTAGCGGCCCTCTGCAAGGATTAGATTTTTTCTAATGAAGGGTCTACTCATGCTTTAACATTTCACTTTTGAAAAATCACAAAAAATTTACTTCTTGTCAGAATGTCTTTGCTGTTTTTGCAAATGACTTCTCTCAAACTTTCAATCTTTGAAAAATCTGGGAGCTGACAAATAGTTTTTCCAAAGTATTTCAATAGCAAATATGCATGGTAATGGGCAATTCTACCTTACCCATGATTAGGGTGCCATAGAGAAAAAAGTTTCTGAAGTTTTGAATAAGACTTCAAAAAATGCTTTTAGTTCATAGAGAATTATATGACTCAATTAACTCACTATGCTTCCCAAGCCATTCATAATTTGTGTATAGCATTGTGAAATTAAGTTTTTTATATACATCTGGGGTGGTAGGAGGTGAAACAACCCATATTGGATATGTAATTAAAATTAGTAGGAGCTCTTGAACCACTCATAGTTAAATTAAAAGAAGAAATTGTGTTTGAAATAGAATTTTAGACCTCATTTAGACATAGCAAATTTTTTTTCCAAAACTTTGAACTATGAACTTTTGATTGAATGGCTTGAAGTCTCAAACAAATTTTTGGAGATGAAATTTAGCTTGATTTTCCAACTTTTTTTAGTTCAAGTCTTTTGAAAAAGAATATTTGATATTTGACTCAATGGGTTTTTTACATTTTTAGCAAACCATTTTTCTTCACAAATAGTTGTTGATGTGTTTGTCTGATCCTACAATTAGCCCTCCAAGATGGAACACACCATAAATGTACTATCACTGCCCAAGTACTCAAGCTTACATTAATAATGGGTGAATGAATCTTGTCGATGAAGACTCTAGAGAGGAAAAGGTGGCCTCTATGATTTCTATTAAATGTTATGCTAGGCCCAACCTTAAACTAGACTCCCAAAATAAAAATATATTTGGACTAATAGTTCAGTAGGAAATGATGGATAAAGTTTGTTATAACTTTAAAAAAATAAAACTTCATCCATTTGTAAATTTTGGTAGGATAGTTCAATTAAAGAGATCTTTATCATTTTAAAAAGGGCATGCAATGCTCTACAAATTAGATTATTTAGAAGTCAAATTTTACTAACATATCTTTCAAGGTCCAGAGTTTTGACCCAAATTGGCTAGAATAACCTGAAACTTCCAATGTTCATTGTTTGCATTGTTTGCATTTGACATTTGAACAATTTAGGATTCATTATTGGAAAATACTTGTACATTTCTTGGAAGACCAATTAGATGATGCTTAGACACCAGCTTAAAACTTCAAAATCAAAACACTCACAATCATGTTGGTTGCATTAGAAATTGGCTTATTTGGTATGTCTTTGGCTAATAGTCTATTAGATTATTTGCTAAGATGCTTCTTTACTGTTGCAATAGCTTGAGCCTCAATGGTAATCTTTGGTTTGCACTTCTCTTTATTACAATAGATACAACCATATTTGCATTTCCTTTGAGACTCTATAAGCATTTAATAGTTTTCATGTTACATGACAAGTGCCATTGTATCTTAAATGATCCCACACCTTGGACTTCAAGTATTTGATCAATACCTTAAGCTACAATAAGTCGTTGGGAATCAAGCTGCTTAAAAATCATGACAATATGGAATAAATTTGTAAAAGGATCCCACGTGCCATATTTCCCTCTTGAATTAGGCACTAAAGTATTTGGAACTTTCCACTTTTATATTTAGATCCAGTGCCTATTTCATTAAAGTAATATAGATATGTTCAAGCTTCTCAACATGTATTATCTTAGTCTCATTTATTTAAATCACAAAAATGAGTAGTTTGTCTTGCATTCTGCAAGAAGAACAAGTTATTTTCAAACTAAGAAGGAATATATAGATAAATCAAGATATAAATAGTGAGATGCAAATAACTTTTATGGTAGGAAGTAGGTACCATACATGTAGGTGTGATGTCACGTAGTCATATCATAGTGTATTGTACTACTTTTATATCTAAAACTAAATTGTTGTATTTTGTCAAAATTAATTTTTTTTGTGAACTCGCTTTTATTTTGACTTCCTTTTATTTGTTGAACTTGCCACATTAGATTTGTAGGTGGTCTCCAAAATCTATGACTTTCCCATATGATCTATTGATTTTCAATTCAACTCTTATCAAAACTGTCTTAATTATCTTATGTAGGTTGGATAGACATCAAATATGTAATTATTTCTTTTTGGATAGTTTGCCAACTTTTTTTGAATTTTTTGTAAACTTTGAAGCAACTTGCTTGGGTGATATTTCTTTTATCAAAACTTTCTAAAATTAATTTTTGACCCAATGTAGCACCAACTTTGTTTAAGTAGTAGTTTGCCATCTTAATGCAAACTGATAACATTGTAGGTAAATCCCTCAACAACTCAACTTCTACTCTTGATAGAATAGATGCAAACACTTTATTGATCTTCTTCTAAAAATCTTTATTGCTATAATTGCTATAAAATCTTTGATGAAATGTTTTGGATGAAGTTTGTTGACTAATGCTCCAAGTTGTAGTAGATGTCACCACTGAATTAAATAATCTGAAAGTTGCTTTCACATGACAATCTATTTTTGCAAATTCACTCAAATTGCATTGTGCCCTTACTTGTTGCCAAATGCCAATAGCTATAAGGAATCTTAACAAAGCGGTGGTGTTTTTGTTGCATTTGCAATAAATCTACCTTTCAAGAAGACAATTAACCCCTAACTGCCTGAGCGACCAAATATGGTCGCTGCAAAATTTCAGGCTCATTTGGGTACAAGCAGTTAAATTCCTTTGACCGGTTAAAAAATTTTCACGGGCAGTATTGAAGGTTAACTATTGGAAACTTTTATTTTTCACGAAAAAAGGTAAATATTTGATTTTTGAGAGGTCCTCAAAGGCATATATGTATCATTAGTGAAAGAGTAAAGTTTGCAAATTTTACTTGATTTCCCAGCTTTGAACAAAGCTTGCCAATTTCACTTGTTTGAGATCTAAAAAGTTGTACTTATCCATTTGCTTTGAAAATGGTCCCAATGGAAAGAGTAAAGTGTTTTCATGATTTTCACCATTGAAAATTTAAACATGCAAGTGTTGATTTGGAGTTATTTGCGATTTCTACTTATAAAAAAAATTGCATTTCAACAATTGCAAGGTGGATTGTGTAATGAGTTTGATAGCTTTTTATGTGAAATTAAGTTTTTTGAAAGTGTATTTTAGTGTGCTAACATAATTTGTAGTTGTTCATGTCACCTCCAATCCCCCAAAATATTTATTTGCAAATTTCTCAAACATTGTGGGGAGGGGCAACATACTAAAAATAGAAAACATACATTTCTCTTGTTATGATCTCACAACTCCTATGCAATTTTGCACTCAAAATTGGTATACATACTAATAAGCTAGCTCTTTAAACATATGTAAGGTTAGATTTTGGAAAAAAACACAATTTGCGTCATTGGAGATAACCATAAGTCCATGCTCTTTTTTCATAGGAAGAACACACTTTGGAAAGGCTTAGGCACTTAGGGGTTAATGGTTATCTTTGACAGCTCTTTAAAATGTTGTAGCTCAATTTCTCGCAATTTTTATTGTGCAAAATGAAGTTCAAATGCAAAATTTCTTTATCTCTATCTAATATGCATAGATGCCTTTTAAACTCGGTCTAGCTTGAACTCACTCAAATGAAGTGGTTATATAAACAATTTAAATTGCTCTCTAATTCAAGAATCTGACATTGCAATTGGCTTCATTGATGATCTCATAATCTTGCCAATTCTTGGCAATGGTCTTGCAAAATTTTGATTTCAATCTACTTCTTTCAAATAAGCATTGAAGCTTCATCGCTACTAATTATTCTCAAATCTCTTAATGTAACAAAGAAGTTCATTCTCTCTTTTGGCAATGTATTCTAATAACTTTGTTGTAGACTTAAATATAAAACACTATACTGAAATTGGATCATATGGATAAAAAGATCCATTAAGCTACAAATCTAAACTAGTTTCATGAGCCTTCCTTTTCTTCACAAAACTAGATCATGATACGACTATGCAAAGGATTTGCTTGGATGATGAAGGGTTTGTACCTACTAGCGATCCATATTTGTATCTTGTATGCAGGTTCCTTGCTCAATTGATGCAACTATGTCATTATCAAGCTATTGTTGATACAAATTAAATTCAACCCCCCGCATTCTAATCCCTGAAGTCCCATTGTCCCCTTGTGGGACAAAATGGATTTTGGTCAAGCTCCTATGGTCTCAATATTTGTCGTGATTTTTTGAATTTTTTTGTGAAGATAGAAAAATACACTTGCTTTCCACACATTTGTGCAATTTCTTCCACACATTTTTATATTAGTCTAATACAAGATTATATGGTTGAATATGGAAAAAAAAACTAACTAATATTTTGCTCTTTGTTGTAGAAATGATAGTTTTGAGTATTTTTTTGATGAAAAAGAGGCCTTAGAGATTTAGGGGTTAAACTAGGTAGCCAAGAAAATTTCATGCACCAATATCGTACACACCATTGCACTTTAACATAGCAACACAAGGGCAAGATGATGCCAACACAATGATGACTTTAGAGTTGGCGCTCATTACCTTATGAATCTTGATGAGGTGGACATTGACAACTTCTTGGAAGTTGGAACAATACGAGAAAAAAAATTTGAGAGAAAATGAATAATCTCCATCTTACCAGCAAAGCAACCCTTCCTAGGTCCAACTTTATTTCTAATGTGGTGGTGAATCTTGGTTGTTTGACCACATAAGACAATAAGTAAAGGCATAGATCAACAACTCTGTGAGTTGGATTGGAGGATTGAACTAAAGAATTCAAGAAAGGGTTCATGAATGCAAGTGTGTAAAGTGTAATGTCTTGGTCATGATTAGGAATCTCCTTTATGTAGTGCATCGTTCCAACTTCAACAAGTTGCAATAGATTGCGGGGCAAAGACTTGAATGGTAGAGCTTGCACAAGTAGAGGAAGGAATAATGGATTGATTGAGGTGAGGCAGTTGAAAAATAGATGCATGGTTGTCTTTCCAAATCCATTGATAATACAAAAAATACAACATCATAGATGTCTAGTAGAGCCCTCACAAGTTACAACGTCTAATAAAGTCAAATTTACATTATCCTTTATTTATAATTTTGACATATTTAAGTCTCATTTTAATGAAGTGTCTCAATTTTATAAACACAATTTATATTTTAAAATTAGCATCATAATTAAAGTGAAATTCTAAATTGTTTGAGCACTTGAAAATGGCCTTATTAGACTCCAAAAAGGCGTGCTAATTCGACATGTGACATTACAACAATACTAGCATGTGAGCTTAGAAATATGAACCTTGAGCCTAAATGTAAGTAGGTACTCTACAACTATCGGAAGTATCTATAACATACATATTTATAATATAAGAACCCTATAACCATAGAAGGTGCTTATAATATAGGTACCTATAACATAGACACTTATAACATAAATACTATATATATATATATATATATCTTATGATGGAAGGTGCCTATAACATAGACATCCATAATATAATTAGGCACCTATAATATAAACATCCTATAACCAAGGAAGGTGCTTATAACATAGGAGCCTAGACTCCTAGGCTTATGGGCTCAAGATCCTAGGTTCACATGCTAGCAACCGTGTGTGACATTAGATGCCTAACACGTCCTTGAAACCCAACTTTCTATCAAACAAAACAACCCTTAGATGCAATAGTTCCATCCTTGTATATCCATTAGAGCCTGTTTCCATTGGCTAATCGGAGGTTCATAAATAAGAAGGGATTTGGAAGTTGCCTCAATACTCCGAGTGGGCCTAGACAAGATTTTCATTGGCTCCAATTTGGATCACAAGCTCTTTGAAAATCATGAAAATACTGAGTTTAAAAAAAAAATCACCATTTGCCTAATTGGGTATACTTTTGACCATAACAAATCATTTGTTGGCATGCATGATGCCCCAAATTTCAAGGAACTGGACCCTTTTCTTTTTCCTAATAATGAAACCTCCCAATCCAATATCCAAGCCTGCATTTGAGAAAATCCAAGGTTGAAGGCTCAAGGAGAGCAGGAGCAGTGTTCAGAATTTTTTTGGAGGTCCTCCAGCTGGTTTCCTCTTTCCACGAAAATCAATCGTTTTTTTTTCAATGGGCACCGTTGCACCGGTTGCATCCTTCAAATCACAAGAAGAATCGGTTTATTTCCTCCAATTTCAAATTTTCACTAGCTAATTTCCTCCAAATTGAAATTGGCACCGACTAAATTGTAAAATTCCTATAATATATAGAAAATCAATTTGTAAAACAAAACTACTAATTAATATTACATCCTTAGTAGGAATTGAACCTGGAAAAGTCCTTCACCATTGAAGGCCAAGGATTCTTCCAACCCATGCAATATGGAACTGAAGATGGTCTTGAAAAGGTTGCAAAAATCAAAAGAGTTTAAGATGTATCAATTTCTCCTTCTTCATATATCCTACAAGGTATTGCTCTGGATTTGCATACAAATGGCAAAACTTAGAGGAATTCTTCTATAAGACAATGACTTCTTCTATTATGTTATCATAATCTTTGTCAGGTCCTTCCAAGGCCAATTGCATGACACTTTCCAAATTGGATGTTGTCACATGATTTCAAAGTTTTTGCTTGATGTTATTTTGCATAGAAAACATCCTTTTACAAATTGTGGTGCTCACATACTAACACTTAACAGTTTCAGCAAGAGTTAGTAGGTTAGGGTATTTCAATTTCAGAGATGGACTCCAACTGATTGAAGTCCATATATCTCCAAAAGTTCTATCCATCCACTCCATACTCCCTTGCAACTTGAAAGCAAAAAACTCTTGCTTGCAAGTTGTTGCGTCTACCAAGGGAAGAAAAATCCTTCCTCCTTTGCTATTTTGTCCATACTACTGCAAAAGCAAATCAACTTCTACAACTTTCCATGAAGCCAAACTAATTTGCCTATGAGGCATGTGAACTGGGTTAAGAACTTTGAATGGATCAATCACATCATTTTTTTCAAATTGAACATCCAAAGTCATACAAACTGCTTCTACATAACACTTTTGAAATATTAGGGCAGCCTCCAAGTTAGCACCTGCATTAGAAAAAAAATTCAGCCCTCGAAGAAGCCGTGAGTTTTTTATTTTTGGCACCCCCAGGTGCAATTACGGAACCACCACCCCCTTCTTTTTTTCCTTAAAATATTAAAAAATTTCCAATTTGATGTGGCGCTGATGTGGCACTAGTAGTGCCACATCATTTTTCAAAATTTTAATTTTTTCTAATTGCACTGTGGAGGTGCAAAACAAATTTTTTCTAATTGCACTGTGAAATTTGGACCCCCTAATTTCACTAGACAAGCGACAGAGGTAACCATCTAAGGGGCCAAATTCCGGGAGGATATGAAAACTTATACTTGGATAAAATGTATCTTTGTTTAAATCACAAGAATCAAGAAGGAAACACATTCTAACACTTGCAATCTTTGTTTTCACAATAGAGCTAATAATGGAAATATCAACAAGTTTATATTGAAAAAATTTGGACAATTTTGAGAGCATGTATAGAATATCAACCAAAAAATATAGAATGTAAATGAGTTTGAAGTCACGCAAATTAGCAAACAAGTGAGGAATGTTAGTAGCATCATTAGAAGAATTATCACGCAAATAAATAAGGACTAGTTCCAAATAATCACACAATGTGATCATTGCTTGCCACTTAGATAGCCAACATATTTTATGGTACCTTTTAAGGATTCTTTGAGCATCATTCAACTTAGTTTGAAGGATTTGCAAGGCAACTTTTCTTTTGGAAGATTTTTTAAAGTGAGAAGCCAAAGCATTTAGCATTGAATCCACTGAAGTGGACATTTCTTTACAAGCTTCATTTTTAGAGGCCTCTAGGGCAGCTAGATTGGTTTTGTAAGCTACACAATGAGTTGAAGTGAGGAATAGACTCACCTTTTTCAATCTTGTTGCCACACCCATATTTTTCCCAACAATGGTGGAAGCTCCATCCGATCCAAATCCAACACAATTATTGAGATTCAGACCCTCCTCATTGTAGCCACAAAAATGTCAAATATAATTTTAGAATCTTTTTTTCAACCTTCAATCCACAATAAACTCAAAAAGTAGTCACTATAAGAAAACGGACTTTTTTGAAACGTCAAAAAAAACGCGAGAATGCGTTGTGTATGACACAAAAATAATCAGCGTTGACGTCTCCTAAAATCCGTTCGATTAGACCGGGTAAAAACTTGTGAAAATCTAGAAGAACGCATCACTTTTGTACTCGTTTTTCCAAAAATGTGGGTGACAACAAAGTCTATTGAGGTCCTCAGAGGTCGACACGTGGAGGGCACGTGAGTGCCACGGAGGCGCCACTCGGATGGGCACTGCCACGTAATTTATTTTTTTAACTTGACTGCGTCTGACGTGGAGGTCAGAGAATCTGACATTTTTCATCCAGCCTATTTTTTCATCCATTCCATTCTTTTCATCCAATTTAGTTTTTCAAAAAATAATTAATTAACATAAATTAAAAAATAAAAATAAACAACAAAAAAATGTCGAATTCACCGAGAAATAAAAAAAATTACCATTTATCATCAATTTTATTTTGATGGAAAAATTACATAAAAACGAATTTTTTAAGGGTCATATTTATATCCATTCTTTGTCTATGGTGCGACAAACAATATGGGATAAATAGCCTACGTTGTTTGAGACGTCCAACCCGACGTCCAGCTCGACGTCCATCCATCCATCCATTTATTTTTTTCCAAAATATGCCACGTGGCTGCCCTTCTCTAAATCTACTTGCTGATGTGGCAGTTTATGTTGTATGCGACGTTTTATAAAAACATGGCCATGTCGCAGTTGACATTGTCACAAACATAGCCGTCCATAGTGACATAGTCGCATTTTTTGCAAAACACGTATATGTTTTTTGGAACATCTGACATTTGAAAAAACATGACGCGTTTGTTGCTAAACGCCACCAAAAACGTGCTTTTCTTATAATGAGTGATAGGAAGATTGGCCTCTAGAAAGTAGCAAAAACTACAAGGTGTTCTTTTACAGAAGTATTGGTAGATTCATCAATCATTAGGCCAAAAAACTTTGAATCCCTCACTCTCTTTGAAACTTTCTTTTGAACAACAGAAGAAAGCCCAAACACCATTTCAACACACGACTTCTTATCATGGTAAATTTTTTTGGTGATGGGAGCTTTATAAGAAAGAAAAAGATGGTATAAACTTGGAAACTTGTGGGAAGAGAGACTTTCCTTCTCCATAAAATATGCAACCTTGAATAGGGATATCATTGCTTCATCACAACTACAATTTGTAGTTGCAATGGCCTTTTGTAAATTTTTTTGCCCCCCATGTTTCACCCAAGTCAATTTGCGGTGTTCTTTAGTTTTATTATAGTTTTGCAATGCTATAGATTAGGATAAATTATAGTTTCTTAAAAACTACCCAATAGTATATTAAATTCGTTCGTCGGGAGAATTCAAATAAGATTTTACCAACTAGTCATTTAATACCAACCCAGGAGCACAATTTAAGATTTTAATAGATATCTTCATCAATTAGGCCTAATTCCAATTCTACACTCCACTCTTAAGGCCAAAAGGATTGGGTGACATTATCTTTTGTTTTGATTATTTTTACTTTCTTTCTTAATTCCAACTTGTACTCTTTTCACCAACTGGCTCAATCCATATTCAACATTTCAAAGATGCTTCAACTTCTGACTTGACTTTAAGTCTTCATAGCAACCAAATTGACATATTTTCTTGACAATAGGCTTGAATCAAATCTTTATCAACTTGTGATTTACTCTGTTATTCTAGTTATACTTAGTACGTACACATTTCTACTTCCAAATTGGTATTACACTCCAATACCTCTCAATCAATCTCTACACTCACCTGCTTATCACTACTCGACAATGGTTTCTATAAATCCCCACTCGGTTTGGAACTCAGCCTTTGCATATTACATCACTCTCTCACAATCTTTAATAAATCTAAATTTTCTACAAGATCCCAAGTAAGATTGACTTAGAGATTTTCTAGATTACACAATTACATGATTTCCTTAAACATGTCTAATTATATAGAATTACTTTTCATAGCATTTAAATTACAATTTGGATCTCTATCACTTGACCAATTGAACTACAACAACAACCACAACACAAATCAATCAACTCTCGTAATCACAAACACTCTGATTTGGAATAGATATACACCAGATACACAATTTCTAACTTGGCTTTACAACACAATTGCAATAATTTTCACACCAATTGTAACACAATATAATTTCACAACATGCATCACAACACAATATGAGTCATCACATACGACATAGTACTCAACAAAGGAGACATAATTACTCACGAGGCGCACAAGAATTACTACACACACTTTGATTAGGCAACTAAACTTCAATTATATTAATCACAAAGAAATCAAATTACATAAAAAACAATCAATTTGGAAGGCTGGACTTGCACTTGCTCTCTCTTGCAATGGGAGGTAAAAATGAACACAAAAAAAGACCAAATACAAGTTGGCACACCGATCCAATTCCAATTGGCAGGAAAGTCCAACATCCCTTGGCATCCTATGACATATACTTAATTGGTAATTACTTAATTCACCACAAGTCAAAATCCAATTTGGCTACCTATTCTACAGAATTAACACACTGATTCCCACTTTATAGGCTAAAATTCGGAATTAACACTCCCAACTTGCTGATTAGACCTCAAAAAAAATATTAAAAAATTCTATGTAGTCCACAAATGCCGAAATTTTAATGTGTGTGGACCCCTCTGTTGCATATGCAAATTTACCTCCACCATCCTTACAAATCTTACAAAAAACCCTCCCCAAATCACAATTGAACTCCATCCAGTCATATAATTCATACCAAGAGTCTTTCTACTCTAGATTAGCTTTTTCAATTTCATTAGGTTCTTTATTAGGATGTGTGATGGATGGAGAAGAATTAGATGCATGCATATCTCCACTAGATCCAACCTTGAAGAACATATTTCTCATGCTCCTTTGTTGTTTAACCATGAATAAAAATTTAGTAGCACAAAAAAAAGGTAAGAAATTATTCTCTAAAACTTATAGCTTTTTAAAAGACCTGCACTATTGTAGCACTTCAACACAATGAAGAATAACTCAACAACGCACCCAAGCTTCAAGGCTCCAAGCAACAATATAACTTAGCAACACAAATAATTGATCAACACAATCAAGTTCTAGAAATCCAAGTAGCAACATAGTCCCGCAATAGTGACAGTACCTCAACTGAAGATTAGACCGTCAAAGGAAACTTTTTGACAACAAAACAAGCGTGGTAGCATTCACATTTCACAACAAAGCAAAGCGCAGTGTGGAGATTGAGGATGGAGAAAGCACAAAGGAGCTAGACTATTGGAGGTGGGATTGTGGAGGTAGGAACACATGGAGGAATTTGACAACAATACAAGGGCTTTTTATTGAAGTGGTGGAGGGCCAGGCCTTGGAAGTTGGATCTGTTGGACACATGGAGGAATGGGGGAGACCCAACGTCAACAAGCCTAGGCCGAGTCACTGCGCAGCTGTAACCTTCTAATTGTATAGAAGGCACCTGCGGTTGTGTGGTAGTGTAGCCAAGGGGGTACTTTACTTTTTTTTTAAATTTACACATAGAAGGTTGATAATGTCGGTAGTTGAAATCCATGAAGTTTATGAAGGAATCGATAAAATATCCCCCAATTTTTAAGCCCACCAGTTGATTTCTAGTCCTCAAAATTTCTTCTATTGGCTAACTTTGAACTAACCGCTGATTTTTTTCAATCATTTAGCAGGAGGCACAAAAAAATTTGCAATGGCAAGTTGGCAACTACCTAGACACTCCATTTCTATAGCTCCACTTGAACAATGGAAAGAAGCTCTTAGCTAGGCCAAATAACAGTAGCATTGGGATTGCTTTTAAAGGCCGTGATTTTCAACATTTTCAGGATATTTTACATATGTTATCTATTTATTCATGACATCTCTTTTTCTTTTACATCATTCTAATGCAACTTGAGGATTAATTCTTAAAGGACCAAGGGATAGTCCAAATTTTTTAATTTGTGAAGATGTATTATAAAATGCAACTTAGAATAATAATATAAAGATGATTTTTAAACAATAGTTGTAAAATAGGATCTCAAGATTATATTTATGTAGCTAAATCAACTACAACACAAAATAATTTTTTCAATATTATTTGGAGCTGAAATTTTAATTTCCTTCTAAAATCAATTGTAGATTGAATATTTGTGGTTTCTAAAAAAAAAATTCTCTATACTCAAAATGTTAGATTCTAATCATAGTGATTTTGAAGATTTTTATTTAATTTTTTTTTTTTAGTAATTTTGAAGACTCATTTTTTGAACTAAAAAAAGCTACTTTTTAAGGCCAGATCTATTAATAATCTTTGAATTATAGAATATTTGCAAAACAAAATATCTAAAATCTACATTGTACAAATGTTAATGAACTAATATAAGAGTCTTCAAATAAATTGATGGATAGAAAAATACATTTTTACATGCTTCAAATATGTTTGTGTTCATCTGATGTTCAAAATTTGAATGCATGTAGTAGCATCCAATCTTGACACCCACTAACTTGTAGGCCCAAATTTGGTTGTTGACAAATTCTAGAAGTGATGAAAGAAGATGAAAAAAAAGAGGTTACTCCTTGTAGTCACGTGAATTTTCCAATTGTCCATTTTCTTTTTCTAGTGTAAATAGGAGTAGCTAATAGATTGTATTTCCATTGGACCATGATAAATCGGTTGATAATTGGTATAAAAGGACAATTTACAAGATTAGATATCAAATAGGCTAAATGAAAAGATTTGAAGTAGGGCAAGTAGATAGGAAGAAACTTAAATGAATAGACATATCTTTCTATTACTTCCACTTGACTTTAATTCTAGTTGATTTTTTCTCTTTTCTCTCTCTTACGTATCCATTGCAATTAGAGTCATAGTTTTCTTGAGTCAACTTGTATATAGACATTATCAATAAAAATATTTATAAAAAACAATTTGTGTGTCTTGTTGGTGTATTGTAATTTGTGTCAATTTGCTAGCTCATAAGTGGTGAGCAATGTAGCAAATTGTCAAGTAGTTTGCACAGGTGGTGCAATCAATTTATAGTATTGGCTTGCAGGTGGCGAGTCATCTTCTTATCAATTTGGTACACAATAGTGTGCCGTAGTTTAGGAATTGCTTGTCAATTTGTTTTTATAGGAAGCAAACACTCTAGTTACATTAAATTTGTAAGGGATTATTTGTCAAGTCATTCTATGGTTGGTGTAATAGTGAAATTAAATTGTCTACATGTCAAATTAATACCATTCAAATTTGTGTAGCTTTAATTATGTATAGCTTAAGCCACAACTTGACACCTTTTGAGTCTTCCATGAGAGAAGAGTTCCTGGGGGTTGAAGAATTGAATTATGTAAAAACTATACTACACTCCTTCATTTAAAGATTTAATTCAAATTTTATATTATATGCCTTTGTCAACTATTTTGAAGTGTACATTTATAACTCTTACAAGATATTCCATATTCCCAAGTGGCCAAACTTCATTAGTTTTCTATATTAAAACACACTTTTTATAATTTTTATATTTTTGCACGTAGTAATGTATATCTAAAATTTAACTTCAATTTTTTAATAATTTGAAACATTAAAATGAATTTCATATGAGTTTTAAAAAAAATTCTTTTTAAAAATTATAGTAATTACAAAATGACTAAAATAATGTGAATGTTTTGGCAAAAATGGAGATGATAAAGATAAACATCATGGTTTAATTGGTGTATTCTTTGAGCTCACATTGAGAGATTGAATTTGATAGAAAAGTTCAAAAGTGGTGTATTTTAAGCTTTCAAGATGCTATCTTCAAAGTGTCACAAAAATTACAATTAAACAATTTCAGAAGAAACTATAATGGAACAAAAAGTAGATTATTGAGCTACATTGTTATGATAAAGCTTAAAGACATTTAAAATAAAATACTATGTAAAATTTAAGCTTGAATTTTTATCATGCTCTATTGACTTGTAATTAAGGTATAACAGAATAAAATCCTAGATATAATTAATTATTAGAAAAATCCTTACAATTAAATAAGAAAATTGCTTAAATAACCTTTTTGAAATCAACTTATAAACACATAATTTTTAGAATTCATCAAAAATTACAATTTGTCTTTTGGCTATTGAAGTCTTGTAATGATAGGCTAAAACTTTGAAGAAATCAATATAGAACAAATATTTTTATTTTTATTATATAATAAAGTATTTTTTATATACTATTTTTTTAAATAAAAAATCAGATAGTCCTAATATATTCTCTTAAGGTTTCTAAAGCACTATATACATCAATAAGAATCTATCAACATTTAATACTAAGTATCATCATTGTCCTTTCAATGAGGTTTATAATAGCTTCATCCTTTGCAGTGATGAGAAATGACTTAAAAAAGAATAAATGCTACACAAGCTAATTCAATTATTGCTAAAATTTGAGTAGTTTGAGATCCTTTCACACTAATTTGGATGAATATTGGATGAATATCATTTCTCAATAGTGTGAATTTCTTGTATGAATTTTAAATGAATATTGATTAAATGTAGATGATAATCCTACTATTTTAAATAGTATGATAACAATGTAGATTTCATTTTATTGATTTTATGTTAGATCCATATTAGTGCAATTCAAAAATTTGCATAATTCTCCAAGCAATGCAAGTTAATGTTTAATATTACCATAGAGCACATTAATTCAATTAACTTGTTTACGTAAATGTAACCCCATTTGACAAAATCAGTGCATTTTTGCCAAGGCAAATAATGTGTCAATCCTTTATTGGTGAGTACTTAAATGTCTTTAGATACATGAATAAGCAATTATAGGTTG
Source organism: Antitrichia curtipendula (assembly GCA_951230915.1). Lineage (NCBI taxonomy): Eukaryota > Viridiplantae > Streptophyta > Bryopsida > Hypnales > Leucodontaceae > Antitrichia > Antitrichia curtipendula. The sequence goes on from OX579641.1 coordinate 2,503,221, forward strand.
TTTATGGGACATTTATGACTCCACTTAATGGGCGGTTTCATAATTTTAGGTTGGACCACTTCAAAAATTCACTGAAATTACAATTTTCATTAGAAAATTATAATTCCACTTGGACTTGATCCATCAAATAAGCGCACACCTCCAAACACTAAGGTAAACCAACCTATTTCCGACATCTTACTTTTGGCCCCATTACCACCTTGAAACTCATCTAAACCCATCTATTTTTCTGACAAAATCAGCTCATTAATTCAGCTTGGGTAACGTGTCTACCATTGATTGGTGGATATCCAAGTACTCATAGATACAATCTATGGCGGTAATGGGTTGTTGATCTAACTTTTATAAATTAATCCATGGGCGGATTTGTAATTTCAGGGCAGTCAACTTCAACAATTCATAGAAATTTCAATTTTCTTCAGAAAATTATAATTCCACTTGGGTTTGATTTGTGAAACATGCATACACCTTTGAAAAATAGGTGACCCCATTGAAGTTGACTCCAACATAGTCAGATCGCAAATCAGGGTGGTAATAGGCTTGTCTACCTTATGTGACCCTCTTGAAATTGACCCCAAGATATTCAGATTCCAAATTAAGGTGGTAATCAGTGTTCTCTAAAGTGGCTAAAAATTGCTCCGGTTCTACCAAAGCTTTCCCCGTGCTAAAGTTCTATTACCTTTTTTTTTGTAAAACCTAAGTTTTGAGCAAATTTTCACACTTCCGGAGCAGTTGATGGCAAAATTGCGATTTCATCCAACCTGCAATTCGCATTCATCCACTGCTTAGCGGGAATAGGGTTAGCCAAAATGCAACTGCACGGAAATAGGGTTAGCGGAAAACTTACCTCAACCGTTTGATCTTCGCGTTGGCGGCTACATCGTGACTGTTGATGTTGCAGCCATCAGCACCCCTGTCTCCTCCGTCGCAAGCTGGGTTTTAGCTCGCATTCTCCCCCTCGCATCCTTCAGGTAGCAATTACTCTTGATGCTGTACTTATTTCTCCTTGAGCTTATAGAGTTTCGCATTAATTTTGGTTTGAATGCAAGCTGCACTGGAGTATTGTTTTTTCAAATTGTGGAGCGCCATTTTTACGACCTTTGCTGCGAATTGGAGGCGGGATGGCGGATTGCCTGGCTTCCTGCGGTCCTGCTACTTCCTCGTTTGTTGTGAACTTCTGAGACTCTGATCGAGAGTGAGCGTCTGAGCGATGAGTCATTGTGATTTCTGAATAATGCGCAACGTTTACTGTCTTGGATTTCTCGCGCATTCACTCCAATCGGGAAATGGAGGCTCCTTGGGCCGTTGGGCGCATGGCAATTTTTTGTGCATTGCTTGTGTGTCTGGGCCTTTGGGGTACCTAGAAATGCAGCGGTTGTGCATTGTGTCTCACACTCTCACCGCTTCCATTTGGCTTTTTTGACAATTGCGCACCCTTGCGTTCCGATTTGGCACCCTTGCGCTGCGATTTGGCACCTTTGCGATGCGATTTGGCTTCGTTGCGCTGCGACTTGGCTCCCTAGCGCTGCGATTTGGCTTCCTGGCGCTGCGACTTGGCTCCCTAGCGCTGCGACTTGGCTCCCTAGCGATGCGATTTGGCTTCCTGGTGCTGTGATTTGAGTTGCGAGACCTCTGGTGAATTGGTTACCTCTGCCTTGTTTCTTCAGTTGTTTTTCATTGGCAATTTAGCATGTGTTGATCGTGATTCCCTGCTATCTGTATGCATTTCTGAGACGCTCTTGAGTCTTCAGTGGGTGCTTACAATTTGATTTCCATTTTTTTTTTCTTGATAACGGTGCTGTTGTACCTTGTTTTCCGCCCTTCTGTTTTGGGTTGTGCTGGTTGTGCTGGTTGCTTTGGTTGGGCAAGATTGTAGATTCAGCAATGGTGCCTAGATTGAAGTTGTCGGTGAACTTCAAAGTACGTACTTTCGGGGCTGAACGGAACTTGCCCGGCTTGGGGAAATACCTGCCACTTGCTGCTGTTGGGGAAGGCGTGAAGGACATCACCTGCATCTCCGAGACGCGCCTAGAAGAGTCGTTCCAAGGTGTGCTACCCCGATTTCCTTCCCTCTCAAAGGCAACGGTAGTCTCAGCAGAGCGGCTCGATCCGTTGACTGAAAGTGCCGAGATTAAAAACCCGGCGCGGAAGAGACGACGAATTCAACCCAGTACCACCACGCGGCGATGGCAAGAAGTGTGGGCGTGCAAATTTACGTGGGCTGAAGGCGAATTTGATGCTACTGGAAACTTGACGGGGGTCGTTTGCAAAAGCTGTAGCGCGGTGAGCGGTAGGTGGAAGATCATGGTCCCGAAAGGCGATAACTTGGAGAAGCATGAAGGCAAGAGGACTTGCAAGGCTGACGGCGAACCTTTCCCACATTTGAAGAAGGGAGACGCATATGTGAAGCAGGACTGCAAACATCTGCAGTTCACGAAGCTGTGGGCAGCGCGACGGGTGAGCGGCACTGTAGCAGAGCAGTTTCTTGCGGGCTTCGACGGACAACTCCACAGAAAGGGAGTGCAGTTCTCAACCCTATTTCAGGTTTTGAATTCCGGTCGTCCTATGTGTGACTATGAGCGTGAGCAGTATTTGTTGCGACACCTAAAGGTAAAAAATGTCCCCCAAAAGCACTGGTTAGAGACGTCTGGGTGGGATATGGCGGAACACCTTTACTCTTGTATCTTGGCTGCTTTAAAACAAGTTGTACAGAATGCGAGGTTCATTTCTATTAGCGCCGATGAAGTCACAGCTGTAGACAATACATTGTGGATCGGAGTGCATGTGTATGCGGTTGATTCTTGGGAGAGAATCCCCCACCTCCTTCATCTCTCATGCGTCTCAGATTGTGGTACTGCAGATCATCTTACTAACGTCATTATATAGGCTTTGATTAGGGAGGGCGGACTTACTGTAGAAGAGATTGCTTGTAAGTTGGTGTCGTTTGGGGCAGATGGCGTGAGCACGTTCTAGGGAGCCAGAACTAGCGTGTCCACTCAGATCCGGGAGAAATGGGCACCGTTTTGTCTTGGTGCTAGTTGTGCCTTGCACCGCATCAATTTGGTCGTCGAGACCTTGTCCAACTACCCCCTGGTGTCCCGCTTGGAGGCAATGTGCCAATTGCTGTACTCACATACTTTTGTCGTTCTCACAAAAGACACTCTGAGCTTCAAAAGCTTGCAGATTTGATGGAAACTAAGGGCAATAAAATGTTGAGGAATGTGGAGACCAGATGGAAATCCATGCGGAGTCCTGCCCAACGCATCATGGCCGAATACAAGACGCTCCTCGTCAAAATGGGTGTCGATACGGCTGCTGGTGGACAGAAAGGGCTGGCTGCTGCTAACTTTGATTATCTCTATGATATTGAGGTTTTGCTTTCCCTGGCTTATTTCATTTCGCTTTTGAACACTGTTCACTGCTTGATCAAGCTGTCCCAAAGCCGTGACATCTTCATCTGTGACTTTCTTCAGTCCATCAAAGTTTGCCAAGCCGACTTGGCTAAGATGTTTGTAGATGAGAGTACTGCATTCTTAACAGCAGAGTTCAAGCGATACCAAGAACTAATTTCACTCACGTGTTCTGAAATCCCAATGGAGTGGAGGGTGATGGAGGGAGAAGGTGTTTCTTACTTGTTACTCAATTTTGGTGTTACCGTAGTCTTTGCTCACTGTCATTGCAAAGTGACAGGAAAACATCTTTTTGTGACGAAGGATGCTTTCCAACGCATACAATGCAACATTCAGCGGTAGCTTGCAGGTGAGGGCACTTCACTTCTCATTTTTTTTGCTTTCCATTTTTTTTTTCTACTTTTTTTGTTATCCTTTTTTTGCTTTCTATTTTTTTTTTCACGTTTTTTTTTTTTCATTTTTTTGCTTTCCATTTTTTTTTCCACTTTTCTTGTTTTCTTTTTTTTGCTTTCCATTTTTTTTCTACTTTTCTTGTTATCCTTTTTTTGCTTTCTATTTTTTTTTTCACGTTTTTTTTTTTCATTTTTTTGCTTTCCATTTTTTTTTCAACGGTGGTCTATTGGTTCGCACTCTGTAGGTGAGGATATCATGAATTTCGAAACTGCTGTTTATGATTCCTGGCAATTTATTTGCATATTAGTAGCTGCGGTTCTTTGCATGTTCCTTGTATTTTAGGTCCTTTGAATGACTACAGCCACTGACCTTAGTGTACTAGCGGTCTGGCAAAGATCGCTCAGTCCTTGTCTGATGAGCTGGATCGGCGCTTTCCGCAGCAAGAGTTACTGGACGCTTTTGGTATCATGTATTCGCAATATTGGAAGCAAGCAGGGTCTGAAGAGAGCTTCGCTCATCATTTAAATGTTTTGAAGCAGTTCTATTCTCACCCAAGGCTATTGAATGCAGGGCTGCCATTGCATGAGGGAGGAACCTCTTACACTGCCCCTGAGATGCTCTCTGGCTCGAATTTGGACAATCAACAAGGTTTGTTTAAGTTGACTATGAGGGCTAACTGTGAAGCAGCCTGTGCAGCATCTGGCCGCGTGAATCCAGTGATTGAACTCTGGCGGACTCTTTCTCAGTCACGGCACTTGCGGAAACTAATCTCGGAGTTCTTTAAGGTGGCCGAAATTGGCATGTGTTTGGTCCTGGGGTCCGTGGAAGATGAACGTTGTTTCTCTACCCTGAAGTTCTTGAAGTCTTGCCAACGAAACAGGCTGGAGAAGCACCTTCTATTGGTGGTCCGCATGTTTGGGCAAAAATATTATTCATTGGAGAACTTCCCATACAAGACTGCCATTGAGTCTTGGAAAAATGCGGTCAAAGTGGGCCGCCATGGAGATGTGTGATCTGTCTTAGTTTCCCAGTATCCTCCCCCTTTCAATCCTTAGTTTTCATCAAATTTTGTTGGCTTTGGACTTAAGGCAGTAAAATCCTTGACGTTGAAGAAATTTCTCTCGCATGATTCGAAATCGACTCTCTTCGAGGCTGCAGGCGGAAGGCGCTCTTATGCAAGCGAGAGACCAAGAGTGGAGGAGTTTGGACTTAATTATTCTATTTTTTTGTTGTTTGTGTGTTTGTGTGTACATGCCACTAATACTGCAATTTTGGACAGTCTTGCTTTATGCAAGTGGGGTTCAATTCTCCAATTAGTGACTTTTGATTCTTTTCTGTGTCACTTTTGTTTGTCACTTTTGTGCTTGAGTTTCACTGTGATTTGCTTTATGCTTGTTATCACAATTAGATAAGAATTTCAGTTCAAATGCTTATTATCACAATTGAATTGCAATCCTTGTGATGACATTGGAATTCCAATTTTAATTTAAATGTTTGTTATTACATTTGAGTTCGAAGTTTCTATTTGAACTTTTGTATGACAGTAAACTGAAACAAAAATCGCATATTTTCAACAAATTCTGCCCCTCCTTAGCATTTCCAACAAAGTCACTTCACGAAAGTTAGCACTCAAATTCAGAAGTAATGTATTCAATTCGAGTACTTTTCGCAAGTTGGCACCTACCACGAGAAAAAGAAAAAGACAAAACACTAGCTTTTTTAAAGAAATTTATCTGGCGTTTTTTACCAATCCCTCGAACTTTTGCGGTAATAACTTCCTATCAGACACGGTTATAGCTTCGCTGCGAAATACCCTAAAAGTATTCTGGGAACGCTGGTGGTAATAGGCTTGTCTACTTTAGAGCAGTTCCACCGCGGTGTTCACTAAAACTCACCCTCCTTTTTGCGGCTATTTAATTCACCAGCCACTTAATGCTCCTGCAGGTCTCGTGTGTTGACCTCCTTACATGCAGTTGGCTTGATTTTCACTCCCGTGGTAACTCCCTGCGGTAACTCCTTGCGGTAATTCCCTGGGGGTGTAGTGTTTCGGCTTCTGACGCCATATCAGTCTCCTTACCAGATCCCATGGATGGCGGATGCCTGCATGCATGGTTAGCCATGGCCCATGGGTGCCGGATGCATGTCCCATCTGGCTGCACATGGTCTCGATTTCCGTGCCGACCTCAATGTTCCGTCCTCGTAGTCTGCGCCAGCTCAGTGTTTCACCGTCGGGCGCCTGCTCCAGCAATAGGGTTGCCGTTGCTAGGGTTTAGGCGGCCGCGAGGTTTTTTTCGGCGATGCTTTGAGTTTTGGGGTTTCTGCAGTTGAAGCTTCTGGTTTTGTTCAATGAGGGCGTTTGTCAGAGCCTTCACTTCTTTGCAAATGTCCTTGAGTTGCTGTTGGTTCAATTTGGGGAGAGCGATTGACAATGCTGTTGATTCAATTTGAGGAGACCGATTGACGATGCTGTTGATTCAATTTGGGGAGAGCGATTGACGATGCTGTTGATTCAATTTGGGGAGAGTGATTGACAATGCTGTTGATTCAATTTGAGGAGACCGATTGACGATGCTGTTGATTCAATTTGGGGAGAGCGATTGACGATGCTGTTGATTCAATTTGGGTTTAATGATTGACGATGCTGTTGATTCAATTTGAAAAGAGCGACTCTCAGGGTTTGGGGAGAGCGATTGACAATGCAATTTTTGCTTGTGTGCACCACCTAGTTTAGGGTTCAGTTGGTGCTGAGAATACTGTATGGGATGTATTTGTGGTGGTGTTAGGAGATTTCAGATTTTAGGAACCCTACATTCTACTATCAACTTCTGAGCGTGTTTGAAAGGGGCAACTTGTCTGTTTAGGATGTGATTGAACTGAACGAGTTGGCTTAAGGTTTAGATTGTGCCAAATTCTGGATTTAGGGCTGTGGTTTTGGGTTCTACGGCAGTAGGGTTTGGGGTTGGTGTACAGACTTCTTCGGGTCCTATGGAAGACTAGACGCTTTGAATGTCCAGATTATTCTGCTCAAATCAGATTTACATTGCTCGCATGGATTCAGGTTTAGGGTTTGCAAAAAAACTTTAGGGTTCAGGAAGACTGATGTTTGTAAAAGTCCAACGTTTCTGTTGTAGGTCTACACTTAGCGTTTAGGGTGAGTCCTTCTCGCGATTTACATGGCAGATTTCAAGAATGACCCATTTGCTTCTGAAAGCATAGATTCTGTACTGAATTCCACAGCTAACGCTTCCTGTGATGAGTGGTACAAAGAACAATTGCAGATGGAGCTTCGAGCCATTGAAGCAAAGGTGCAACGTCCGCCTCAAGGGCCCATTAGCAAAGCAGACTTGCTATGGGACATGCGAGAGACGCACCTAGTCCGGTCAGTGGATGGTGATCGCAGGAAAGACCGCGTAGTAGCTCAGCAATGTTTCATCTTGAGCACCAGAATCGAAGACTTTGTAGGGGGGATGGAAAGCAGCAATGGAGGGGTCTGTTGTAGATATGTCAAGATTCAAACCAAGCCACAGAAAGAACCCGGCACTTTCAGGATTTATGCAAATGCGTCCAAGGATGTTATCCGGTACAGCTTTCTTTCCCACACCTTCACTATCCTCTTCCATTATTGTTCATGTAATTAGGCAGAACTTGTACTATGGATAATTTTGCTGATATGCCGGATTTTATTCTGCAGATATCACTGTCAATACGGGCCGCAAGACCACAGTGGTAACATGAAGACAGTTACTTCCTTGTTGCTGCCGAAGCAGCGACCAAAAGTGGTAGTATCGGGTCCTGGGACAAGCCGACATTCACGGAAGAAGAAAGATGTTACTGCCGATGCCAATGTACAGGTGGAGACGACAAAGAAAAGACGAGGTAGGAAGAAAGGTGCCCAAGTAGCAACTGCAGGTGAAGTTGCAGGCAAACCAAAGCGCACACGGAAGAAGAAAGATATACGGAATTCTGTCCACAATGACCAAAGCATCACACCTGATGTAGCCATCGCTCCGCAGACGGCACAGACAGATGGAACTGGAAATATTGATGACCCCATCGCGCAAAACACTAATCCAGCATGTCACCAAAATTCCGCAAATGGAAATGGCAGTGCTCCGTTGAATACAGACTCAATGGCCACCATGTCCGTCAGCGCTGAGTTCCAGACGAGAGACGTCATAGACCTGAATTCACCGGCGGACTTAATAGCCAACCTGTGTATTACCGGGGATTCAAACAAAGGGCGGGGGGAAATAGATCTGAACACACCAACAGGTGATTCAGTGCCCATACAACAACTGCCTCATCTCAACACCAACAACATTCTTCTTGAAGGCAATTCCGCTGTACAGAGGCCAACACAGAGTAAAAGGGTAGTGCCATGCAAGCGACGGCAGAGAACAAAGAAGCCTGCCAAAACATTGAGCAACTTCACCATTGATCTCAATGTGGTTCCCCGCGAGAAGGAGGACGATGCACCTGAAACTGAAAAGATGTGTAACATTGCCACGTTCTTGGCATCTTCCACAACTGCAGGAAAAAATACTTCAACCATGAACACAGCTATGTTGCGGAATGCAGCAGCTTCAGGATACACTTGTGGACATGAAAACACTGTTTGCAGTGAAAATCCTGCTCCACCGGAAAGAAATGATGGAGTGCAGCACATCACATCACGCTACACAAGCCAGCAGCAAAGCAGCAATCCACCTACGCCAAAACCTAAGAAGTCGTGCGACTCAAAGAAACAGTAGGGAGGCTCGTTGAAGCGGGGATGTTTGGCATCCTTTAGTGTGAAGACATTTTACTTACTACCCCATATCACTGAAGTTTGCATTTTCGAAGCAGAGCATGTCAATCGAGACCAGGTTCAATGCCACGGATTGCTTGACACAGGTGACCGTGGTGCATTTTCATGGAATTTGTCAACAGAAATCAAGGACTTTGTATTGGCACTTCTAAGAAACGGGCACAGTGTTCCACAGATTATGAGCAAGCACATAGCAGTTGTGAAACATGCACTGGCAGCTGGAACTAACCTGACACGAGACATGTTTCTACACGAACGAGATGTTCGAAATTTGGCTACGAAGGTGGCACAGGAGACATACATGCTTGACAAGCAAGACGCCAAGAGTGTCCAGCTCTGGGTACAAGAAAACCCAGACAGTGTTTTCTATTACCAGGAAACAGGCGTAGCGGTCCACGGAGGGCTCACACCGTCAACCATTCCTTTCAGTGTCGGCATTCAGACACCTTGGCAGCGCGACATGATGCTGCAGTTTGCCCACGAGGGAGCCCTTTCAATTGATGCCACGTTTGGTACAAATGAGAATAAGGTACGTCGATCTACATTGACACTACAAGTGTTCAGTAAGAGGCCTGTAATTTCTTGGAGTACATAGAAATGGATGCTTCAATGTAGGGGTGCACTAACGAAATACATTGCTGTTGTTTTACAGTTCCCTTTGTATACCTTAATGGTATTTGACGAGTGGCACAATGGGATTCCTACTGCCTTCATTATTACATCCCGCGCGGCTCAAGAAGACGTCACTCCATGGATGAGGGCGCTGAAGATGACCATAAGAAAAGAAAATCCGGATTGGAATCCTAACGCGTTCATTGTAGACTGCGCACAAGGAGAGATCAATAGCCTACGGTATGGCCTCGCCTTTAACTTTTTCTCTCTTGTAGTCTGCAGAAAATGCTCACAAAATTATTAGTTACATTCTACTTTAGAGTAATTGTGCAAATCTAAATGCCTTTTCTTATAAATCGTGAAAACATGCCAAGCACACTGATGTACTCTCCAATCAAATATTGGCAAATCGTAAAGGTCAAAAACACTGACAACAGATGCCTCGTAATGCTGCAGGACCGTTTGGCCCGTCACTGCTATCTTTCTGTACTTGTGGCATGTGCATAGGGCTTGGCAGAAACAAGCTTGCATCAAGATACAGGATTTAGTGCTTAGGGCTGATATCTTGAAGGGGCTCGGGGCTATTATGTACGATCGCACGGGACCAGCAGGGGAGTATGCCACTGCTTGGGCGAATCACAAATTGCGTGAACTTGAAGATCAGTACCCTACTGCAAACGAATTCTGGGATTACGTTCGACAACAGTGGCTGCCAAAGCTGTACATGTGGGTGGTTGGATATCGGAACTTGCCGTACGTTGGGCAAGACACAAATGCGGCGGTGGAGAATTACCACGGTTACATGAAATCCGTGCTGAAGGCAGAGAGGAGCCGACTCATTGGGAGACGTGTTGATTGGGTTATTCATGTTCTCACCGATAACGTACTCACGCACTACTGGTACCAGCGCGTCCGAAAGCAATTTGGATTCGTAGACAATCGGAAGGAACGTGGCATTGTTGTGTCCTCACTCCTCCGAGCGCGGGACATTCTAGACAGCGACGTAACACTGCCCGGCTTTGTGGGTGGACCAGCCTATGTTACGTCAAGAATTCACCGGCATGTACAGTATGTGGTTCACAATCCGCATGAACTGTGGGCAAGTTGCAACTGCGTACATTCTCAAAAAGGGAACACCTGTAAGCATAAAGTGAAGGTTCTTCAAATTCTCCATCCGCACCTAGCAGAGGGGATCGTGGCAAGATACTGCGGCAGCTTGAAAGGAACTGCTAGAGCCGGGCTAAGGCATTTGCTAACTCCAACGAGGAGGGGAGCAATCCCAGCTTTTTCCTCCCAAGGGGAAACGAGACTGGATTCCCCTGTTCAGTCAACGCCACAGTCACACAGAGCGCGCCCGCCCATGGACCTGCAGAGCACATTACAGTTGCAGACGAAGGAGCTCTTGGACTTCGTCGAGGGGAAGACGACGCTGATGGAACACCTTCACGCGGATTTACAGCGATCACTGGGGAAGATGAAGATGTTAGAGGCTGAAATAGAGTCTGGAAACATACACCCATCGCAAACAAATCCAGTGTTTCATCCTGTGGAGGACGGCTTGAGGATGCGGTTGGGGCGACTAAAAGACTTCCTGGAGCGGAATAACCGGACAAGGACGTCAAGGAGGCTGGCAATGGGCGGAGACTCTCCAGCTTAAATGAAACTGCAAGCTTGTAGTATCATTGATGTGCTCTAATAGTGTTTCGAACTGGTGCGCCTTTTTTTAGGCTGTTCAACTTGTGCAGTTCTCCATTTTCACAGCGCAATCTTCCACATCCATTTAAATATCACAGCATTCACGTGTGTGTGGTACTCATTGCCCGCGGGAGGCTATAACGATTTATGGTCAAAATTTGCTTTTTCGAATGAAACACTGTGCTGTGAATGCAACGGCTCTGCAATATAGTACTATGGCTTCATTGTGATTGGGGATCTAGGGCGTTTTCCTCTGCACAGTTTCTTTATTTTGACGTTCAAATGTTTAGAAAAGTATTGATTCCCTTCTTCCGTACGAGATTACTTTATCGTTTGGCAATGTCGCCACCTCCTCAGATACGGTAGTTCCACCATGGGGCACCTTACCGTGTCCTACAAACATAGAGCATGTCCACAAATACGAGAAATGAAAAGGATTCAGCATTCCTTTCAACTACAATTGGCTCCATTCTTTTCTCTGTTTAATAGGGCATTCAATACTGTGCCCAAGCCAAGCCGTGCTGGCGATCATTCGACGATACGCGCACCTTTTGCTTGTAGCCGGGTTTTGACTACCATGCTTAGAACCGGACTTGCCAATACAATGGCCACGTTCATTCCAATTAATATAACAGTGAAGCAACTTCACTGTGTGAATTCTGAGAAACACTGGCGTGCGGCAATCCACTGTAACTTCATAGTGCATGCAGACCTAAAAGGAAAGGAAAGCCATAGAGGGCGGGATATCTCCACAAGTACAAGTTTGACAAGACAAAAGCCGCAAGCAAGAAGTGGTGGACCGAAAAAAATAACTTCATCAACATACATGTACAGCAGCTGGGAGAGCACTGACTCAGAAAATACAGGGTGTCAATACTAGTCTGTACATATGAAATGCTGAAGGCACCACTACAATAGACAGGTAAGTGTACGTAGACATGGTCTTCACAGCAGTGAACTGAAAGAAACCTACAAAAGATGACTCTCCACTAGTCAAGCCGCTAATGGTGTAGTGCTACCACGCAACTCAGTAGATGAGTCGCTAGCAGCACTGTAGAACACACGGTATGGGGGCTCGTAGTCTGGTGATATGCCAGATTCTCGGAGCTCATCTGCAATCGCCGAGATCACATTCTTCTGAAGGGCTGGCGCTGTTTCGTGGATTTTCACCTGTAAAAGAAACAGATCCATCGCTGCAGTGCGGTCTGACATCGGGTCATCGCCATGGAAGAGACGAAGATACAGCTCCATGAAACGCAGTATGCAAAAGCCACACTCGTAATTCCCTTTCTGAGCAAATGTGGGCACCTCCACAGTGATGGGCTGAGCGGATAGCGACCGGCCGTGCACCAACTGCCAAGCCTTCCAGACACGGCGTATGTACTCCCGGTCCACTGAGTCGGTGTGCATGTGAGCGCTATCCAGGTGAAGCACGCTGGACTCCGTTAGAACGTACAGAGACCAGTGCATCCTGCCAACAAACGGGATTAGTATTTCCATATTGGTGGGGCACTCACTGAAGATTCGTGTTGGGACAAGATATTGCTGGCCCCACTTCAACAGTGCTTCTTCTGAAATGTCGTCCCACGTCTGTGTCATAGTGGCGTCCACGAAAGACGACGTCACAAACACGCGTCGTCGAGTCTCTGCAGGGAGGCTCCACCACAGTCGGCGACTAAGTACGTCGACAATGTTCTGCCCAAGGTACTTCCGTGCCTTCCTCAAGTCGCGGACATGACGCGTTGGAACGGGCAGGGCCTCCTTCCCGAGGCCAAAGAAGTACAGGAATCCGCTATCACGATCACCATCACCTTTCCTGCAGTGGCACGAGGAGCCGAAACGTGATTCAGTGGGCAGTGTTTCGCAGAAACAGTGGGCACATACGGGTCGACATGAAGTGAACCGAACTCAAACAGGGATAGCGTACCTCGGAAGGGCCTCTATGAGACCGTCTACGTTGAAGAAATCATAGCAATTGGGGATGGACAGTCTAATTGTTGGGGCTGGGTCATGATCATTGCTGTGAGGCGGGGCAAAAGTAACACTTTTTCGATGAAGAACTCGCCGTGCACTATCAGGATCAAGGACTACGTGCGGAGCTGGGACTGATTGCTCTCCCTCGTTGTCCTCCTCCATCCTCTGCAACAAAGCGTCCTCCACTGCCCGGTTAGCTGCAAAATCAGCGGCAAGATTTCGAGGAGTGGCTGATGCTGCAGCGAAGCTCTCCATATGATCTGCTGGCGAAAGGAAACCAGGACTGATGGTAGCTGGCGGTGTGCTTGCGAAAGGAAGTCCCTCAATGTGCAAGTCCTGTGTAGCAATGTCCTCAACGACAATGTTGAACGGCTCTAGCGCGACTACAATGGACTGTGTGCACTGTGGCCCCTCTTGTGCAGGCATGTCCTGTGTTTCCTGCAACGTAATCTTCATCTGGGTTTCGTGTCCCTGTGTTTCGCTGTCCTCTACGCTACGGTAGTGTGTCTGGCTCGTGTCCTCGTCCTGTGTTTCCTCCACCGTCAGCTGAAGTTGCTTTTGAGGCCCCTGTGTTTCGCTGTCTTTCTTCCCACAATACTCCGTCCACCTAGCGTCCTCGTCCTCTTGTAGCGCAGCGTCGAAGGACTGGACAGCATCCATAATGTTTTTCAGGGCGGCCTTGGTGCGCGAACCCCAACTTGGCCCACACTCATCTGCGACGTACCCCATGTCCATGTCCTCACGCGTGCGGAGCAACCTCGACCAGATCTTACCCTGGTCACACCAGTGCTCGTGCAGCGTTGTTGTCCAACATCGTGCAAAAGTTGCCGGCAAGTCACGTGCCAAGTCCTGGAGAGCACGAAGGCGTACATTTTGAACCCACCTTAGAATCCCATCGATGATGCGGTCCTCCTTCCCCTCGGAGACCATGCTGGCGTCTTTCATCACACTCGTGTGGACCACATCCGCATCAAAGTTTTCCATGCCAGAAAATTGGAACTTTGCATCGTAGGTGAATACCGCCAGCGCCAACATGATGTCTCGCACCCGTACGCACATGTTCCGCACCACAGTCTTGTTTACCCCGAAAAGGGGACAAGAAAATTGGCGCCACCTGCCCGACACGTTGTGGACCGCAATCCGCATCACCTGCACAAAAGGTGAGGGCTTCAACCTATGAACTCTATCCTCCAAGAGGATGCGGCGGACCTCCTCAGCCTCCTCTTCTGCAGTGTGGACAGGATTGTGTCCGTTAGCGCCTGAAATTCGACATCAACTGAAAATCCTGAAGTAAATTCATTCACGGTTGGGGGTGGTCAGCAATTGACTTACCATCGTGTTGCCATGGCAAGGGTGGAAGCCTCGGAAACAGCTCCTTATTCTCCGCTAACACTAACCACAGTGGGCACCAATCCCACACACAAGCCTCACGTATAATCTCAGTTTTCCGCCTGAATTCTAAAACAGCTGTCTCTACGAGGCGTTCTTGTCTTGCCCTCAGCTCGACCTTGGACTGGCAACACCTGTCCTCGAAGCTTGCCTGCTCTTGGACATACTGTAGGTAATTGGCCAAACGTTCAATGTCCGCCGGCACCTTGCCGTACTTCACACTATTCATCTGTGCATTGACGGCGCGGTCGACCTCGCGTGCCACGTTAGGGAAATCCTCCTCCTACATATGAAAACGCGGATCGTACCACAAGTGCTGATTAGTTACACACCAAACATCGTAGCCATCACAGATAAACACAACAGCGAAACACTGCTGCAAAACACTGTACCGAAACACTATCGCATAACACTATTTGAAAACACCAAAATAAAATGCATTCAGAAATGTGACTGGATTGGGGATCTCACCTTAGCGTCACAGAGCCACTACATTGTAGTCTCTCGAGCAGCGACCTGAAATTCGCCAGTTGCCCATGATTGTGCGAAACATGCTTTGAACTCTTCTCTAGAAAGTCCCTCCCACGGCCAGGCCAGCAACTCCGGCCTCACCCGCAGTACGTGTATCAGATCTGGAGGCTCGATCGGGGACGGTGGGATTACCTTAGGGTAGGCTGCTGCTAATTCATCTGCCTTCTTGCGCGCTGCCATTTTCACCTCCCGCTCGTCCCTCCTAAGACGCTCTGCTCGGCACCACGTCGAAGCTGCCAACTCCGGATGGTAGATCTTTGGGGTAGCTGCCCCTATCCCACATAGCCAGTACCTATGTAGCGCGTGAATCCCCTCATAGTTTCCCGTCCACGGTACAATTTGCAGGTGATTTGTCTTCTTCTTTTCAGGTACGTGGGCAGGGCTCTTCTTCGTTCCAGGTGAAATGAGATTTGTCCCCTTCAATGGGTAACTCAACCCTAAAGCGCGTTGCGCTGCCTGGGTCTTCAGCATCTTCAGAGGTCCATTCACCGTCGGAGAAGTCTTGAAGATGGTTGGATTGTGATTCTGCACATTCTTGGCTCCTTTAGTTTGAGTTGAAGATGGCATCGTCGCCGACCTCTGCAATTGGGTGTCCTGCCCAATTCCAGGTAAAGGTGGCACCATGCGAGACTGCGCCAATTGGGGTCCGGCCCCTATTTCAGCTGAAGGTGGTCCGGCAGGAGACCCTTGCGCACCGAAGGTCTTCAACTCTGAGGATTGAATGCTCGGTTTGGAATGTGGCATCGTAAGAGACCCAAGCCTACTTCCGGGTGGCAACTCTTTGGATTGAACATCCGGAGGTGAAGGGGGCAATATAGGAGACTGCGGCCTCGGTGAATTAACCTCATCCTCCAAATGAGGATACTCTGCAATTACCCTATTCACTGTGTCGAATGCATGTCCAAGCTCCACCTCCATTGCTGCGGCCTCACTCAGTGTTGCAAAGTGGTCATCTGTTGCTGCATGCGCTTGCCTACAGATGCCCACACTAGCAATTGGAATGGCTCGTGCATTCTCTACATTTCGCGCGCCCGCATGTCGCAGCACAGGATAAGCAATTCCCATGTTATACTCCCAAAAACCACTCTAAAGCATAACAAAGTGACTCTAAAGATCGAACCCACGAGATTCTGTGAAGTATCTAGCCTTATTAACGAACTAAGCCAAGTCAGTAGTAATATCCATCTTTTCCGGTCCTCTTTCTATGACCGGAAGTTCAAACACCTAGAAAACAAAGGACCGGATTCTTTCTATCTTCCGATTCCAGCTAGTCTTCTGATTATCGAATCCAACACAACCCAAGGATCCTATCTCTTCCGGTCCGGGTATCCGTCTAGGCCAATCCGCTCTAGACAACTCACAACCATTTCCTCTCCTATCCGGTTTGGTTTTACCTCTGTTTAGCCATCAGAGGGTTCGCCGCTTGCTTTTGAGAGTGGTAGGCCCACCACACCTTCCGTGACTTATAGTGGCTGAAGACCCACTTTCCTAATCTCTTCCTTCCTAGGCTAGTACGGATCCGGTTTGGTCCTTCACAGCAATCCAGATTGCAATCCGGTCCACTGGTCATACAAAGACCCCCCGTACGATCCTCTCAATACTACAACGACCCTAATGTCATCTTATTCCGTGCGAAGCTAAGGCGGTTACAAGTGTACCCGTCCGTTCCAACGTCAACTAGAATTCTTCCGTTTACTGCTAAGATGGCGAGACCTCACAAGAGATCGAACACTCAACCGGATTTCTCACCCAGGAGTTCTAGCGCGACTAAGGAATCCCTCCCTATCCGCCTAGCCTAACAACGGCTTTCTCACCCGGAATCTCAAACTCTAGAAGCGCTGAGGCACTGAAGTTCACTCCCAACTCTATTCTATCCGCTCACATGCACTTAGAACCAAGAAAAACACCAAGGGGAGAAATCCCAACGCATCCGCTCGTGCTTTCCGAACTCCCTCACGCACAACTCTGCCAAAACATGGGAGAACGTACAACAAGAAAGTACAAAGAGAGAACACAAAGAAAAATGTAGAAGGAAAGACTCCCAGTCCTCAGCACAAGGACTGAATTATATACACTTTGAGAACTTCCAAAAATAACAAAAGGCAAAAAGAGCCGTTAAAAGTCAACCTAAATCCGGATCCTAACTTCCGGTCCTCCTAACACTACCGGATCGGGTTACTGATCCGGATCCGTTCCTATCCTATCCTTCCTAACTTATTCTACATCGCTATCCCGCGCCCCAACGAAGGACTCTTGGGCTCCGCCTCCAATTGCTCGAAGACTTCTTCCAAGTTCCTATTCCGCTCTCCGGCCATCGGATTTGGCATGTCAGAACCGGGAGAGTCTTCGATGTTGATCGGCGCGGTCTGGGAAGGCTGACTCGGCTTTGACTGCGGAGTCTGGTCCTTTCCTTCCCTTGGGTCTGGCACTTCCGGAAACAATTCCGGCATGGAGATGTCCGATAGGTGGACCCTCATCGATCCGGTCAGCTTCTGTGTACACTCCTCCATCCGGTCCGCCGCTCCTCGTGCTAAGACCAAATTCTTCTCCACCTGCTTGGTGAAGTCAGTCAGGATCCGGACTATCCGGGTACCGGATAGTTTCTTCTCCTCTAAGACCTTCTCATCGAAGAGTCTGGCCCTGACTGCCACGCTTCCGGTCTCACCGAAAGTCGCCTTCACCGATCCCGCCACCTTTTGCGTCTCGTCCGCCATTATCCGGGTGGCGGCCATATCTTCCTTGAAGGTGGCCACTTCCGCCTTCAACATGTCGACCTCCTCTTGAAGTCGACGGATCTCTGCTTCCTGCTTCCGGATCTCGACCGGATTGGTGATGCACTCCGCTACCTTCCCCGGCAACTTGCTATCCGGTGTTGCCTGCACCAACTCTCCGATCTGATTTAGGGCGATTCTCTTCGCCTCCCAGTCCAGGCGGATGTCGACGAGGATCTTTATCAATTTTTCGAACGGGTCGACCGGTCCCTTCTTCGAACAGCCTGCCTTCTCCCTTTCCGGTGTCTTCTCCTTTCCGGTTTTATCACCGAGTGGAGATCCTCTTCCGGTCGGAGACGTCGTCTTGTGCCGCTTGGGCTGCCTCTCCGCCTCTTCTTCATCTTCTTCTTCTTCTTCGGTCTCGGATCCGGTTTCCTCTTCCTCCTCGTCCGTTTCCGATTCTCCGTATTTCAGGAGATTTTCCTGGGCCTTCCACTCCTTCTCTTCCGAGTCTAAAAGGAGCTGGTGTTGCTCATAGAGGTGGAAGAGGTAGGGACACACGGGTGTCGGCCTACTCCTTCCGACCCTCGTCGCCAACTGGGCCACCAGATCGAACATGATCCGGGCCCAGTCCGCTTTCCGGTCACCGCTCAGGGCACCGAAAATAGTGTTGCCGAGGGTGATGGTCACCCTTGTCGGCTTCTCCGGATGCAGGATCGGAATGAGAAACTGCAACAGTTTCCGGTGCCGGTCGTCGATGCAGTCTTCCACCGCGTATCCGTCCTTGGGGTTGACCGCTCCTCGGAACTTGCCCCGGACGTACTCGTCCTTCCGGTTTGCCATCCCGTGGCCTCCTGCCCGGAACTTATAAACCTCCCTCCAGATCTCTTCCGTCCATTGATGTAGAACACAGCGAATCGTGTTGTCGAGCTGGTTCGTCCACTTCCCCTGGATCTCCTTCACCATCCGCTCGTCCTTGAAACCCCAAGGTTTGTCGAGCAAACCCTGGCACCCCATCCGGTTGAGATCCAACCGGAGCATCTCCATCTCCTCCTCTGTCGAAGGGAGAACCGGAACGACCTTCCGGAGTTTGACCGGAGCCGACGACGTAGATGGGCCTGGTCTGTTCCGCCTAAGCTGCGGCATGGACACAGACTAGATCTAAGACAGTCCTTTCCGATTCTACCTCACACAGTCCTAGCCGCACGTCCCGTTCTCACGTTCTCTCTCCGATCTCAACCGGAATCCTGCACAGCGATCGGTACGCAACCGGAAAACCTACCCTGCAACACACCTCTAACACTCGCACACTCACGCACACACGCGAACACTCACACAGCGCCGAAACACGAGGAGCGCGACAAAACACTCTCACCAAACGGAGTTTGGAAAAAGGAGTGCGACTGAGGAGGTGTTGGCCTTTTATAGTCTCTCCTGACCTAAAAAATCGTCATGATGACGTTTACCGGTCCGGTCCCACCAATCCGGTCTAACCCTAATCCGGTTCTATACCCCCAATCCGGTCCACTGCTACTTCCGGACAAGGATCCGATTCCAATCCGGTTCCTGGGTGTCACCACTAGGATTGGATTAGTTCGAACTACTCCACTATTTCAATGTTTTTCCTAATTTTCCGTCCTCTGCTGTTTCTAGACAAAACCTACATACTAATCGATAGTTTCCATTCCGTTTTCTAGATAAACAACTGAAAACCAAAAATTCGGACTGCGACACCGCACCATGAAGCAGATCCTGAAGTGGAGTGG
Organism: Antitrichia curtipendula; assembly: GCA_951230915.1. Classification (NCBI taxonomy): domain Eukaryota; kingdom Viridiplantae; phylum Streptophyta; class Bryopsida; order Hypnales; family Leucodontaceae; genus Antitrichia; species Antitrichia curtipendula. Next base: position 2,522,509 of record OX579641.1, read on the forward strand.
AATCGCCACTATCGTCTGAAAAAACCACCGTCCCTCGACGGTAGGCTGATGGGCGTGCTTCCTCCGTCGTTTGTTTTCGAGGGCCCTCCTGCGGACTTCCAGGTTCTACGTCGACGGCGGACCTCAATTTACGCTTGGCCACGGGTCCTGTAGGTGGAGCGACTGTGGCACTTCCGGGTCCTGCAGCTTTTGCGGCCGTTGCAGGCACTATTCCATGCGCTCCCCAGATAGGATCAGCAGGTACACCATTCTTGTCCATGCCAGACTTCATTCGCGTCAAGATCTGATGTACAGACCCTTTCTCTTGTTCTTGCGTTACCACTTGTGCCTTTGGATCCTCCGGAACCTCACGCACTTCACGCGAGACAATGGCCTTCAGTGTTTCGGCAACCGGCGGCCGCTTCCTCGAACCTTTCTTCACGGGTTGGAAGTCCCTAGTACTATTTCCACTCTCCACACTGGAGTGGCTTATTTTCTTCGATGTGTCGCCTGGAGGGTGGTCACTGAACCTCACCTTCTTCGCATTCTTCCCTACTGCCGACCTGAGGTACGAGTCCCATCCCTCCGCCTGCTCGACAGTGTTCTGCGGCGTCGTTTCTCCATCCACCACTTGAGATTGCCTTCCCCCCTTTGCACGGCTATCCTCACCCTCTGTCTGCACAGCAGGTTTCTCAGTCACCGCTGGTACGTCATTGTCTTCATCATCCGATGTCAATACAATTGGTGTCTTCGTCCGCGTGTTAGTTCCCTTTGCCCGAATGACAGGTCCTTCCACATCCAACTCCTTACCTGCGCGGATCCCTTCAGACACCTTCCCCTGCCCAATTCCCTGGTCAGGATACGGTAGCAATCGGAGCGGGTTACCCATGGCGTCCTTCTTCGCAGGACATTGTGAATTCCATCTGTGAGAATTCAAACGCATTTTGTTTGCAAAGGTATTAAACCCACAGTGTATGCACTTGAAAAACTTCCGTGTTGGGGGTTACTTGGTTTTGAGATCCATGTGTGTGCCTTCGTGGCGCACTCCTCCAAAAGCTTGGCAAACTCCTTTTTTGTGCCATAGTTCACGTTGTAGGAGTACTTGTCGATGGTGACCTCTTGGAAAAAAAACTGCGCCCCCGGTTGGACCAAGACGACCATCGTTCAGAGAGTCCCATGATTCATTGACAGGGTACTTCCTAAACACATAAAACAAAAGAGAAGGGTGGCAGATAAGTACCTGTGCATCCCCCTGCGACTCATCCCCAGCTGGCTGAGGACCTTCCTCTTGAGATCCCTCGGGAGGCTCCACCACAGGTTTCCGCTTGCCCATGTCAGAGCACCCTACGTTGAGCCCAACTCCGACCTCCTGGAAGCAATTTCGGTAGCCGATTAACTCTCCCCAACGAAACACTGGGCGGTAGTAAAAATATTGATCTGTGTACGAGTCTCTGCTGGAAAAAGAGAACAATTGAATGCAATGTCAGTCACTGAATGAAGAAGGCAATATATATTGACTCCATATTCCGCTTCCGGCATGTACAACACTACGTTGTTCTAAATTACAGATACAAGAGTACAAGTCAATCTAGTTTCCACGGAAGTTCTTTCAAAATCCTGTCTCCACAGCATCCGCGATTGAACTGCAATTTCCCTCACCTTGCGTGTGACCCCATGGGAGCCGGTTCCCTTACCACAGGATGCATATGGGTCCTATGAATTCATTGTGAGCCTCTATTAAAATGACAATTCCCTGCAAGAACGTGCTTTCCCACAGCGATTCTGCCCCGGAAAAATCCCTGAACCTCAAGCCTGCATTTGACACAGCTCACTAAAACCTAAGGAAACATACAGCACAATTCCAGCATGCCCTCCAGCCGACCCTAAACTGCTGCTGAAATTTCAAAAAGTGCAAAACAGGGAAGATTGAAGCACGAACCTGGAGACAATGCAAATGAGAAGTGGCTCCTCATGGAAGGCGCCGTTCTGCACTTGAGCACGCTTCCAAAGACGTTGAAGCCGAGCGCAGCAGTCTCAAATCTGCTCTTTGTCCTTAATCATGCATGGCCGTAAACCCTAAGCTGGGCACTAGCCCGTCTTCTCACTCTGAAATCGCACTCGAGTACTCCTGAAATTGCGATTTTCAAAATCTCTGTGACGGCGCACCAACTCTCGATCGCTCCTTTCCCAATTGCGGCCCTTGCCGCAACTGCTAGACAGTGATTGAGAGCCTGTGAAGGAAAGGTAGGGCCGAAACACTGCCTCCGGTGGAAGGTGGACTTCGCAGGCAAGAATCAGCGTACAACGAGGACAGTACGGACAGAGTCGGCGGACTTCGTGCCCGAGCCCCGCCCGAAGCCAGTTTTCCAAACCCAAACCTTGACACGAACCAATTGTAGGGGCACTCATCCCCATGTTCGCGTGGTTCTAAAAGAACATGTGTTTCATTCCCCTTTTTCCAAACTACTAATTAGTTATTAGTTCGTAAATCCTTTAGACGTTCTCGTTGTATTTGTTTTCTTGAATCATCTGCCTTCCACACTTTCTTGAATCGTAAGTAACAGGTATTCATTTTCAAATGCTCCTAAGCATTTCACTTCATGTATTCTTACAAAAAACTTCATTCATTATGTGTTTACGGCTTAGCAAGAAGCCAAAAATATCAATATTTTGGGGTTGTGCGCTACGTACAAACCGCTTCACCACAATGATACATTTTTTTAAGGGAGTCCCTAGCACTCCCTAACATGAGGGCAAATCTTTATGGTTCACAAAAAAGAAAAAAGGATTCTTTTGTTTGGGGTGCGCGGTATGTAAAGCCCGCTTCACTCCAATGATACACTTTTTTTAGTTAGGGAGTCCCTTGGCACTCCCTCACATGAACGCAAATGTTTATGGTTCACACTAACCCTATAAAAAAATCTTATTATTTGGGTGCGCGGTACGTAAAGCCCGCTTCACTCCAATGATACACTTTTTTTGGTTAGGGAGTACCTAGGCACTCCCTAACATGAACACAAATGTTTATGGTTCACAAAAAAGAAAAAAAAATTCTTTTGTTTGGGGTGCGCGCTACGTAAAGCCCGCTTCACTCCAATGATACATTTTTTTTGGTTAGGGAGTCCCTAGGCACTCCCTAAGATGAGGACAAATGTTTATGGTTCACAATAATCCTACAAAAAAATCTTATTATTTGGGTGCGCGGTACGTAAAGCCTGCTCCACTCAAATGATACATTTTCTTTTGGTTAGGGAGTCCCTAGGCACTCCCTAAAATGAAGGCAAATGTTTATGGTTCACGAAAAAGAAAAAAAATTCTTTTGTTTGGGGTGCGCGGTACGTAAAGCCCGCTTCACTCCAATGATACACTTTTTTTGGTTAGGGAGTCCCTTGGCACTCCCTAATATGAACGCAAATGTTTATGGTTCACAATAACCCTACAAAAAAATCTTATTATTTGGGTGCGCGGTACGTAAAGCCCGCTTCACTCCAATGATACACTTTTTTTGGTTAGGGAGTCCCTACGCACTCCCTAAGATGAGGACAAATGTTTATGGTTCACAAAAATCCTACGGAAAAATCTTATTATTTGAATGCGCGGTACGTAAAGCCCGCTTCACTCCAATGATACACTTTTTTCGGTTAGGGAGTCCCTAGGCACTCCCTAAGATGAGGACAAATGTTTATGGTTCACAATAATCCTACAAAAAAATCTTATTATTTGGGTGCGCGGTACGTAAAGCCTGCTCCACTTCAATGATACATTTTTTTGGTTAGGGAGTCCCTAGGCACTCCCTAACATGAACACAAATGTTTATGGTTCACGAAAAAGAAAAAAAATTCTTTTGTTTGGGGTGCGCGGTACGTAAAGCCCGCTTCACTCCAATGATACACTTTTTGGGTTAGGGAGTCCCTTGGCACTCCCTAACATGAACGCAAATATTTATGGTTCACAATAACCCTACAAAAAAATCTTATTATTTGGGTGCGCGGTACGTAAAGCCCGCTTCACTCCAATGATACACTTTTTTTCGTTAGGGAGTCCCTAGGCACTCCCTAACATGAACACAAATGTTTATGGTTCACGAAAAAGAAAAAAAATTCTTTTGTTTGGGGTGCGCGGTACGTAAAGCCCGCTTCACTCCAATGATACACTTTTTTTGGTTAGGGAGTCCCTTGGCACTCACTAAGATGAGGAGAAATGTTTATGGTTCACAATAACCCTACAAAAAAATCTTATTATTTGAGTGCGCGGTACGTAAAGCCCGCTTCACTCCAATGATACATTTTTTTTGGTTAGGGAGTCCCTAGGCACTCCCTAAGATGAGGACAAATGTTTATGGTTCACAATAATCCTACAAAAAAATCTTATTATTTGGGTGCGCGGTACGTAAAGCCTGCTCCACTCAAATGATACATTTTCTTTTGGTTAGGGAGTCCCTAGGCACTCCCTAAAATGAAGGCAAATGTTTATGGTTCACGAAAAAGAAAAAAAATTCTTTTGTTTGGGGTGCGCGGTACGTAAAGCCCGCTTCACTCCAATGATACACTTTTTTTGGTTGGGAGTCCCTACGCACTCCCTAAGATGAGGACAAATGTTTATGGTTCACAAAAATCCTACGAAAAAATCTTATTATTTGGGTGCGCGGTACGTAAAGCCCGCTTCACTCCAATGATACACTTTTTTCGGTTAGGGAGTCCCTAGGCACTCCCTAAGATGAGGACAAATGTTTATGGTTCACAATAATCCTACAAAAAAACCTTATTATTTGGGTGCGCGGTACGTAAAGCCTGCTCCACTCCAATGATACATTTTTTTGGTTAGGGAGTCCCTAGGCACTCCCTAAGATGAGGGCATATGTTTATGGTTCACGAAAAAGAAAAAAAATTCTTTTGTTTGGGGTGCGCGGTACGTAAAGCCCGCTTCACTCCAATGATACACTTTTTTGGGTTAGGGAGTCCCTTGGCACTCCCTAACATGAACGCAAATATTTATGGTTCACAATAACCCTACAAAAAAATCTTATTATTTGGGTGCGCGGTACGTAAAGCCCGCTTCACTCCAATGATACACTTTTTTTGGTTAGGGAGTCCCTAGGCACTCCCTAACATGAACACAAATGTTTATGGTTCACGAAAAAGAAAAAAAATTCTTTTGTTTGGGGTGCGCGGTACGTAAAGCCCGCTTCACTCCAATGATACACTTTTTTTGGTTAGGGAGTCCCTTGGCACTCCCTAAGATGAGGACAAATGTTTATGGTTCACAATAACCCTACAAAAAAATCTTATTATTTGAGTGCGCGGTACGTAAAGCCCGCTTCACTCCAATGATACATTTTTTTGGGATAGGGAGTCCCTAGGCACTCCCTAAGATGAGGACAAATGTTTATGGTTCACAATAATCCTACAAAAAAATCTTATTATTAGGGTGCACGGTACGTAAAGCCTGCTCCACTCCAATGATACATTTTTTTTGGTTAGGGAGTCCCTAGGCACTCCCTAACATGAGTGCAAATGTTTATGGTTCATGAAAAAGAAGAAAAATTCTTTTGTTTGGGGTGCGCGGTACGTAAAGCCCGCTTCACTCCAATGATACACTTTTTTTGGTTAGGGAGTCCCTTGGCACTCCCTAACATGAACGCAAATATTTATGGTTCACAATAACCCTACAAAAAAATCTTATTATTTGGGTGCGCGGTACGTAAAGCCCGCTTCACTCCAATGATACAGTTTTTTCGGTTAGGGAGTCCCTAGGCACTCCCTAAGATGAGGACAAATGTTTATGGTTCACAATAATCCTACAAAAAAATCTTATTATTAGGGTGCGCGGTACGTAAAGCCTGCTCCACTCCAATGATACATTTTTTTTGGTAAGGGAGTCCCTAGGCACTCTCTAACATGAGGGCAAATGTTTATGGTTCACGAAAAAGAAGAAAAATTCTTTTGTTTGGGGTGCGCGGTACGTAAAGCCCGGTTCACTCCAATGATACACTTTTTTTCGTTAGGGAGTCCCTTGGCACTCCCTAACATGAGGGCAAATGTTTATGTTTCAAAATAACCCTACAAAAAAATCTTATTATTTGGGTGCGCGGTACGTAAAGCCCGCTTCACTCCAATGATACACTTTTTTTGGTTAGGGAGTCCCTAGGCACTCCCTAACATGAACACAAATGTTTATGGTTCACGAAAAAGAAAGAAAATTCTTTTGTTTGGGGTGCGCGGTACGTAAAGCCCGCTTCACTCCAATGATACACTTTTTTTGGTTAGGGAGTCCCTTCGCACTCCCTAAGATGAGGACAAATGTTTATGGTTCACAATAACCCTACAAAAAAATCTTATTATTTGGGTGCGCGGTACGTAGACCCTGCTCCACTCCAATGATACATTTTTTTTGGTTAGGGAGTCCCTTGGCACTCCCTAAGATGAGGAGAAATGTTTATGGTTCACAATAATCCTACAAAAAAATCTTATTATTTGGGTGCGCGGTACGTAAAGCCTGCTCCACTCCAATGATACACTTTTTTTGGTTAGGGAGTCCCTAGGCACTCCCTAACATGAGGGCAAATGTTTATGGTTCACGAAAAAGAAAAAAAATTCTTTTGTTTGGGGTGCGCGGTACGTAAAGCCCGCTTCACTCCAATGATACACTTTTTTGGGTTAGGGAGTCCCTTGGCACTCCCTAAGATGAGGACAAATGTTTATGGTTCACAATAATCCTACAAAAAAATCTTATTATTTGGGTACGCGGTACGTAGAGCCTGCTCCACTCCAATGATACACTTTTTTTGGTTAGGGAGTCCCTTGGCACTCCCTAAGATGAGGAGAAATGTTTATGGTTCACAATAATCCTACGAAAAAATCTTATTATTTGGGTGCGCGGTACGTAAAGCCCGCTTCACTCCAATGATACACTTTTTTTGGTTAGGGAGTCCCTAGGCACTCCCTAACATGAACGCAAATGTTTATGGTTCACAATAACCCTACAAAATAATCTTATTATTTGGGTGCGCGGTACGTAAAGCCCGCTTCACTCCAATGATACATTTTTTTTGGTTAGGGAGTCCCTTGGCACTCCCTAAGATGAGGACAAATGTTTATGGTTCACAATAATCCTACAAAAAAATCTTATTATTTGGGTACGCGGTACGTAGAGCCTGCTCCACTCCAATGATACATTTTTTTTGGTTAGGGAGTCCCTTGGCACTCTCTAACATGAGGGCAAATGTTTATGGTTCACGAAAAAGAAGAAAAATTCTTTTGATTGGGGTGCGCGGTACGTAAAGCCCGCTTCACTCCAATGATACACTTTTTTTCGTTAGGGAGTCCCTTGGCACTCCCTAACATGAGGGCAAATGTTTATGTTTCAAAATAACCCTACAAAAAAATCTTATTATTTGCGTGCGCGGTACGTAAAGCCCGCTTCACTCCAATGATACACTTTTTTTGGTTAGGTAGTCCCTAGGCACTCCCTAAGATGAGGACAAATGTTTATGGTTCACAATAATCCTACAAAAAAATCTTATTATTTGGGTGCGCGGTACGTAAAGCCTGCTCCACTCCAATGATACACTTTTTTTGGTTAGGGAGTCCCTAGGCACTCCCTAACATGAGGGCAAATGTTTATGGTTCACGAAAAAGAAAAAAAATTCTTTTGTTTGGGGTGCGCGGTACGTAAAGCCCGCTTCACTCCAATGATACACTTTTTTTCGTTAGGGAGTCCCTTGGCACTCCCTAACATGAGGGCAAATGTTTATGTTTCAAAATAACCCTACAAAAAAATCTTATTATTTGGGTGCGCGGTACGTAAAGCCCGCTTCACTCCAATGATACACTTTTTTTGGTTAGGGAGTCCCTAGGCACTCCCTAACATGAACACAAATGTTTATGGTTCACGAAAAAGAAAGAAAATTCTTTTGTTTGGGGTGCGCGGTACGTAAAGCCCGCTTCACTCCAATGATACACTTTTTTTGGTTAGGGAGTCCCTTCGCACTCCCTAAGATGAGGACAAATGTTTATGGTTCACAATAACCCTACAAAAAAATCTTATTATTTGGGTGCGCGGTACGTAGACCCTGCTCCACTCCAATGATACATTTTTTTTGGTTAGGGAGTCCCTTGGCACTCCCTAAGATGAGGAGAAATGTTTATGGTTCACAATAATCCTACAAAAAAATCTTATTATTTGGGTGCGCGGTACGTAAAGCCTGCTCCACTCCAATGATACACTTTTTTTGGTTAGGGAGTCCCTAGGCACTCCCTAACATGAGGGCAAATGTTTATGGTTCACGAAAAAGAAAAAAAATTCTTTTGTTTGGGGTGCGCGGTACGTAAAGCCCGCTTCACTCCAATGATACACTTTTTTGGGTTAGGGAGTCCCTTGGCACTCCCTAAGATGAGGACAAATGTTTATGGTTCACAATAATCCTACAAAAAAATCTTATTATTTGGGTACGCGGTACGTAGAGCCTGCTCCACTCCAATGATACACTTTTTTTGGTTAGGGAGTCCCTTGGCACTCCCTAAGATGAGGAGAAATGTTTATGGTTCACAATAATCCTACGAAAAAATCTTATTATTTGGGTGCGCGGTACGTAAAGCCCGCTTCACTCCAATGATACACTTTTTTTGGTTAGGGAGTCCCTAGGCACTCCCTAACATGAACGCAAATGTTTATGGTTCACAATAATCCTACAAAAAAATCTTATTATTTGGGTACGCGGTACGTAGAGCCTGCTCCACTCCAATGATACACTTTTTTTGGTTAGGGAGTCCCTTGGCACTCCCTAAGATGAGGAGAAATGTTTATGGTTCACAATAATCCTACGAAAAAATCTTATTATTTGGGTGCGCGGTACGTAAAGCCCGCTTCACTCCAATGATACACTTTTTTTGGTTAGGGAGTCCCTAGGCACTCCCTAACATGAACGCAAATGTTTATGGTTCACAATAACCCTACAAAATAATCTTATTATTTGGGTGCGCGGTACGTAAAGCCCGCTTCACTCCAATGATACATTTTTTTTGGTTAGGGAGTCCCTTGGCACTCCCTAAGATGAGGACAAATGTTTATGGTTCACAATAATCCTACAAAAAAATCTTATTATTTGGGTACGCGGTACGTAGAGCCTGCTCCACTCCAATGATACATTTTTTTTGGTTAGGGAGTCCCTTGGCACTCCCTAAGATGAGGAGAAATGTTTATGGTTCACAATAATCCTACGAAAAAATCTTATTATTTGGGTGCGCGGTACGTAAAGCCCGCTTCACTCCAATGATACACTTTTTTTTGTTAGGGAGTCCCTAGGCACTCCCTAACATGAACGCAAATGTTTATGGTTCACAATAACCCTACAAAATAATCTTATTATTTGGGTGCGCGGTACGTAAAGCCCGCTTCACTCCAATGATACATTTTTTTTGGTTAGGGAGTCCCTAGGCACTCCCTAAGATGAGGACAAATGTTTATGGTTCACAAAAAAGAAAAAAAAAATTCTTTTGTTTGAGGTGCGCGGTACGTAAAGCCCGCTTCACTCCAATGATACACTTTTTTTGGTTAGGTAGTCCCTAGGCACTCCCTAAGATGAGGACAAATGTTTATGGTTCACAATAATCCTACAAAAAAATCTTATTATTTGGGTGCGCGGTACGTAAAGCCTGCTCCACTCCAATGATACACTCTTTTTGGTTAGGGAGTCCCTAGGCACTCCCTAACATGAACGCAAATGTTTATGGTTCACAATAATCCTACAAAAAAATCTTATTATTTGGGTGCGCGGTACGTAAAGCCCGCTTCACTCCAATGATACACTTTTATTGGTTAGGGAGTCCCTAGGCACTCCCTAACATGAACGCAAATGTTTATGGTTCACAATAACCCTACAAAATAATCTTATTATTTGGGTGCGCGGTACGTAAAGCCCGCTTCACTCCAATGATACATTTTTTTTGGTTAGGGAGTCCCTAGGCACTCCCTAAGATGAGGACAAATGTTTATGGTTCACAAAAAAGAAAAAAAAAATTCTTTTGTTTGAGGTGCGCGGTACGTAAAGCCCGCTTCACTCCAATGATACACTTTTTTTGGTTAGGTAGTCCCTAGGCACTCCCTAAGATGAGGACAAATGTTTATGGTTCACAATAATCCTACAAAAAAATCTTATTATTTGGGTGCGCGGTACGTAAAGCCTGCTCCACTCCAATGATACACTCTTTTTGGTTAGGGAGTCCCTAGGCACTCCCTAACATGAACGCAAATGTTTATGGTTCACAATAATCCTACAAAAAAATCTTATTATTTGGGTGCGCGGTACGTAAAGCCCGCTTCACTCCAATGATACACTTTTATTGGTTAGGGAGTCCCTAGGCACTCCCTAACATGAACGCAAATGTTTATGGTTCACAATAATCCTACAAAAAAATCTTATTATTTGGGTGCGCGGTACGTAAAGCCCGCTTCACTCCAATGATACACTTTTATTGGTTAGGGAGTCCCTAGGCACTCCCTAATATGAGGGCAAATGTTTATGTTTCAAAATAACCCTTTAAAAAAATCTTATTATTTGGGTGCGCGGTACGTAAAGCCCGCTTCACTCCAATGATACACTTTTTTTGGTTAGGGAGTCCCTAGGCACTCCCTAACATGAACACAAATGTTTATGGTTCACGAAAAAGAAAGAAAATTCTTTTGTTTGGGGTGCGCGGTACGTAAAGCCCGCTTCACTCCAATGATACACTTTTTTTGGTTAGGGAGTCCCTTCGCACTCCCTAAGATGAGGACAAATGTTTATGGTTCACAATAACCCTACAAAAAAATCTTATTATTTGGGTGCGCGGTACGTAGACCCTGCTCCACTCCAATGATACATTTTTTTTGGTAAGGGAGCCCCTAGGCACTCCCTAAGATGAGGACAAATGTTTATGGTTCACAAAAATGAAAAAAAAAATTCTTTTGTTTGAGGTGCGCGGTACGTAAAGCCCGCTTCACTCCAATGATACACTTTTTTTGGTTAGGTAGTCCCTAGGCACTTCCTAAGATGAGGACAAATGTTTATGGTTCACAATAATCCTACAAAAAAATCTTATTATTTGGGTGCGCGGTACGTAAAGCCTGCTCCACTCCAATGATACACTCTTTTTGGTTAGGGAGTCCCTAGGCACTCCCTAACATGAACGCAAATGTTTATGGTTCACAATAACCCTACAAAAAAATCTTATTATTTGGGTGCGCGGTACGTAAAGCCCGCTTCACTCCAATGATACACTTTTTTTGGTTAGGGAGTCCCTAGGCACTCCCTAACATGAACGCAAATGTTTATGGTTCACAATAACCCTACAAAATAATCTTATTATTTGGGTGCGCGGTACGTAAAGCACGCTTCACTCCAATGATACATTTTTTTTGGTTAGGGAGCCCCTAGGCACTCCCTAAGATGAGGACAAATGTTTATGGTTCACAAAAATGAAAAAAAAAATTCTTTTGTTTGAGGTGCGCGGTACGTAAAGCCCGCTTCACTCCAATGATACACTTTTTTTGGTTAGGTAGTCCCTAGGCACTCCCTAAGATGAGGACAAATGTTTATGGTTCACAATAATCCTACAAAAAAATCTTATTATTTGGGTGCGCGGTACGTAAAGCCTGCTCCACTCCAATGATACACTCTTTTTGGTTAGGGAGTCCCTAGGCACTCCTTAACATGAACGCAAATGTTTATGGTTCACAATAATCCTACAAAAAAATCTTATTATTTGGGTGCGCGGTACGTAAAGCCTGCTCCACTCCAATGATACACTCTTTTTGGTTAGGGAGTCCCTTGGCACTCCCTAACATGAGGGCAAATGTTTATGTTTCAAAATAACCCTACAAAAAAATCTTATTATTTGGGTGCGCGGTACGTAAAGCCCACTTCACTCCAATGATACACTTTTTTTGGTTAGGGAGTCCCTAGGCACTCCCTAACATGAACACAAATGTTTATGGTTCACGAAAAAGAAAGAAAATTCTTTTGTTTGGGGTGCGCGGTACGTAAAGCCCGCTTCACTCCAATGATACACGTTTTTTGGTTAGGGAGTCCCTTCGCACTCCCTAAGATGAGGACAAATGTTTATGGTTCACAATAACCCTACAAAAAAATCTTATTATTTGGGTGCGCGGTACGTAGACCCTGCTTTACTCCAATGATACATTTTTTTTGGTTAGGGAGTCCCTTGGCACTCCCTAAGATGAGGAGAAATGTTTATGGTTCACAATAATCCTACAAAAAAATCTTATTATTTGGGTGCGCGGTACGTAAAGCCTGCTCCACTCCAATGATACACTTTTTTTGGTTAGGGAGTCCCTAGGCACTCCCTAACATGAGGGCAAATGTTTATGGTTCACGAAAAAGAAAAAAAAGTTCTTTTGTTTGGGGTGCGCGGTACGTAAAGCCCGCTTCACTCCAATGATATATTTTTTTTGGTTAGGGAGTCCCTAGGCACTCCCTAAGATGAGGACAAATGTTTATTGTTCCCAATAATCCTACAAAAAAATCTTATTATTTGGGTGCGCGGTACGTAAAGCCCGCTTCACTCCAATGATACACTTTTTTTGGTTAGGGAGTCTCTAGGCACTCCCTAACATGAACGCAAATGTTTATGGTTCACAATAACCCTACAAAAAAATCTTATTATTTGGGTGCGCAGTACGTAAAGCCCGCTTCACTCCAATGATACACTTTTTTGGGTTAGGGAGTCCCTAGGCACTCCCTAACATGAGGACAAATGTTTATGGTTCACAATAATCCTACAAAAAAATCTTATTATTTGGGTTCGCGGTACGTAAAGCCTGCTCCACTCCAATGATACATTTTTTTTGGTTAGGGAGTCCCTAGGCACTCCCTAACATGAGCGCAAATGTTTATGGTTCACGAAAAAGAAAAAAAATTCTTTTGTTTGGGGTGCGCGGTACGTAAAGCCCGCTTCACTCCAATGATACACTTTTTTTGGTTAGGGAGTCCCTTGGCACTCCCTAACATGAACGCAAATATTTATGGTTCACAATGACCCTACGAAAAAATCTTATTATTTGGGTGCGCGGTACGTAAAGCCCGCTTCACTCCAATGATACATTTTTTTTGGTTAGGGAGTCCCTAGGCACTCCCTAAGATGAGGACAAATGTTTATGGTTCACAATAATCCTACAAAAAAATCTTATTATTTGGGTGCGCGGTACGTAAAGCCTGCTCCACTCCAATGATACATTTTTTTCGGGTAGGGAGTCCCTAGGCACTCTCTAACATGAGTGCAAATGTTTATGGTTCACGAAAAAGAAGAAAAATTCTTTTGTTTGGGGTGCACGGTACGTAAAGCCCGCTTCACTCCAATGATACACTTTTTTTGGTTAGGGAGTCCCTTGGCACTCCCTAACATGAGGACAAATGTTTATGGTTCACAATAATCCTACAAAAAAATCTTATTATTTGGGTGCGCGGTACGTAAAGCCCGCTTCAGTCCAATGATACACTTTTTTGGGTTAGGGAGTCCCTAGGCACTCCCTAACATGAGGACAAATGTTTATGGTTCACAATAATCCTACAAAAAAATCTTATTATTTGGGTGCGCGGTACGTAAAGCCTGCTCCACTCCAATGATACACTTTTTTTGGTTAGGGAGTCCCTAGGCACTTCCTAAGATGAGGGCAAATGTTTATGGTTCACGAAAAAGAAGAAAAATTCTTTTGTTTGGGGTGCGCGGTACGTAAAGCCCGCTTCACTCCAATGATACACTTTTTTTGGTTAGGGAGTCCCTTGGCACTCCCTAACATGAACGCAAATATTTATGGTTCACAATAACCCTACAAAAAAATCTTATTATTTGGGTGCGCGGTACGTAGAGCCCGCTTCAGTCCAATGATACACTTTTTTGGGTTAGGGAGTCCCTAGGCACTCCCTAACATGAGGACAAATGTTTATGGTTCACAATAATCCTACAAAAAAATCTTATTATTTGGGTGCGCGGTACGTAAAGCCCGCTTCACTCCAATGATACACTTTTTTTGGTTAGGGAGTCTCTAGGCACTCCCTAACATGAACACAAATGTTTATGGTTCACAATAACCCTACAAAAAAATCTTATTATTTGGGTGCGCAGTACGTAAAGCCCGCTTCACTCAAATGATACACTTTTTTGGGTTAGGGAGTCCCTTGGCACTCCCTAACATGAGGACAAATGTTTATGGTTCACAATAATCCTACAAAAAAATCTTATTATTTGGGTGCGCGGTACGTAAAGCCCGCTTCAGTCCAATGCTACACTTTTTTGGGTTAGGGAGTCCCTAGGCACTCCCTAACATGAGGACAAATGTTTATGGTTCACAATAATCCTACAAAAAAATCTTATTATTTGGGTGCGCGGTACGTAAAGCCTGCTCCACTCCAATGATACATTTTTTTGGTTAGGGAGTCCCTAGGCACTTCCTAAGATGAGGGCAAATGTTTATGGTTCACGAAAAAGAAGAAAAATTCTTTTGTTTGGGGTGCGCGGTACGTAAAGCCCGCTTCACTCCAATGATACACTTTTTTTGGTTAGGGAGTCCCTTGGCACTCCCTAACATGAACGCAAATATTTATGGTTCACAATAACCCTACAAAAAAATCTTATTATTTGGGTGCGCGGTACGTAAAGCCCGCTTCAGTCCAATGATACACTTTTTTGGGTTAGGGAGTCCCTAGGCACTCCCTAACATGAGGACAAATGTTTATGGTTCACAATAATCCTACAAAAAAATCTTATTATTTGGGTGCGCGGTACGTAAAGCCTGCTCCACTCCAATGATACACTTTTTTTGGTTAAGGAGTCCCTTGGCACTCCCTAACATGAACGCAAATATTTATGGTTCACAATGACCCTACAAAAAAATCTTATTATTTGGGTGCGCGGTACGTAAAGCCCGCTTCACTCCAATGATACATTTTTTTTGGTTAGGGAGTCCCTAGGCACTCCCTAAGATGAGGACAAATGTTTATGGTTCACAATAATCCTACAAAAAAATCTTATTATTTGGGTGCGCGGTACGTAAAGCCTGCTCCACTCCAATGATACATTTTTTTTGGTTAGGGAGTCCCTAGGCACTCCCTAACATGAACGCAAATGCTTATGGTTCACAATAAACCTACAAAAAAATCTTATTATTTGGGTGAGTGGTACGTAAAGCCCGATTCACTCCAATGATACACTTTTTTGGGTTAGGGAATTCCTAGGCACTCCCGAACATGACGGCAAATGTTTATGGTTCACGAAAAAGAAAAAACATTCTTTTGTTTGGGGTGCGCGGTATGTAAAGCCTGCTCCACTCCAATGATACATTTTTTTTGGTTAGGGAGTCCCTAGGCACTCCCTAACATGAGGACAAATGTTTATGGTTCACGAAAAAGAAAAACAAGTTCTTTTGTTTGGGGTGCGCGGTACGTAAAGCCCGCTTCACTCCAATGATACACTTTTTTTGGTTAGGGAGTCCCTTGGCAATCCCTAACATGAGGGCAAATGTTTACGGTTCACAATAATCCTACAAAAAAATCTTATTATTTGGGTGCGCGGTACGTAAAGCCCGCTTCACACCAATGATACAGTTTTTTTGGTTAGGGAGTACCTAGGCACTCCCTAACATGAGGACAAATGTTTATGGTTCACAAAAAAGAAAAAAAAAGTTCTTTTGTTTGAGGTGCGCGGTACGTAAAGCCCGCTTCACTCCAATGATACACTTTTTTTGGTTAGGGAGTCCCTAGGCACTCCCTAACATGAGGGTAAATGTTTATGGTTCACGAAAAAGAAAAAAAAGTTCTTTTGTTTGAGGTGCGCGGTACGTAAAGCCCGCTTCACTCCAATGATACACTTTTTTTGGTTAGGGAGTCCCTAGGCACTCCCTAAGATGAGGACAAATGTTTATGGTTCACAATAATCCTACAAAAAAATCTTATTATTTGGGTGCGCGGTACGTAAAGCCCGCTTCACTCCAATGATACATTTTTTCTGGTTAGGGAGTCCCTTGGCACTTCCTAACATGAGGGCAAATGTTTATGGTTCACAATAACCCTACAAAAAAGTCTTATTATTTGGGTGCGT
The DNA here is from genome assembly GCA_951230915.1 of Antitrichia curtipendula. Lineage (NCBI taxonomy): Eukaryota > Viridiplantae > Streptophyta > Bryopsida > Hypnales > Leucodontaceae > Antitrichia > Antitrichia curtipendula. Next base: position 2,538,579 of record OX579641.1, read on the forward strand.
GGTACGTAAAGCCCGCTTCACTCCAATGATACATTTTTTTTAGTTAGGGAGTCTTTAGGCACTCCCTAACATGAGGGCAAAAGTTTATGGTTCACGAAAAAGAAAAAAAAATTCTTTTGTTTGGGGTGCGCGGTACGTAAAGCCCGCTTCACTCCAATGATACACTTTTTTTGGTTAGGGAGTCCCTAGGCACTCCCTAACATGAGGGCAAATGTTTATGGTTCACAAAAAAGAAAAAAAAGTTCTTTTGTTTGGGGTGCGCGATACGTAAAGCCCGCTTCACTCCAATGATACATTTTTTTTGGTTAGGGAGTTTCTAGGCACTCCCTAACATGAGGGCAAATGTTTATAGTTCACAACAACCCTACAAAAAAATCTTATTATTTGGGTGCGCGGTACGTAAAGCCCGCTTCACTCCAATGATACATTTTTTCTGGTTAGGGAGTCCCTAGGCACTCCTTAAGATGAGGACAAATGTTTATGGTTCACAATAATCCTACAAAAAAATCTTATTATTTGGGTGCGCGGTACGTAAAGCCCGCTTCACTCCAATGATACCCTTTTTTTGGTTAGGGAGTCCCTTGGCACTCCCTAACATGAGGACAAATGTTTATGGTTCACGAAAAAGAAAAAAAAGTTCTTTTGTTTGGGGTGCGCGGTACGTAAAGCCCGCTTCACTCCAATGATATATTTTTTTTGGTTAGGGAGTCCCTAGGCACTCCCTAAGATGAGGACAAATGTTTATGGTTCACAATAATCCTACAAAAAAATCTTATTATTTGGGTGCGCGGTACGTAAAGCCCGCTTCACTCCAATGATACATTTTTTCTGGTTAGGGAGTCCCTTGGCACTTCCTAACTTGAGGGCAAATGTTTATGGTTCACAATAACCCTACAAAAAAATCTTATTATTTGGGTGCGCGGTACGTAAAGCCCGCTTCACTCCAATGGTACACTTTTTTTGGTTAGGGAGTCCCTTGACACTCCCTGAAATGAACGCAAATATTTATGGTTCACAATGACCCTACAAAAAAATCTTATTATTTGGGTGCGCGGTACGTAAAGCCCGCTTCACTCCAATGATACATTTTTTCTGGTTAGGGAGTCCCTAGGCACTCCCTAAGATGAGGACAAATGTTTATGGTTCACAATAATCCTACAAAAAAATCTTATTATTAGGGTGCGCGGTACGTAAAGCCTGCTCCACTCCAATGATACATTTTTTTTGGTTAGGGAGTCCCTAGGCACTCTCTAACATGAGTGCAAATGTTTATGGTTCACGAAAAAGAAGAAAAATTCTTTTGTTTGGGGTGCGCGGTACGTAAAGCCCGCTTCACTCCAATGATACACTTTTTTTGGATAGGGAGTCCCTTGGCACTCCCTAACATGAACGCAAATATTTATGGTTCACAATAACCCTACAAAAAAATCTTATTATTTGGGTGCGCGGTACGTAAAGCCCGCTTCACTCCAATGGTACACTTTTTTTGGTTAGGGAGTCCCTTGACACTCCCTGAAATGAACGCAAATATTTATGGTTCACAATGACCCTACAAAAAAATCTTATTATTTGGGTGCGCGGTACGTAAAGCCCGCTTCACTCCAATGATACATTTTTTCTGGTTAGGGAGTCCCTAGGCACTCCCTAAGATGAGGACAAATGTTTATGGTTCACAATAATCCTACAAAAAAATCTTATTATTAGGGTGCGCGGTACGTAAAGCCTGCTCCACTCCAATGATACATTTTTTTTGGTTAGGGAGTCCCTAGGCACTCTCTAACATGAGTGCAAATGTTTGTGGTTCACGAAAAAGAAGAAAAATTCTTTTGTTTGGGGTGCGCGGTACGTAAAGCCCGCTTCACTCCAATGATACCCTTTTTTTGGTTAGGGAGTCCCTTGGCACTCCCTAATATGAACGCAAATGTTTATGGTTCACAATAACCCTACAAAAAAATCTTATTATTTGGGTGCGCGGTATGTAAAGCCTGCTCCACTCCAATGATACATTTTTTTGGTTAGGGAGTCCCTAGGCACTTCCTAAGATGAGGGCAAATGTTTATGGTTCACGAAAAAGAAAAAAAATTCTTTTGTTTGGGGTGCGCGGTACGTAAAGCCCGCTTCACTCCAATGATACACTTTTTTTGGTTAGGGAGTCCCTTGGCACTCCCTAACATGAACGCAAATATTTATGGTTCACAATAACCCTACAAAAAAATCTTATTATTTGGGTGCGCGGTACGTAAAGCCCGCTTCACTCCAATGATACAGTTTTTTTGGTTAGGGAGTCCCTAGGCACTCCCTAAGATGAGGACAAATGTTTATGGTTCACAATAATCCTACAAAAAAATCTTATTATTTGGGTGCGGGGTACGTAAAGCCTGCTCCACTCCAATGATACATTTTTTTTGGTTAGGGAGTCCCTAGGCACTCTCTAACATGAGTGCAAATGTTTATGGTTCACGAAAAAGAAGAAAAATTCTTTTGTTTGGGGTGCGCGGTCCGTAAAGCCCGCTTCACTCCAATGATACCCTTTTTTTGGTTAGGGAGTCCCTTGGCACTCCCTAACATGAACGCAAATGCTTATGGTTCACAATAAACCTACAAAAAAATCTTATTATTTGGGTGAGTGGTACGTAAAGCCCGATTCACTCCAATGATACAGTTTTTTGGGTTAGGGAATTCCTAGGCACTCCCTAACATGACGGCAAATGTTTATGGTTCACGAAAAAGAAAAAACATTCTTTTGTTTGGGGTGCGCGGTATGTAAAGCCTGCTCCACTCCAATGATACATTTTTTTTGGTTAGGGAGTCCCTAGGCACTCCCTAACATGAGGACAAATGTTTATGGTTCACGAAAAAGAAAAACAAGTTCTTTTGTTTGGGGTGCGCGGTACGTAAAGCCCGCTTCACTCCAATGATACACTTTTTTGGGTTAGGGAGTCCCTTGGCAATCCCTAACATGAGGGCAAATGTTTACGGTTCACAATAACCCTACAAAAAAATCTTATTATTTGGGTGCGCGGTTCGTAAAGCCCGCTTCACTCCAATGGTACACTTTTTTTGGTTAGGGAGTCCCTTGACACTCCCTGAAATGAACGCAAATATTTATGGTTCACAATGACCCTACCAAAAAATCTTATTATTTGGGTGCGCGGTACGTAAAGCCCGCTTCACTCCAATGATACATTTTTTCTGGTTAGGGAGTCCCTAGGCACTCCCTAAGATGAGGACAAATGTTTATGGTTCACAATAATCCTACAAAAAAATCTTATTATTTGGGTGCGGGGTACGTAAAGCCTGCTCCACTCCAATGATACATTTTTTTTGGTTAGGGAGTCCCTAGGCACTCCCTAACATGAGGACAAATGTTTATGGTTCACGAAAAAGAAAAACAAGTTCTTTTGTTTGGGGTGCGCGGTACGTAAAGCCCGCTTCACTCCAATGATACACTTTTTTGGGTTAGGGAGTCCCTTGGCAATCCCTAACATGAGGGCAAATGTTTACGGTTCACAATAATCCTACAAAAAAATCTTATTATTTGGGTGCGCGGTACGTAAAGCCCGCTTCACACCAATGATACAGTTTTTTTGGTTAGGGAGTCCCTAGGCACTCCCTAACATGAGGACAAATGTTTATGGTTCACAAAAAAGAAAAAAAAAGTTCTTTTGTTTGAGGTGCGCGGTACGTAAAGCCCGCTTCACTCCAATGATACACTTTTTTTGGTTAGGGAGTCCCTAGGCACTCCCTAACATGAGGGCAAATGTTTATGGTTCACGAAAAAGAAAAAAAAGTTCTTTTGTTTGGGGTGCGCGGTACGTAAAGCCCGCTTCACTCCAATGATACACTTTTTTTGGTTAGGGAGTCCCTTGGCACTTCCTAACATGAGGGCAAATGTTTATGGTTCACAATAACCCTACAAAAAAATCTTATTATTTGGGTGCGCGGTACGTAAAGCCCGCTTCACTCCAATGATATATTTTTTTTGGTTAGGGAGTCCCTAGGCACTCCCTAATATGAGGACAAATGTTTATGGTTCACAATAATCCTACAAAAAAATCTTATTATTTGGGTGCGCGGTACGTAAAGCCCGCTTCACTCCAATGATACATTTTTTCTGGTTAGGAAGTCCCTTGGCACTTCCTAACATGAGGGCAAATGTTTATGGTTCACAATAACCCTACAAAAAAATCTTATTATTTGGGTGCGCGGTACGTAAAGCCCGCTTCACTCCAATGATACACTTTTTTTGGTTAGGGAGTCCCTAGGCACTCCCTAACATGAGGGCAAATGTTTACGGTTCACAATAATCCTACAAAAAAATCTTATTATTTGGGTGCGCGGTACGTAAAGCCCGCTTCACACCAATGATACAGTTTTTTTGGTTAGGGAGTCCCTTGGCACTCCCTAACATGAGGGCAAATGTTTATGGTTCACGAAAAAGAAAAAAAAATTCTTTTGTTTGGGGTGCGCGGTGTGAAAGCCCGCTACACTCCAATGATACAGTTTTTTTGGTTAGGGAGTCCCTAGGCACTCCCTAACATGAGGGCAAATGTTTATGGTTCACGAAAAAGAAAAAAAAATTCTTTTGTTTGGGGTGCGCGGTACGTAAAGCCCGCTACACTCCAATGATACATTTTTTTTGGTTAGGGAGTTTCTAGGCACTCCCTAACATGAGGGCAAATGTTTATAGTTCACAACAACCCTACAAAAAAATCTTATTATTTGGGTGCGCGGTACGTAAAGCCCGCTTCACTCCAATGATATATTTTTTTTGGTTAGGGAGTCCCTAGGCACTCCCTAAGATGAGGACAAATGTTTATGGTTCACAATAATCCTACAAAAAAATCTTATTATTTGGGTGCGCGGTACGTAAAGCCCGCTTCACTCCAATGATACATTTTTTTGGGTTACGGAGTCCCTAGGCACTCCTTAAGATGAGGACAAATGTTTATGGTTCACAATAATCCTACAAAAAAATCTTATTATTTGGGTGCGCGGTACGTAAAGCCCGCTTCACTCCAATGATACCCTTTTTTTGGTTAGGGAGTCCCTTGGCACTCCCTAACATGAGGACAAATGTTTATGGTTCACAAAAAAGAAAAAAAAAGTTCTTTTGTTTGAGGTGCGCGGTACGTAAAGCCCGCTTCACTCCAATGATACACTTTTTTTGGTTAGGGAGTCCCTAGGCACTCCCTAACATGAGGGCAAATGTTTATGGTTCACGAAAAAGAAAAAAAAGTTCTTTTGTTTGGGGTGCGTGGTACGTAAAGCCCGCTTCACTCCAATGATACACTTTTTTTGGTTAGGGAGTCCCTTGGCACTCCCTAACATGAGGGCAAATGTTTATGGTTCACGAAAAGGAAAAAAAAGTTCTTTTGTTTGGGGTGCGCGGTACGTAAAGCCCGCTTCACTCCAATGATATATTTTTTTTGGTTAGGGAGTCCCTAGGCACTCCCTAAGATGAGGACAAATGTTTATGGTTCACAATAATCCTACAAAAAAATCTTATTATTTGGGTGCGCGGTACGTAAAGCCCGCTTCACTCCAATGATACATTTTTTTGGGTTACGGAGTCCCTAGGCACTCCCTAACATGAGGACAAATGTTTATGGTTCACAATAACCCTACAAAAAAATCTTATTATTTGGGTGCGCGGTACGTAAAGCCCGCTTCACTCCAATGGTACACTTTTTTTGGTTAGGGAGTCCCTTGACACTCCCTGAAATGAACGCAAATATTTATGGTTCACAATGACCCTACAAAAAAATCTTATTATTAGGGTGCGCGGTACGTAAAGCCTGCTCCACTCCAATGATACATTTTTTTTGGTTAGGGAGTCCCTAGGCACTCTCTAACATGAGTGCAAATGTTTATGGTTCACGAAAAAGAAGAAAAATTCTTTTGTTTGGGGTGCGCGGTACGTAAAGCCCGCTTCACTCCAATGATACCCTTTTTTTGGTTAGGGAGTCCCTTGGCACTCCCTAATATGAACGCAAATGTTTATGGTTCACAATAACCCTACAAAAAAATCTTATTATTTGGGTGCGCGGAACGTAAAGCCTGCTCCACTCCAATGATACATTTTTTTTGGTTAGGGAGTCCCTAGGCACTCCCTAACATGAGGACAAATGTTTATGGTTCACGAAAAAGAAAAACAAGTTCTTTTGTTTGGGGTGCGCGGTACGTAAAGCCCGCTTCACTCCAATGATACACTTTTTTGGGTTAGGGAGTCCCTTGGCAATCCCTAACATGAGGGCAAATGTTTACGGTTCACAATAATCCTACAAAAAAATCTTATTATTTGGGTGCGCGGTACGTAAAGCCCGCTTCACACCAATGATACAGTTTTTTTGGTTAGGGAGTCCCTAGGCACTCCCTAACATGAGGACAAATGTTTATGGTTCACAAAAAAGAAAAAAAAAGTTCTTTTGTTTGAGGTGCGCGGTACGTAAAGCCCGCTTCACTCCAATGATACACTTTTTTTGGTTAGGGAGTCCCTAGGCACTCCCTAACATGAGGGCAAATGTTTATGGTTCACGAAAAAGAAAAAAAAGTTCTTTTGTTTGGGGTGCGCGGTACGTAAAGCCCGCTTCACTCCAATGATACACTTTTTTTGGTTAGGGAGTCCCTTGGCACTTCCTAACATGAGGGCAAATGTTTATGGTTCACAATAACCCTACAAAAAAATCTTATTATTTGGGTGCGCGGTACGTAAAGCCCGCTTCACTCCAATGATATATTTTTTTTGGTTAGGGAGTCCCTAGGCACTCCCTAATATGAGGACAAATGTTTATGGTTCACAATAATCCTACAAAAAAATCTTATTATTTGGGTGCGCGGTACGTAAAGCCCGCTTCACTCCAATGATACATTTTTTCTGGTTAGGAAGTCCCTTGGCACTTCCTAACATGAGGGCAAATGTTTATGGTTCACAATAACCCTACAAAAAAATCTTATTATTTGGGTGCGCGGTACGTAAAGCCCGCTTCACTCCAATGATACACTTTTTTTGGTTAGGGAGTCCCTAGGCACTCCCTAACATGAGGGCAAATGTTTACGGTTCACAATAATCCTACAAAAAAATCTTATTATTTGGGTGCGCGGTACGTAAAGCCCGCTTCACACCAATGATACAGTTTTTTTGGTTAGGGAGTCCCTTGGCACTCCCTAACATGAGGGCAAATGTTTATGGTTCACGAAAAAGAAAAAAAAATTCTTTTGTTTGGGGTGCGCGGTGTGAAAGCCCGCTACACTCCAATGATACAGTTTTTTTGGTTAGGGAGTCCCTAGGCACTCCCTAACATGAGGGCAAATGTTTATGGTTCACGAAAAAGAAAAAAAAATTCTTTTGTTTGGGGTGCGCGGTACGTAAAGCCCGCTACACTCCAATGATACATTTTTTTTGGTTAGGGAGTTTCTAGGCACTCCCTAACATGAGGGCAAATGTTTATAGTTCACAACAACCCTACAAAAAAATCTTATTATTTGGGTGCGCGGTACGTAAAGCCCGCTTCACTCCAATGATATATTTTTTTTGGTTAGGGAGTCCCTAGGCACTCCCTAAGATGAGGACAAATGTTTATGGTTCACAATAATCCTACAAAAAAATCTTATTATTTGGGTGCGCGGTACGTAAAGCCCGCTTCACTCCAATGATACATTTTTTTGGGTTACGGAGTCCCTAGGCACTCCTTAAGATGAGGACAAATGTTTATGGTTCACAATAATCCTACAAAAAAATCTTATTATTTGGGTGCGCGGTACGTAAAGCCCGCTTCACTCCAATGATACCCTTTTTTTGGTTAGGGAGTCCCTTGGCACTCCCTAACATGAGGACAAATGTTTATGGTTCACAAAAAAGAAAAAAAAAGTTCTTTTGTTTGAGGTGCGCGGTACGTAAAGCCCGCTTCACTCCAATGATACACTTTTTTTGGTTAGGGAGTCCCTAGGCACTCCCTAACATGAGGGCAAATGTTTATGGTTCACGAAAAAGAAAAAAAAGTTCTTTTGTTTGGGGTGCGTGGTACGTAAAGCCCGCTTCACTCCAATGATACACTTTTTTTGGTTAGGGAGTCCCTTGGCACTCCCTAACATGAGGGCAAATGTTTATGGTTCACGAAAAGGAAAAAAAAGTTCTTTTGTTTGGGGTGCGCGGTACGTAAAGCCCGCTTCACTCCAATGATATTTTTTTTTTGGTTAGGGAGTCCCTAGGCACTCCCTAAGATGAGGACAAATGTTTATGGTTCACAATAATCCTACAAAAAAATCTTATTATTTGGGTGCGCGGTACGTAAAGCCCGCTTCACTCCAATGATACATTTTTTTGGGTTACGGAGTCCCTAGGCACTCCCTAACATGAGGACAAATGTTTATGGTTCACAATAACCCTACAAAAAAATCTTATTATTTGGGTGCGCGGTACGTAAAGCCCGCTTCACTCCAATGGTACACTTTTTTTGGTTAGGGAGTCCCTTGACACTCCCTGAAATGAACGCAAATATTTATGGTTCACAATGACCCTACAAAAAAATCTTATTATTAGGGTGCGCGGTACGTAAAGCCTGCTCCACTCCAATGATACATTTTTTTTGGTTAGGGAGTCCCTAGGCACTCTCTAACATGAGTGCAAATGTTTATGGTTCACGAAAAAGAAGAAAAATTCTTTTGTTTGGGGTGCGCGGTACGTAAAGCCCGCTTCACTCCAATGATACCCTTTTTTTGGTTAGGGAGTCCCTTGGCACTCCCTAATATGAACGCAAATGTTTATGGTTCACAATAACCCTACAAAAAAATCTTATTATTTGGGTGCGCGGAACGTAAAGCCTGCTCCACTCCAATGATACATTTTTTTGGTTAGGGAGTCCCTAGGCACTTCCTAAGATGAGGGCAAATGTTTATGGTTCACGAAAATGAAAAAAAATTCTCTTGTTTGGGGTGCGCGGTACGTAAAGCCCGCTTCACTCCAATGATACACTTTTTTGGTTAGGGAGTCCCTTGGCACTCCCTAACATGAACGCAAATATTTATGGTTCACAATAACCCTACAAAAAAATCTTATTATTTGGGTGCGCGGTACGTAAAGCCCGCTTCACTCCAATGATACAGTTTTTTTGGTTAGGGAGTCCCTAGGCACTCCCTAAGATGAGGACAAATGTTTATGGTTCACAATAATCCTACAAAAAAATCTTATTATTTGGGTGCGGGGTACGTAAAGTCTGCTCCACTCCAATGATACATTTTTTTTGGTTAGGGAGTCCCTAGGCACTCTCTAACATGAGTGCAAATGTTTACGGTTCACGAAAAAGAAGAAAAATTCTTTTGTTTGGGGTGCGCGGTCCGTAAAGCCCGCTTCACTCCAATGATACATATTTTTTGGTTAGGGAGTCCCTTGGCACTCCCTAACATGAACGCAAATGCTTATGGTTCACAATAAACCTACAAAAAAATCTTATTATTTGGGTGAGTGGTACGTAAAGCCCGATTCACTCCAATGATACATTTTTTTTGGTTACGGAGTCCCTAGGCACTCCCTAACATGAGGACAAATGTTTATGGTTCACGAAAAAGAAAAACAAGTTCTTTTGTTTGGGGTGCGCGGTACGTAAAGCCCGCTTCACTCCAATGATACACTTTTTTTGGTTAGGGAGTCCCTTGGCAATCCCTAACATGAGGGCAAATGTTTACGGTTCACAATAATCCTACAAAAAAATCTTATTATTTGGGTGCGCGGTACGTAAAGCCCGCTTCACACCAATGATACAGTTTTTTTGGTTAGGGAGTCCCTAGGCACTCCCTAACATGAGGACAAATGTTTATGGTTCACAAAAATGAAAAAAAAAGTTCTTTTGTTTGAGGTGCGCGGTACGTAAAGCCCGCTTCACTCCAATGATACACTTTTTTTGGTTAGGGAGTCCCTAGGCACTCCCTAACATGAGGGCAAATGTTTATGGTTCACGAAAAAGAAAAAAAAGTTCTTTTGTTTGGGGTGCGCGGTACGTAAAGCCCGCTTCACTCCAATGATACACTTTTTTTGGTTAGGGAGTCCCTTGGCACTTCCTAACATGAGGGCAAATGTTTATGGTTCACAATAACCCTACAAAAAAATCTTATTATTTGGGTGCGCGGTACGTAAAGCCCGCTTCACTCCAATGATACATTTTTTTTGGTTAGGGAGTTTCTAGGCACTCCCTAACATGAGGGCAAATGTTTATAGTTCACAACAACCCTACAAAAAAATCTTATTATTTGGGTGCGCGGTACGTAAAGCCCGCTTCACTCCAATGATATATTTTTTTTGGTTAGGGAGTCCCTAGGCACTCCCTAAGATGAGGACAAATGTTTATGGTTCACAATAATCCTACAAAAAAATCTTATTATTTGGGTGCGCGGTACGTAAAGCCCGCTTCACTCCAATGATACATTTTTTCTGGTTAGGGAGTCCCTAGGCACTCCTTAAGATGAGGACAAATGTTTATGGTTCACAATAATCCTACAAAAAAATCTTATTATTTGGGTGCGCGGTACGTAAAGCCCGCTTCACTCCAATGATACCCTTTTTTTGGTTAGGGAGTCCCTTGGCACTCCCTAACATGAGGACAAATGTTTATGGTTCACAAAAAAGAAAAAAAAAGTTCTTTTGTTTGAGGTGCGCGGTACGTAAAGCCCGCTTCACTCCAATGATACACTTTTTTTGGTTAGGGAGTCCCTAGGCACTCCCTAACATGAGGGCAAATGTTTATGGTTCACGAAAAAGAAAAAAAAGTTCTTTTGTTTGGGGTGCGTGGTACGTAAAGCCCGCTTCACTCCAATGATACACTTTTTTTGGTTAGGGAGTCCCTTGGCACTCCCTAACATGAGGGCAAATGTTTATGGTTCACGAAAAAGAAAAAAAAGTTCTTTTGTTTGGGGTGCGCGGTACGTAAAGCCTGCTTCACTCCAATGATATATTTTTTTTGGTTAGGGAGTCCCTAGGCACTCCCTAACATGAGGACAAATGTTTATGGTTCACAATAATCCTACAAAAAAATCTTATTATTTGGGTGCGCGGTACGTAAAGCCCGCTTCACTCCAATGATACATTTTTTTGGGTTACGGAGTCCCTAGGCACTCCCTAACATGAGGACAAATGTTTATGGTTCACAATAACCCTACAAAAAAATCTTATTATTTGGGTGCGCGGTACGTAAAGCCCGCTTCACTCCAATGGTACACTTTTTTTGGTTAGGGAGTCCCTTGACACTCCCTGAAATGAACGCAAATATTTATGGTTCACAATGACCCTACAAAAAAATCTTATTATTTGGGTGCGCGGTACGTAAAGCCCGCTTCACTCCAATGATACATTTTTTCTGGTTAGGGAGTCCCTAGGCACTCCCTAAGATGAGGACAAATGTTTATGGTTCACAATAATCCTACAAAAAAATCTTATTATTAGGGTGCGCGGTACGTAAAGCCTGCTCCACTCCAATGATACATTTTTTTTGGTTAGGGAGTCCCTAGGCACTCTCTAACATGAGTGCAAATGTTTATGGTTCACGAAAAAGAAGAAAAATTCTTTTGTTTGGGGTGCGCGGTACGTAAAGCCCGCTTCACTCCAATGATACCCTTTTTTTGGTTAGGGAGTCCCTTGGCACTCCCTAATATGAACGCAAATGTTTATGGTTCACAATAACCCTACAAAAAAAACTTATTATTTGGGTGCGCGGTACGTAAAGCCTGCTTCACTCCAATGATACAGTTTTTTTGGTTAGGGAGTCCCTAGGCACTCCCTAAGATGAGGACAAATGTTTATGGTTCACAATAACCCTACAAAAAAAACTTATTATTTGGGTGCGCGGTACGTAAAGCCTGCTTCACTCCAATGATACATTTTTTTTGGTTAGGGAATCCCTAGGCACTCCCTAAGATGAGGACAAATAATTATGGATCACAAAAAAGAAAAAAAAAGTTCTTTTGTTTGAGGTGCGCGGTACGTAAAGCCCGCTTCACTCCAATGATACACTTTTTTTGGTTAGGGAGTCCCTTGGCACTCCCTAACATGAACGCAAATGTTTATGGTTCACAATAACCCTACAAAAAAATCTTATTATTTGGGTGCGCGGTACGTAAAGCCCGCTCCACTCCAATGATACATTTTTTTGGGTTAGGGAGTCCCTAGGCACTCCCTAAGATGAGGACAAATGTTTATGGTTCACGAAAAAGAAAAAAAATTCTTTTGTTTGGGGTGCACGGTACGTAAAGCCCGCTTCACTCCAATGATACATATTTTTTGGGTTAGGGAGTCCCTTGGCACTCCCTAACATGAACGCAAATGTTTATGGTTCACGAAAAAGAAAAAAAAGTTCTTTTGTTTGGGGTGCGCGGTACGTAAAGCCCGCTTCACTCCAATGATACAGTTTTTTTGGTTAGGGAGTCCCTTGGCACTCCCTAACATGAACGCAAATGTTTATGGTTCACAATAACCCTACAAAAAAATCTTATTATTTGGGTGCGCGGTACGTAAAGCCCGCTCCACTCCAATGATACATTTTTTTGGGTTAGGGAGTCCCTAGGCACTCCCTAAGATGAGGACAAATGTTTATGGTTCACGAAAAAGAAAAAAAATTCTTTTGTTTGGGGTGCACGGTACGTAAAGCCCGCTTCACTCCAATGATACATATTTTTTGGGTTAGGGAGTCCCTTGGCACTCCCTAACATGAACGCAAATGTTTATGGTTCACGAAAAAGAAAAAAAAGTTCTTTTGTTTGGGGTGCGCGGTACGTAAAGCCCGCTTCACTCCAATGATACAGTTTTTTTGGTTAGGGAGTCTCTAGGCACTCCCTAACATGAGGGCAAATGTTTATGGTTCACGAAAAACCTAAAAAAAAATCTTGTTATTTGGGTGCGTGGTACGTAAAGCCCGCTTCACTCGAATGATACATTTTTTTTAGTTAGGGAGTCCCTGGACACTCCCTAACGTGAGGGCAAATGTGAAGTATTCCCAGAAGCCCAAAAGAAAAGGCCCTATTCTTGTGGTCTTTAGTATGCCAAATTAACCCTTAATCCAATCATACATTTTTCTTAGTATTTCTTATGAATTTGTAGGACTTGAAGAGGAATTCTCAAAAGCTATTTTTGTAAGTCACATTTCATCCTTCAAATTTTTTTATGTATTTAAATCTTTTCCTATGTTTTTTTATAAACCCTTTCTTCTTATTTTTTTTTTCTTTCATGAATCCTCTTTGTTTGAGGAATTTTAAATTTTTCGGGGCTTCTGGAATTGTAATTATTTTTTTTAACTCCGAAGACCAAGAAGTCTTTTCATACCCTTCTTTGTGGAGAATGACATATGAAATCATTTTTCATTTTATTTGACATGTAAACAAGTACCAAAAAACTCTAACCCCTCACACGGACGAACCCCTAACGCAAACCCTAACGCCTAGCGCCGCCAGTGAACCTCAACAATGAAACGAAACACTGGGACCCATATGCAAGCTGCAGCAAAACACAGGGATGTGAATGGGCATAGGCATGTACATGCATGGGGCACAACACAAGCATGGGAGCCATGGGGCATTCGGCATGCCTGGATACATCATGGTGGGCTGCAGGCACCATACAATCATAAATGTAATCCCCTACAGGAACTCTGCAACAAGAACACTGACATTTACCTCATGGACTGTCAGGGGGGTAAAAAATGGAGTGCGTGCATGTAAGCTCCTACCTACCAGCACGTTTAACGAGGGCGGAGGAAGCACTAGCAGAGGCCAGAAGGAGCCAGGCATTAAATAGCCGCAAAAAGGAGGGTGAGTTTTAGTGAACACCCTGTTGAATTACCTGCTGGAGTTACTGCGGGGGGTAAAAAATCTGGAGCGTGTGAATGTCAGGGTGGATGAAGTCGGGCCACTGCCCGAGGTTGCTTTGGCCAGCAGGAGCCAGAAGGTGCCAAGAAGTAATGAGCCGCTATTTGAGGTGTGAGAAATAGTGTGACCCCCGTTCCACCGCAGTAACGGAGAAAGGACCGCTAAAACCATTTCACAGAGCGAAATTGAGTTTGCTGTTCCGTCTCCCCTTCTTCCGGAACTGCCGCAGTGCAATCCACGCGACACCCCTCGGTAACGTCCTATCCAACTTGTTCGGTTTCGGTCTTTGTGAAATGACTTCGGTTTCGGTTTCTTTGGTTTCTTTGGTTTCTTTCATTTCTTTCATTTCAGTTTCTTTGATTTCGATTTCTTCATTTGCTTCGGTTCTGATTGCTTTCCATTTACTAAACCTAACTCCCATCGAGGCAACCCTCCTGCCAGAAATGAAGAACTGGAGAATATGCGTTCCTGTAACACACATTCTTGTTTTTTGTGAGCACACCTTCTGCAGAGGACGAATTGCTTTGAGAATTTCAAATCAACTCGAAATCGGTGATTCTCAAATTGGTGATTCTCAAATCGGTGAATCGGTGAATCTCAAATTGATTCGAAAACTGGTGAATTAGTGATTCGAAAATTGATTCAAAATCGGTGATTTGAGAATTTTTGAAGAATTTTTGAAGAATATTGGATTTTGGCGGAGTATGCTAATTGAGTTGGTGTCGTCATCAATGCCGACATCAAAGAAGATGATTCCTCCCTTACGTGAGGGTTAAGTCGTTGTGTGTACTCTTGCTTGGGTGGAAAACCCCCTTAGAAAATGGCGTGGAGGCGTGGACAGAGCCTTGCAGCATTCCCAAGAAAAACGGAAAGCCTTTGGCGTTGATGTGGTGGAGCCCAAAAGTGCCAACTTCCCGCAACAGTGCCGTTTCCTTCTCCCTTTCCGTCGGCGGTCATTGCGGTGGAGCTGCTCTTACCCAAAATGAATAAAACATCCGCGGTGTGACCAGTGCACGGTCCAGCAAGTACCGGAAATAGAAACTGGCCGATATATTATTAACCACTTACAGCACCCTCCCATAAAGCATCGGTGAAACTGTCCCGAAATTGCCAGAATTTGTCTGCACCAACACATTCAAACACTGACAATCAAGAGAGACAAAGATCTGCGACACGTGCCCCGACCTCATTTGAGCTTGCCTGTTTGAAGCGCAAGGCAAGCAAGCAGCTCACGGCTCGAACCTTCCCTGCTCTTTTTGCTAGTTTTTGAGGACCCTCAAAGGAGCCAAGCCAGGTGGTGTGTGAGAGCGCAAGCTCTGCCACTAGCTCATGCGGAAGCTGGACCAGTTCGTGGGGCTCACGGTGTTGCAGGTAATTTTCTGGTCGGTGAATTAGGGATCGCCGGCAGGTTGATTGAATAATTGTGGACTGCAGGCAGGCAGGGGTTATCGCACGCTTCGGATTAGGGTTTCGTCTGGCGATTGTTCCACAAGTGGTTTGTTTAGGGTTGTGTTGTGATCAAGGAAGCGTTATTGGAATTTTGGCATATTAGGGTTTCGATTGTGGTTGGGGCGTATTGGAAAATTTGATGTGGAGTAGATGAGGGGGTGCGATTGCAGGCGGGAGATGCTCTTGTTCAACTATACCAGAGCTTTGGTTGCGACTTTGAGACCAAGAATAATCTGTTGAAGCTCGCCCAGTTCGCGGTCGTTGTATCGAAACAATATCCGGAAAAGGAAGCTGCGATTGCTCTTTCTGGAAGATGCCATTGATAAGCTGAAGACTTCGGGGGAGAGGCGGGTGGAGGAATCTATTTGGTATGTGAAAATGCAGGTGGCGTCATTGAAGTTGCAGGGCGGGGAGCAGA
Source organism: Antitrichia curtipendula (assembly GCA_951230915.1). Lineage (NCBI taxonomy): Eukaryota > Viridiplantae > Streptophyta > Bryopsida > Hypnales > Leucodontaceae > Antitrichia > Antitrichia curtipendula. Next base: position 2,554,294 of record OX579641.1, read on the forward strand.
ACAGCTTTGGACAGTATGAGGGACGTCGACCCCTCGGTTCATGCAAGTGTACATTGGGTTTCGTCACAGTATTCCAAGTCCTGACAAGAATTTGCTGATTTTTACAACAGTGGCTTGCAATACCTGGCTTATACATCAGTGGAGATTTCTAGCTGGTTAGTGTCGTTCTCGGTTTGATAATGGTGTTCTCTGTTGATAATTGAGATGTCAAGCTTTTGTTTTGTTGGAAAGATACGCGCGAGAGTGCCATGCCCGTTTCTGGTAATCTAGTGCGGCACCAGACCGTACCCCTTTGCGATAACAACACCGCTGTTTTAAGTTGTTTCACTTGGCCATTTTGATTTTAGCGTCATTGATATTTAATGAAGGTCGCAGTGGATATTCAGCACAGCAGGCAGAGTTCAAATTTCATTTTTTCCCCACAGGCTTTATAGTCAGCGTCTGCGAATTGTGTTGGTGTTTCGGATTCTCGTAGGAGGTCTTTGTCCGACATTATCGGCGGTTAACTTGAAGGTCTTGTTCATGCAGGCGCTTTCTTAATTGTGCAACCCGTTGCTCTGGAGCCCTTATCCCCGAAATCGAAAATCATACAGTGAACGGCAGCGTTCGAGCAGAAGATTCGGGATCACTTAGGGGTTCACTTCTTCAATTATGGCAGGGGATAGTTTCCCGGCATGGTCGAGGTCCGAGGAGCAGTGTCTAGCGCATTTCCAAGTTGATCTTAGAAGGGGTCTCAGCTCCGGTAGCGTTTTAAAGAGGCGTAAGCAGTATGGTTGGAACGAGCTGGAGAAAGAGCCTGGGAAGCCAATGTGGAAGTTGGTATTGGAGCAGTTTGACGATATGTTGGTGAAGATTTTGTTGGTGGCGGCGTTTATCAGTTTCGTTCTTGCCTACGTGGATGGCCACTCTGCTGAAGAGAGCGGAATTGGCGCTTATGTAGAGCCACTGGTCATTCTCTTCATCCTTATATTGAACGCCATTGTTGGAGTATGGCAAGAAAGCAACGCCGAGAGGGCGCTGGAGGCCCTGAAGGAGATGCAATCAGAGCATGCTAAAGTTTTCCGAGATGGGGTGTATATATCCGACTTGCCGGCCAGAGAGCTCATTCCCGGTGATATTGTGGAGCTCCGTGTAGGTGATAAGGTTCCCGCAGACATGCGTGTCGTGAAAATGAAGACCTCAACAGTGAGGGTTGAGCAGAGTTCTCTCACAGGTGAGAGTATGTCAGTGGTGAAAACGAATCATCAAGTGAAGGAGGATATTGAATTACAAGGCAAAGAGTGCATGGTATTTGCGGGCACCACGATTGTGAACGGCTCTTTCCTCTGCGTCGTGACAAACATCGGCATGAACACGGAGATTGGCAAGATCCAATCTCAAATCCAGGAGGCTTCCCTTGAGGAGGCAGATACGCCTTTGAAGAAGAAGCTGGATGAGTTTGGAGAGCTTTTAACGAAAGTGATTGGTGTCATATGTCTTCTGGTCTGGATCATCAACTACAAATATTTTTTGTCTTGGGAGATGAAGGATGGTTGGCCCGTTAATTTTCAGTTCTCGTTTGAGAAGTGCACTTACTACTTCAAAATTGCAGTGGCCTTAGCGGTTGCAGCTATCCCCGAAGGTCTTCCTGCAGTTATTACCACTTGTTTGGCTTTAGGGACGCGGAAAATGGCCGCGAAAAATGCTATTGTGCGGAAGCTCCCCAGCGTTGAGACTCTCGGTTGCACCACTGTGATCTGCTCTGATAAGACCGGCACATTGACGACGAATCAGATGTCTGTTACGGAGCTTGTGCTGAATGGTCCAGCAGCTGGGGTGACTCGTGCTTTCCATGTCGAAGGCACGACATACAGTTTCTTGGATGGCAAAATCGATGGCTTGCAAGCTGGCCAGTTGGACAAGAATATGCAGTCCTTCGCCGAGATCGCTTCGCTCTGTAATGATGCGGGAATCGCATATAATGGCAATGGTTTCAAAGCCACTGGAATGCCGACTGAAGCGGCGCTGAAGGTGGGTTATCGAAAGCTCCTGGACTGTTTCCTTGGGTGGTTCACAAAGTCTGTTTCTGTCAGGACTTCGAGTTGCTTGGAGACAATAGCCCTATCAGTTTGTTGAAGACATTTTGGAGACTCGTATCTAAGTGCAATCTCCTGTGCTCATGATGTGGACCTCTTAGGTTGTGGTGGAGAAGATGGGAGTTCCAGATGCAGCTGCCCAAGCAGTTATCAACAAGCGGGGTGTTGTAGAAGGGTCCATTCCAGGGGGGGATGTGCCTTTGGGTGAGTACATTCTGAATTCATCAGTTTGACTTTTATTTGAGTTCTACGAGCAGGTTCTCCTTGTCTACCTACGGTTTCTCCTTGAAGTGACCTGAATCTCCTATCCGATGGCGTTTCTCTGTTAGTTTGCAGCTGCCATGTAAGAGGCGATTTCGTCTAGGTTCGATGTTCAAAGGAACTACATGGTTCCTTCAGGAGTTTGTATTCTGTTTCTCTTTGGAAAGTCTTATTGGAGGGCTTGCCAACTGGAGTATGCCACAAGTTGATCTTGGGGTCAAGGGTCATGTATTCCCGCCTCATCTACTTTTAATCACGTTTTCACTTGTCATTTTCTGTCCATAGGATGCAGTAACTGGTGGAATGAAAAGGAGCCTCGAATGGCTATACTTGAGTTCGACCGCAGTCGGAAGTCCATGAGCTGTCTCGTCAAAGTGGGGGATGGTGTCAACAGATTGCTGGTGAAGGTATGTGAAAGAAAGTCTAAGGTCACCACTGTTCTTAATCCAAATCCATTACTGTACCCAATGTCTAGTAGCTTCTGATATCCGTGGATCGCGTCACGCCTGGTTGTGTCGGGAGGTGTCCTACTTGTGTTTACTGTGTGATTTCTCGACATTTCTCGTCTTTGCTTCTAGTTTCCCTGAAGGTCTTAATCGAGTCCGTGTGTGGTTATAATTGGACTGTTGGTTCTCAGTATGAATTTTCGATGTTTTGTAGATTCTTCTTTCTCCATTTAACGTGAAAGTAGAGATTGAAACATTCACCTGTATATTAACTAGGTATGGTTCAATTCAGGGAGCTGTGGAGAATATTTTGGAACGCTGCACACACGTGCAACTAGCAGATGGATCAGTGGTGGATATGACAGAAGGAGCTCGTGATGCGCTTCTTCTGAAACTGAATCGTTTGAGTGCCAAAGCTCTTCGCTGCTTAGGCTTGGCTTATAAGGATGATTTGCAAGATCTTGGTGATTACGATGGAGATACCCATCCCGGCCACAATAGACTTCTGGACACCTCCAATTACGATAAAATTGAAAGCAACCTAATTTTTGTCGGCATGGCAGGACTCCGAGTAATTACTGCACTTTGGACTTTCAAGTTTGCCATATCCGTTGGTCTCAGAGTGAAATTTCGTTTGCTGTAGAAACTCGTTGACCTCTATTCTCTCCAGTGAACTTTCGAAGTTTCCGTCTGAGTTCCAGTATTCTTTGGGGCGTGTTCGTTTGATAGAATGTTTTCTTTTGGTCTTGCTTCGTTGAGTTTGACAGCGGTTCAATTCCGCTTGCAGGATCCTCCACGCGAAGAGGTTCGCGGGGCAATTGAAGACTGTGCCGAGGCTGGTATACGAGTGATGGTGATAACTGGAGACAATAAGAACACTGCAGAAGCCATTTGCCGTGAGATTGGCATCTTCATGGATGGTGAAGATATTCGCGACAAGAGTTTTACCGGCCGTGAGTTCATGGAACTTCCTGCAGAACGCCGCAAGAGAATCCTTAGTGGCACTGGGGGTCGTGTTTTTTCACGTGCGGAGCCCAAACACAAGCAAGACATTGTCCGCATCCTAAAGGATGCTGGGGAGGTGGTTGCCATGACGGGTGATGGTGTGAACGACGCTCCTGCTTTGAAGCTTGCTGACATTGGTGTGGCCATGGGTATTGCCGGAACTGAGGTACTTGATACTTATTTCTAGAACACTTGGAACAACCAAGCTTGATCATCTGCATGTTCTCTTTGGAACAGTGTCTGTGATCGCTTTTGTGAGTGATTTCACTTGGATGCATTATTCAACTTGTGTGACGAGTGGCGAACTGTGATTGGACAGGTGGCTAAGGAGGCTGCAGATATGGTGCTTGCGGATGATAATTTTAGCACCATCGTGGCCGCTGTTGGGGAAGGCCGTTCGATATATGACAACATGAAGGCCTTCATCAGGTGCGTTTTCGTAGGCTGATGTTTTCATGTTTTGTTCCCATGGTTGCAGTTGTGGCCGAGCATTTTGAAGCTTAGGAAAGCAATAGTCTAACAGGAGGAGTGGTGTGCATTTACAGATACATGATATCGTCGAATATTGGAGAGGTGGCCTCCATCTTCATTACAGCAGCATTGGGTATGCCGGAAGGCTTAGTCCCCGTGCAGCTGCTGTGGGTGAATCTCGTCACTGATGGTCCTCCCGCTACGGCTCTTGGTTTCAACCCTCCCGATTTGGATATCATGCAGAAGCCTCCACGAAGGAGTGATGATGCCTTAATCAACGCCTGGGTTTTCTTCCGATACATGGTACTTCGTCCTATTCCTGACCTTCAAGCCTTTGTGCCTCCTACATATGTCAAATTGCTGGAAGTAACGCAAATAGTATCCCTCTACCTTTGGGTACTGGAAGTGCACTTCACATCCGGGTGCGTACTTGTTCCATGGAAAAGCAGATACGACGACGATGCACCTTTTCTTTCATCTGCAGATTTGATGAGCGATTGCAATTCTATACCAAACGTGGAAGCTGACTTTGTTTTTTGCAATTCTTTTCAGGTTATTGGTTTGTATGTGGGAATCGCCACCGTGGGTTCCTTTGCACTGTGGTACACGCACTCGTCCTTCCTTGGGATCAACTTAGCAGGCGATAACCACACGCTTGTGAGCTTCTCGCAATTAAGACACTGGGGGGAGTGTTCGACTTGGAAGGATTTCAAGGTGGCCCCTTTTACCGCTGGCAACCAGACGCTCTCCTTCGACGACAACCCGTGCGACTACTTCACGACCGGGAAAGTGAAGGCCACCACTCTCTCTTTGTCCGTCCTGGTGGCGATCGAGATGTTCAATTCGCTGAACGCGGTTTCCGAGGACGGTAGCTTGCTTTCGATGCCGCCTTGGGTGAACCCGTGGCTGCTTCTGGCCATGTCCCTCTCCTTCTCGCTGCACTTTTTGATTCTTTACATTCCCTTTCTGGCGAAGATCTTCGGCATCGTGCCTCTGAGCGTGAATGAGTGGCTGCTTGTGCTGGTGGTCTCCCTGCCGGTGATTTTGATCGACGAGGGTCTCAAGTTTGTCGGCAGAAGAATGAATCAGCGGGAGAGACAAGCCAGGAAGCTCAAATCGGCTTAGCTGGTTGGTGCGCCAAGGGTTTCAGTTTTGGGGAAATTCTGTTTCTTGTAGGTCGGAAAGAAAGGATATCTGCTAGGGTTCTCGAATGGTAGTTCATTGATCGATTCGAAGTGGCCATGATCCCGGCCTTGGTTGGGAGAGGTCCACCTTTTAGATAGAGTCTTGGTGAGGGTTGGAGTGCCGATTAATTGCTTTGGGTTCTTTGACCAGCACCAGGTTAATTTGGTCCTCGTGCTGCTGCTAATTGTTTGATTCCATTTTTAAAGTAGCAGCAGGAGCAGAAAGTAGCTGTAAAGATCGAGAGAGGACCGGGAGTCTAACCGAGGCTATGCTGTGCTTTTGAGGAGTGCACATTGTCCATTTATTGTCCATTTATTCATGGATATTTTCAAGATAAATTAAGCTAGCTTATTTTTTGATTGTAAAGATTGGCCGGCTGCTGCCAAGTTCCAGCAGCGGAACAGATGAGTTATCATGGTGGGATTCATTGATATCTCGCTCATTGTTTTTTTCTCCTCCTGAACATGCAATCCGAGATCCGGACTCCTTTTCCCAAGTGCATTACTAGTGGCCTGGGCAAAATATTGGTGTTTTCCCCCATCTGGGTTCATCTTTGTAGTATGTCGGCAAAGTACTGTACAGGGGGTACAGCTGAGGTACGAATTTTTGGATCCTCCTAAGATCTTTGGAGAACTTTGGGAGGCCCGAGTGCTCTAAAAAATGAAAGGAATTTCAAATTGCGAATTGTGTTGGAATCATGCTGAAGTCTACTTTATCATCATTACAAACAAACATATGTAAATGAAAATTATACAAAGAGTTTGATGTTTTCTATACACTATGTACTATCTTTTGTTGCCAACATTTGTGAAAATTACAAATTGTATTCAATGGTACATATACGAAATGAACCTTCACAATTGTTTTTCACAATTGCTTTAGAGATACTTATTCCCATACCACTTGAATAGCTTGTATGATTTCTTGCTTGTTCTTCACCCAAATGCAAAAAAATCTTTGACTATCCTCCAAAGGTTCTCTATGACATGGTAGATAGTGTATTAAAGGAATCCTAGTTGTTGTATAATTTTAAATTATTTATTTTTCACTTGTCATGAGGGTGAAGTTCACTTCAGTGTGATTCCAACACAATTTGCGGTTTCAAAATCAATTCATCTTTTAGCATGCTAGAGCTTCTTAAAGTTGCTGAACTTTCTAGTGAAAATTGACTGAAAATTTTGTAATTCAGCTGTACCCCACAATAAGGTGGGTACACCTAAAACCGCCAGAATTTGGGTTGTGGATAAATTTTAGGCTAATTAGTAAATACTGAATACAAGAGAGCAAAACAATATGTAGAAGAGGAAGTATTGCACAATCAATTTTCAGATTTTGACAAAAATGAGACAACAAGAGGGGGACAAAGTTTTGATAGTAGGATTCTTAAAACCGCTTATAGGCTGCATTGAAAGAGAACGGTCACATTCAAAAGCCCCCCTTCAATGGTGTTAGAAATAACAGACACAAAGGTGTAATAATGTTATTCATATTTATTAAATAAAACATTGCATGCTTGTAAACCCATGATTCTATGTTCTCGTGTTCTGTGCGTCATATGAATTAACAAGAGGATTTAATAACATCTATGACACGTGCTTGAAATAACATGAAGATTGAGGATTTAGTAACACAAGCATATTTTATTGACATCTAACAAGTCTTTACTGGAATCAATTATTAAATCCCTATGCTATTAAATCCTTGTGTTCTCTGAGTTAAGAAGCCAATCACATGCCTCAAAATGGCCAATATTGCTTTTAAGAACTGCGAAAGACAAGGAGGTGCAATTTTCAGATTATACTGACACCATTTTGGGGCTTAAAGTAGATTTCGGTTTAAGACACGGCGCGATTTGGGGGGTACCCACCTTACATGCGTCGGAATGAAGCCAACACTCCATTCTCGAGCACTTCGGAAGGCCCATCTTTGTTGAGAAACTCCATTGGACAATTTGGGGTTTCATCTTCTTCTTTCTTGGGGTTTTATCTTCTTTGTCCGCATCAAATGTGTACTTAGACCAAGGCATCTCTAATGGCAACATGTGTTCCTAATCTATTATTCTCCATCCTCTGTGACTACATTGAAGGCAAGGTGGGATGATCTGAGCATTGGGGTGCATCTTCTCCATATGTAAACTCCAACTTTGTTGTACAATACAATAAATGAAAGAAATTTTATCCAACTTAACATCCCACCAAACCTAACCACTCCTTAACCCTTAAAGGATGGAGAGGTCAAAAAGTGGTTGATGGATGACTTCATTGTTTATTGTAGAAACAAAGAACACACCTACTAGTCTAATAATTAGAGTAGTTTTGGTGACTACCTTGGTTATGGGGAGTTGCATCCTTTAAAAGTTAAACATTTTGAGTTCACTAAATCCTTATAGAATCTTTTATTCAAATATATTTTCTTTACAAACAACATATATATGGAAACAACTTGTTTTTGTGCTAAGCTTAGTGTGGTGTCACATTAGTCTTTAGTTGTATAAGGTCACAAGATCTAGAAGATGGCTTGCAAATGATTTCAAATGAAGGTTAGCGGATGAAAATTACAATTATTAGTTCAATTTTTCTTTGATATGTTCTTGAGTTGTAAAGGTGACACTCCTTGTAGGGATTATGCAACCCCATGAGGACAAATATAGTGCATTTTAGTCCTTCAAAGTAAGATTTATATATTTTTTACTTATAATATAGGATCATGTTTTTTTGAATAATCAGTTATAACTAACATGTGTTACTTAGTAATCATGAGTATTCAAAAAAATAATAGAAATACATAAAGTAGTATATATTTATCATAGATTTTGCAATGTATGGCCTATGTTGTACATTGTATTCAACATCTCTTTGAGTACATTCAAACCTAAGGATTTTTTGGCAATACATGTGATTCAATGAGTGCCCATTATGGGTTTTTTTATGTGTGTTGGTTTTTTTAAATGACCAAATAGGATTGTATGTATACCCAAAATGGTCCTTTGCCCAATTTAGATCCTATTGTTGGGGCAAAATTGCACCTTCTTTGCATTCTAACTAGTGATGTCATTTGTTGTTTTCACAACCATAATTATTTTGGCATTTGTAATAGTTGCAAACATGGTGGCCAACCCCTTCTTAAATCTACTTTCATACCCAATTTTTAATTTTTTAAATGATGCAAAATATTTGTGGCACTAATGTTTAATGTCATGTGATATATATATTTAGAGATTTTTTTGGCATACAAAAGTAGTATACCAAACAAATTTTAAGAATAAAAATAATTTTTTTTTCATGAACATCCTTAAAGCATGCAATAATCTATTTTTCTATTCATATAGAATTCAAATTGTAGATCATAATAGAACTAAGCTCACATTGTATCCATATCATTTTTGATCCTTTAAGAATGAGAAATTTTGAACTAACACATACAAGATATATGCAAGTAAATTGCAAATACAAAAGTATTGCTACATGCATAGGGCCATTTTTGTCAAACAAAACACAAATATTCCCAATCTTTCCATGATGGAATTACATAATCTATAGTTTGCACAAAGCATCTCATGATCAATCTATTCTAAGTGTAAGAGAATTTAAGCACGTGAAAGAGTAATATATACATTTTTGAAGAATATCAAAATTATTCCAAAAAAGGTATTAGGACATTTTGGATTTCAAAAAGGCTATCTCAATTTAGATTTCAAAATCTGTATGATAGAGGTGGGCATCAAGAAGCTTGCTCAAAAAGTCAATCAATGATGAAATTTTTCCCTAAAGGCAATGGGGCAACCTCAAAACTAATATTAAAAAATTCTTATAAATTTTCAATTGCATGAATCACACATTCAAATTGTGATTTGGAACCTAGAACTTAGCATGATAGATGCATCTTTTGGAGATAAAAAGAATGATATTAAGAAGTTGGTATGTAATAAAGTGGTGGAGATGCTATTGTAAAGATTCTAAGAAAAATAATGCTCTTTGAGTTGGATGTCTTTTAAAGATTAAGGCTTCTTTCAAGGTATAGACAAGATCACAAAATTCAAAATTTTAGAAAAATACAAAGTACCATTTATATATGCCAATGTGTTTGTAATTACAACTCAAAGTCTTTACTTTGTCAAACAAAAATAACCATAAGGTGTGTATATCCATTGTTAAATTTTTAGTCACTACACATATGTAGATAGATTTGTTTTACAATTTTTTGTTGCAATAGAGCAACAAATCTGAGAGTTTTTCATGTGTATTTTGATCCATTCATTTTCTTTAAAAAAATTACTATAGGTGGTGAAAGCAAAAACATGTAGCTTCTTTCCATTGGGAGACTATAAATATTCTTGTCCTTTGGGATTCTATTGTAGTTCTTTGGATTTTCTATATAGTTGCAATGGTAATCCAAAAGCATTTGTTCAAATGGTGGAATAATGAAGGAACCTGTACCCATGTGTCTAAAATTCCATAACATTTAGTAGCAGTCCAATTGACTGTCTTCTCTCCAAAAAAATGGTATAGAATATTCCACATCATTTCATCCATCGGATGATGTGGTTTATTCCACATCCATCAATAGCTAAGGAGTCATGCATTAGGAAGCGGTAGACTCTAAGAAGGAAAACAAGTGGGTCAAAAACTAATGCATAATGAGAGTCATTAACAATTTAGTCATGTTTACATTTGGCACTCCAAAAATAAAATGTCTTGGGCTCCATCCCCTCATAAAATTATTATAAAACCAATAACTCAACAATAGTACAATATTGGTAGCTTGTTATGAACTCAACTTTATTGTTAGACATAGATATTTGGGGTCAATCCCATAAACTAACTTTTGTGCAAAATCAATAGGCCTCCAATCATACCACCCTAACTTTTCTTCTGTCCACCATGGCATCAAGGATGCATTTCATGGATGATAGATGAAGAGAGAAAAAGTTGGTTTCTCTTCAAGCTATTGAATGTAATGGCCTAGAAGTTATAAAAAGGTGACCATTCCACCCAACTCCACCCCTTTCTAATTTGACTCCTTGTTTAATTTTAACTACATCAATACTATTAAAACAAATTGTTTGTTTGTTTTATTTTGTGATGTGTGTTGGAATCTCTTAGCTTGTTGGGTTGATGAAGGGGTGTTTGGTATCAACAAGAAGCCCTTGAGGAAGGTGTGTGTATATAAAGCAAGTTTTGTTGCATTCTAATATATAGAGAGAAAGATATGGAATTTTGAAGTTTTTATTGGCATCCAAAATTAGAAAATTGGACAGAAATTAGAAAAAAAATTGATGCTATAGATTGACAAGCTTTGGAATACTTTGTCAATTGTGGCATTGCACTAATATTTAAACTTCTAGTTTGATTTTTTTTAGAAATCATTATCAAGTTTAAGTGGCTAAAATTACATTTGACACCTATTCTACTTCTAATGGTTTGGGGAGGAGAAAAATTAATGTGATTGAATTTAGACAAATACAAGGGTTGTATTTGCTTTCATAAACCTAGTTGATTTTTTTGAAAAGAAGAATTATTTTTATAAAAATTGTTCAATGACTCTTACCTTCTTATCTATAGTAAAAATGGAGGGTTTTGAAAGACTTTGTGTATCCTAAAACCTTTGAACTTAAATGTTCGGTAAGCCGCCATTTTCTAAAAGTTGCCATTCTTTCATAAATCGAATTTCTTTTGGCAATTTAAACATTGTATATGGAGACCGTTGATCCTACATTGTTATTATTCTAGAATAGGCAATTGTTCAAAAATTTTATCCGGCTGGCTACTAAGACAAAGGCTTGAACAAGATTTGTTTTTTGTTTTTCATTTGTCTTTATTAGCTAATGCATGAGCACAATTAGGAAAATTCAAAAGTCAATTTGTTTAGACTTTGTAATTTGTGATTTGTGGGATTTGTGGGAGTTTGTGTAGCATGGAAGCTGTTGCTGGAAGGATTGAGACGGAGTTGCATCTTTTAGAAAGAGGCGCTTCAAGGAGGGTTGCATGTAGCTCCCAAATAGTTCCAAGGACATAACGATTTTTTTAGTGTTTTGCAAAAACTGCAGTTTTAGCACTTAATATTGCAAGTATGGTAGAACTACCCATTACCACCCTGATTCGCAATCTAACTATATTGGGGCCAACTCTAGGAAAGACACATATTTTTCAGAGGTGTGCTTTTGTTTCAGGAGTCAAACCCAAGTGGAATTATAATTTTTTGATAAAAATTGTAATTTCTGTGAATTTCTGAAGTAAAATTGCACAACCGCTACTAGACTGGATTCATAAACGTCCTCTTACAACTCAATACCGCTTTCCAATGTATCTAATAGCACTTGAAGATCCACCAATCATTTATTGACATGTTATCTTTTAATAGCATTAACAAACTATTGTTGTCAGAATCTGAAGCGGATTTGCATGTTTTTTTAACGGAACTGGGACAAAGCTGTAGACCACGGATTTGAATCACTGACGGAATTGGATAGTTCTACCTTACTATGAAACAAAACAATTTAGCCGTTGATCAAGAAAATCAAAGGCTACTAGTACCATTAACTACTTGTTTGTACTTAAAAGTACTATTTGAAAAAAAAGACAATTTCTCACAGCAAATAGTTACAACTAGGTATAATTAATAATAATAATGAAATCACAAACAAACAAAAAATTAGAATTTAGTCATTTGTAAAGACTTGATAGTGATTTGATTTCACTAGAAAATGGTAGTCAATACCATCTTTAATGTTCAAAAGTGTACGTCCAAGGGATTCCTATTTGTACAAATATAGAGGCCATAAGCTAAATTTCTAAAAAATAAGGGATATGATTACAATAAAGTCAACCATCTCCTTTAAAAAATTCAAGTTCATTGGGCTCTACCATGAAAAGTTATAGCAGAAAACAACTTTGTCATTCTGAATGTGAGGCAGAATAGGACCGGTCTTTCTTGCAATCACCCTCTTCTTGGAGCCTAATCACTTTGATTTGCAATTATGCAAGACGGAGGACTCTTGATACATAGGAATATAAGTTTGTATGACAAGAAACAAGTAAAAGCAATATTAGTAACCCTAATCTTGTCACTTTGTCTAATATTATAAGTATTGTCATTAGGAAGAAAATTTGAATAATTGATGGTGCCTAATGAAATATGAGATATCTAAAGCAGACATTGACGCATTAGTCCAATTCTCATAAAAGAAAACATCATGTACCACTAGCTATGTCTCATATTCATGTATAGCCATTACTATGCTTGTATCATGCAATTGACTAATAGCATAGCAATATCTGGAAGCACCTTCAACATAGAGGCTACTTCTACAAATGCAACAACACCTACTTGGGATAGAACCTCAAGAACTATCCGTGTCGCACTCTATTTGTCTAGATACAAGCTGCACCATAGTGTATCCACAAATACTATAGCCATGTTGGAGCAAGAAGCCTTATCTATCTCGTGAGTGGTATTGACATTAGATGAAATTTAGCTAATCTATAAGGTTGTGAGTTCCCTCAAATTCCCGAACTGTGGGAATACTACCACAGCAATAGGCTGATATGGAAAAGCGATTGCCACGTTGTCGCATTGTATATACATACACTATGTAAAAACAACTAATTGTTATCAAACTAGAAGGTTTTTTGGAGAGTCTAAAGATCCACATAGAGAATATTCTACCCTTTTTACCTCTATTAGACAACCATTAGGCATTAGTTCTTTTATATCTTTAGTTGAAAGCATTTTAAACTTTATTTAGACGTTTTTAGAGACATTGATTGTTGCATACCATACCCGTAAGTTAAGGTCAATACAAAATATTGGTTTAAAAATAACATAAAATAAACAAGAACAATTCTTGAATTCATCAAGAATTAAAAAAACACTTACTTTCTACCCATTTAGAGAAATTTTGATGGCTAAATGAAGGAATTTCTTCATTAAAAGTTAGTAAGAATTAAGGGTTGAGAGGTTCTACATATATCCGTTGTCCGTCCATTGATGTGTGGGAGTTGGTGAAGCATGGTAGCCGTTGCAGGAAGGAGTGAGACGGAGTCGCATATTTTAGAAAGAGGCGCTTTGAGGAGGGTTGCATGTAGCTCCCGGGAAATTGTACACGAGATCATTTGAGAGGGAGTTCAATTAGACTAGCCTAGTTTACTCTAACGAACAAAAAAATTCTACAACAATATGCCAACGCAGTCATGTGATGATACTCCATACAAATTTTTTTATAATGAAGAGGCGTTGGAGGCGACAGATTAACCCATAAGTAGAGCAAAGGGCATGTTGACTAAGAAAACTTCTCATGATATTACTTCAATAAGGCTGTGGAATTTGTTGAATTAACGTCGATACCACAATCGTTCTTCCAATGAAATCATTTGCAAGCCATCTTCTAGATCTTGTGACCTTATACAACTAAAGACTAATGTGACACCACACTAAGCTTAGCACAAAAACAAGTTGTTTCCATATATATGTTGTTTGTAAAGAAAATATATTTGAATAAAAGATTCTATAAGGATTTAGTGAACTCAAAATGTTTAACTTTTAAAGGATGCAACTCCCCATAACCAAGGTAGTCACCAAAACTACTCTAATTATTAGACTAGTAGGTGTGTTCTTTGTTTCTACAATAAACAATGAAGTCATCCATCAACCACTTTTTGACCTCTCCATCCTTTAAGGGTTAAGGAGTGGTTAGGTTTGGTGGGATGTTAAGTTGGATAAAATTTCTTTCATTTATTGTATTGTACAACAAAGTTGGAGTTTACATATGGAGAAGATGCACCCCAATGCTCAGATCATCCCACCTTGCCTTCAATGTAGTCACAGAGGATGGAGAATAATAGATTAGGAACACATGTTGCCATTAGAGATGCCTTGGTCTAAGTACACATTTGATGCGGACAAAGAAGATAAAACCCCAAGAAAGAAGAAGATGAAACCCCAAATTGTCCAATGGAGTTTCTCAACAAAGATGGGCCTTCCGAAGTGCTCGAGAATGGAGTGTTGGCTTCATTCCGACGCATGTAAGGTGGGTACCCCCCAAATCGCGCCGTGTCTTAAACCGAAATCTACTTTAAGCCCCAAAATGGTGTCAGTATAATCTGAAAATTGCACCTCCTTGTCTTTCGCAGTTCTTAAAAGCAATATTGGCCATTTTGAGGCATGTGATTGGCTTCTTAACTCAGAGAACACAAGGATTTAATAGCATAGGGATTTAATAATTGATTCCAGTAAAGACTTGTTAGATGTCAATAAAATATGCTTGTGTTACTAAATCCTCAATCTTCATGTTATTTCAAGCACGTGTCATAGATGTTATTAAATCCTCTTGTTAATTCATATGACGCACAGAACACGAGAACATAGAATCATGGGTTTACAAGCATGCAATGTTTTATTTAATAAATATGAATAACATTATTACACCTTTGTGTCTGTTATTTCTAACACCATTGAAGGGGGGCTTTTGAATGTGACCGTTCTCTTTCAATGCAGCCTATAAGCGGTTTTAAGAATCCTACTATCAAAACTTTGTCCCCCTCTTGTTGTCTCATTTTTGTCAAAATCTGAAAATTGATTGTGCAATACTTCCTCTTCTACATATTGTTTTGCTCTCTTGTATTCAGTATTTACTAATTAGCCTAAAATTTATCCACAACCCAAATTCTGGCGGTTTTAGGTGTACCCACCTTATTGTGGGGTACAGCTGAATTACAAAATTTTCAGTCAATTTTCACTAGAAAGTTCAGCAACTTTAAGAAGCTCTAGCATGCTAAAAGATGAATTGATTTTGAAACCGCAAATTGTGTTGGAATCACACTGAAGTGAACTTCACCCTCATGACAAGTGAAAAATAAATAATTTAAAATTATACAACAACTAGGATTCCTTTAATACACTATCTACCATGTCATAGAGAACCTTTGGAGGATAGTCAAAGATTTTTTTGCATTTGGGTGAAGAACAAGCAAGAAATCATACAAGCTATTCAAGTGGTATGGGAATAAGTATCTCTAAAGCAATTGTGAAAAACAATTGTGAAGGTTCATTTCGTATATGTACCATTGAATACAATTTGTAATTTTCACAAATGTTGGCAACAAAAGATAGTACATAGTGTATAGAAAACATCAAACTCTTTGTATAATTTTCATTTACATATGTTTGTTTGTAATGATGATAAAGTAGACTTCAGCATGATTCCAACACAATTCGCAATTTGAAATTCCTTTCATTTTTTAGAGCACTCGGGCCTCCCAAAGTTCTCCAAAGATCTTAGGAGGATCCAAAAATTCGTACCTCAGCTGTACCCCCTGTACAGTACTTTGCCGACATACTACAAAGATGAACCCAGATGGGGGAAAACACCAATATTTTGCCCAGGCCACTAGTAATGCACTTGGGAAAAGGAGTCCGGATCTCGGATTGCATGTTCAGGAGGAGAAAAAAACAATGAGCGAGATATCAATGAATCCCACCATGATAACTCATCTGTTCCGCTGCTGGAACTTGGCAGCAGCCGGCCAATCTTTACAATCAAAAAATAAGCTAGCTTAATTTATCTTGAAAATATCCATGAATAAATGGACAATAAATGGACAATGTGCACTCCTCAAAAGCACAGCATAGCCTCGGTTAGACTCCCGGTCCTCTCTCGATCTTTACAGCTACTTTCTGCTCCTGCTGCTACTTTAAAAATGGAATCAAACAATTAGCAGCAGCACGAGGACCAAATTAACCTGGTGCTGGTCAAAGAACCCAAAGCAATTAATCGGCACTCCAACCCTCACCAAGACTCTATCTAAAAGGTGGACCTCTCCCAACCAAGGCCGGGATCATGGCCACTTCGAATCGATCAATGAACTACCATTCGAGAACCCTAGCAGATATCCTTTCTTTCCGACCTACAAGAAACAGAATTTCCCCAAAACTGAAACCCTTGGCGCACCAACCAGCTAAGCCGATTTGAGCTTCCTGGCTTGTCTCTCCCGCTGATTCATTCTTCTGCCGACAAACTTGAGACCCTCGTCGATCAAAATCACCGGCAGGGAGACCACCAGCACAAGCAGCCACTCATTCACGCTCAGAGGCACGATGCCGAAGATCTTCGCCAGAAAGGGAATGTAAAGAATCAAAAAGTGCAGCGAGAAGGAGAGGGACATGGCCAGAAGCAGCCACGGGTTCACCCAAGGCGGCATCGAAAGCAAGCTACCGTCCTCGGAAACCGCGTTCAGCGAATTGAACATCTCGATCGCCACCAGGACGGACAAAGAGAGAGTGGTGGCCTTCACTTTCCCGGTCGTGAAGTAGTCGCACGGGTTGTCGTCGAAGGAGAGCGTCTGGTTGCCAGCGGTAAAAGGGGCCACCTTGAAATCCTTCCAAGTCGAACACTCCCCCCAGTGTCTTAATTGCGAGAAGCTCACAAGCGTGTGGTTATCGCCTGCTAAGTTGATCCCAAGGAAGGACGAGTGCGTGTACCACAGTGCAAAGGAACCCACGGTGGCGATTCCCACATACAAACCAATAACCTGAAAAGAATTGCAAAAAACAAAGTCAGCTTCCACGTTTGGTATAGAATTGCAATCGCTCATCAAATCTGCAGATGAAAGAAAAGGTGCATCGTCGTCGTATCTGCTTTTCCATGGAACAAGTACGCACCCGGATGTGAAGTGCACTTCCAGTACCCAAAGGTAGAGGGATACTATTTGCGTTACTTCCAGCAATTTGACATATGTAGGAGGCACAAAGGCTTGAAGGTCAGGAATAGGACGAAGTACCATGTATCGGAAGAAAACCCAGGCGTTGATTAAGGCATCATCACTCCTTCGTGGAGGCTTCTGCATGATATCCAAATCGGGAGGGTTGAAACCAAGAGCCGTAGCGGGAGGACCATCAGTGACGAGATTCACCCACAGCAGCTGCACGGGGACTAAGCCTTCCGGCATACCCAATGCTGCTGTAATGAAGATGGAGGCCACCTCTCCAATATTCGACGATATCATGTATCTGTAAATGCACACCACTCCTCCTGTTAGACTATTGCTTTCCTAAGCTTCAAAATGCTCGGCCACAACTGCAACCATGGGAACAAAACATGAAAACATCAGCCTACGAAAACGCACCTGATGAAGGCCTTCATGTTGTCATATATCGAACGGCCTTCCCCAACAGCGGCCACGATGGTGCTAAAATTATCATCCGCAAGCACCATATCTGCAGCCTCCTTAGCCACCTGTCCAATCACAGTTCGCCACTCGTCACACAAGTTGAATAATGCATCCAAGTGAAATCACTCACAAAAGCGATCACAGACACTGTTCCAAAGAGAACATGCAGATGATCAAGCTTGGTTGTTCCAAGTGTTCTAGAAATAAGTATCAAGTACCTCAGTTCCGGCAATACCCATGGCCACACCAATGTCAGCAAGCTTCAAAGCAGGAGCGTCGTTCACACCATCACCCGTCATGGCAACCACCTCCCCAGCATCCTTTAGGATGCGGACAATGTCTTGCTTGTGTTTGGGCTCCGCACGTGAAAAAACACGACCCCCAGTGCCACTAAGGATTCTCTTGCGGCGTTCTGCAGGAAGTTCCATGAACTCACGGCCGGTAAAACTCTTGTCGCGAATATCTTCACCATCCATGAAGATGCCAATCTCACGGCAAATGGCTTCTGCAGTGTTCTTATTGTCTCCAGTTATCACCATCACTCGTATACCAGCCTCGGCACAGTCTTCAATTGCCCCGCGAACCTCTTCGCGTGGAGGATCCTGCAAGCGGAATTGAACCGCTGTCAAACTCAACGAAGCAAGACCAAAAGAAAACATTCTATCAAACGAACACGCCCCAAAGAATACTGGAACTCAGACGGAAACTTCGAAAGTTCACTGGAGAGAATAGAGGTCAACGAGTTTCTACAGCAAACGAAATTTCACTCTGAGACCAACGGATATGGCAAACTTGAAAGTCCAAAGTGCAGTAATTACTCGGAGTCCTGCCATGCCGACAAAAATTAGGTTGCTTTCAATTTTATCGTAATTGGAGGTGTCCAGAAGTCTATTGTGGCCGGGATGGGTATCTCCATCGTAATCACCAAGATCTTGCAAATCATCCTTATAAGCCAAGCCTAAGCAGCGAAGAGCTTTGGCACTCAAACGATTCAGTTTCAGAAGAAGCGCATCACGAGCTCCTTCTGTCATATCCACCACTGATCCATCTGCTAGTTGCACGTGTGTGCAGCGTTCCAAAATATTCTCCACAGCTCCCTGAATTGAACCATACCTAGTTAATATACAGGTGAATGTTTCAATCTCTACTTTCACGTTAAATGGAGAAAGAAGAATCTACAAAACATCGAAAATTCATACTGAGAACCAACAGTCCAATTATAACCACACACGGACTCGATTAAGACCTTCAGGGAAACTAGAAGCAAAGACGAGAAATGTCGAGAAATCACACAGTAAACACAAGTAGGACACCTCCCGACACAACCAGGCGTGACGCGATCCACGGATATCAGAAGCTACTAGACATTGGGTACAGTAATGGATTTGGATTAAGAACAGTGGTGACCTTAGACTTTCTTTCACATACCTTCACCAGCAATCTGTTGACACCATCCCCCACTTTGACGAGACAGCTCATGGACTTCCGACTGCGGTCGAACTCAAGTATAGCCATTCGAGGCTCCTTTTCATTCCACCAGTTACTGCATCCTATGGACAGAAAATGACAAGTGAAAACGTGATTAAAAGTAGATGAGGCGGGAATACATGACCCTTGACCCCAAGATCAACTTGTGGCATACTCCAGTTGGCAAGCCCTCCAATAAGACTTTCCAAAGAGAAACAGAATACAAACTCCTGAAGGAACCATGTAGTTCCTTTGAACATCGAACCTAGACGAAATCGCCTCTTACATGGCAGCTGCAAACTAACAGAGAAACGCCATCGGATAGGAGATTCAGGTCACTTCAAGGAGAAACCGTAGGTAGACAAGGAGAACCTGCTCGTAGAACTCAAATAAAAGTCAAACTGATGAATTCAGAATGTACTCACCCAAAGGCACATCCCCCCCTGGAATGGACCCTTCTACAACACCCCGCTTGTTGATAACTGCTTGGGCAGCTGCATCTGGAACTCCCATCTTCTCCACCACAACCTAAGAGGTCCACATCATGAGCACAGGAGATTGCACTTAGATACGAGTCTCCAAAATGTCTTCAACAAACTGATAGGGCTATTGTCTCCAAGCAACTCGAAGTCCTGACAGAAACAGACTTTGTGAACCACCCAAGGAAACAGTCCAGGAGCTTTCGATAACCCACCTTCAGCGCCGCTTCAGTCGGCATTCCAGTGGCTTTGAAACCATTGCCATTATATGCGATTCCCGCATCATTACAGAGCGAAGCGATCTCGGCGAAGGACTGCATATTCTTGTCCAACTGGCCAGCTTGCAAGCCATCGATTTTGCCATCCAAGAAACTGTATGTCGTGCCTTCGACATGGAAAGCACGAGTCACCCCAGCTGCTGGACCATTCAGCACAAGCTCCGTAACAGACATCTGATTCGTCGTCAATGTGCCGGTCTTATCAGAGCAGATCACAGTGGTGCAACCGAGAGTCTCAACGCTGGGGAGCTTCCGCACAATAGCATTTTTCGCGGCCATTTTCCGCGTCCCTAAAGCCAAACAAGTGGTAATAACTGCAGGAAGACCTTCGGGGATAGCTGCAACCGCTAAGGCCACTGCAATTTTGAAGTAGTAAGTGCACTTCTCAAACGAGAACTGAAAATTAACGGGCCAACCATCCTTCATCTCCCAAGACAAAAAATATTTGTAGTTGATGATCCAGACCAGAAGACATATGACACCAATCACTTTCGTTAAAAGCTCTCCAAACTCATCCAGCTTCTTCTTCAAAGGCGTATCTGCCTCCTCAAGGGAAGCCTCCTGGATTTGAGATTGGATCTTGCCAATCTCCGTGTTCATGCCGATGTTTGTCACGACGCAGAGGAAAGAGCCGTTCACAATCGTGGTGCCCGCAAATACCATGCACTCTTTGCCTTGTAATTCAATATCCTCCTTCACTTGATGATTCGTTTTCACCACTGACATACTCTCACCTGTGAGAGAACTCTGCTCAACCCTCACTGTTGAGGTCTTCATTTTCACGACACGCATGTCTGCGGGAACCTTATCACCTACACGGAGCTCCACAATATCACCGGGAATGAGCTCTCTGGCCGGCAAGTCGGATATATACACCCCATCTCGGAAAACTTTAGCATGCTCTGATTGCATCTCCTTCAGGGCCTCCAGCGCCCTCTCGGCGTTGCTTTCTTGCCATACTCCAACAATGGCGTTCAATATAAGGATGAAGAGAATGACCAGTGGCTCTACATAAGCGCCAATTCCGCTCTCTTCAGCAGAGTGGCCATCCACGTAGGCAAGAACGAAACTGATAAACGCCGCCACCAACAAAATCTTCACCAACATATCGTCAAACTGCTCCAATACCAACTTCCACATTGGCTTCCCAGGCTCTTTCTCCAGCTCGTTCCAACCATACTGCTTACGCCTCTTTAAAACGCTACCGGAGCTGAGACCCCTTCTAAGATCAACTTGGAAATGCGCTAGACACTGCTCCTCGGACCTCGACCATGCCGGGAAACTATCCCCTGCCATAATTGAAGAAGTGAACCCCTAAGTGATCCCGAATCTTCTGCTCGAACGCTGCCGTTCACTGTATGATTTTCGATTTCGGGGATAAGGGCTCCAGAGCAACGGGTTGCACAATTAAGAAAGCGCCTGCATGAACAAGACCTTCAAGTTAACCGCCGATAATGTCGGACAAAGACCTCCTACGAGAATCCGAAACACCAACACAATTCGCAGACGCTGACTATAAAGCCTGTGGGGAAAAAATGAAATTTGAACTCTGCCTGCTGTGCTGAATATCCACTGCGACCTTCATTAAATATCAATGACGCTAAAATCAAAATGGCCAAGTGAAACAACTTAAAACAGCGGTGTTGTTATCGCAAAGGGGTACGGTCTGGTGCCGCACTAGATTACCAGAAACGGGCATGGCACTCTCGCGCGTATCTTTCCAACAAAACAAAAGCTTGACATCTCAATTATCAACAGAGAACACCATTATCAAACCGAGAACGACACTAACCAGCTAGAAATCTCCACTGATGTATAAGCCAGGTATTGCAAGCCACTGTTGTAAAAATCAGCAAATTCTTGTCAGGACTTGGAATACTGTGACGAAACCCAATGTACACTTGCATGAACCGAGGGGTCGACGTCCCTCATACTGTCCAAAGCTGTTCTGCTCCCCGCCCTGCAACTTCAATGACGCCACCTGCATTTTCACATACCAAATAGATTCCTCCACCCGCCTCTCCCCCGAAGTCTTCAGCTTATCAATGGCATCTTCCAGAAAGAGCAATCGCAGCTTCCTTTTCCGGATATTGTTTCGATACAACGACCGCGAACTGGGCGAGCTTCAACAGATTATTCTTGGTCTCAAAGTCGCAACCAAAGCTCTGGTATAGTTGAACAAGAGCATCTCCCGCCTGCAATCGCACCCCCTCATCTACTCCACATCAAATTTTCCAATACGCCCCAACCACAATCGAAACCCTAATATGCCAAAATTCCAATAACGCTTCCTTGATCACAACACAACCCTAAACAAACCACTTGTGGAACAATCGCCAGACGAAACCCTAATCCGAAGCGTGCGATAACCCCTGCCTGCCTGCAGTCCACAATTATTCAATCAACCTGCCGGCGATCCCTAATTCACCGACCAGAAAATTACCTGCAACACCGTGAGCCCGACGAATTGCTCCAGCTTCGGCGTGAGCTAGTGCCAGAGCTTGCGCTCGTATACACCGCCTGGCTTGGCTCTGGTAAGGATCAGCAACAACAAAGAGAACTTGGTTAACCGGGGAAGGCCGTGAGTAGCTTGCTTGCCTTGCGCTTCAAATAGACAAGCTCAAATGAGGTTGGGACACGTCTCGCAGACTTGTCTGTCATTGGTTTGAATGCGTTGGTGCAGACATTTCAGGCAATTTCGGGGCAGTTTCGACGGTACTTTATGGCACGGTTCTGTAAGTGGCCAGTTTCTATGTCCGGTACTTGCTGGACCGTGCTTCACATATTTCTTTTTTATTCATTTTCTTTTTTTTTGGCAGGGGGGCTGGAACTCTGGAAGCAATCTTTGGTGGAGGGATGCAGTTGTTCACATCCCTATACATGGATGAAACTTGCAAATTGTGATTGAAACTTCAATTATTTATCCCAAAGAATGTACATTCATCCAAAGAATATGTAACAATTCAACAATTTCATTTGCCAAAATGGGGGAATCATGTCACATAGTATTTACTAAAAAAGATCCCATAGCTATAAAGCAAAATATTCCTCCAAAAAAAAATCATTGAGTCACACTAAAGCAAAAAGCAAAGAGCCAAAACCCAATACTATTTGGAGATTTTAAATTCTTGTTTTAGGAGTCACGGAATCCAAATTAGTTGAGAGAGGGTCGAGAATATAAAATACAAAAGTAATAAAATATAAAATACAAAAGTAATGTCTTCACTATAGGAGCACATTTTCAGATTTATCCACCCTAGTGCAAAAATTTGGAGTTTTATACCTTGAGTCAATCAAGACCAAATATGGTTTAGGACTTGTCACTTCAATCATGTGAACTTTTAAGTTAGAGGCCCAAAACTACTTCAAAATACTAATACCCAAAGCAAAGCTAAAATCTTCATCTACATTTATTCTATGATAATTCCAATTGTAGGATACTTTAGTTAACCCCTAAAGGACCAACATGCATTTTTTGACAATATATAAATTTTGGACAAGTACCTGTGATTGGAGATTTTTATATTTTTGTCTGAAATTTTAATAGAAGTTGTGCGCAAGGAATATCTTTTATATGCACTAAATATCATGACATTTGGAAATACGAGTCAAAAGTTATGGCCTAATATGTTATTTTTTTCCTCGGCGATGTAGTCCGAGCAGATCAGAATAAATCATTTTTTTTAGAAACACAAATTTGAAATTGTTTTTTAAGAGTTGTATATATGTAAAAAGCTTTGAATTATTCTATTTTGACCAATGAGTCAAAAGTTAAGAGGAATTTTAGTTTGCAAGTAGTTATGGATTCTCTACTCTAAAATAAATTTTGAAGTCCTTTATCTTACTCAATTTTCAATATTTTTTGAAAAAATTAAAATCGTAGGATGCAGATCGTTAATTACAACTTTTTAACCATTGGGATTGGCATTTTCAATTCCATAACCAAATTCTAAACAATTTCGTATTTTCAATCATTCTCTACTTTTTTCTACTTACTATTTTTTTCCTATATGTTGTATCCTTCCAAATGATGTAAAAGTTTTCAAGCACTTAGACAACTTCTCTACGAAAATGCATTCAAAGAAGCACCATCATTTTGGATATTTTTCATAGAAAAGTGAGCTTGTGAAGTGCAGCTGCCCTGTATTTCGCAAGGCCAAAAAAATGATTTCAGTGAATTTGAATGCTTATATCTTGCAATCCACATGGTGGAAATTTCTGAAATTTTTACCACATGTTCTCAAATCAGTATACTACAATATCCTACAATTTTGTGTGTCAAAATTTATTTATTTTTTTAAATTTGGTACTTGTACTTAAAATGGCAGTTCTTGAGCGTTTTGGGTGAAATCACAGTCATAGAACTTTAGGGGTTAACTTGTTCAAGTACATCCTCCCAAAATTTTAGAGTAAATATCCCTCTGATTGCAAGTTCAATGTGCCTAAATTTCAAAATTTAGTCTTTCCTAGCCCTTGCGAAAGGTGAAATATAATTTTTCAACATTTTTGGGAGAAAACATGTAAGTCTCATAACTTGTGCATTTTAATCTATATGTTGAAAAATGGATTGAGAATATATAAAATAATAATAATTAAAATAATTTTTATATTTATCTTAAAAAGATGATAAAAAGAGAGGTGGTGATACTAAATAAATGAAGAAATTGAACCAATTTTTACAAGAAATTAAAAAATTTAATTCCAATGGTGAAAATGCTCTAGTAATAAATTAGTAATTTTTTAAAATTTGGAAACTTTCCAAATGGAGTTCAAAAAATACTTTAATTATATGTTTTTTTTCTATCTTCGTTGCCTTTAAAATAAATATCTTCATAACTTTCAATGGTTCAAATGTTTTCAAGTAGGTATCAATATATAAAATACAATAAGATTAATTAATATTTTTTAGAATATATTTTTAGCTGCCCGTTTTGACATTGAAGTAAGAAAAACTTCTAACTTTTGCAATATTTATTAGAATGGCGTGAAACAAAGCTTCACAAGTAGATTAAGGTGATTAGCATCCACCATAAAAATTTCATGCAAAAATTCCAAATTATGAAGTCAATAGAGCCTACCCCAATTGATTAAAAATCCACAATGTGTTTCTTAGTCTTTAAAGGGTTAATATAGAAGTTTAATCCTTGAAGCATCAAGGCATGATTTCAAACCAATTTCCACTTTTGGGTAGGACTTTTCTAATACAATATTTGTTGTATTCTTGTGAATTTCTTACCAAAGATGTTTTTACTACTAGCTTGATGCCTATAAATTTTCAAATCAATTCAAGTTGCAGCTTGAAAATTATGCCTCAAAAGGTAATCTTTTTGAAATTACAAACAATTCATGCAGCCTAATAGATAGGTCCAATTGAGCTGAAATTTATTAAAAGATACTCTCAACAAGCTTGTTAACATAACCCCCACAGTTAAAAGGCATGTGAGTACATGATTTTGACTTACAAGCCTTTGAAATTGGACTCTTCCTCTTCAAGCAATGTTCAAAACTTACAACAACCAATTTCAAAGGCTTGTGAGTCAAAATCACATGCTTGCATGACCCTAAACTTTTGGAGTTATATTGAAAATCTTATTGAGAGTGTTTATAAAAAAAATTCAATCCAATTAGACCTATCTATTATAGCTGCCTAAAATTGCCCATAACTTGAAAAAAACATCTTCTGGAAGCATAACTTTTTAACTGCAAGGCTTGCATTGGTCTAAAATTTTCTAGGAATCAAGTTAGTAATGAATTATATCTTTGGTAAAAAAAATTATAAGAATCCATCAAAAAATGTACTAGTAAAAATTCCAAAGTAGAAAATGGCTTGAATCATGCCTTGAGGCTTTAAGGATTAGAGTATTTTAAATAAGATTGTTATAAAGTTGTCTATACTATTTTCATACCATCTCATATAGTGTGATTGTCATTCAATCTCCATCTACTTTCATCCAACTTGAATTAAAAAATTCATCCAAATATTTATACTAGTAGAGCATGCTCATCCAAATTATATTCAATTAACATGAAGGAATTATTTTTCACAGTAGCTAAACAAAATTCACTATATTTGTGACAAATAATTATTAATACTTTAACCCCTAAAGCCTCGAGGGTTCTTTCTGCCCAAAACCACTCAAAACTACCATTTCTGTTGTATTCACTTAAGGAAACCAATTTTTTTTGGGAATTTAAACGTAGTATCTTGTACTTAACTTGACTGAGATCATGTAGTAAAAATTTCATCGAATTTGACCATACGGATTGGAAGATATTAGCATTCAAAGTTGAACAAAAAGTGTTTTTTCAAGAAGATGCTTAAATTGCCCAAAAAACTAAGATTGTCCATAACTTTCTCATCCCTAGTCCAAATAGAATGAATCAAAGCTTCAAGTATAGATAAAAATATAATATTTTAGAAAAAAAATTTAAAAAAATTATTTTGACTTTTTGTAATTTTTTGGGGCTGCCCGCCAATCTCTATTTCTTGCTTATTGTACCATAATTTTCTCATCCGGCATCCGATTGAAACAAAAATTATATATCCACAAAGCTCTTGCAAAGATACACAACCTCAAAAAATCTCAAAAAAATTCACTTCAAATTGAGACAATAGGAACCTACCCGGACCCAAATTGTCCCCCGAGGGGACAAGCGGTCCTTTAGGGGTTAAACAAAATTGAATTCACTTCAATCTTTCAATATTCCCTAAATTTTTTGTTTTCATTTATAAGTCAATAATTTTTTTAAATACATTGAGTCAACTTCAATATCTAAAATATAATTCTAATGACCTACTATTAGACTTTACTATCATATTCTTGCACTCTTCACTTGAATACTCTAAATATTTTTTTGTAGTAGAATTAATCTTATTGTTAGTTGGAAGCTTCTTCCTCCTAGTCTTTGATTGTGTAGTTGTCGTATGTGGATTGTGTAGTCTTGAGTCCACTTTGCCCTTGGGATAACATAAGCATCATTAATCAATGCTAGTGGGGACCTTTTGCTCCCCGTAGAATGCGGGAGCCCCTAACGTTGCAAATTCTCAAACAACCAATGTCCCTCATTGCAGATTAAACCAAATTTATGGCCACTTCACACTAAAGCTATCCAAGTTGAGAGGCCGTAGGATTGAATGGACAAACTTTGTTGAGAGTCCAAAGAAACGAGCAATAAATAGGCAATAAAATATAGGAATTGGAGCCTTTGGCCGGCCATAGTGTAAAGCCTCCAAAGGCCAAGCCCAAAGTCCAAACTCTGAGCAATGAACTTCCACCTACCAATCTAATGGTTGAGATCTTGTCATAAGTTGACGGCTACTCGGTCATAGTTCAGGTCTCTATTTCTAACCAACTCGAATTTCCTTTGAGAGTCCGTCACCATGTAGGCAATTTATTGCCATGTAGAGAGTCGGAGGTTGATGGCCTTTGAACTTCTAGTGTGAAGGATCGAGAGGCCGAACTCATGGTTTCTTGAAATCAGATTGGTGGAAACCCACGACCTCTTGACCTTTGGCCGTAGTTTGAAGTGGCCTTCACTCTCAAAAAGCCAGGGAGAAAATATTCCAATTTCCAAGGGAGGAATGAGGGAGGAATGATTTAGGGTGGTTAACAAGGTTATGAAAATATTCCTCACTTGGGTTGCACTCTTCTCTCTGCAAGGAATGTATCTTTTCATTTGCACCAGAATAAAATAAAATTCCAATACAAATTGATGGCATAATCTTGCACCAAGTACAGTAGTAGAAACTCCGGTCCCAGGATAGAGGCCGGCGTGAATAAAGTGTCTGTTCGTCTAGACAATGAGCCAGTGCCCACCAGACAAAGGGCCATTGGTGCAAGACTACTTCCCCCTTTCGAGAGTAGACACTATGCCAAGTACACAAGAAACTTCCCACTAACTCAACTCTGGGAGGAAGACTGGAAGCTGTCAACCATACGGAACTTCATCATGGGCCCGCAATCCAAGCTTCCCATATCAAGGCACCTTCAACTAATTTCCCCTCGGAGTACTTAACCTAAGGTGGTTTGAGAGCTGAATGCGTTCCAGGGGAAGCTGAACTCCTTGAAACAATTTTCAGTAAATTTTCATATGAAGAAAAATAGACTGGGCATCTAAATCAAGTCGTTTCATATTTTTTGGACCTTCCTGAAATTAGTTACAAAATTTTCAAATTGAAACATAGTGTACATTAAAAGCAATAACCTCCTGAAATGTATACTATCACTACATTGACGAAAGCAAAATGTACCTCTAAGTTAGCGGTCACTTTTAGGGCACACTACCTTATTTGAGGTATGAGGTTTGATTCAAAGATAAACAAAGTAATTTTAAAATGTCTAACGTTCTATAATATTTAAAGAGAAATATCTAAAAGGTTGTAGAAATTTTTCTTTCATATTGTTTAATTTTTGGAAAATTTTAAAACTATAAAAGAAACTATAAAGAGTAGCATTTTAAAGTATAAACCATTTAATTAACGATCATCATCAATTTGAAAAGATGAAAAAACCAAGAAAGACGTGGTAATAAAAAGAAACATTGATTAAAAAAAGACACAACAAGAAAACTTGCATGGAACAAAACAAAAAGAGTCATTGTAGATGAAAATCAAATTAATTAATAGACAAATGTGATGAAATCTTCAAATGTGATTTTCAACTTCTTGAAACCATTCAACACTAAAAAATAAAGTATTTCATCAAGTATGTTGCCAAATATAACCCTAAAGTTTGATATTGTACACAAGTAATGTAATTTCTTTGGATTTTGACAAATTGTTCATGTAACAATGCTCATTTGTAAGATCAAAAATTGTATTTGTGTTATTCTACACTACATTGATTCTTTTGGGTTATGTAGTTTATTATAATAAGAAAGTTTTAGTAAATCCCCAACCTTAACTTAGATGGAATTGGCAACACACCACCCTTCAAAATTTAAAAATTCCTATTAACTTGATGTTGACATTTGAACAAGACTGATTTTGGTGATAAACCACCAAAATACCTACGGTGTTCTTGCCCAAAAAGATTTCATCAACCCTCAACATAGTTATACCAATTACTAACCATTTTTTTCTAGTGATATTTCACTTAAATTTGGTACAAAAAAATTAGAGAGAATGTCAAGTGATATATTCTCCCATTTTGAGTGGATGAAATTGTTGATTTGCTAAATATTCTAAAAACAATATTGTTGTTTTGGAAATGAATGTATACTCTTTTAGATGAATACTTTAAACTCCATCCATTTATATAGATGTAAATAAATTGCATCAGTTCAATGAAGATTGTTTTCTACTTTGCTAAACTAAATAAAACAAAAAAATCCATACCCCATTAAACTAGGATGCTCTAAAAATGATCCTACTTTGAAAGCGACCTCTAACACAAAGGTACATTTTTTTCTCTTCAATGTACCAATAGTGCACATTTCATGACGTAGTCACTTCTAGTGATCACTATGTTTCAACTTGAAAAATTTGTAATTAATTCTATAAAGGTCCAAAAAATATGAAACAACTTGAGTAAGATGCCAATTCTATTTTTTCTTCTTTAAAAGATTTACTAAAAATTGTTTCAAAAAGTTTAGCTTTCCTTTAAATGCAATCAAATCTTAACCCTTAAAGGACATTGCAAGCCCCATGGACATTTTAAAAGTCAAAACCTAAATTTTCACATAGTTTTTTAATTTAAAAACAAAAACTACCTAAAAAAATATAGTTTCAATAATCTACTTTTTACTTCATTTAATTTTTTTCAAGATTTTCAAGATTTTCATTTTTGTAACATTTTGAAGGTAACAACTTGAAAGCTCGAAAAACACTACTTTTGAATTTCATCTATCAAATTTATTGTGGTGTGAGCTCAAGAAGTACATCAATTACATATTTACATTATGATGTTTGCCACTTTTATTTCATTTTGCTTAAAAATTTCATACTATTTAAAGCATTTTTGTAATTACTATATTTTTTACAAAGTTTTTATTATTTTTAAATCATATAAAATTCAATTTGATGTTTTCATTATTAAAAAATGAGATTAAATTTTAAACATATATTAATATATGTGAAAATATCAAAATTTTGAAATATTTATTTTAATATAGAAATATAATGAAGTTTAACCAAATTCGGGCATGAAATATCCTTTAAAGGAATAAAAGAACCAATAGCTTCTCTAAAATTGATGGTTTTGGAAAAAATCATTATAAAGTATTAATTGGAAGAATATTTTGGAATTGATATACAAATGAAATTTTTAGGTTTTGAATTTTAAATTCCATCCATATGGTTAGATTCACCAATGCTATCACCAATATTTTTTTATGAATTCTCAAAGGAAAATTTTAAAAATTCCTTCAAGATTTGCTTGCAAGCAAAGTATTATCATTTTGGGAATAAAACTTGTTGGAATGGATTTGAAAGCATAGTGATTTTTTGGAATTTTTGTATTCTCTTACATCTATGACCTCATTTTGCAAATCCATCTTGGAACTAGAGTCAATGTAATTTTGGCTTGGTCAACTACTTGACATGTTTCCACATTTGTAATTTAAAAAAAAAATGTACTCTAGTAACACCAAATCCAACTAACAAATAAGACAAGAACTTGATAAAGTATCTCCACAAATTAGGATGACTTTTATCCAAGCAACAAGAAGCAAGAAACAAGAATATGAATTTGTTCATCGTCCAGAAATTGAACGTCAAAGTGCTCTAGGGTTAAAGCATCTTCAGCGGTGCACACTAAAAGTAACACGCTAAAACAAGTGTGGTGTGAGAGAATTGTCAAACATAGCACTTGTGGTTCTCGGGCCCCCACTGGAAGCGCAATAGTTCATGGGCCTCAAGGTGCAAGGTTGTTGTTTAAAAGAAATTAGATGGGTGATTTTTTGGGTGTGCGTTTATACCCTCTCCCCACTCTCCTCACTTGGCCCACTCTCCCAAGCAATGCACAAGCCTCCCTCTACGGTCCAAACACTAAATGACCCTTGAAATCAGGACTATCAATTACGTCCTTGTACATACAAGAACACAAGTCAAAAGCGAGAGACGGAAACTTGAAGTGTCAAGAGAGATTTTTCAAGTGGCATGTGTTGAATTTTCTTAGAGGCTGCAACTGGTGGGATGCATATAACTCCACAGGCACGCCAAACCATTTGCAAGGGTAGTGTGGCGCTCCGTGGTGAAGGTGCTCTTAAGGGTTACAATGTTGCTACCTTATTAACTTAATTGTTACCCCATTACCACCCTGATTCGCAATCTAACTATATTGGGGCCAACTCTAGAAAAGACACATATTTTTCAGAGGTGTGCTTTTGTTTCAGGAGTCAAACCCAAGTGGAATTATAATTTATTGATAAAAATTGTAATTTCTGTGAATTTCTGAAGTGAAATTGCACATCCACTAATAGACTAGATTCATAAACGTCCTCTTACAACTCAATATCGCTTTCCAATGTATCTAATAGCACTTGAAGATCCACCACTCATTAATTGACAAGTTATCTTTTAATAGCATTAATAAACTACTGTTGTCAGAATTTGAAGCAGATTTGCATGTTTTTCTGATGGAATTGGGACAAAGCTGTAGATCACGGATTTGAATCACTGACGGAATTAGGTAGTTCTACCTTTAGTCCCATCCAAGAAAAACAGTCCTAGTACCTGAGAAAGCTACAAACTGAATGGTACAACGGTTACAATAACTTTAGTTGGAGAACGGGTTTCTCTCTCAAAAAATAACATTATATGATTTTTGAGGGGTTTGGAGGGTCATTTTGGGCCTGTTCCCGGCGTTGTTCCCCCCGGCAGCAAATGAACAGCTGCTGTCAGAATTCTTTATTTTGAAAAAAAAAAAAAAATCTTAAAATGAAAAAACAAGATGAATAAAAAAAAATTTGAGTTTTTTTGTAGGACGTGGCAGTTGCTTGGCCACGTCACACAACTGCTCTGGCGTAGTTCCAAACAGTTTCAGAGTCTGGGAACCCTGGGGAACTCGCAGCCCTCCACAGGGATCAAATAACATGTAATGCTTTACTGAGGAAGCACCCAAAACCGTGAAAATAAAGAATTCAACATATTTGGAGGCACCACTTCAAAAAATTAATAAATTTGTGGTGTTAGCAAGAGAAAATCATGAATTTTCAAACAATTTTTTTTTTCGGACTTGGCATGTATTTTCTATGAATTTTCAAAGTTGCAGTCCCCTAGACTACTAGAACCGTCATGTAGGTGGACCTAAACTTGAATTCTGACAAATTCAACACTTATCCAATCATAGTGAAGAGAGAAGAAAACTTTATGACACATGTCAAAGACCATTCAATGGAAGTCTAGGTACGGTTTAATGTCCATCTATGAACAAAGATTGGGTACAAAGATGCTATTGGATGTTTCTACCTTAGTTGGAACTTCAATTGAATACAATGCACTGAAAAGAGGCTGTCACCTCTTTTCAGTCAGCCTCTTTTCAGTGCATTAGTTCCTCCCCCTCTTTCTCAAAAAATCACAGACCGTTGATTTAAAAAAACAAAAAAATGTTTCCCCTCCAAGATGCTGTTGATTTCTCAAAAAATCACAAGCCCTTGATCTTTTGTGAGATTCAATCCAAGCCGTCCAAATACAATATTTTGAATCCAAAATACAATATTGAATACGGATATGGTACAAATACAAAATGGATACAAATACAAGATACGACTTCAATATATTGTACGGGACATAAGATATGGTTAAAATACGAAATACACAATATGTCCCATATCAATTGTCACCCCACCCCCACCTGGAAACTACAAACCGGAGAGGGGGTTCTTGAAATTTTTTTAATTTTAATTTAATTTTAAATAAATTTATTAATTTAAATACAAAGGGGGGGAGGGTATGTCTTTTAGTGCATTGTGACACAGTTTGTCACAATGCACAATGCACTGAAAAGTGGCTGTACCACCCAGACCAATTGAATACTATGTTGTAGCTTTACTTATTGGGCACTCAATCATGGTATTGTAGTTGGTGCAATGGTTCCATAGTTTGATAAGATATGTAGAATGAAATTTTATGGTGGGTAACCCCCAGACCACCACTTTTTGCTACTGTGCATAGTTACAATTTTAGACTAGTCAAAATTTCATATTTTCTAACGCACCCGAGAACACAACATTTGGACACTGTATACAAAAGTTATAGTCAGTGAAAGTTTTTATGATAGATGTTCTAAAATCGTTTCTTTAGCATACATACATATAGATTTTGAAGATGTACATGGAGTGATGATGATAGTTTTAGACAAAGTGTGATTTGGGATGTACCCACCTTAGTTAGGTGATTACTCTCAAACTATTCCAATAAGCTATTACAATAAGGTTGTTTGCACTTGGTGTTAAGGGTTTAGAGTAATGTTAGCAGAGTAGGGTTTGGATTTGGGAGTTTTTAGAGTTCTACGGTAATTCTCCCTCTTCCACAAATTGAAGTGCATTGGTTTATTTCCATTGCAATGCCCTCTAAGTTATCTTTAGGAAAAAGACCAAAATTTGCCCAAAATTGAATGTACTTACACACAATCCAGTGAAAAAAGGCCGTCACCTCAGGTTTTCCATTTCCTCCCCCCTCCCCAAAACAAAAAATTATGAACCGTTGATTTAAAAATAAAAATAAATCTCCCCCCCGGATACCATTGATTTTCAAAACATTCCTGAATACAAATACAAATAGAAGTATGGGTATAGATACTATATGATGTATGGTATGGTATGTGAATATGGATGTGAATATATATACTATATGGATATGGTACTATACGGATATAGATAGAACTTCAATACGAGATACGATTATAATACAACAATATGGAATTTATCCCATATCGAAAGGCACCCACACCCTCACTTCAAAATTACAAATGGAGAGGTGAGCAAAAAAATTAATGTAATTTAATTAAAAAAATCCAAGGGGTTACTAGAGAATTAATTAAAAAAATAGGATTTTGGGTGCATTTGTCACAATGCACCCCAAAGTGGTTGTAACAGTCATTTCCACTATGCAAGCCAAAGGGAACATTGTACAATAGGTGACAATGACAATGACAATGAGCTGAAAAGAAGCGAACAAATGTGTTTGTATTAATCCCCCACTTTTGATTTGTAAAAAAATTGAGGACCGTCGATCTATAGTGAGAAATAATCCCCCCCCCCCTCCTCACACTGTTGATCTTTCAAAAGAATTGAAACCGTTGATGTCAACCGTCAAATCTTGGCTGATGGATATAGGATATGGAATACAATATAGAATACAAATATGAATTTGGATTCAGATTACAGATATATGTGGCAATAATACAAATATGTAATATAGACGAAGTACGTACGGATACGGTGGTGCCATATATCCCATATAATTTGCACTCATCCTGCATCTTGAAAATTATAAGTATGGAAGGTGTGGTGGGATAATGTACCAAAAGTAAATGCAACTAATTTAATCATTGTTTCGGGCTCATTGTGACAATGACAATGAGCTCAAAAGAGGTAAGATAAACCAGCCCATTACGATCAGATGACCTATAGTGTACATCTTATGACCCCATGATGGTTTTTCAGACCACAATCAATATCTAACCTGACACCTGTGGAGTGATTAGTGACCTTATTAGGAACACCCAATTTTTCAGTGTAAATCATTGTAGGAAGTGATTTTTCATGGCATTCCAAAATAGAAATTATTGTGACCACTTTCGATGATTAAGATGAGCATATTGGATACACTTTTTGTTGGTTATGGGGCAGCCTATAGACCGTGTTGAGAAGATCATTTAAAAAATACATAACTAATTCACACTTTGTTTGAGAAATAAAATTTCAATTGCTCTCATTATTTCTCACACTTATCTTCGAGTGAGAAAAAATTTGAAAATTTTCAGAAATGGCATGAGGGCAGACTCGAAATTCTGACCACAATGGCCTGGTTTACCTTAGTTACTGCCTTACTTCATCATGTCGTCCATTCTACAGCAGGTGACTTTTTGTCCACCATAATGTTTCTGAGCATTGAGATACACCTAATTGAACTTGTAGGAGATTTACTAATTTACTAAGATGGTTGAGATGGTTGGACTCAGTGTTTTTTTTTAGCAATTTAATGGCCAATTGTGTCAAAAATAAAAATAAAAATAAAAATGGGCAGCTTCAAGCCTATAGAAAAAGAAAAGAAAGGATAAATGTGTTTTAAAATGCCAGACTAAAAGCATAGCCTTGCACATTGGTGCCATAATGTTCTTAAAACCTCATTTTATTTGTCTTGTAAAGCTAGAACATACAAAAATTGCATACTTAACCCCTTCAGCTCCTTGACTATGTTTTCACTTAACCCCTAAAGGACCAAACTGCGTTTTTTGGCAACATAGCAATTTTGGGCAGCTCACTACGAATGGAGTTTTTATTTTTTTTCTTTGAAATTTTCACACAACATGTGCCCGAGGAGTAGCTTTAAGGCCCAACAATTTTCATAACTTTTGACTATACGGTTTAAAAGTTAATGTATGATATGTAGTTTTGTTTGCTCGGCGGGCAGCCTGGGCAGCAAAAAAACTTCTTTAAAAATCATTTTAAAAAAAAATTAAAATTTGAAATTGATTCTTCAGATTTATATCTACGTGGAAAGCTTGGAATCATTCAATTCAGATCAATGAATCAAAAGTTATGAGGAATTTTAGTTTGAGGTAGTTTGTAGGTAGTTATAGAATCTCTATTGTAAACTAAACGTTCCAAAATTGCCATTTCTAGTACAAGTACCAAATTTTTGATTAAAATTTTTTTGACACATGTGATCGTACGATCTTGTACTATGCTGACTTGAGAACATGTGGTAAAAATTTCAAAAATTTCCCTCACGTGGATTGCAAGATATAAGTATTCAAATTCACTGAAATCATTTTTTTGGCCCTGCAAAAAACAAGGCAGCTGCACTTTACAAGGTCACTTTTCTATGAAATAATGTCCAAAATGGTAGTGCTTCTTTGGATTCTTTTCTTAGACAAGTTGGCTACATGCTTAAAAATTTTACCATCATTTGGAATTGTACAACATATAAGAAAAAAATAGTAAGTAGAAAGAAGTAGATACTGATTCAAAATACAAAATTGTTAAGAGTTTTGTTATGGAATTGAAAGATGCCAATTCCAATGGTTGCAATGTTGTAATAAACAATCTACACCCAATGATTTTATTTTTTTCAAAAAATATTGAAAATTGAGTAAGATAAAGGACCTCAAAGTTTATTTTAGAGTAGAGAATCCATAACTGCTTGCAAACAAAAACTCTTCATAAATTTTGACTCATTGATCAAAATAGAATGATTCAAAGCTTTCCACATCTATATAACTCTAGAAAACCAATTTCAGCTTTTTATTTTTGAAAAGAGTGATTTAAAAAAATCTGAATATACTACCCGGCTGGGAAAAAAAGTAACATATTAGGCCATAACTTTTGACTTGTATTTTCAAATGTCATGAAAATTAGTGAATATGAAAAAATTCCTTGTCCCACCTTCTATAAAAATTTCAACCTAAAATATGCAAATCTCAAGTCACAGGAATCTACCCAAATTTTCTATCTTGCCAAATAATGCATGCTGGTTTTTTAGGGTTAATATTTCATATGATATTTTCAACGAGACCCGCATCAAAAGGTGGATAGCAACAAACCTACATAGTGTAAGACTATTGCTTCAAATATGACAATTTCTGTCAAAAGATTTATATGATCCAAAGGGAAGACCCTTACAACATGTCTTTGGTGAATGATATATCTTAGAGGATGTCTTTAGATTCGGACACTTAGATGTATATTGGTGTTTTCTTTATAAAAGAAAGGTTCAAAAATACCAAAATTTATATTCATTCAACTTCAAAATATAGAGACAAGTATATGTGCAATGAATGATAAAGTGGATATGTTTAATTGAGCATTTATTGAACTTCATAAGTACTTGCAATAGCCTATTCCAAAGGGTTTTAATTGGAATGAAGATGGATAGGAGAGCTTGGCCTAGAGCCACCAATGTTAGGTTAGCTAAATTCTTACAACATCATTTCAAAGTGGAGGGTTTGGGGACATATGTTTATATGCATATTCAGAAGTATATGTTACAAAGAGTAATAATTGCTCAACC
Organism: Antitrichia curtipendula; assembly: GCA_951230915.1. NCBI lineage: Eukaryota > Viridiplantae > Streptophyta > Bryopsida > Hypnales > Leucodontaceae > Antitrichia > Antitrichia curtipendula. The sequence goes on from OX579641.1 coordinate 2,591,301, forward strand.
AATCAAAACATGCCACAAATGCAAAAATGTCCTACTTGATTTATACTATGTTAGGTGGATCCACACTCACTAAGTTATTACCAGTTGGTAGTAATAGAGATTTCTTTCAAATTTCTTTCATTAGGAGACCAACAAAATTTCTACTCCATACCCTTCATGTTGAAAATTTGCAAAGGCAAGTAGTGAGCATTATCAATCTTATTGTGCCTCTTTTTGACTAATCAAAACATGCCATAATGGCAAAACTTTCCTACTTTGAGATTATATTTTGGAGAAACTCTAGGAAGACTAACATTAACTTTGTGTACTTGGTTGCCTAGCTCTATCTTGATAGCACTCCCTTGTTTTTGTATTAAGGTCCCATTCAAATTTCCTCCCATGTAGCTTCTGTCAATGCAAATTAAAGGCTCCTTTGCATATTTATAGTCCAACAAATACTAGGATTCTTGAAAACTTGTCCTAGGGCAATGGCACAATATGAATATCACTTCCTAAATTCTCCGGATTTTACAAAAATGTCCTTCTGGAAATGAAAACAGTATTGGAAAATTATAAAAATACATGGTGTTATAGAAGTCATGTTAGTAAACCACAATCATATGCAATATAGGTCAAATTTGACAACTGAATTTTCTCCTAATTTAACATATTCAACACTTGATTGCATTATAGTAGTGAAAGAATTGTGTATTTAAGGTTTTCTATTAAAACAATTGGGCATGCATCTTATTAAGTTTGTATTTAAGTATATCACATGGTTTAGGAGGAAGATGTTATGAAATTATAGTCTTTTTAAATTGTGTGAAAATTTGTGATTTTTAAGAGTTCTCATAAATAAAAAAATATAGTAATACATCAAAATTAAGAATTTTAATTGAACTTGGATATGACTCAAACATTGTTTTAGGTAATTATTATGTTTATGAACAATTTCTTTATAAATTGGTATTCCAAATTGTTCTTTTTGCCTCAAATCTGAAATTGGGACAGTTCCGGATTTAACAATGAAGGAATGAAAAGGAATATCAAAATTGTTCAATAGTATTTTGGATGGAGTATTACAATTTCCTCATGAATTTGTCATCAAATTAAAGTAAATAAAAAATGTGTAATTTCTAGCATACATTGAATGAGTAAAAAAATGATAGTGTTTTAGTGAAACAGTCTTTTTTGGAACCCATATTGTGCCATATTCCCTAAGATAGAGTGGATATAGGTTATGAAGAAAGGGATTGTTGAAGGAAAATAATGACCTATTCAAAAATTATCCTTTTAATAAAATAAGTTCGTTCTACAGGAGATGGTCAAATAGGGAATCTATGCTAATAGGTTCTATATCTAAAATTGAAATATCTCGACTTAACTTCAATAATTCAACTTGGAATTCCATAGCCAAAAACATTACTACATGGACATTGCAAACCCAACTTGGCTTTGGCCTTGGCCTAACAAACATTGCTCAACTTAAACACTCAAATTAGTGACACATACAAGGAACATACTTCTCAAAATACTATTTGTCATTCATGACTCAAACTTAGATTCCAACATAGTTCACACTTGCATAACCTTATGCATTATGACACTCTACTTCTACACACATCTCAAATTAGCATAAACATACACAACCAACTTGGCTTGAAATGAAATTATATTAAACGAATTGGTGAGCATATCATTGTTACAAGTTTCTCAATTAAAATCTCCATTGACTCATCAACTTCCAACTTCTTCTCCAACTTGGACACTTAATTAGCTCTTCATCCAATTAGCTTTTTATGCCACAATACTCATTAGATCTCATAACCAATTAGCGCTCAAAAACTTCTCTTTCATACACCATAGCATTCAAACTTCCTTCAATTTTCCATCACAAATTCCAAAACTCTATAACACTTACTCACTCTTCATACAAACAAAAGAAATATACAGTCGACTTGAGGCTAGGACACACACTAGCACTTTCAGCAGTGGGTGATTTTCAAATCGAGAAGATGGACCTAATAGAAAGCAAGTCGGCGGTTACCAGTAAGGAAGGAAACAACCCAACTATTATCCAACTATCGAATTGAAATTGCCAGTAAGCTGCCAACTCAAACTGCCACTAAAACCCATCTCAAATTTGAATTGGAAAATTTAAACTACTTAGCTGGCAAGCTCACCACTTGCATACTTACCAACTTGATTATTGTCCTATAAATCTAAACCAAAAATAATCCCCACTTGGGTTAATGCTCATTTCCAAAACCACCAAATTGGACACAAAACTACAAAGAAAGTTACTAAAATGATATAAAAACACACTCCATACACGACTCGATATCACACAAAAAGTTCAAAAATTCATTCTAAATAGGTTTTCTATAGGGATCCTAGTATATAAAGCAAAAGCTATTGGTTGCAATGTGGGTTTGGGTGTTACGCACTCATTTATCCTATTTGTGTGTGATATAGACATACTATTTTAACTTAGTGCATGTCCATATATTATTTACTTCAATACTAATGTCCATCAATAATTTGTTTAGGAACATTAATTTTACAGACAATACTACAACTATGCCCTCACAACTAGGATAAAGCAATACAACTTGAGGGAATCCATTAATATATAGGCTCTTTTTGGCACAACTTTAAGAAGTTTTTTTGAAATGTTTTTTTATCATTACATGACTACTTTTTCTATCAGTAAAGATCTGTTTACATCTATGGATCTTAATGATATTTGCATTTACTTATCTTGACAAATGCAAGCATGACAATTCAAAGAAAATGAACAAATCATGTCACGTTAAGATATTATTGGTTGCAAAGTGTTTGTGGATGTCACACTTAGTAACTCTCATCCATCAATACACAAGCTCTTATTGGCACATCTTTAAAAGTTTTATTTTTGTATGTTTTTTTGTATGGTTTCTTGTTTTGTCATTATGAAGACTAGGGAGCCAATTTTGAGCAAAATCTTGAGTTCAAATGATGATTGCAAATTCAATAGCATTATAGATTACAGTAGAATTTTTTATTTTCTTTCATCTAAACCTTATTCAGAATGTTTGCAAGCCTAGCAATGGCAAAAATTGCTTAAAAAATTCTTCAAAATTTCAATGTTCCAGATTTTATATTTTTTGGGCCAGAGGCAAAGCAACACACTCCTCTAGTATGATATGACTTCAAACTCAAACCAAAGTAGAGCAATAACAAATAGGAGCACAAACAAGGAATTGAGTCCCAAAAAGTGGTACAGTTTCAATTTGCATCTTCTTAATAGATGTCGCCGCCAAATTATTGACGACCAACTATACATTACTAATAGTCACAACAACTATAAGAACTATAGAACAACTATAGAATGACCTTAAAAAATATAGAACTAGGGCTTTTTTTTTTGCATCAGGAAGCCATTTTGCACTGCTTCCTGAACCTTGGCGAAACATGAATAAACTCCAACTGATTGATTTCCCTTACCTGCTTCGCGCTCACTTGATTCATCGCCATAGTTTCTCCCACATCGGCTTAATGTTTGCCAAATCGTGCTTGTAGTGGTGGATTTATGTTGCCATGTACTTCGTGTGCTTGAGCTAAGGTTCGCTAGTTTTCCGCAAGACGCAGCTATATTTTTCGCCACGAGTTTGCGCTGCGTAGGGGTCTGCATTGCGTTCATGGTCGTGGTGCACCTCTCCTACTTTGCTTGTCGTTAATTATAGGTTTCATTGCTTGTTGTTGCTTTCGATGGCAGCGATGGACCTTCATGCACATTTTCCCCGGTCCATGCACTTAAAATTGAGAGCTACGGCTGCTTGTTGTCACGACAATCGTTGCTTTGGTTAAGGGAATTCTACGTTTTTTGCTACTGCCCCTCGGCTCTTGAATTTTAAGTTCATTGCAATAGTTGTTTCGCTACAATTTTATTGCTTGGTTCTTGTTGAAGTAACCATCGTGTTCTATAGAATCGTGGGGCGAAGAATTTGGAGAAGATGCCATGGAGAAAGCTGTGCGCATGGCTTCAATCGCAAGGTCAGCAAAGGAAAAAGCAGCGGGGGAAGGCTTTGGAGGTGGCGCGCATGGAGATGAAGCGGAAGGAAAAGCTTAGGGAGGGATATGTAGGGATCGGTTTTGCAACCAGATCACAGTTAGTTGTAAGTTATTTGCATGGCTTGTCAAATTGAGCAACCAAATAACTACCTATCCTTCAAGCCCTGAATATGAGATAATCTGCCATCATTTCTATTAAAATACACCTTTTCAAGATTTTTCATCACAAAAACCAATGTAGTAAATCTAAAATTTTAGGTACTGGTAGTGTAGGCATTTAAATATTGATGACCTTCTGAAAAGAAATTCCAGTACAAATACTTAAGAAATAAATGCAAACAACAAACTTGAGTTGGTCAAGCCCTCCAAAAGTATACATATACGTCAGAGTACTAGCCAAGATGTACCAGGTGTGAAAGAACATAAGCAGGCTGGTCTGACATGCATCAAGCTAAGTGTGAAACTCCAAGACTACTTGTAATCAGATCAGTAATTCTACTGTGACGTGGTACTAAGAATAAGAAAGTTGCATTTGCAACATGGCTCTCCAACCGGCCGTTCATTAGAAAACGAGATTCTGTTACAATTGAAGAAGCTAAAATAAAAATCTAAGAAGCATAGAATAAATTTAGAGGGTAGAAACGTCCAAACTTTTTCTCCTCTTCTTGACGCTGCTGTCACCTCCAGTCTCGTTCTTGTCTTTCCTCTTTTTTTTCTTCTTCGGCGTATGCTCTTCTATGCCTTCAGAAACATCCGCTCTCTCCTCAACACTTTTGCTTTCTCTATATTTGGGCATTTCAGCTCCATTTTCTGAAATTCTGCATCATCCATGGACTCATATAACAACTTTAGAAATTTAATTAATGCCTTTCCAGATTGAAAAGTATTGATGCTTGTCCTAACAAAACGTATAGCCACACTTCAGCTGATAACTCCCAACATATATATTATAAAAGTTAAAGTCTAAAACGCTAAGGATCAAGCGTATCATTACCAGCAGTTGCAATTCAACTCCAGCAAAAGAATAGAGATTAACGTGGGCAAGAATAGTACCTATGGTGGTTTTCATTTTGATCTCTTCCCTTGGACGATAACGCAAGATATTTCACACAGCCTGTCTGCGGTCCTATAAGAGCTCCAGTGAGGTCAACTATCTCTTCATTCTCCTGAACACTGCGGTGATGGTTCGTCAGCTATCGGTCCACAACATATTACAAGAATTCTGGTATGCTGACATTCAGACAGGATACAGAACACATAACCAAGACAGAATTGATGTATTTGCTTTTTAATACATGTGGCAGAGTTATAAACATAAACTATACTGGATTCAAAACCATGCATCTCAATCATGCTCAGTATCTGAGTCCTCGTAACCAGGATCTCATAAAGCGGGTCAGAATTAAACCTCTTCACAGAAAAGCGAATTAGGCTGCCGATTTTTATTAAGTGACGATCATCAGATTCACTTATCCAAGCCTTTGTTCCATCCTGGTCCGTCCAAATTTATCATCATTAATCACAAAGAATACAAAGGGATGAATGCAAAAAATAACAAGCCTTGATAAATCAGAATGCTTTTCCAGATACAATTGCTTAAGAACAACCACATAAGTAGCAAGGCACTTACTACTGATTCACCAAAAACAAGCTCGTTCCGAATATCTGAGAACCCGATTGCAGCATTGAATAAGCCAAGAACCACCACTCCGAGATAATCTTCTTCCACCTTGTTCACCTTCCCCTCTGCTCTCATGCAGCGAAGAAGAAAACTCAGTTACACTAAACTCCCTATTGAGCGAAGCATAAACTAAAGCACTTTCACTGCTTCACCACAAGCACACAGTAAAGCAAGAAGGAAAATAATCCAGTAAGCTACAGACGTGATGAAAATGAGATCGTAACGTTGTTCACCTCGAGATAACGTTTCAACCTTGTAACACGTCGACATCTAGAGAAAAACGATTTGATCTCAAAACCTATTCCATAATTAAAGACAGTAAAGTCTCACGAATAGAAATTGATAGATAATACCTACAAAGAAACCGACTTTCGGAGAGAATAGAAGAAGCGTAGTTGTCAAGCGCACACAAAAGTACGGTGTCAGTCCTTCCAAAATCGTTGCCGTGCGTCCTTGTATTTTAATGTTCGAGTGTGCTAGCACAGATCCTTCAAAATGCTCGTTGTACCTGCATAACATAGTCCATTACTTAAAACCCATCAACTGCTTCCAATTCGGTCACTAAATTTGAGACGGATGGAGTATCTTTAACCCAGAAGTAAAATAATCTATCAACCACCAAATAGCAATGGAAGCCATCACTTAATATTCCCAATAGACAAGGCAGGTGATTCAAGCTCACTTCCTGTTGACTCAGGGTTTAGGGTTTAAGAAAGATAGATTACATTCCCCATTTGCTTGAACACATTGCTCACTGGAAAGGTCTTCAATAAACGAGAATTTGAATTAAAAAAATTCAGTAAAAAGAAACTACACTGCAAAAAAATCTACCATGGTTCACCCTCGCATAAAAATTGAGCGTCTAATCTAAGATGTCGAGATTGAGACGATCCCTACCTCAAGAGGAGTGAATTCAGAATCTCACGAACTCCCTGTTGCACGTTGGACGCTCGCGAAGGATGTAAATGAACCACCATCTTCACCTTCTTCTCCTGCAGTCCCTCCATTTGAGGAAGATCATTCTTGTCCGGAGTTTTTTCTTGTGACGAAACCCAATGTGCACTTGCATGAACCGAGGGGTCGACGTCCGTCATACTGTCCAATGTCGTTTTGTCTTCTTTCAACAATTTCTTGCACCACTTATTGCTCCCCACGCTGCAACTTCAATGACGCCACCTGCATTTTCACATACAAAATAGGTTCCTCCACCAGCCTTTCCCCCGAGGTTTTCAACTTATCAATAACATCTTCCAGATAAGAAATCGCTGCTTCCTTTTCCGGATATAGTTTCGATACAACGACCGTAAAATGCGCGAGCTTAAGCAGATTAATCTTGGTCTCAAAGTCGCAAATAAAGCTCTGGTATAGTTGAACAAGAGCATCTCCGGCCTGCAACCGCACCCCCTCATTTACTCCACATCAAATTTTCCAATACGCCCCACGCATTCCAACCACAATCGAAACCTTAATATACCAAAATTCCAAAAGCGCTTCCCCGATCACACCACAACCCTAAACACACCATTTGTGGACCAATCACCACACGAAACCCTAAAACGAAGCACCTCAACCTCCCCGCCTGTGTACAATCCACAATCGATCGATCAACTACCCAACTAACCCTAATCACCGACAAAAGAATTACCTGGAACACCGTGAGCGCCACGAACTGCTCCAGCTTCTGCGTGAGCTGGTGCCACAGCTTGCGCTCGTACAGATCCTGGCTTGACTCCGCTAAGGATCCGCAACAACAAACCAAACGAACGGGGAAGGCCGTGAGCTGCTTGCTGGCCTTGCGCTTCAAACAGACAAGAAGAGGCGGCCTCCGTTCGACGACGACGAGGACGAGAAGACGACGAGGACGACGACGTAAAGATATCTGTTATTCCTACCGTAGGGGTTTCAAAATTTCTAATAGGCGGCGACAACAAAATCCAACGAGACCCATTTTTGGAAAGCAACATTGTTCATGAATTAGTAATTTAATTCATTCAAATTTAAATTCGATGATTTCATGTATACTTTAACAATTATTAGCTAGCATTGGGTGTTTTTAAAAAAGGCATCATTTGGGTTCAAAAATGAGCTTTTAAAAAAATAAATTGTCCTAAAAGTTCACCACTGAAGGAATTTCAATGGCCAAAAAATCATTGGTCACAAGACCTTCAAAATTTGAATGAAATAATTTTCAATAATTGCTAATAAGTAGCAACTCTAATTTATTTTGTGGTTGTTTATTTGGATCATATAAATCAATTATTTTTCTACATTTTTTAAAGAATATGGATATACAACTTCTAAGCATGTATGTTGTAAAATTAATGTAGACTATAGAACATTGCAATTAAGTTTACAATAACTTTGAGCAATCAAAAACTTAAAATGTGAGGGAAGTCAAGTGTGTGGTGCAATAACCGAGGCAATAACTAGTTTTGCTTATAATTTTGTATATGGAAGGATTTTCAAAATCAAATTTTTTTTTGAACAACTACCAAATTACCATGGACAAATTTTGTATTTAGCTACAAAGTTCTTACAATTGAAAGACGGTACTAGACAGGTAAATCATCCAAGCCAATTGCAAATGCTTTAGTTTATGTTGATAAACTTAGGCACTATATACAAGGATCAATACAATTAGCATAAAAGAAAATCAATGCCTAAGAAAAGAATAATAAATACACTAGAAGACAATGTTGTGGATTATATAAATGATCCAAGCTGATTGCCAATAGTGTTAGGAAGTGCAGAGTATGTCGTTTGGAGGCAAATCCCACTTGATGGACAATTTGTCTGGAATTGTCTAAGAAGGTGAATTGTAAAAAAAATTGATAAATAAAAATTTACATTAAAGCCAAACGCCACACATTCAAATGACCACCAAAATAGATGCCTAGGTGACCAATTGCAATGCTTGATAAATACAAAGGTAATCAATGGCAATGGCATTCTTGAAAGATGTAATGACCCCCCCCTTTGCAATAGAAACATCTAAAAATCCATCATCCTAAAATCTAAACCAAAACCTCAATTCATTTAATCCTCATTGTTTCTAAGAATTTGGACAATGACTTTACCAAAGTTGAGTTTGCACAAGAAACCAACTATATTTGCAATTTCTTTAAAACCTTCTATAACAACTTTCATACTCTTTAACATCCAAATACACCCCTAATCCTAACAAGCCTATCCCTAAACCAACCCCTATAGCTATCATATTTCTATTTTGAAACTCTTGTCCCATCTTCAACCTTCTAATTGACCCTCTTTTGTTGCATTCAAGCTGAGAAGGATCAATCCTAAACCTATTGAAAATTCTGCCTACATCCAATCTTCAAGCAACAAACAATCTCTAATATTCTAGCCAACAATTAAATGTTTAAACCTAGCAAGTTGTACTAAATTAGCTATCAATCTTGTAAATGTTGTGATTCTATGGAGTGGGCATCTAGGTGGGCACTAGAGGGTAGATGCCCATGCAACCAATGGTTATGCTTGGCAAATGCAAAGTGACCAACGGCAACTAAACTAAATGCCTAAATATTTACCAAATGTTTGCTAAGATAGATGACTAGCTTAGAGACCAATAGTGACGCTTTGCAAACAAAGGTAACCAATAACTACCTCTGGCAGATTGCAAATGGCCATTTATCTTGGGATATAATGACAAGATCTTAATATATATATCGTCTAAATGGTATCGTCTTTATTTATTCAAACATCAAACATGATAGAGTCAATACAATAATAACATCAGATAAGAGGAGGAGACTTTTTTTAGCAACATCTTATAAGAACTTAACAATAAGAGTCTTATATTCTCCCATGATGCACTTCAAGGAATTGAAGAGTGAGATTCAATGTGTTGAAACTTTGTTCAATATCTTCAAACCTTTTGTCTCCACAACTTCAGTAAGTTTGATAAACTATTACTGGTACTTAAGAAAATATTAAAAACATGAGTATAGTAACTTATAGAGATTTTTGACATCATTAAGCAAGTAACAAATAAAGAAAAGTATAAATTGTTGACTAAAATTAGAATAGGTGTAGACATGAATTGACAACCATTGTTAGTTGTCAACCACTTTAACTTCATCTACCGATACACTATAATGAATTGTGCCTTTTTCAACTTGGCCTTCAAGCAATCAACATAGAAAGTGGACATTGCCATGATAAACTCCCACCATAATGGCTCATTCTAATGTTTCTTGTGAATATTATCCACATTGAAATGGATGTAGAGTTTCTCTATATTGGTGAAATCCACCATTGGCCAAGTGGCTGACCATGTTGGAGGACATTGAAGAGAACATTCATTTGGATTATCTTCTACTAGTACACTCCTTCACATGTCCATGTGCTACCTTTTGAACTACAGTCTCTCTTCCCTTTGCAAAAAACATTATTTTATTCTTGACGTATTGATTAGCTCTAAGATGGTAGTATTCTCCTCTACAATTCTTTCCCATGTCGCAAAAAGCCTTCTACTTTAATGCTTGCTTCTATAGTTGATCCATCTTTTGTACAAGGTATTTTCGTCTATCCTCAATCAACTTCAATGTAGATTTGGCAATTGACTTGAGTGATGCACCTATTTACATTGACCATTGCTTTTGCCCATGGGAGTTTTACTACCCACGAATCTTGAAAGTGCCTACTGAGATCATACTACTACTACTAATTTTTTTGCTAAATTCTAAGAGAAAAAAGCTACTATCACATTTAAGATAACAATATTAGGCTAGAGCGCCTAGACATGAGTAGAAATTGTGTGCATTAATTGGCAATTAGACTCAAAATTGCATATAATAGTCACCATGCTCTAAGGACAACAACTCAATCCATGGACCATAACTTTAGACCTACGACATCATGAAAACCCTTAGAGTTCAAAACATGACCATTGTAAATAAATTTACAGAGAAGTGCTTAAATGGTACCAACAAACTTCACCATTTTGATGGCAAAATGAACAAGGCAACGATGAAGTAAGCAAAGTATGAAGGCAAAGATGATTTGAACAAAGCAAAACATTGTACAATTACTCCCTCATTGTCCCGCTTGAGTATGCAACAAATGTAAAAGGTAAACCTACCCATCATTCTTCCTTCACCCATGAATCTGCTACTCCATTACCAAAGAAAATGTTGTACAAGTTTGCAACTACAATCCTTGCCAACGGTAGCATTGGAAGTTGCACTCTAATTCTCTAGACAAAGTCTTGAATTGGGACCACATTATAAATGCATTGAAAGTTTGGCAAGCAATTACAGTTTTGACATTGCAAACTACAAAAGTCAAGATCTCTCACATGAAACAATGCTTTTAGGATATAAATAACAAGGTTGCTTCTCTTAGTTTAGCTTTGGTTCCAACTAGCAAAAGACAAGTACAAATTAGTGGCATGGCATGGCAATTAAAGTTGCACCTCATGTAGATTTAGATGGTGAGGGAGATGGGATTGATGGGCAACAAGACAAATTGTACAAGTGACTTCTAGCATTGTGGTGAGGAGATACTCACCATCGTGGATGTATGTAGGAAATGCGACATTGGCTAGGAGGTGATATTGTATCCTTTCCTATCCGATTTTGGCAATTGAGGCCCTAAAATGGCCTTTTTCCTTGCATAAAGTTTGTTAGGATATTAGACAGGTAAGGTTGGATGAACATAATATTGTTAACAAATGCTTGAGGAGGCCTTTTGCTCCCTCAATGTTGTAGCTTGCGAAGTTACTGCTTGCAAAAAAAATTGGTCTTCACACATTGTAGCACTCATATCATTGATTCACTAGGAGTCTCCACACAACATTTCATCAATTTACTATTGTTGACTTTGTGGCTACCAACTCATCACTCACAAACCCAACCAATACTATTGACCGACTACTAATACAACATGACCACCAATTTTACAACCAACTAGCTAATATGTTCATTGAGATTATAATTGGATTCCCTTCCTAGCATCTAATAAGAGATTATTCCTCCTGAAAGGGGATGATGCAAGTTGGTTAAGATTGTCATGAATTTTAAAATTGAACATTGCTTCCCACTATACATAGAACTCACTCTCACAGAGACATGCAAGGCTATTTTTTCATTTTTTATGAAGTGCCAAAGTGGCGGTATAAAATGTTACAGTGGTGCTCCAAATTTCAACATTCATTCACACATTGGATAGAAAATATCACATTAGCACATATTACATGTCCAAGATTTTGTTTTCATCCCCAATCTAGCAATTTTACTTCTAAATTTTTTAATGTAATTTGAAGTTTTATGGTGAAGAACTTCATGGTTTGTTGCCATTTTATAGCCAAATATTTTTTCCTGGTGCAATCTCTGGCTCTATAATGCCCCCCAAAAGAAGCCCTGGAGACATGGTGGGCAAGATTTCGACAAGATTTCGACCTAGCATGGTTATAGGGTCAAGATGGAAGGGTTTCAAGGTGTCACGGTCGAGCTGGAAGATTTCGACATTGCACGGTCGTAGGAGCTGGTCCAGGGCTCCCCAAACCCTAATTCTGTGAAGGGTGCTACAGTATCTTTCCTGCTCACGTGTTTTCTCGCCATCGCCATCGCCATGTCCGTTCCTTTTAGGATTTGTGACCGAGGGATTGGAGTTTGGCCTTCGACCTGAATGTGTTTTAGGTATCGTGTTGGTTTTTCTTGTTGAATTTGAGAAATCGGTTCATCGTTTGGGTATCAGTGGATTTTACAGAGGTCAGATTCTTCGATGGTGACATTCTGAAGTTGGAGGCCGCCCTGTTTGGTTAGCTGAGGGGCGTCAGAGGATCTCTCCAGGGTGTGTGTTAGAATCTAGTTTTCCTAGTTGGCGGAGATGGTGTTGATTTGAACTCTCAATTGTTTGCAGGTAAAAGCGACCGGCTGAAAATCAAAGAGGTTTAGGCCCTTGGCACACGAAATCCCGTCGCGATGGGGATCGTCGAGAGGATCAAGGAGATTGAGTTCGAGATGGCTCGAACTCAGAAGAACAAAGCCACAGGTGCTCTTGACTTCTTACTTTCTACATGCATAGTTAAACAATTAGGAACCCGAATCTCAGTCTTCTGACACTGAGAGGAAAAGCCGTTATATCAGCCCAGAGCTACATAAGCTGTTAAGTTTGTTTCTCGAGACGATAATTGCCATGGCTCAGGAATGCAAATCTTCATTCGCCTCTGATCTTCAGCTCACTTAGCACAGTAGGAGCCTACATGTTGTATCTGATTCCTTACTGTGTTTAAACTGGTAAATAGATATTCGTGAAAGCGTTGTGCTGGTCGATTTTGACCTACTTTGATTGAGAAGTGAGCACGAACATGTGTAATTTGAGGAACGACAGGCGCTGATTTTGAGATCAACTTGCTTACAGAGTATCATCTAGGGCAGTTGAAAGCTAAAATCGCCAAGCTCAGGACTCAGTTGCTGGAGCCTCCAAAGGTTTCAATTCTACTTCGTCTTTCGTCTTTCGTCTTTTCCGAGGTTTTTATCAGTACGCGGACGAAGTTCACTTGTGAAGAGAACTTAGGGAGAAGTCTCATGTCTTTTGTGTACATATCTTGACGTGTAGGGCGCCAGTCAAGGTGGAGATGGGTTTGAGGTTACGAAATTTGGCCATGGTCGATGTGCTCTTATTGGTTTTCCAAGGTGTGCTTCGCAACATTGAGTTCAATGCAGTATTATTACCTTTGGCAGCGTGACGTTAATGAGTTAATCGCTGCAATTTTGTCTAACAATTTTATCACTTGAATTTAAATCACCAAGAGGTTTCATTTGTACTGAAGAGATCCTTACTGAATTTGCAGTGTGGGGAAATCAACGTTGTTGACTCTTCTAACGGGCACCCAATCTGAAGCTGCTGCATATGAGTTTACAACTCTGACTTGCATTCCTGGTATCATCCATTATAATGATGCGAAGATTCAACTTCTGGATCTTCCTGGTATTATTGAAGGTGCTTCCGAAGGAAAAGGTCGTGGGCGGCAGGCATGTATAAGAACCCTACGTTAAAGTGGCTAGTGACAATCAGTGACTTGGTCAATGTGCTGTTGTTTAATCCTTACTTTTTGCAATCGCATCGCAGAATTCGTCGTGTCTGATTTCCGTTTATTCTTAGCTCTGTTCGCAAGATTTGACTTGAAGGAATTTATTAATGGCTATAGTTTACCGAAGGATGTTTACATGATGGTGTGCAGGTTATTGCTGTGGCCAAGTCTTCCGATGTTGTGTTGATGGTTCTTGATGCTTCTAAGGTGCATATGTTCATCCTATCGTCTGTATGAGAATGGTTTCGCTTTCACTGAATGTGCTCATAATTGAGGTACTTAACCAGCGATAGGGAACTTGAGCATTTTTCAATAATGGTGTAAGAGTGGATCAGTCTGAAAGGATTGTCTTCAGAGAATAACAGTTTCGAGATTGTTTACTCGCTTCACACTGCACTTTCGTTCATTGAGTCACTTTTGGGTCGTATTTCTGTGTTGATTCTGATTGATGGAAGCAAGCAGTTGTAATATAATAATCTATGTGCTGCTACAGAGTGAAGGCCACAGGCAGATTTTGACGAGAGAATTGGAAGCTGTAGGACTACGGCTCAACAAGAAGCCTCCTCAGGTTCGTCAATTAGCTCTGGCCGGATGTACAACAATCTCGTCAGAGACATTCGTCCTTTAGATTGTAAATTGTCTTGAAATAGTTGACGCGTTCTACAATCTCAAGGTATCCTTTTGATGAGATTTTTCTGCGCTTTGAGTGGTATATCAAGTGGCAGTTTATTAAGGGTTATTGTATGAAGCAGAGTTGGTTATGCTTGCTCTTTGCAGATCTACTTCAAGAGGAAAAAGACTGGAGGAATCTCTTTCAACAGTACAATGCAGTTGACGCATGTGGACGAGAAACTCTGTTACCAAATTTTGCACGAATACAAAATTCACAACGCCGAGGTAATATTTGTTATTGAATTCAATTGAATGAGTTTTGAGATCTTTTCGGATTCTCTGAGTTGCCTATAGTTTCAGGATTTGTCTAGTGATCATCGCTCTACGTTGTAAGTCGTTTAGTGCTCATCTTACGAGTATTGTGCTGCTTTAATACTTTTAGGTGTAGCTACTGTTGCAGTAGAGATTTTTTGCTGGAGCAGAGTGTTGCAGGTTCCTATTGTTAATTTGAAAGCATTTTGCTGCATGATATCTCATAATGCTGCTAACTCTGTCATTGCAGGTGCTCTTTAGGGAAGATGCTACAGTGGACGATCTAATTGATGTGATTGAAGGAAATCGAAAGTACATCAAGTGTGTATACGTGTACAACAAGATTGACGTGGTTGGTATTGACGATGTCGATCATCTAGCTCGTCAACCTAATTCAATCGTCATCAGTTGTAATCTTGAGGTGATAAGCACTGTCTCCCAGCATTCTCAGATGTTCCAAGTACTTAATGTTGGTCTGCTGTTACATATGCTGTCAATGAGTACCTTTTTCTCATGTTGACGATTTTTCCGTCTTCCGGTTGTGTGTAGCTCAACCTTGACAGATTACTGGCCAGAATGTGGGATGAAATGGGACTTGTGCGTGTATATACCAAACCTCAAGGCCAACAACCCGATTTCTCAGAACCGGTGGTTTTGTCTACTGTAAGCATGCCACCAGCTGCACTCCCACTGCAACAAACTTCATTGTCGTTTATAAATTTCAATTAAGTTTCAGCCAGGATGGTGTTAGTGTTGCGCTGAATAATACCTTGTGACCGGTGATATGCGCACAGAAACAGAAAAGAGATTTTTCCCCTAGAAGGACTTGGTGTATTATTAGCCTGACTGTTCATGTACATTAGTTATCTTTCATGCTGTATCTTGAATATCCTTTTGCATTGTTGGCACTTTCAAAAGGATGAGTCCGGTCCTTTAGATTCTGGGTTCCGTGATTGTGCTCACACATATTGTAAAACCAAATATTTGTTTAATTACAGGATAGAGGAGGCTGCTCTGTGGAAGATTTTTGTAATCACATTCACCGTAGCTTATTGAAAGATATCAAGTATGTGCTTGTGTGGGGCACAAGCGCCAAGCATTATCCACAACGATGTGGCACACAGCATGTTCTACAGGACGAAGACGTTGTTCAGATTGTGAAGAAGAAGGTATTTTTTTCAGTTCTCTCATATCTACATTGACCATTGTTATCGCTTGCATGTCTTATATGTAAAACTAGTTTCTGTCTGTGTTGTACATATTTATTGTCTCTAATCCAAGGGGAGAGACTTAGCAATGGTTTGAAAATGTAGAAAATATTTAAAAGCTATGGTAGCAAGTTGGGGCCCACCATCCCAAAGAGTGAATATCTTATGTCTTGTAGAATTGTGACGTGTGTGACATGTGGCTCCAGGAATAGTGGCATTCTACGATTGTCAATAAGGGTTTTTGAAGTGAGGATTATACCATGAGGTTGTACTGAGGATTATATGGAAAGAGACATGAAAATTATACACTAATATTTGAGGTAAGACACTTGCGATCAGCTGCTTACTTCTGTTTCTGGCACACGTGTGTTTTTGCTGCTGCAGGAAGTGGAAGGAGAGGGTGGAAGAGGCCGTTTCAAATCCCATACTACAGGTCCTGTGCGAATTGCAGATAGAGAGAAGAAGGCGCCCCTGAAGCAGTGATGATTCAGGTCAATCCATGTTAGCGAGTTTTTAGAAGTCCTGCGTTTCCTTCTTCGGAAGCTAGTTCTGAGTGTGCCTTCACTATTTAATCAGGAAGAGAAACTTTCTCAAGGCCCTGTTCTCACAATTTTACACCATAGAGTTCCTGTAATATGAATTTCAAATGCCGATGTAGTTTCTGTTCAGGTTCTGGTTATCAGCTGGATTGAGTGCTCAGCTGGATTGTTTTTAGTAGGGAACAGATACAGAGTAATTGCCTCGAGTTCTTTGTCTCGATATTCTACCATACTTAGTAATTATGACATGTTGCAACTTGTGTTTTTTGCGTCACCGGTGGCTTTTGTTTGAGCAACGTATGTTTTGAACACTCTGGTCTGCCAATGATATACGCCCAGATGCCCAAGCCTCTAATCATTTAGTGCTGAAGCCCTTTTCTGAAATTTTGCGTACTTTTGCTTATGACCTTGCACATATATATTAGAGATATCCCTTAAATGCAACTCTGGTTTGCATCATGTGTTTTTCTTTAGATCTCTTATAAGGAAGTGTATTTAATAATCAACTAGTAGTGGAACCGTTGCAATAGTTGCAACACCCCTGTTGCATTAGAAACATGTAGTATATTCTTTAATTTGCTTTAAGTAGGATTTAAAGCCAATAGTGCATCCAAATTTTTGGATCAGAATGTAGAAGGATGAACATGTGACCATCCAAATGGAAGTAACAACATGTAAAATTATGTACTTGGTATAATAGATGGAGTACCTCCCACTGTCCTCATAACAATTTAAACCCTTAAATGGTGGGCCAATCATCATGGAAATCCATCTGTTTGGGTACCATGTGAGTTGTTGGCTTGAAAAAATGAAAAAGTACTCATTGGAAGTCAAGCTACTATAGAAGGTCTTCCCTTTTCACATTAAATTTGGAGGATGATTAGTTGCACTTTTGTTTTGTATGGAGAGATTCTTTGTCATCCATTTGCCAAAAAATGTCCTTAGTGGCGTTTATGGATTAATCAAGTTGTGGGGGACTCTTTTATCCTCTTGAAAAGAAGGTTGTTGCAATAATAAAATAGTGTGCTACAATCATTGTATTGTGTGATTGGTGGTCATTGTCTATATAGTAATTACACCTAAAATGGACCACTCCTCACAATCGATCCCTATTTTTGAAAGGAAAATGAATAGGGAGGAAACCCAAAATGGTGAGTATGACAAGGACAAGTGTAAGGTGAATTATGAATAGTGTGCAACTTTATTTATTGTATTGTGGAGGTAGCAACCTTAGAAGAGGACAATTTTGGGTACAATTTCTGTAGTTTTAACTTCTTTTCTAATGTCATTTCTTCATGTGCATCAAATGCATTTTGGCATCACATACATGACACTTTAAGCACCCTACACCTTGCATCTTTGAAAATTTGTAACTAATTCACAATGCATCCAAAAATTATGGAACCCCTTTAGAAAGGGATATCTCTTCCTTCCTGGGAACTTGGGGGGGGGGTGAAAACATGGTGGGATTAAGAATGTTATGCTAGATCTAGTAATTTTGTTTTTCAATCAATTTGGATATTGGAGTGATTTAAATAATAGATCCCCTAGGCTGCAAGTTGATCATGATTTCATTCAGCTTTGAAAGTTATATGGAAAATAAATTGAAATACATTTTCTATTAGATCAAGTGCAACCTTGCAAATTCAAATATACATATAACTTCAAAGCCCTAGTTATTGGAGTACTTCCTAATCCATCTTGTGACCTAAAGAGGAAGATTAAACAAATTTAAGCATGAAACTCAAAATTTTACTTGAGTTTTGATTTTTAGTAGAAAAATGCAATATAAAACAACTAGAATGCCTTGCACTTCCTAAATTATTTGATAAATCTAGAAAGAGCGTTATTTACAATACTATTCCAATACTTTAGTGTTAAAAAACAACTACTTTTAGATACAAGAAAGAGTCCAAAACAACACCATTTTGAGCAAACTTCTATGTACATAGAATCAACCAAACCTTGCACATGAGAGAAATTAATTTCCAATATTATATATGAGGATTGGGATTCATGGTCAGTAGAAAATTTTAGCTACAACTTGTGAAAAATTGGTTGGCAAGTTTCCAATTTCCTAAAAAATATTTTTAACATTAGAATTGAACTTTTTATCTTTTCCTTTTGCTTTTTAGACAACAAGGCACAGCTATTCTTGACACAAGGTCGGAGATATATCTCTGAATCTTCAGCTCCAAGGCAAAGTCCCTTTCGTTCAATATGTCTCACAAATTGTTTTTCAAATCAGTAACGAAATTCTGAGTCGTCTCTCGCAATCGCCAAGGATGCAGACGTCGCGCCCCGGCAACTGGCTTCGACTTCCGGAAGCCATCGTCTTCCACAGTCGCGCTGCGCACTACAGCGAGTTCTCCAACTTCCACTTGTCGGATTTCCACGACGAAGAGAAGCGGTTCCCGGCAGTGGAAGCCTTCTTCCAGCACGCGAAGTTTGCCGAGGAGTGCCCGGAGCATGCCGAGTGCATCCGGAAGGCCGCCACTCCGGGGAGTGCCAAGGCTCTCGGTCGCATGAAGCGCCTGGACGCGACGCAAGTTGCGGCTTGGGAGGCACGCAAGGTGGACGTAATGCGGCAAGCGCTTCGCCTCAAGTTCACGCAGAAGGACGAGCTGAAGGAATTGCTTCTAGCGACGGGGGACAAGCCGCTGGTGGAACGGCCGCTCCATCGGCCGGACAAGTTCTGGGCCGCCGGGGCCAAAGGCGATGGGAGGAACACGCTCGGGGTGTTGCTCATGGAGCTCCGGGCCTCTCTGGCTGTGGCGAACACCACTCCGAACACTGTGTCTCCGAATGCACTTCCCTAAGCTGAATTGACGGATAAGTGGAGAGATTTGATGCAAAGCAAGACCATTGTACTTGCACTCGTTTACAAATTAGGCAGTTATTATATTATGAGATTCTGGCTATGGCGTATACCACGCCTGTTCCTAACACTAGCGCTAATGATCCATCACCGCAGAATAACCTTCCCTAACCCGATTTCTGCTCCTGAGCGTGATTCTCGGGCTGTGAGAAATCATGCCATTGAGATATTTGTTGCAGCGCCGGAGGATGGTACTGTCAATCATTCACAAAGAAAGCCATAGTATGAGATTCTGCACAGAACCGGATTGGAGTCGCTGAAAAATAAATTTGGAGGTGCGCATCCCAATGACGCTTTGTAAAGTGTTCATGATGCAACATTAAAGGGGCGAGGGGTGAGGGGTGAGGGGTGAGGGGCAAGGGCGCAACACGCTGTGTTGAGCTCTGTGACACCGGCTATGGCGAACACCACGCCTGGTCCAAACGTCCAAACACTGACTCCGATGCTCTGCCCTGACCCGAATTTCTGCAACTAAGCTTGATCCCTGGATTGTAAGAAGTCATGCCAATGAAAGAGTTTATGCAGAGCCAGAGCACTTAACTGATAATCATTTACAGAGGAAGTCAAATGTTATAGTTTGAGAGTCTGCACAAATCCAGACTGGAGTCACTCAAAAAAATTGAAGTTGCGGATTGGAGTGTCCAGTGACGCTTTGTAAAGAGTTCACGATGCAACATTCACTGTAGCTATCACCTACTGCCAGCTACTATTCGTCAAGCTCAGCACATCACCGTCGTCGTCGCGCGCATCTGCTTCGGAGATGCCCGGATGAAGATCAATCTCTTTCGTCTTCCAAAACCTTCCTAGTGCGAAACTGGCCGGGGCGTTCAGGCAAGTTCAAGCATGTGATCTGTACATACGTTTGTGGTGGTGGAGGTCTTCGCTCAGTAGTAGTAGTATCGCGTGTAGTCTTGGCCGAGGACGAAGGTGACGGGGTAGAGATCTTCCGGTCGCGGAGCAGGAGCAGTCGCCTTCTTCTCCTCTTTGGGCTTCTCCTTGGGCTTCTCTTCTTTCTTCTCTTCCTTCTTCTCCTCTTTCTTCTCCTCCTTCTTCTCCTCCTTCTTCTCTTCCTTCTTCTCCTCTTTCTTCTCTTCCTTCTTCTCTTCTACCTTTGGAGCTCCCCCGCCTCCCCCGCCTCCTCCGCCTTTCTTCTTCTTCTTACCACCGCCTCCGCCTCCTTCTTTTGGCTTATCCTCTCCTAGCTTCTCCTACATCAAATTACTCCGAGCATTAAAGGTTTGTAAACGCAAAAATAAGAGAGGCAGCGAAAATGCGATGTTAAGAAGCGGATCTTGTCCTGCTTGCTGCGTGTTCAAGAAATCGAAGGACACCTCGGTTGCTGGCGTAGAATTGCAGATTATTTCACAGTGGAATACAATTCTCAGGTTCAAAAGGAACAAAGAAATCGAAGGACTGACGGGTTAGAAATTTGGTATTAGGAGCATGTAGAACAACATACCTCTTTTTTCTCTTCTTTCTTTTCTTCCTTCTTTTCTTCCTTCTTCTCCTCTTTCTTCTCTTCTTTCTTGGCTTCCTTCTTCTCCTCCTTCTTCTCTTCCTTCTTCTCTTCCTTCTTCTCCTCTTTCTTCTCCTCTTTCTTCTTCTCTTCCTTCTTCTCTTCCTTCTTGGGAGGCGGTTTTGGAGGCACAATCTCTGTTTGTTTACCTGTCTTCTTGATGCGTCTATACGCTTCTTCTGTGGTGAAGTGACCAGTCACGGTTACGAGCTGTTCGGGAAAGTCCACCTTATACGACGTAATTCCTGTTGAAGAATCAATCAACACTCTATCAACTCGCCTGCAATGGAGGTTGAACATCAATGAATCACTCATATCAGAACTCCGACCGAGAAAGAGAAGTGGACAGGTTCTTACCAGGAATATTTTTGCATGCTCTCTTAACGGTATGTGCACAGCCTTCGCAGTGCAGCAGCACCCGCAAGACCACCGTGTTCAATGGCAGTGTCTGCACCGGAACCATTTGGTGAAGGTCAGCATTCATATCTTACTTTGACACGGGCGTCACTAGCTCGTGCAAGAAAAACGGGTTGGACAGGACGGCGCAGAGACAATCACAGAAGTGGAACATTAGACTTCCAGATTGCTCCACGACGTAGAGATGTTTTTCCTCGCTTTCAGAATCTACTCTTCTATGTTTAATCTAACAGAGGAGTCGTCTTCTTATGGAGACCTTGCTATAAGGATTAGTCTAGTCAGTAGAAACATGCACTCATTACTTAATGGAGGAGGCGGAGAGGAGACAATTTCGAACTTGCTTCTACTTCGACGATTTCTAATTTCGTTAGCACGCAAGCCTCTGTTTAGAAAACACCCAGAGGCACAGCAATTGCGGATGTTATCCTCGTTTCAAGTCACTGTAAACTCGATTAGACTGAAGGCCATCGTTTGACTGCCAATATAGCATGGATACAATTGCCAAGGAATGCTCCAAAGGAGACCAAACTGAACTCGGGGAGGAGCCTGGAGCATCGGCAGAACCTAGACGTCGCCACACAACTTTGGTAGTCCATCGTCTCCCTGGTTGTGCATATTTGGATCACCTCAGTTCTGTTTTTGCTACTAAACACAAACCGATCATACCACTGACGCGCAGGGGACCTTTCGGGTATGTAACGACCGCACAAATATTAAGGAGACGACAACAAAATGGCAGGTCGGGGGACAGTCGAAGAATTGTACCTCAGGCATCTTGACAGATCAATAAATTACAGCTGCTTCACGATGAGTGCCACAACGACACCAACCTCAGCAGCTCATCAACCTTGTTCACAAGAGGAGAGTCTCTCTCTCTCTCCGCTACCCGACTTCTCAAGGACGCTGCGGCTTTGCACGAGGTCAGAACTCAACAAGACTACAATGATAGAGACAGAGAACATGAACGGACCACCCTAGCTACCTACGTGAGAGCAGCATGCAAGTAAGGAAGCAAACCCAAAACTGAGAAGGCTAAATTAGAGTCGACGAGGAACACCATCTATCTTGCCAAGTAAAGCGGTCGTCGTCGTGATTTCACACCAACAATTAAAAAAGAAGGTATGGCCGCTTGACCCGTTCTGGTCCCAGAAGGTGGCCTGTGAGGGAATTATATCACCCCTTGCTTCGCTACGGTAGGTGCTGCATCATTTGCGACTGGGCCAGCCTCAAGTGGACTTACGGCAGCTGTGGGCCATGACAACGACTTGGTCTCAGTTTGAGTGATGACGCCCCTGCTCCAGTGCCTGGAATGTGCTTGAATCATGGACATGGTACTTGTCTCCACAAAGCCTCTCAGTCTGCACCTCTCCTCTCCCTTTCTGGTAAATCCACAGCTTCAACGTTTTCCAAGTAAATCAGTTGCACATGATCCAGTGGCGTGTTTTAGTTATGTTGTCCGTGAATTTCCCCCTTTTTGCCGGAATCTTACGGCCCTAATTTTTAGGGGTCCACCACCATCACTCACCGAGCTTACAGAGGACTCGTCAGTTGTCACCATCCAGCCAGCATGCATTGTAAGGCTGTAAGTTAATCCTTCCAAGATTACGTTACCATCTCTGATTACATCAAGACAGTCTTGCTCTGTAGTGACTTTGCTCCTTAAGCAAACTAACTTATGACAGTTGCAAATGGAAGAAACAGAAATACATCCCTTCCAAGAAAAGTACACACGGCAGCGCGGCAGCAGCTTCGAACCTTGCTTGTTTGTTTGATAATTCTGGAAACGTTTGAGTAGTCCGACGTCGCGGAGTGTATCCTTTCCTGTAGAGTTTAGACTTTAGAGGTTTATTTGAGTCCATCCAAATTCACCCAATTGAAAATAGTTATTCTCAAAATCCTTGTGCGTGGAATCTTCACTCAGTCAGGCACTGATTATTGGGTGGATGACCTCCATCACCATTGTGCAGAGGACACTCACCAGCCAGCCAGTCACTGGCAAAGGAGTTTGTACCGGCTCTGTACTGTTCCTCAAAGATTATCAGATTAACTATGGCAGAGGTTTTACCGTGTCTCAAGGAGGCTGAGTGGATCACGAATATGATAATGCCAAAGAAGCAAACAAAGCAAAAAGCATGATGAGAGTGTGAGACCAGGATCGGCACAAACTCCATGAAAACCTTTTTCTATTTTGACTTTTCCAGAAAAGTATTCTCCGAAAATACTATAGATCGTCACCGTCCAGCCACCGCCGGAATTCACTTAAAATGTTTTTTTTGTCACCATTTTGGGATCTCAATATTTTGGTTGCACGAGATATTTCAGGAGGTGGGCCCTTTGCCCTCTCAAATTTCTGGCTTTCTCATTTTAGGGGGTCCGGAGGCTTTTTTTTGAATTTTTTTTGGCAAATTTGGGGCCTGCGGCCCCATTTTACTCTAGGAGGTCCCCTTCTACTTTAAAAAAACCAAAAAAAACAGGGGCAGGTTTTACCCTACCCCCCCTCCTGAAATATCTCGTGCAACCAATTTATCGAGATCCACCATTTTGGGGAGAAACTATATTAACATTAATGGACATTTTAAAATATTTCATTTCAATTGGACCTTTCTATCATGGCTCCCCCAAACTGCCCTTAGTTAAAAAAATGGCCTTTTGAGGCATAACTTTTGAACTACAGCTTGGATTGGTCTAAAAAATTTTAGGCATCAAGTAAGTAACAAAACACACCTCTGCTAAAAATTTCACAAGAATCCAACAAATATTGCAACAAGAAGGGCTTGCCCCAAAGTGAAAAATGACTTGAAATCATGCCTTAGAGCTTTAAGAGTTGATATCACTGCAAAGTTCACAATAATTTTCTTAGAAATAACATTTGTAATTGACACCTTCTCCAACAAACTATTCAATCTTGAAACATGCTTTGATTATGATCTTGAAATAATAGAAGTATTGATGATTGGAGAAGAATTGTAAAAGTTCAATTTCAAGTAGAACAACCGTAAAACAACCATAAAATTATCTTTACCCACCCGTCTATGATAATTAGTATTTCTTTTTTTGAGTGTCATTAAAATAATGTTATGAATTTTTTTGAGTTTTATGATCAATTTTCCTATAATTCCCATATTGAACTGTTTTCTCAAGTACCAAGTCCTTTTATTTCTCTATTTTTTAAACTCCAAATAGAAATTTATTAGATTTTTTCACCTCAAGTTTTCTCCAATGCCCTCAAATTACAACTTTTCTTTTTCCCAATTCCACCAGCTAACAATGAACTAACCACCCTGGTTCTCTTGTAACATTGCATTGCAATGTCTAATATGGAATAACAGCCATAGATAGCTGTTATTTTAGGTCAATGGTGATTAAAAGTTGTTGTCTGTTCCCTCCCCATCATTATCATGTGGGGTCTCATTATCGTCAAATGGACTGTTTTTTCAGGACGGACAACCTAGAATGTAGTTGGAGACTTGGGAGTTTTCCCTGAAGAATTCAAACAACAGTTGTGCATGTATGCTTAATATTCCCAGATCTTACTGGATTATTCTCATCGAAGATGGGTCACAACAATCACCTTCAGTTCAATCAGTACCTGGCTTCAACGAACTTATTAGAAGTCGTTAAAAGGTGGTCAGAATTGGTGATGTGTCTCACCCTCGAAAACATTGAAAATCGGTAATCGCAATCTCATAGCTTAATCACATCTATTAGTTTCTGATTTGTGTAAGCTATGGGATCTTGCAACCTGTGCTTGGTATCTTCAGATCATTCCACTACTAGATTTATTTTTTTGAAAGAGTCCCCAAAAAATTCGGTCACTAAAATTTTTGATAATTGTTGTGAGTGTGCATCACGTAGGCACAGTTTTCCACTGACTCCTCCGACTGAACCCATCAAACCATGACTGCTTATTGGAACAGTGGGCGCTGCTTTCCAAGTTTAGTTTTGGTCCACTAACCAGTCTGAAGTCGGTAATGATGGTACTTTCATTACCACTTTGATTTGACATCTGAAATTTTTAATCCCCCAGATGAATAATCTTGTTTGTCATTTCACTGAACTGAAACACTTTTTATCATTCTGCTCGGTCAAGAAATCTTCCAGTGCTGTAGATAAGCAACAACTACGTGCCCGGCAGAACTTTTTTTTTACTTTTTGAGAAATCGCCCGGATGGCAATCACTTAAAATTTGGTGAAGCATTGTATTTCTACATTCATCCATTTGTCTTCTAGACCAATAAACACTTTTCAATCATATTCATGCACTTTTCATTCAAATTTGGCAACTTCATCTACATTTTTAGTAGAAATGGAAAATTTATGGATGGAAAAAAAAAATTATAAAAAATAGAATTTTATTATGAAATGGTACAATTTGGCCCTATGGTGCCAAAAAAAAGGGGTCTGGTGATTGCACAAGTGCATTCTACAAAGAAAATTGCCCTCAATGGGCTTGCCAAAAACTTGTGCCCAAATTGGGCCACTCTTCTCCCTTTGTGTACATTAGTTGTGCATATGTTAAGAGGACTTTAATGTTGCAACATTGTTAACCCCTAAAGGACCAACGTGCATTTTTTGGCAACATATAAATTTTGGGTAGGTATGTGTGATTGAAGATTTGCATATTTTAGGCTGAAATTCTATTAGAAGGTGGGCACAAGGAATATCTTTTATATGCACTAAATTTCATGACATTTGGAAATACAAGTTAAAAATTATGGCCTAATATGTTCCTTTTTTGTAAATGGGCAATCCAGACAGATTTTTTTAAATCAGTTTTTTCATAAACAAAATTTGAAATTGGTTCCCTAGATTTAGATATATGCGGAAAGCTTTGATTCATTCCATTTTGATCAATGAGTCAAAAGATATGAGGAGTTTTAGTTTGCAGGCAGTTATAGATTCTCTACCCAAAAATAAACTATGAAGTCCTTTATTTTACTCAATTTTCAATATTTTTTGAAAAAAATAAAATATAGGATGTAGAATGTTTATTACAACATTTTAACCATTGGGATTGGCATTTTTCAATTCCATAACTAAGTTCTCAACAATTTAGTGTTTTGAATCATTTTCTACTTTTTACTTACTATTTTTTTCCTATATGTTGTACAATTCCAAATGATCTGAAAATTTTCAAGCATGTAGCCAACTTGCCTTAAAAAATGAATCCAAAGGACGACCATTTTGGACATTTTTCATACAAATGTGATCTTATATAAAGTACAAGTGCCCAATTTTTTGAAGGACCCCCCACAGGGGGGCTGTCACTTCAAACACTAATATCTTGCAATCTACACGGCATAAATAAATCTATAAAACCAATTTCAAATTTTTACTTTAAAAAAAGTAATTTTAAAAGAATTTTTTTGAGCTATCCGTGTTGTCTACTGAGCAATGAAATTTATATATTATATGATAATATTTTAACCATGTAGTAAAAGGTTATGAAAATTGTTGCACCTTAAAGCTACTCCTTAGGCACATATTGTGTGAAAATTTCAAAGAAAAATTAAAAATCCCATTTGTAATGAGATGCCTAAAATTGCTATGTTGCCAAAACATGCCATTAAGGGTTTAAAGTAATGGTTAAAAATGAATCATTGGGTTGTATATTTTTTGCAAAGTGTAGCTGCTTCCTTTTTATCTCTAATTTAGACATTATAACTAAAAGATCATGCCCTTCAAAAGAACAATTGAAAATTTTGAGTATGTCTCTAGGAAGCCAATTTTGAATGAATCTTCTTAAGATGTTTGACACAAGGTGCAAAAATATACCTCCTTTGAATAAAAAGACATTTTTTTCCCTGATGAGTGTGTCAACTTCCATGTTTTAGTGCACCAGATGCTCAATGTGGACAGAATGTAAGTTCACTCCAATGTATTGAAGGATTAAATCATGTCCTTTTGCATGGACTTATGTAACTAAATAACATAATGAAATTTACAATGTCTAGTTTCTACATCAATTTGAGAATTAAAAATTGATAATCGGAATCTTTGTAACACATTTTATAGTGAGATTGACCACATTATTAACTCCTCAATGTCCAAGGCCTTTTTTGAGCATCTTGAAATTTGCTCTAAATTGAACAAAATGTCAACATTTTGATAAGTTGTATCAATTTTTTTATATTTGTAGCCGTACAAATTCAAACTAGACATGATAGAGATCTCATAGGAAAAGAAAACACAACAATATCACATACGGAGTGACAGATTATAATGTTTGACCATGAGGGTGTTAAAACTGCAAAAGTGATGTGAAGTCTTTCAATCCTCTTTTCACAAGTCAAATCTAAAAAGTTGGTGACCAAAAAATATGAGGTTCAAGGGTCTAACATGTATAACCCCATTCAATTTATGGCTTCTTAAAATCTCTTTTATAATTTTTTTGAATGAATTTTGAATGTGATTTTTTCTCCAAGATCTAGTGTATTTGAGGCTCATTTTCAAGAGCTCTCAACACTACAAGAAGTCAAGATTGCAATGGGTACTCTTGCACAAAATCTTGAATAGAAAAATCACTGTAATTTATTTTCAAGATCAGATTTTTGATGCTAAAACTAGACTTCAAGAAGAACTTAAAAAAAATATAAAATACTAAAAATAACAATTTGGAAACTTTACCTGCACAAATTTGGAAACATAGTAAGCAGAAAAGGTAAAATTTATTTAAAAATACTAAATTGTTAAAAGTCTCGGTTATATAATTGAAAAGTTTCAAGTACTTGTATATTTTAATAAACAACATACATACTATGTTTTATTATTTTTCAAAAATACTGAAAATTGATTTCGAAAAGGACTTCAAAGTTTATTTTTGAATAGAGATTTTATAACACCTTGCAAACTAAAATTTGTGATAAGCTTCATTTTCTTAATC
Organism: Antitrichia curtipendula; assembly: GCA_951230915.1. Taxonomy (NCBI): domain Eukaryota; kingdom Viridiplantae; phylum Streptophyta; class Bryopsida; order Hypnales; family Leucodontaceae; genus Antitrichia; species Antitrichia curtipendula. Next base: position 2,619,435 of record OX579641.1, read on the forward strand.
AAATAGAATGATCCAAAGTATTCCATTTACATATAAATCTGGAGAAACAAGTTTAATTTTTATTCTTTAAGAAAATGATTTTTTCTAAGTTGCCCAGACTACCCATTGTTGAGAAAGAAACTACATATCATGCAAGGTTGCTATTCTGTGAGCGTGTGAGCGTGAGCTTGTGAGCATACAATTTTTTGAGTGAAGACCTATGATTGTGGATAGTGGGACCTATATATGTGGACATTAGAATATCATGCAATAATTTTTTAACCTTGTACTAGTCAATATTCATGAAAACTATTACACCTTAAAGCTGCTCCTTGACTATGTGTTGTTTGAAAATTTTAAAGAAAAAAAATGAAAATTTCTTTTGAAAATGAATGATAGAAACCACTTTATTGTCCCCTCAAATGCTACTTGGTCCTTCACAAGTTGATCCCTTTAATTACTTGAAACTCAAGAACAATCAATTTTTAAACTTATACAAATTTTCATGTGGAGGTACTAGTACAATCTTTATACATTCAGTTACAACAGTCCTAGCACTTAAGCACAAAGACATGAGCCTACAAGCTCTGAACCTAGTTGTAGATATGCACCTACAATTATATGAAGGTGCTTATAACATAGATACACTATAACCATAGAAGGTATCTATAATAGAGACTCCTAGGCTCACAGACTCATAGATTCTATACTCACATGTTATCACTCCCCATCCTATTATCGTTAGTTTTTGTGATGAGAAATGTATTTCTTAAAACATAGAGTCCTATAATTGATGCCGACTCGCTTGCGTTAAAATATCAACCTTGATCGCTTCACAACCTTGACGAAGAAAAAATTCCCATGCCCCCCAACATACCCACACTTTGATTTGTGCTCCACTATGATCTTAGTTAGCAATATGATCTTAGTTAGCAAAGTCAGGCGGATGTTTGGAAAAATGCTTGCCAAAAGGGATCTTCCTCCTTGGTTTTCTGTAATAACTTCAATAAGGAACGAATCATAGTCTTAATTTTTTTTTCCCAACGGCGAATTTTGGGTACCCGCACCCACTTCAAGTCATGGAGTTGACAGAGTCCGGGAGTGTCATTGTAACTCGTTTTCTCATTGGAATGCTAAGTTATCAGGCAAGGTAATCCAGGTCTTCCTTGATCTCTGCCCAGGCAGACAGTTCCACATTATCGGGTTACTTAGCCCTCGGGATTAGCAGCGTCCATTGTACTATTCCATAATCATGGCATTTTCCAAAAGATTTGAGTGACCGATGCATATACGGCAGGTGGCATGCCATGTTTGAAGGGGGCATGCTATTTTACCTTAACCCCTAAAAGGAGCGGGGTTGCAAAAAATTGTGTTGCAGAAGTCACCTGGTGGCCTCATGCTTTTTTTCTGGTTCAGTTACTTGTGGATCATGCACGTCCTATAAGGTAACTCTACCTATGACAGGTCAACTTTGGACCAGCCTAATGCAGGCCCAGAAATTCATGAGCAGTACATACATGTGTTTAGAGAAAAGGACTGCTCATGAAGTTTTTGGCCTGCATTAGGCTGGTCCAAAATTCTGTTTGTAATAGGCAGAGTTACCTTGGGCAAGTCCCAGCAGGCAGAATCCATGACTTGGCTCACTCAGCTTTGGGATTGGGGCGAAGTGAGAATATTATTGAGGTGGGTACTCCCCAAACCGCTACTTTCTCATTGCTTTGGTGCCTAGTTACTATTATTGGATTGGTCAAATTGTCATTGATTTTCTTGTTGGCACTTGAAAGGAGGTTCCAACACAGCAAAGAATGTGACATTTGGATAAGGTAGGTACACCCAAAACCGCCACTTTTTGCTACTGAGCCTAGTTACTATTATTAGACTAGTCAAATTTTCATATGTTCTTGTAGGTAATTAAAAGGAGGTTCCAACGCACTAGAGAACATGGCATTTGGACACTGTATGCAAAAGTTATTAAGGAACAAAGTTTGGTTCTAAAAGCGTTTGTTGAAATAGGTCCAGAACTGATTTTTGGAGATGTACACATAGTATAGATGGCAGTTTAAGGTCAGTGGCACATTTGGGGGTACCTACCTTACCGTATGCAAAAATTATGAAGGAACAAAATTTGGGTTCTAATTTGGGTTCTAAAACAATTTCTTCCACATAGATACATAATTGATTTTGGAGATGTACACCAAGTGAAAATGACGGTTTAGGGTGAGCGGCACATTTGGAGGTGCCCATCTTACTTCACTGACCTTGTATGCTGTTGATCATACACGTCCTACAGACAACTCCCATCAGAATCCATGACTGGGCTCACTCAGCTTTGGAATTGGGGCCAAGCTAGAATACTGTTACATCTGATTTTCAGTTGGTGACAGTAGCCACATGTTGTCCATTGACAACTCAATAACTAATGGTGGGAACATGCATTATCAACACGGCCTAAATTCAACTTGTAAGATAGGGACACCTGAAAAGCGCCACTTTCACTGTCCACTATGCACAATTACTATTTTTAGATTGTTTCTAAAACTTATTTTATAATTGGGAAGTGAAAAGTAATTTCAATGCATCAAAGACTACATCATTTGATTACTCAATATAAAAGTTATGTGGGATCTAAGTTTTTTGGTAGATTGTTGAAGGAGAGTAATGATCAATTCGGAAATGATCCTTTTAGTATAATAAGTTTGTTCCAAGGGAGACAATCAATTAGGAAATCCATGCTACTAGGTTTCTTTCCCAATTTGAATAGCACAACCTAAAAACAAGGAGATTTGAATCTCATATACACATCACACGGACTACAACCAATTGGGCGTGAAATTGCATCATATTATACTGAATGGTGAATTATACATCAATGTTACAATTAGCACATTTCCACAAGTTCAAAAACTAGTCCACATCCTTGCATCACAACTCCATCAACTAGGACTAAACTATCAGCTTCTCATCACCTAACATTCACATACTCCACACCCATCGACACATTTCAAACACAACATCTCACAAACTCCCACAAAAGCAAAAAAACTACACAGCCAACTTGGGCTGGGACTCTCACTGGACACGTTCAACAATGGGTGACAAAAATCCAACTTGGAAAAAGACTAAATACCTCTCATTCCCCACCGTTCAAACTCCCAACTTCCAAATAGGAAACCACAATTTTTTACATCCCATTTTTACATCCCACGTAACAAACCTAACTTGGTAATTTGACTACTTTCTACCAAATATATAAGTCCAACTAGGCTAACAATAACACCAAATTAACACTCCTATTCACTTCTAATAGGCTAAAAGACTAAAACTATCACTTGAAAATTAGAAATGCACTCTATAAAAATTCCCACTAAATTGCACTCATTCTGTACAGATGTTCTAAAACCGCTTCTTTAACAATATGTACATATTAAATCTTGGAGATGTATGTAATGAGAACATTTGTTCAAGTGGCACATATAGGCACTTGGCACATTTGGATGTTTCCACCTTTTAAAAAAACGCCATTGATGGAAGTCATTGAATAAGTGTCATTATGTGAATCTTTCATTTTGGTGATCAATGTCTTCTTTTGAGCATGTGTATGTGCTTGATTTATGGAGGATTCAAATGTCAATTATAAGTAGTCAACCAATATGAACTTTTGAAGTTGAATCTCTTTCAATTAATGAAACAAGGTTTTCTTCCTACACGTTGCCATTGCTTTTCTACTATTTACTTAACCCCTAAATGCCCAAGGCCTTTTTTGAGCTTCTAGAAATTTACTCTAAATTGAACAAAATGTCAACATTTTGATAAGTTGTATCAATTTAAAAAAAAATTGTAACTGAACAAATTCAAACTAGACATGTTAGAAATCACATGGAGAAAGAAAACACAATATTTTAACTTTTGGATTGAAAGATTATAATGTGTGATCAAGAAGGTGATAAAATTGCGAAAGTGATTTGAAGTCTTTTAATCCTCTTTTCACATGTCAAATCTAAAAGTTGATCACCAAAAAATATGAGGATAAAGGACCTAACATGCATAGCCCTTATTAATTTATAGCTTCTCAAAATCTACTCTACAATTTTTTTTAAATGAATTTTTAATGTGATTTTTTCTCCAAGATCTAGTGTATTTGAGGCTCATTTCCAAAAGCCCTCAACACTATGGAAAGTTGAGATTGCAATGGACACCCTTGCACACAATCTTAAAATAAAAGAACCATAATCAATTGTTTTCAAAATCGGATTTTTGATGCTAAATCTAGACTTCAAAAAGAATTAAAAAATAAAAACTACTAAAAACAAGAACTTTGTTAGGTTTTATTTAACTTCAAAGTATTGTTGATACCCAAATTTGGTGCCTCATGCATTTAGGGGTTAATTCCTAGAGGACCATTGTCTCTTTAAAGGACAAATTGGATTTGGGCAGGTACCTACAGGCTCAATTTTTGTCATGATTTTTAAAAAAAAATTTTAAGATAAAAAAACATGTTGGCTTAGAGGAATATAATTTTTATTTAAATTGGTACCCAAGAGCAAACATTATGCCAAATAAGCTCAAAATAGGGGAGATTGGGCAACAAAAAGAATTTACAAAAATTTGAATTTTTTCCTCAGAGATTATATTTTGGCTACATGGAAAGCTTTGATTCATTCTATTTGGATAAGTGATATGAAAGTTATGGAGCATCTTATTTTTTGAGCAATCACAACAGCTTCTTGAGAAAATGATGTGTTGAATTTGGTTTCGAACTCAATTTTATATAGTTTAGCTTGCTTGCTAGAATAATCTCACCATTTGGATTAGAGTGTTTCAATTCCACCTTAGAGATATTAATAATTTAGATCTTCCTTCTATTTCTTACCTACTTTTACTTAATAATTTTCTTAAGAATGAAAATTAAATTTTTTCTAAATTTTTATTTATAAATCCTAAACTCAATTTTCCACCATAAAGATTAAACTCAAACTTTGTAGTGCAAAATGTTTAAGTTAAGAAGGTTCAAAGTCAAGTAATCTAGTCATATAAAGTGCAAAAAAACTTGTTTTCTTCACTTTAAATGCAAGTATTTTGCAATTTGTGCCATCAAATTTTTGAAATTCATTCCACACATTTTCATAATAGTTAGGTATAAGATCCTATAAAATAAAGCAGCCCACTTTGGTCAGATGACCTATAGTGGACACCTAGGGAAGGGGGTTGCTATTTTGCGTGCGTAGAGATGCAAGTGGAGAGCAGTGAGCGTAGATTTGCGAGCGTAGAGCGTTAGAAGTTAGTTAATTTTTGGAACAAGGGCGATAAAGTAAAAGTTATAGAACATTTAAAGGGTGGATACTCCTGAAATTTATAATAATGATAGACCTATGACTATGGAGTAGGTTGTAGGAATAGGGGATAGAGGAGTTTATTTTTTCAGTACACATACCATGAAGAAGACAAAAGTCGCAAGTACCGGTCACAAGGTCCTATAACCATGGTGATAAAGGTTATAAGAGGTGAGAAGATATAATATGTGTGGTTCTGAATTGAAGTGAGAAGAAAAGTGGAAGGGAAGCCGAGTGGGAGTGAGGAGGTATTGTTTCGGGGATTGCCAGAGTTAGGGAGACTCCGTGATGAAGAATGGGCGTGGAGGAGTGAGGAAGAGCAACTACCGTAGTGGAAGAGGAACAGATTTTCTGGCGGTTTAGGGTATGTTTAGGGTTCAGAAGGTAGAGGCAAACAATTTAGGGTGTTGAGAGATGGTGGATTTAGGGATAAAGGTAGTTCAAGGGAGAATCAAGATTTAGGAAGAGGGACACGGGAATAGAAATAAAAAACTATACAACTACAATTTAAGAAATGAGACCGAGTGATGGACAATAGGGTAGTTCCAAGGTTTAGGGTGTCATGAGCTTACATGATGAGTGGAAAATACTCTACGAACTTCTGTAGGATTTGATTAAAAGAACAAGTTGAAAACAACAAAATTTGCGTGCACAGACTATGGCGGTGGCCCTTCAAGTCCACCGCATTCTGTTTAAAATAGGGGGGAGGATCACATTGCAGTATTGGGACTATTCATGCTCACTATACACCATAGTGTTTTAGTAGCAGAATCTGTAGAACCTGTTTTATCTCATTCCAGCTAAAACTAGGAGTGTGCGTAAAGATATTTACCTCCAGATCTAACCCACAAACAATGACAAATATGTAGTACATGTGCTTACAATACGTCCATGCTCCTTGCTTGCAAAGTGACTTTTGTGATACATCTTTGAATGATGGGTAGTCGCAACTTGGGAATTGACCAATCGTCAGTAAATACCTAGATACCTTAGAAATATTTCTAGATTCTAATGTAACGATGCAACCAAGAGCTAGAAGAGGAACCATTAAAATAGATACTGCAGATCTCCCTGACAGTGGACAAAGCAGAAGCACAATTGTTGTGGTGCTTCGTTGTTGGAGCGACAGGGTTCCAACGAATGTTCTTCCCATATCGCTTGGTGGGGTGATTTGAAGGATTTGAAGGAGGAGGATAGTTGCCCAGGTTTACAAAAATGCCTTTCTCAAATAACTTTCGAGGGGATAGCTCGACGTGCTCCATAAGGTGGAATCCGGTGTTTTCGAGAGTTAGAACCTCTTTCCTTGTCAAGTTTGTGCCCATTTTAACAGGCCAAACATCAGGAACAATAGGTTTTGAAACTACCCATTTCTGCTGAGTCCCATTGACATAGTGATTGATGTCATCATTGCAGAAGAAGAACTGCATTTTCTCTAATCTGACCTTCTTGTAATTGTCCATTAAGCCGGTGTAAGTTGGGGCAGTTGTACTTCGATTGTCATGTACAATCCTTGCCATGCATTTTTTTGGTCTTGACCTGCAAAGCAAAGCAAGCTTTTGCAGACGTCCTCGGGAGTCTTGCAATATGCCACTGTCGCTCATTGCAAACAATCTCCTAAACTGATTTGACATGCTTTGCTGGAGAGTGAATCAATGGTGACTTTAGTGGGGGACGAGTGCCTTTTCCTGGGTGAAGTTCAAATTCTGATGGTGGGTCTTTGGCAATGAGATCAACAATCTTCGGATTGAGCCATTGGGCCTTGCGCCTGGGGCGGGAGACACTGATCTTGTCAGGGCGGTGCGAGTCGAATTCTGATCCCGAAGGGAGATCTGACTTTTGCTTCAAGGAAACAAAAACTTCCTCCCCTTCCAGATGAAGATCACGTGTGCAGAAGACATCAGCACCAGGCATATTGGCGAGGGCGGCATGAAGAACCTTTGAATTTCCGGAGCGTTGAGCAGTGCGTTGGGCTGTACAAAGACGGAGTTCATCTTTCCTTGGACTAGTACCTGGCTTTTCACCCTTCAGGAATTGGTAGTAGGCAACAACCTGCATGAATGCTCTGACCATGTCATCGACGAAAGCAACGTACAGATCATTCCCTCTTTTGCTTGACTGTTACAACCACTTGTTGTGGATCAACTCCGCCAAATTACATGATGGCATCTCAGCCAATTTGGCTAGTGAAAGATCCTGCACTCAATCCTATATTATAAGTGTTGGAACAAGTTACAAGACTACAAAGCATGTAGTGAATAGAGAGGAAGATATGCAAGAATTGCCACTACCTGGAAGTAGTGCCAATATCAGCATGATGACTGCATGGTGGGCGAAACAAAGAGAAAAACCAACTGAAACTTGCACTTACCAGTACCATGAATCCTCCCCATTGGTGGTATCAAAAATGCCAGAATGCTAGCCATAAATCGAGTCTTGGAAGTCCTTCATCAGTTGAAGCTCCAGATGATAAAAACCATGCACGGATGGCCAAATACCTACTCTGAGCCTCTTCCAGTGATACATAATTCTTGTATTGTTTATAGAGGCGTCGATGTTGATCATTCAGGTCTACTCTGATATCTGCCTTGGTATGATTCTTCAGTGATTGGATCCAGTGGAAAAGGCAAGTCCTCTCGTGATTGACCATGGGGATTGTTGAGTCACCACCACTGTACACAATACGTACAACATTTCAGTTTGCATGTGCACTGTCAGCCATGAACCCTTTGAAATTTGGATTAGTAATTTTATGCCTAGAAGACACAACATTCAGATTCTTCCAGAACACGTGTTGGGCAACCACATCTTCAGCACTAGAAGAAACCCGCGTTTTTGCAGCTGTTGCAGTGCAACGTCTGTTGTTTCTGGAGATGTCTGTGCGTTTTGTAGCCAGCGCCCGCAGTAGGCGGAATGGTTTGTGATGTTTTGCGGGACAGGTCTACGGAAGTGGAAGAACACCATCATGTTCCAGAAAACAAACATGTTTGCACTGACGTCCGAGGTAAGAAGAACATGTTTTCAAAAAACAAGTCGACAAACGACCGTGCGCCACGTCAGCCACTGCTCTGCTTACAGTGGCAGCGACTTTCGAGGTTTGACAGATGGCACATGGGTCGATGGGTGCCCAACAGGAAAAAACCATGGGATCCACATTTTCAAATGAAGAGACATGCTACTAGGATGTAAGAAATTGTGGTGGATGAAATTAGAGTTTGTATGACGAAAACATGTTAGTCTGAGGAAAACATTGTGTGAGGTAGGACACATTCCTTTTCTTCATGAGAACTAAATTCGTGTAATCCAAAATATGTTTTCCAGAAAATAAAATAAACGTAATTGGCCAGAAGCATTGTTTGACTCTCAGAAATGTATTTAAAATAAATTATATGTTCTGCGGAAAAGAGTTGTATTACTACGAAAGAAATAAATTTTATTTCCCAAAATATATATTTACTTCTGAGGAAGAGGAAAATATTGCGAACTAATCTGTCATTCATAGGAAGAAGCAAACATTTCTGTGAAGAACATTATATTTCGTGGGGATTATTTATATTTTTTTCCTTGGAAATTCATTGTCCTCAAGAACTCATATTCCTTGCAATCATGTCCAATGAAGTCTAAATACTTTTAGTTTTGAAAGAAACAAAATTTATTTAAAATAGTACAAGTGCCATTGTGTTAAAAAATTTGAGGCCCTTCGAAAGAGAAAAATAAAATTGCAGACATTACATTCTGTGAAAGCCTTTGTTTTCTTTTTACCACTTATATTTTTTGAAAAAAAAAAAGGAGTGGAACTTCTTCACACTTTCTGTTAGAGAAATACAGAGGTTTTTAAACCGAACTTTAATCCTATCCAATACAATGAATATTTAGTCCTTTGGAAAGCATTTTTCATGAAAGACATATATTTTTATTTTTTATTTTTTATTTTTTCCCCCAAACTACAGTATTGTTTCTTTATAGTGTTTCTACGCATTGGTTCTTCCCTGTTTCACCTATGCTTGCAAGAGAACGATGCTAAATTTGGAAAAAGGACTACCCCTACCGGATTTTATATTCAGGGGAAACATAGTATCTTCATATGTAGTACATTCTAGCAAGTATTGTAATTCTAGCAGCACATGCCTTGACCTTTCTATATTTCTATATTGAGGAAATTAATTCATTGCTTGTTAGCAAGACCTATTACTTTAGAGGCAGTGAGAAATAATTATAAAGAATTATTTCTATAAATGCTGAAAAATTAAAAATGAAATTGACATGAGAATAAGAAAAAAAAAATGACATAGTAGAATATAATTGCTCGATTCAAATGTGGCACTGCTTTCATTGCAATGGTTATAAATACAGGTGAACTGCATAGGCGCCTATAAGAAACTAGCTCTCCAGGTGATGTTCACTCTTGTTATGAAAGTCATTGCAGGTGACATCCAAAACAACAACTTCTGCTGTAGGTGACATCAATTACAGCAGAAGTTGCTATATTTCACTTCATCTAGAAAAGAAGTTCTCGTTTTTCAGGTCACTTAAAATTACTCTGAGAACATGAAAAGTACATGACAAGAGATGTCTGTTTTTAAAGAGTGGCAGCTACAGTTAACACGAGACGTTGAACTTCGCTTTCCAAATCAAAACACAGTAATCACACTTCAGAAGTTGCACGTTGTTCATGGTACAACGATAATAGGTTCTCAATATGTAGTGCCGACTGCATATTCCAGTGCTCTGTTCACAACTCAACAAAATAGGGCTTCACAACTTATTTAGACTTCGTTAGTATTGCATGTCCCCTAAGATAGGCTAGAAGACACTACATTCATGAGATACTCTTCCTTCAGCTAGAATAAGGTTCAGGGACACTGTTCAATATACTGACGAACTCTCCCAGACATGCTTCCTGCGCAAATAGCAAACACTGCCACGATGTGCAATACCGGAAGACAGACCATGTGTTTGTATGTTACTCAGGACGTCCCGGCGGACGTTCTTATAGACGTCATCCACGTCACGGTAGACGCAAAGATCAACATATGTATAACCATCAGCCGCGTCGCTGTGTACAGGAATGCTCTTCTTCAAAGTGTGCCGATGCAGGCCTACTATTCTGCTTCTGTATCTTGTGCCCTTGGAGAGTCCGCACTTGAAGGAATGAACATTCCCCCTGTTGCTGAAGCTTGTCGAATGGGTTCACTGTCTACCATTTGTGGTTGTAAACCAAGGAAGCCCTCATCATTTCCAACATCAATAATGTTGGGAATGCCTAGCTGCATTTGTAATTGTGCACGCCTCCCTCGGACATCAGTGCGGCATACAATCTTCCCCCCTTGTCTATGTGGATCGTCTGAAAAAAACACTTGTTGGCAATGTAATGGAAACGCAAAAGAATTAGGATGCACTTTGCCATCCAAGCGATTGAAGTTAGCCATTGTAAAGCCATACTGATCCCGCTGCACGTTAGGAAAACGAGGATCCCGTGCTGCTTGAACCCAATCACATACAAGTACGGTGGTGCAGTGATTTCTGTAATCTACCTCCAGAATCTCCTCAATGTACCCAATGTACTCATCTGTTCTCTCAATAGGGCGTCCATTAGAAAGCCCCCATCGGAGTTGTTGAGTGAATGATCCCACCACACAGGAATCGCGTGTGAGCAGCCCAGACTCCGCACTACGCACACGAAAGTGGATGCCAAAAGCATACATCTGGCGATGTGATGTCGCATGTCGCTCCGGAGCTTCAGCATACTGTTGCACGTCCTGCTCTACAGGAATTCCCGCTTGCTGCATAGTCCTCACGCGTTCACATAGCCAGTCAGGGAAGGGAGACAAGTCAAGAAGCGATGCGGGGTAACGAACTGCAACTCCAGGATTGCGTCTGCGAAATTGTCTTCTAAAACTCTCCCTCTCTTGCCAACGACGTCCTTTTGCTGTCACGTACTCCCTGGAACACAGTCACTGCATCCATTCAATGCCACAATACGTTTGCAACTGCCTTCTCTGAAACATAAGCGAAAACAATATTGTCTAAAGTGACGTGACAGTGACATCACTTGAAACGTCGTTCTCAAAGATTGAGATTACCGCTGCAACAACCTGTCCCAGTGGAGAACATTTTTTTGGACATGGACTCCCGACGCTTCTAACAACGATGACGTCTACTCTAACAACTGAAGCAACTTAAACACAGCTCCTCTTTACTTCAATGAACATTAAACTCTTCAGCAACATGTTTGCACTTACTGACGCAAGTCCTCCAAAGCGGCTGCGTTGTCAAGGACAAATGCGTGGACGTAATTCCTGAACTCATCTGACATCTTACGCTTGCGTTGGCAATTTGAACGGAGTATCTCATCATTCATGGTTGCGTCTTCATCTGGGTCCCAAACACGTTCGGTTGTGCCCTTGTACTGGCGCATGTATTCCGTACAAAATCCCAGTGTATCATCCATTTGGTAGCCCTCTGCTATACTGCCTTCTAGACGTGCAAAAGTGCGAACATACTCTTTCAATGTTTTCATGTATTGTTCTATAGGATACATCCACCTGCAATGCACTGGACCGCACCGGAAAAGTTGCTCCACTAAGTGCAGTGGTAAATGACTCATGACATTCAGAAACGTCGGTGGAAACTCCTTTTCCAACACACATGTAGCCATCACTACGTCGTGCATCATGTCTTCTTCGTCCGCCTGCCGTACTTCTTTTGCGCAAAGTCTTTGAAATACTCTACTCATTTTTATTATAGCCATGCGCACATTTTCATCCAGTATGTTGCGTACCGCTAGTGGCAGTATCTGCGCAACATGTTCAGTACCATTGACAGAGTGAAACTCTTATACACGTTCTTGCCGTCGCATTCCATGCTAGAAGAACTACGGAATGGTTAGCGCTGTTATCAACGTCTACGGTGACAGCTGCACAGCATTGACATGTCATGTGTGTCATTTGAACAGACACGCATACACGTCAGTAGAGATGTACCAAGTGTTACATACGATCTGGATTTTCACTATATGCAGTTGCAACCCATAGTGACTGGGACACCAAATTCAACATGAAGTACTCCTGGACAGATTTGAATGAATATGTGAAGACATTGACAAAATGTTCTTCCACTTACCTGTTGAATGAGCACATGGTAATCATGTGTTTTCATGTATTGCAGCTTCCCATCCCGCAGTCGCTTGTGAATGCTGCCCACATACTTCGAAGGTGTTCGAATATTTGAAATTATAGATACGAACTCTTTCTTCTCATGTAGCTTCATGACGTATGGGGCGTGCGGCATGTAGAATTCATCTTGTTGTCTTTGTGGCGGTTGCAACCATATCTCTTCATGGATCCCTAACTCCTCTGCATCCAATCGACTTCTTGCACTGTCTTGCATGCCTAAGAGAGTCTTCACAATATTTTCACACAAATTCTTCTCGCAGTGCATTGTGTCTAAATTGTGTCGCTCCAGCAAGTGCTGTAAGCAATCCACTGCTACCATGTTACTGAAATACTCAGATGTTGTAACAGCACGTCATGAAGCGCCCTATCGAAGACAGTACAATCTGTACTCACTGATGTAGGAGACGGAAAAGGCCAATCCAAAAAAAAACTTCTTGTCAATGGAAACACAGACTGCGACATCTATACAGACAAAAACTTCATACGCGTACATGCTTCTGCGTTCGCAGAAGCAACAAAGACGTTGTCCCTGACGTCTACCTTGTACATGTTCATGACGTAGATGTTTTCACATGTAGTTCTCACCTTCCAGTATAATAGCTCATATAAAGCAGACAAACGTTTCACCCCCGTCACATGCACAGGGTCATTTGGTCCGTTCTCGACGCCACCCATGTCCAAGTAACTTTGGCGCCATGCTGCATATCGGATGACATCCTCACCTGAGACAGTTCGTGGACGGTCCCGGTGCTCAACTTTGCCATTGAATCTTAAGTTTTGACGATAAGGGTGGTGCCTTGGTAAGTACCGCCTCACACCGCCGTACACAATCTTGGAACCCTTGGCTCTTCTATTCCACACAACATCTCCTGTCTTCGCCATTTGTGCATCCGTGTCCGGTCAACATGGAGGAAAACCTTTGTATCCCTTGCAACAGAGGCCTGAAATGAGTCCATATGCTGGGAAATCTGATATAGTCCACATGAGTACGGCACGAAGTGTGAAATGTTGACTTCCTTCTCGTTGGGAGTAATCCAATGCAGGTACGCCATGCCACAGCTCATGCAATTCTCTAAGCAATGGACGTAGGAAAATGCCAATGTTCTTCGCAGTGGGTGATTGCTTGCCTAAAATCAAGATGCACAAAGAAATGAAGAATTTCTTCGTCACAAACCATGGTTCAAAGTTGTATATTAAGATCAGTATAGGCCATGTGGACCAGTTCGTGTTGCTCAGCTTAAATGGATTTACACCATCCGGGTACACATGAGCTAATATGAGCCACTTAGGACATAACACTTCCTTTTTTAAATGCTTTAGGATAGTTGTGTGAAAAGTGTGATTGAATTTTGGTTTGAAGATTATGTTTTCTTTTTTTATAAACTTTAGAGAATCTTATTTTGTAATGCCATCCACTTTTAGTCATTGTTTGAGATCCCAAAAGCAACTTTATATTCATGTAACCAGTGCTTTTTGTGCTGAAAGGTCCTTAAACGGATGAATATTGTTGAGTGAAAGATGAATAAGTGACTTCAGAAGATCGAGGTTGCTAGCTACGTCAGTGGATGATTGTGTTTGGATGAGCTCAATTTGCGGATGAACCCAACTGCGGTTTAGGGTTTAGTTCCTATCGTCTCTTTCGGATCCTAGTGCTTCTGCTTGTGTTTCTGCTTCTGCCGTGTTTTGCTTCAGCCGCCAGTTACCTTGAGTGCTACATTGCATTGGTGGACACATGACGCTGAAGACGCTGCTTTTGTAAGACAATTTTTTGGCTTGCAGAGAGTAGGATCTTGTTGCACGTACAGGTTTTGCTTTCACGCCACCACTCTCACGATGAAGACTGCGTTCAAATGGGATATCCATACTCTCCAGGTGCTATGCGTGCATTTCATTTCTTGTTGTTTGTGAGGAAACTGTCAGAAGCCAAAGCTGCATCTACAATGCAGAACCAGGACGATCGATGCGGGAGGGTGCTACTTTAGGGTCTGTGGAGCGGAGTGGAAGGTTGGGTGATCTTCAGAACTTCGGTTATTGAAGTAGGGTTTCATTGCATTCTGGAAGTTACGTTCAATAAGTGGTTTGGTAAGTTCTACCTCATTGCAAGCTTGAAGTTATATTGCTTTAGGGTTTACTTCTTGTTGTCATCGATTTTGCGCGACAGGACCCATGCATCCACAAAGAATTAGGGTTCAGGGTGAGAACGTGTGTGATGCGCGAATGAGGCTGTTTTGGGTAGGTTTTTTGACGTTAAGATGTTGTTTGACGGAGTATTGTTTGCATCGTTTTTGTTTTGAAAGGTTTGATGAGTGCTTGCTGCGGGAAGAATACATGGCGTTTGTGGAGGTGGGTTTTGTGTGGGGAGTGTGGTTGCAACGGGTATTCTTCACAGTGTAAGCGTCCTGCTAGCACTGTGAAGTATACCCAACAAAAGGCATGAAGACTAGCTGATGAACAATTTCTTCTCACCAAAGGGATCACTGGTGAATTAGGGTTTAGGGTGTAGGGGATAAGAGCCTGATCAACCTGGAAAATTAGACTTTTTTACTGTATGCACCTTCTTTTTCTAGGTGAGGCCACTCATTCCTGAAATGGCAGAAGAAATGGCTTCTGCTGAAGCATTAGAATGTGCCCCACCTGGACTAGGAGAGGCAGAAGGTGGACTAGAAGAGGCACACCAAGCATGGTATGCTGAAAAGCGCAAAAGAGACAGTCGGGAGCGAACACGACGTTGTAGGGCAAGGAAGGCAGCTGGCGCCAACAGGGAAGTCCCGATTGATTTCAATCCATCTTGTGAATCGCCGGGTACTTCTGATTTGTGTGCATCTAGGGTGAATAGAATTAGTGCGCATGTAGCGAAGGAAATTGCTGCGTTTACAGCACAGCGTCTTCAACAGTATGATAGGAACATACGAGCTCTCACTGTTGAGAAACTCTTGGGACACACTTGTATGGCTGACATCACTCCAGCGTACTTGAGTAACTTAGAATCTGTGAAGTTGGGACATTCCGTTCTTAGCAGTGTGCGAGAAGGCATGCGAGAGCACTTGGTGGGTTAGAAAACTTCTAAAATTATAATGGCAAAGGATATTTTGTGTACATTCGCTTCTAAGGGAAATGTTGGCAGTGGAAGAGGAATTGCTGGGTTGTTAGGGGTGGACAGGCGTAATGTCTCAAAGGCGCAAGGAAGACGAGTACTACTAGACTCTGCTCAAGATGCATTTTGGCTGCACCATCGGAGAAAGACTCGGAGCGACTCCCTTGCTGAAAATGTGAAGACTCTGGTTGAGCAGTGGTGGGCGGAAGAGACGACAGTGTCCCCAAACCGCAAAGATGTTGTGACTTTCCACGAAGGTCCACGGCAATGGGTCTCCCATGCTATCCATTTCCTACAAGTATCTCAGGTATTGTAAAAATATAGTTCCTTTACACTTCCACGTTGCTTGCAATCCTCTGAATGTTTGGTATCTTCCTGTAGCCTCATTCCGTTCTCTCCTTCAACTGTGCTAATGGATTAGGGTTTGATTGAAAACGACCTTCTTCACCTCTGAAGGTGCAACGTTGCTTGGAAATAAACCTCAATCAATGCTCAGAATTTGTTTCATGCCTTCAGAATGTGCGCCTCTGCTTAAATATGTGCATCGCTGATTTATAACATGTTGTTTTTATACGATACTTCTTCTCTTGCTTGAATATTGGCTCTATTGCTTCAAAGTTTGCTAGGATCCTTTTGTGCTTGCTGTGTTGCTATAAGTTCTGAGTTCTTGCTTGAAATTCTGCTTTCTGGCTAGAAAATGTGCGTGGTTGATACTATATTGGTTGTGTTGCTAAAAATGTAGCCAATCACTTGCTAGAATATGTGCTTGGGTGCTACTACCTTTTATTTGTTGCTAGAAATTCTACTTACTTCCTAGAATTTGTGCTTGTGTGCTAGTATGTTTCTAGATGACTGCTTTGATGCAAGAATTTATCCTTTGTTGCTGGAATATGTGCTTGGATGCTACCATCTCTACTTTCTTCCTAGAAATGCTACTTCCTTCCTAATGTATGTGCTTGGGTGCTAATGTATGTACTAGGGTGCTAAATTATGTGCTTGGTTGCTACTGTATGTGCTTGGGTGCTACTGTATGTGCTTGGGTGCTACCGTATGTGCTAGGGTGCTACTGTATCTTGGGTGCTAGTGTATGTGCTAGGGTGCTACTGTATGTGCTTGGGTGCTACCGTATGTGCTTAGGTGCTACTGTATGTGCTTGATTGCTACTGTATGTGCTAGGGTGGTACTGTATGTGCTTCAGTGCTACTGTATGTGATTGGGTGCTAATGTATGTGCTTCAGTGCTACTGTATGTGATTGGGTGCTAATGTATTTGCTTCAGTGCTACTGTATGGGCTAGGATACTACTGGATATGCTGTGTTGCTAGAATTCATGCTTTAGTATCAGTTGATCTCTTCTATTCTACTCTTTCTATTGGAGTTTTAGATCTTACATCTTTGAGAATGTGCTGTCCTATTGGTGGCTAGCCAGCCATCACCTTGCTCCTATACGTACAGATTTAGCCTCCTTGCTCTCATTTTGCAATATCTGTGAATGTTTAGTATCTTCCTCTGTTTTATTTCTAACGGCAGCTACGGTTGTGCAGCTCGAGTTCTACACGAGCTTCAAGACCATGTATCCTAACTTGCTCTGTAGCTTGACTTCTTTCGAGAGCATGAAACCGTGGTGGGTTAGGCGTTTACGGCTATGGAATACATGCTGTTGTAAGTATCATCAGGAGCTGCTAGAGCTACTCAGAGCTCTTGACACCATGCGTGTAGATAAGCTTGGAGTTCACAGTAGTTGCAATTGTGACTGTGAATTTGTCTGTGGTGGTTTGGATTTTGCAAATGCTGGCCGCTTCTGCAATGCTCATCGTGAAGTATATGAACGACTAACAAACTTGTGGTCATCCATTTTATGTGAGAAAGTTGAGTTCTCTGCTTGGCATCGTCGGGCTTGTTTACTAGGAGAGTGTCCAGATTGTGGCTTACAGCTGCTTATGGTTTGTCCACTTGAAGAAAGCACTGACCAGCTCGTGAAGTGGAAAAGCATTGGATACAAGGTAGTGGGAACAACTGCAGATGGAAATCCAAAGAAAGTGGTGACGATGGAGTATTGAGAGTCACCACCGCGTGAGTTAATCGCTTATCTCTTACCCAAAATACAAGCTTTTGTACTTCATAATTACATTGCAACTTGGCAGGATTTCCAATTCCGGGAGTTGTTTGGGTCTGTTCCTGCAGACACTCTCATATCTTGTGTGGATTTCTCTGAAAATTATACTCTCAAGGTTCAAAACGAAATCCAATCAATGCATTGGTATAATGACCAGATAACCATTCTAGTGCATATAACCTACAGACCTAATCCTGCATGGAGAGCTGAAAACGAAGAGCCACTGCTTCTGAAAGAAATTCATTATTACATTTCTGATGACAAAACCCACGACTCTTTGTATGTGCAAAAGTGCTTCATGTTGAACTGGGAGCATGTGCGCAATCAAGGTTTCTCACCTTCTAATCACATTGTCTGGTCTGATGGATGTAGTGGTCAGTTTAAGTCTTCACGTGCTTGGTATTTCATTAGTAGGTATCCTAATCTCACTAGTGGTGTGAGTTTAAATTCTGGGTGCCAAATGTGTTGGAATTATTTTGGAAGTGGGCATGGGAAGGGGGAAGTGGATGGTGCAGGTGCTCTTCTAAAAAGAGAGATACGAAAGGAACAAATGAAGGTGGATGGGCGCAAGCTCCAGAATGCTGCAGAAATCGTGGCATTCTTGAAAGAAGAATCCAAGAAAGCACATGCAGGGCCACGGGGTGCACGATGTACTACAAGTAAATTTTTTTGGGAGATTCCAGTCTCTGGACCTGGTTCGGTGGACAGAACCGACCCTCTTCAGGCTGAAACGGTGCCAGGCAGCATGGAAAATCACCAGTGCCGGTCAGTGTCCGCCAGAGACCCGACGTTGATACAGTATCGGCAATTGAGCTGCCTCTGTCATGCTTGTCTTGGTTATGACTATGAGAGTCCTTGTTACCAATCAGATCATGCTCCTAGCTTCATCTTGCACAGGTGGGAGTTCTCCCTTTGTAGCTGACTTTGCCAGACTCTTTCTTGAATGCTGCTGTATTGGTTGAGGGTGGGTATTTTGGCAAACAGATTCTTTCTTGAATGCTGTTGTATTGGTTTATGTTGGGTATTTTGGCAAACAGCTACATGATGTTCTGACTTACGTGGTATCCTGCCTTGATTTATTGGAAGCATTACTGATTGAGTGAATGTTGTTGTCATCTGTAATTGCATGTGCAATGGAAAGGTTGACTCCAAAGCGACCAAGCCAAGCTCGCCAATTGTACAACAACGACGAGGAGGTGGAAGCTGGTCCTGACCGTGAGTGGATCGCCGACGGGCTTTGCATTGGAGATAATGTTGCTGTGCGTTCACCACTTCAGGAGGAGCCATATTGGCTGATGCTAGTGCATACTGCAACACGCACGCTTCAAGACAGCTTTACAGACCCAGAAGGGAATGGGTATGGCCCTGGGGACGTTATTTTCTCAGGTTTTTGGTACGAGCGTCTTAAAGAAGGTAGTCGTACTTATTTGTTGAGAAACGATAAGGAACCGAGTTCGGTTTATAGCCATTTGCTGTTGACTTCAAAATTCAGCTTGCCTCCTATCTCGCACCCTGTGAAGAGTCGATCTGCGGGGTTTGAGTTGAAGCTTGATGTGAAGGAGATTATCGATGAGGCTGCCCGTGCCGCAGCATTGTTAGATTAGCAGTGGAGGAATCTGTGGTCTTGGAAGAGGAGATTGTACATTATGTGTGGACACATTGTTTGTTGGTGCGATCTATGCCTTTTGTAATCGTATTTTATTTAATACGAATTCATTTCAATGAACTTACAGGAAATCGTTGCCTTGCACTTCGTATGCCATGTGAACTTGCACATCTTGCTGCCAGATTTTCCGATAGCATTCTTAAACTGCTGTGACTGGCTTGTGGTGTATCAGTTGTGTGAATGTCATGTGCGTGGGGCTTGCACTCGCATTTCACGTGACTGGCTTGGGGTGTATCAGTTGTGTGAATGTCATGTGCGTGGGGCTTGCACTCGCATTTCACGTTTTGGGAAATAATTTGGACTCGTGTTATAGGCAAACTTGTCCTTGTATCCTTAAAATGATCACTAACTCAAGAATTTGCACTAAACAAATACCCTCCTTGTTAAAAGGGAACTGAACTGGAGCAAGGGATTTTCCTTATTAAAAAGCAGTGACCAACCATCTGCAGCTGAATAATGATCAGCCACTGTTTTGATTAAGAACCGGCAACTGAGGCCCCCCTCGCCTTGAAAGCATCTGCAGCATAGATGACCAGCAATTTTTCCAAAAAAAAAGCGGCAACTGAGGCCCCCCCCGCCTTGAAGCATCTGCAGCATAATGACCAGGCACCGTGCATTGTTGCATAATGAGCTGTAGTGTGTCAGCGTCCAGTTCGACTAGAGCTGGAGTGGATCAGTTGAACTGCTTTTTAAACCCCTTTAGGATGTTTGATACAAAGCATGGCGCACGTATTTGGTTGCTTTAGTGCAAGTTTCTGTATACATAGCAATGTTTGTCTTCCTTCATGAGGGTTTCCTTCAATGAGATTTTGACAACAGAACATGGTAGCAATTGACCAGTGATACTAATTTTTTGTTGCTTTTTTGAATGATTCTAATGTCTTGGGAAATTCCTTGTATACTGTGCACTGACTAAAAGTCTTGTATTTGGCCATATTTCAACATTCAGTAGGGCTTAGAAGTTGCATTTTTTAGTTTTTAATTTTTTTTCTTTTCTTGTTGGCTTTGGAAGGGCTTAGGACAGTTGAAATTCAAATGAGCTAATTCATAAAGTGTTGGCTATAATTCTTAAAGACTAGAAATACATTGCTCTTGCAAAAAATACACTTTCAAAAGGAAATGCTGGCAATACAATGACCATGTACAAAACTGACATGGCAGACCTTACCTGCCATTTTCAAAAGTTAGAACTTTCCGGTTAGTGTGCAACTTTCTACTGATGGAGCAGGTCAAACTAAAAAGAAAATTATACAAATTAGATAAGAAAACAACCTAGCAACCAATCAAAGACTCTGGATGAGTGTGGAGCCTCATTGTCTGACATTGCCTAAATTTCTACTTTGCTGGAAGAACCATCCACTGCTACACTATAGAAGCCCCTGTAGTATAGAAACCTGTGCTTTTTTACTCAATTTTCCAATCAAATCTCATTGATGGACCTAGTTCGTAATAGAAAAGGAAAAGTATAGAATATGGTCACTACAAAAATAAGAAAAGAATGTAGGCCTATTTTGTTCTTAAAAAAAATACTATTTCAAAACCTATATTGTTATAAAAAAAAATCAACAACCTAACTCTATACAAAAATACAAAATGAACCCAAATATGCCTTATTCAAAAAAAGGAAGATGAAAAAGAATATTACAACCTTGGTTGTATCAAAAAATAAAAGAATAATTCACCTAGAGTTTTACAAAAATACAAAATGAATTGAAGATACTACCTTGTTTCAAACCAAAAATCTATATACTTATATTATGTAATTTAAAAATAATAATAATTTGATAAAAATACATAAATGAAATATAATTCCAATAATGAGATTTTGGGTTTAGAGAGGAAATTAAAGCATGTCGAACTTGATTTTTTCAAAAAACTATAAAAATTGAATTAAAAAATGAATGCAATCATTTATTTAAAAAAAAACAATGCTATGGTTATTCCCAACATAAGACTTTCTTTGACTTTTTTATTAGCAACCCAAATAGAAAGTATCAAATCTTTCCATTTACACAAGAATATTTCTATAACAAATTTTAATAAATGATTGTCATTTTTTTTTTTGCCTACAAAATCCATTTTGTAGCATGGATGCCATACCTTTTGCTTTTACACATAACACATTGATAGGAAATTGGAAATGAAAACTATAATCCCTAAAACAAATCTATTTTTCTATAAATTAAAAAAAAATTCATACATAAAATAGAGTTTATAGAATTATACCCAACTTTCCATTTATAGACTAAGGTGACACTTCATCCTCTTGGAATTAGGGACAAATTTTGCATTTCATAATATATTATACATAATAAGGTTACAACTAAAATGAGCAAACATGTGCTATAGGCAAAAGTTTTACCATGTAGTAAAGAACTCAAACAAAAAACTTGCATCAAATGCAATATTAAAAAATATTGCTTTCCAATAACAAGGTGTATTTTGAACACATGAAGATGTAATTGTTGACATGCTTATGTTGCAATTTACAATGTGACTTTGTTGCAGTATTTTCCTTCTTAGTCTTGACAATAGTTTGAAGTTAAAATAAATCTTAACCAAATAATTATTTTTAGTAGTATGTATTTTTGAAAATTTTCTTTTTGAAGTCTAGTTTTAGCACTGTAAATCCGATTTTGATAATAATTGATTACGATTTTTCTATTTAAGTTTTTTTGCAAGGTTGTCTATTGCAATCTTTACTCTCCATAGTGTTGAGGACTTTTAGAAACGAGCCTCAAATAAACTAGATCTTGGATAAAAAATCCCATTAGAAATTCCTTTTTAGCCATTGAAATCCCATTAGAAAACTGTTGAGTAGTTTTTGAAAAGTGATAATTTGATTCCGGTTATGTATGTTAGGCCCTTAAAGCTCATTTTTTGGGTGACCACATTTTAGATTTGACTTGTGAAAAAAGGATTAAAAGACTTCAAATCACATTTACAATTTTAGCATCCTTATGATTAAACATTACATTCTTTCAATTCATAAACATTATTGTTGTGATTTTTTATCCTATGTGATCTCTAATGTGTCTAGTTTGATTATGTATGGTTACATTTACAAAAAATTGATATAACTTATCCAAATGTTGTCTTTTTGTTCAATTTGGAGCAAATTCCTAGAAGCTCAATAAAGGCCTAGAGCATTTAGGGATTAAATATTGTGGACACTATGGCACAATGAGACAATGAGACTTGGCAAACCAATAATTTTGAAGACAATTTTGAAGACAATTTTAAAGACAATTTTAGTGTATACTAAACTTTTCACTCCCTTCTAGAATATAAATGTAGTCATTTTCAAAGCAGTAAATGATTAGTGCACTCTGATATTTACAACAAAAAGTGTGCACAATAACTTGTTCTAAGGCCATAACAAGAACTAAGCCCAAAGCAAACTAGTTTGGCACTACAGAATGTGTAGCAATCACTAAGTAATAAATAAGTAGTAGATCTGCATCGCAAATAAGGCAAATCCAGTACTCAAAGTTAGCATTATAACCAAAAATTGAAAGCAGGGCACAAACATATAGCATGATGATTCAATGAATTTTATTGTATAAGCTGTTTTTGCAAGCTTGTGATGTGGGCACTCATGCAATCAATAGAGTGAACTTGTTGCTACAAATCTAGGTGCAAATAAAGTTGGCAGCTTGCTATTGTCAATCAGGGCATTTTTTTGGACCGGTGTCCCCTGTTGGTCTCACTGCACAGGCCACCTGCAAAGAGATATACTTAGTCAGCATCTCCTACACCACATCCGTTTCACACGTCAACTACAAGTAAATGAATGAAACGAAAATTCCTGATATAGTTGCTTAGGCAGTACATCTGTGAAGTACAAATTCCTCTCCATCTATGCTGGTCTGAAAGAGATGACACCTAGTATCTACTAGCTCAGAGAAGTATAGCATGCAGACCAGGTTTATACAAAAGCGGGAGTGCTAGTCTGCCAATTGAGCTTCCTCTGTTGCTTGATCTCCATCCAGTAAACCTTCAGCAAGTTGTTGTCTGTGCAGACTCCATTCTCGTCAAAATAATAACCCAGTCCCAATTCTCGATCAAAACAAAACCACAAATACCTGCATGCGGCCTGTAGCATCCACCTATATAGAATGTATGACGTTGTGGTTGGGAAGATGCAATAGACCTCTGGGATACATATTTTCAACCCAAAGAAAACGATCACTTGTTCTTATGCCTACCCCTACCGCTCTTTTTGGGTTTCTCTGCTGCCTCGGCCTCAACCTGTTTGGCAAGAGAATGGCGAGTGTGACGCATTGTAGGGGCTGGCACTTGAGCTTTACCTGCCTTTTCCAGTTCTCCACTCGATTTCCCCAAACTTGATACACTAACCTTTTTTCGAAGCCCCTGCTCTTCCAAGGCAGGAATGTGGGCTCTTTTACCGGTGATAGAATAACGCCCCTCTCCACTCCCGTGCATCCCCTTCCCACTTTCATTTTCATGTGCGTCCTGTTCAATCCCTTTCTCAGCTCCATTGTCATCGTCACTTTTGTCCTCTACCACATTATATGCAGCAAGTTTTCCATGCACGACCCCTGCTGAACCATACAAATTGGTAATCACCTCCAAAAACGAATTGAATGCATCGGAAAGGAGGCACAAGAGAAGTGTGACTCAGAAGATCGACACCATGAATGCAAGTGGAAACACGTGAGTTCACGATTATTAGGATTTGTGGCGAACGGGCACATGTAGACTGTACCTCAGCAAAACATACGGCATTCCAACTCGTCATTGAAGCTTGCACGTTTCTTGCAAGAACCCAGTAAACGATGTACTACCACCCCAAGCCTACTTCGCTCTACACTAGAAGACTACTAAAGTAAGCAAGGGCATCCCAAAATCAAATGAACACACATGTATGCACAGGCTCTTACCAGCTGTGGCTTCCACCACTCGCAGGGCATTACTATCCAGCGGTACTACAGCACTTGAGAGAGCCTGCGTGACCCCGGACTGGTGCAGCCGAGCAGCATAGGGCTGTTTTACTGGCGAGTCAACCACCTGTTGTGAATCGTTATTTCCTGTTTCTGTCGCTTCATCCTGAGTTTGACATCCTCCACTTACAAAGGACCCAGGAACAAGCTTGCTGCCAGACGTGCATGGTAGCAAAGAATGCACTTGTTGGATGGACCCGGTGGATCCCCAATCTGAGTGCTTCCCTTTCGACTATGATACTGCAAAATACAAGAAAAGAGGCTAAATCTCTAAGTACAAGAGCAGGGATGATGGCTGGCCAACCACCAATAGGAGAGCACATTCTCAAAGATGTAAGATCTGAAACTCCAATATACAGAGTAGAATAGAAGAGATCAGCTGATACCAATAAGAGAAGACTTTGCAATCTCATTTCAGCATTTCAACACATAATGTGGCAACAAATCAGAAATCATAGCAAGAATAAAACATTTTAGCAAGAAAGCAACCATTGAAATTGTAAAGCATGCCTTCAAGGAACAAAGCACATAATCAGGCAAGAAAGCAAAGTTCCTAGCAAAGTAGCAAAGATTCTATCAAGGAAGCAAAGCTGGTATTACCCAAGCACATGCCTTACGAAGGACGTACAATTTCGAGCAAGAACGCAAAGATAGTAGCAACCAGGCACATACTCCAGCAAGAAAGCATAAATTCGAGTATCAAAGCCAAAATTCTAGCAACACAGCATATCAGGTAGCACCCTAGCACATACAGTAGCACCCTAGCACATACAATAGCACCCTAGCACATACAATAGCACCCTAGCACATACAATAGCAACCAAGCACATACAGTAGCAACCAAGCACATACGGTAGCAACCAAGCACATACAGTAGCACCCAAGCACATACAATAGCAACCAAGCACATAATTTAGCACCCTAGCACATACACTAGCACCCAAGCACATATACTAGGAAGGAAGTAGCATTTCTAGGAAGAAAGTAGAGATGGTAGCATCCAAGTACATATTCCAGCAACAAAGGATAAATTCTTGCATCAAAGCAGTCATCTAGAAACATACTAGCACACAAGCACAAATTCTAGGAAGTAAGTAGAATTTCTAGCAACAAATAAAAGGTAGTAGCACCCAAGCACATATTCTAACAAGTGATTGGCTACATTTTAAGCAACACAACCAACATAGTACCAACCACGCACATTTTCTAGCTAGAAAGCAGAATTTCAAGCAAGAACTCAGAACTTATAGGAACACAGCAAGCATAGAAGGATCCTAGCAAACTTATAAATCAACAGTGTACATATTCAAGTAGAGGAGCAGATTATGAAGGAAGCTTTCAAATTTTGATCAATGACAGAGGTTTATTTCCAAGCAACGTTGCACATTCAGAGGTGAAGAAGGTTGTTTTCAATCAAACCCTAATCCAGTAGCAGAGAACGGAATGAGGCCACTTACACATTGGACTCCGAATTCCAAAACTGCACTTCATTGTGTCGCTCAGCTCACACACTGATTTGTCCAACCGAAGCCTTGTAGCATCCTCTCCCGGTTGCATCTTCTGGAATCCAAATGATGCCCACCAACTAGGGGCAAATACCTCATTGCAAGTTACACAACTGTTTACTCTTTCTACCAATTTTGTAATGCAGAAAGGGTGGTAAAAGTGTCGGGAGCTCGCCATGACTACGTCATACGAGTTATACCAACGATTGCAAACAACACAAGGCTCAAGCATAAAAGGACCTACAGCCTCTTCAACTTCGTGAGGGTGCAAACAAGGTTTCGGACAGCAATGCACACCTACACCAGCCTTCAGCTTCTCAATTTCATCAGCCACTGCTTCTTTGTGCCTCCTAAACTCCAAGATTTCTTCGCAAATAGCTTGCATGTCCAATTCTGAGTTCCTCAATTCCAGACATACATCTTCGTATAGGGCTTGTGCTTTTTTGGACTTCCTCGCAGCATCGTCAGAGCCAAAAATAGCAAAGTCTAGCTTGCGTGCCAATACGTCTCTATCGCACTTCAGTTCATCTAATTTCTTCAGTCCCAGAGTGAATCCGTCATTCCCCTTGTCAAGTCTGTCCCTGTAACCCTGGACCTTCATAAGGGCAATGACAGAGGAGAAGTACTCAGCATCTCCAAACCTCAAACCCTAAGATTTCAGAAGCCAATGAAAACCAGAGCATGAATAATCTGAAAATCAAAAAGCATATTTGGGCCCAACCAAGTCAAATTTTGACTCCTTTAATCTAATAAACGTAGAGCTTGACTGGGCAGCCCCAAAGCTTTGCCGTGAATGCTGAACTCTAAAACTTGGAGAACCATGAATCACACGAGTGATAAGAAGCTGAAAATTCAAAACTCGTGAAGTGCACATCACTGCAAATTTGACCCTGTAAAATAAGCATCCACCATTCAGGTAGACGCCCTAAACCCTGAAACCCTTCACCTAATCACCAACAAACCTAGAGTTGAAGCTTGACAAGCCATGGCTCATAGCAGTAGAGGATGGAAAGAGAATCGGGAAGTATTACCGAGGCCAAGACATTAGCAATCTGCAGATCGATCTTTGCCAAAGCCTCCTCTGCCGCTGTCACATTTTCAGCAGCTTCCTTTGCATCGGCCAGTCGATTGCCCACTCTGAACTTGTACATAACTATCTTCTCCTCCATGGTCTTCTTTGCTGCCAAGAGAATTTGCTGCTTATTTTGGCTGCCCACCAGGAATTCCTCTTCCACTCGCAGCACCTCCTCAATAGTTGCAAGATCTGCGTCTGAAACGTGACCAATGGCAGAAAGAGACCTCTCAGGTTTCAAATCTTGCTCAGATGTCCCTATTGCTCCTTTTCTATTTGATCCGGCAGTTCTTGGTGCTACATGGGGGGCCAGAACCTGCAACCGAGCTAGCTGCTCAGATGTAAGATCACGTCGTACCAAATCTCCCTCTACACGGCTTGCAAGTGTAAACGAAGTGGACGAAGCCGCAGAGGCCCAGTCGACCTTTAGTCCCATTTGTTCTGCAATGTTTCCCTTAACTACCCACGCCATGAACTCGTTGTTTGTGACCTCCGTTTTCCCATAAATTTTTGCGTACAACTCGACGAGTTCTCTCCTCCTCTCTGGCGGCAATGCACTGTTGGTAGTCTTGTAGGTTGTACATTTCCCCCAAACCTCCTCTATCTTCTCTTGTGTCACCACAGCCATATCGCTAGCGAGTTTAGGGTTTAATCCTTCTCCACACAAGCCTCTGTCAGTCGCAAAAAACTCATGAGTCTGAGCCTTCAAATTCGCTAGCTCCGTTAAGAGCTCTGGAACACTGGCGCCAGCTTTCACTGGTCGCGGCTTCCTCTCCAGTGAGGTCCTCCTCTGTTTCACAAGACGTGCGGACTCTCCACGTACAAGTGATGAATCCATGAACCCCCCCTAAACGCAGTGAATGTAAGCCCGTAACTAATCTTGAACCCCAAGCTGCGAGCTCCGTAAACCCCTAAGTTGCGACCTCAAACCATAAACTCCAAGGTGCGAGCTCCGTAACTCCTCCCTTTTTCCACACAAGAGAAAATGAAACCTCAAAAAAACTGGCCTGACAGCACCTCGTCAACCGTAACGTCGAGAGGAGAGAGAGAACGGGAGTCCGATTCCGTTGCGAGGAACGAAAGCGGGAGCGCCATTTCAAAATCGCGCGCCTAGGTGGAAGTCCAGCAAGGCTTGTCAAAAACGGCAGTCATCAACACACTTGCACATAAAGGACTCCGTTAAGCACCCTCTCCATGTCGCAAGTGGCTCATATTAGCTCATGTAGACCCATCCAGAGCTAAAGCCAGACGCATATTTCGAATTTCCAAACTGAAGTTGTCAAACGCAACATCACTGTCAACGTGTTTCCAGGCTGGGCTGTCCACAGAGCGCATGACGCCATCGCTGCTGACATGTTTCCTGTATCCTGTCAACATGCATGCTATCTCCGCAGACCTCCACATACGTTTCAACTTGGGAATGAGGGAAAAATGCCTTATGACCTTCACAGGAACCGTCGCTGTGCCATCCACCCACCGCGAACTTGTACAAACGGGACAACAATCTAGTCCACTGTACTCCTGTTCATAAAGGACACATCCATTGATGCATGCATGGACATTATTGTAATGTAGTCCCAGTCGACGAATACTCTTCCGTGCTGCGTAATGAGTTCTTGGTAGTTTGTTTTCCGTAGGTAACAAGTCCTCTGCCAAGTAACGGAACAATTCATCCGTGAACTTATTGCTCACATGGAAGACAGTGCACATGTTCATCAGGATGATCGTTGCCGATACAATACTAGTTTTTGATCCCTGATATAATGGTGTTATGGCTTGCGTGTACAAGTCCTCCAACCCATCCACCGTCTCATCATCACCGTCGTCTTGGTCGACCCACTCACCTGAAGCATCTGCAACGTCATGCAGTTGGTCTCCCCGATGCAGTGCCTCCAGCAGTTGTCGTTGGACGTCGTGGAATTCATCAAGGCCTGCTGGATTTCCCTGTTCACCGTCCGTGTCCTGACTTGCGACGTTGTCATGAACTTCATTTTCTGTTGGCAGTCGGTCTATGACAACGTCTACGGCTGCAGATTTGACAACATCGTCATCGTATGCGACGTCTTCAACCCAGATGCCATGTCGCGGGTACCCCTCCGGTGGATCCCCGCCTAGTAAAGACTTCGTGAGAAACTGATCCCGACCGACTGCAGCATGGTGTTGGCGAATGATGCGGATGCTTTTCCGCAGCCCGCCCTTACACTCTTTGCATGGACATCTGTAGGAGTGCACATTCTTCTCAGTGGCGACTCTGAGCTCCGTCTGCAAAATCAAATCACCTACAGGAATGTGCCGTAGAGTGCGACCATCATCAGAAAGACGGATGGTTGTAGCACGTCGGACGGGTATTGCATTCACACGTCCAGCCATGGCTGACTTCAATCTGCTGCGCCTAATGTCCCACCTTCACGGATATCCATGACAATGTCTGCAACAACGTAACCGTCAAAGTTAGTGCCGTGCTTGACGGAATTGTTGTTGTGACTAACGTCCTGGAAGATCTCCCTCCGAATGTCACAGACAGAATGCAGGTCAGTTCTTCCAGTGCAGGTTCAAAACGATAGTTCACGCAATAGGAATCCCTATATGAGAAGGTCTTCGACACATGATTCATATGCATCATGCGTTAAGCAAAAATAGCTTCGACCATCAACTTTGTCGCAGTTCAATTTCTTTCATATGAGGACATTTATGACAATGCACGGTCAGTCAGCCCTGACATTTTGCAATTTCTGGACCTATGAGAAGGGAATTGCTAGTGCCCACTTCGTGCTTTTGCGTCCACTGAAAGTGTATTGTCCGCTGCAGTTCATTTAAGAACTCCCTATTTGAACTGCTGACAAAAACGGCACAATGTGCATGATAATTCTTCTTCTGCTCAGAATTTTTATGACTGACATTTACCGCACGCAATCCCACTGAAGCTTACGGAAATTGAGTTTCGAAACAGGTAATCTCCAGTTATGTCGAAATGTGTGAGTCAATTCCTCATATTTTGACATAATAACTTATAAGAAGCAGTCACTGATGAAATTGTTGGAATGAATTGCATACAGTTGTAGGGAATTCCAAAATGTACATCCTCTGTATTAATTACCAACCCATGAAATGAAAAAAACAAAAGCTCCCAGTCAGAGCTCCAGATGAGGCATCATGTGACCAAACTTAAAAAAAAATATATGTTTACATTTTAGTGCGTTTTGGCTAAGTAATGAACCCTTTCTACTGTAATGTACGACCTGGAAGACCATACGAAGGGAAAATTTGAAAAAGTAATTATAATGAAGGCATACCAATTCTCATTACATTTAGGCTGACTGACCTGCACATGCAAATTTGCATAGTACGAATTCTGAAACTGTTATGCTCTTGCTTGCTCAGAGAAAGATGTGCTTATCAGCGTTCCCTACAAGTATCTACAATGAAAGTGAAAGAATGCAGCACGGATTCGTTTCAGTCAGAAATTCTGTGAAAGCATGGACAAGAACTTCAAAACTGTGGTACAAGTGCAGTTCCCCTTTCTGGAAAGCGATATTTTATAAGCTGAAATGAAATTGTCTAAGGATGCAATGATAGGTTCATTTAAAGAAATGCAAGTACTCTACTACGCATTACAAATATGTAACACAGTGCCTCACAAAGGCAGTGCATAACTGAATTGCACCTCACTGTACAATGTATTTGGAAGGACATTGTGTACGCTTTCCGGCTTGTGCAAGTAGGAACTGCACATGTCCAATTCCCTTACCAAAAATGCGGAGCTCAAATGCCAAAATGTACGACACATAATACATTTCTACACTTGTGACAATGCAGCACCGCAATGTGCATGCCTCAGTGGCCCAAAAAAAACACTCCAGTACATGGCCAAGCACTTTACTGCAGTGTTACCGAGCACTCCTGCATATGAAAAAATTGGGGACGTCATGCAGAACATCCTGTAAGACGTCCTGAACGGTGTCAAATGCAGCGTCTTCTCGGACGTGTGACGCTCTAGAAGATGTCAGGCGCGACTCGGCAGTGGCAGACGTGTGGCTTTAAAATGATTTCTCTAATCAATCAGAATTAATGCTTGTTTTCAAGGAAGATGAAGTCGTCCGTCCCATGCGTTTGTACTCTTGCTCTGGAAAACGTATTTACAAAGGGAACCTTGTAGCCTCCGTCAATTCGGCTTACGCATGACACTGACTATGCTAAAGAGTAGTACGACTATCAACTACATCGTGACAGTGCAATTAAATAACATATAAAACCTGCAGGACGCGCTTGCGGTCGTTGCACTTAACGTTCTATGGACACAGTCATGGACCCTGAAACGTCCTCTGCGGCATGCTCTCGTCATGGCGGACGTCGCTTTTGACATCTGACATGACACATTGAACGACAATTTTGAGAACAATACCACAGAAAAATTTGACTTCCACGTGTTCGGGAGTCCGCATCTTCTGTCCTCTACGCAAAGCCAAACCGGTGCACTTCATGACAGTGACAAGAACCCTAGCGTGTGCGCAAAGACCTCACTCGCATAGACAGCTTCGTGGTCTTACCGTTCTGTCGATGTCGTCCGTCGGTGGTCGTAGGCGGATTGATTTCTCGGACTACACATCCACAGCGACAAATATTCTGGCGGTGGATGACTCTGACGGCGTCGTCGCCTTCACGAATTTTGTGTCGGAGTTGGCGGAGGCAAGTCAGCAGCGTTCAAAGATGAAGCAAAAGAAGAAATCTGGAGCAACGGCGGGAATTCGTAGGAGTGTACGGATACTCAGTCACGTCGAAAACCCACAGCCGTTGGCACTTGCGACACCCGCTGAGGCAGTGATAGCCTGTACATCCGAGCAGGTAAAGTTAATCTTCTTTTCCTTTTTTTTTTCTTTCCCCTCCCTTATTGCAATTTCCTGTTGCCGCGGATGAAGCGTCATGCCTGCGGAGGATGCCCTATTCACTTGGTGCGTGACCACGTTCCGTCGCGTCGCCGTCGCAGCAGTCGCCCTGGGGTCCGTGGCCGTGGAAGGCGCGGGATTAGGGTACTGCACGGTTATAGGCCCCATGCACGACTTCATTACTCCGTGGAGTTCCGTCGCCGCCGCCATCACTGTTGGGTTCGTCCAAAACATTATGCGCTCTCCCATGTGTGTTCAATTTTCTCGTGAACGTCTCTCCAGCAATTCATTGTTTGTGTTTGGTTGCGGAGTTGAAGCAGGTGTACAGGACTTCGGCAGTTCCGAAATTGGTGAGTGTCAATGCAGTTGTAATTGTCTCCACATGCATGGGCACCACTTCGGCGACTCACATTTTGAGTTTTGATGTCTTGTATTGTGGAAGCAGACGTCCTGAATTGCTGTAGGGTGTATGTGGCTTCGTGAGAGTCGATAACCCTCAGCAGGTCGTCCGCTACACGAACATGCTACGAGCTCCAGATTTTGTCCAGCGGCGCATGAATTGGGGTCTCCGTCGCACTCATTCATGTGCACAAAGGTAACCCTGGGGAATGTGCAAGGCCCTTGTGCAGTGTTGTTTTTTTTCGTTCGAAATAATTTCTAACTGTGTGTTTTGGCAGCGGCATAAGGAGCCGTTTGTCCCGTGGAGGATGCCGAAAATGGGCCGACGCCGCCCGAGCTCGGGGAAGCGCAGACCGCCAGCTTCGCGGGAGAGTCCGTCGTCCAAGGAGGAAGCGGCGGCAGAGAAGACGAGGTTCATGCGATTGGAGGGGGAGCGCTGGTCCAAGAGTCGTGAAGACCTGCGTGGCGCAGCTCCTTCGAGGCGAAGAAAACCACCGCGTTCGATGTCGCCTCCGGTGAAGCGGCGAAGGGTACTCCCCGTGGAGTCGCAGTCGGACGAAGATGCAGCAGAAGAAGCGGAGAACAGCTTAGGGACGCGAAGCAATTCACAAGCATGGAGGTAAGTGATTTCCTGCATTAGGTTTCACTTCAGGCTGTGGTCATTGAATTCGATGGTTTCAACGGCAGTGAAGACGTCTCTGTCGACGTCTTGAATAAAACCATTGCGTCACCTGTGACGCCATGGTGTCCATGTACTGGAGTGGCCGTTTCAGCGGACGTCAAACTTGACGTCAGCACGTTTTCGAGGACGTCTCTAAAAACGCAGTGATCTGTGACGGACGGAATCTAGGGCACTCGGTCAGATGCCGTAGGACAAAGAGTATCATATGCGACGACAGTTTCTAGTGCTTCCATCCCGTTTTTGTGGACCATGAGTGGCTTTCAATTAGTACACGTCGTCATTGTACCGCATATTCGCTGGAGCGGTTGCTGTGTTGCCTGTGATGTCAACGTGGATGCGATTTTGTTTTCAAAATGGACACAACAGTATTCCATAGAACAGAACTAGAAAACGATAGGACAGTCTGTGCACAGTTGAAACGAAGTTGCTATGTTGAAGTTCGTCTTTGTCTCAGTGGCCTCCTACTTCGTCGGAAGAAGCATTACTTACTGTTTCTGTCATTGTATTTTGCAGCGAAGGATACGAAACAGCGTCCGCTGAAGAGAACTCTGAAGCTAACACGGAAGACATGATTCAAGGACTTCAGCCGCAGAAAAAACGTCCAAGCACGACGTCCACGGCGATGATAAAGCCGGTGGAAGTGGACAGACAGGGACACCTTCATGGCGCTATGAGGTCCGTCTTGGCCGATGACGTGAAGAAATACGCCAAAGACTTGGACCCTACTGTGGGTTGGGAAGGACAGCCACGCCATCAATAAAAGCGACTGCTGAAGAGGCTATATACGAGTGAGTTTATCGTCACCTTCGTGATGACAGGAGCTCCTACATTATCCCTCTTCATTGCAACAAATGTGTGCAAATTAATGACCGCAATAGCACGTCATGTGTGACATCTTCTCGGACTATGATACGTCCACTGTCATGTTCCATGTAACTGGATGAAGTTCAATTTTACGTTTTAGTGACTAGGGGGTGAGGTGATCATCAGCCTACTGAGGATAGGAGTTTGGTGGTTGTTCCTCGTCATTGCAACTAATCCGTGGAAAGTTCTGACAGCACCAACACGTCATCTCTGACATATTCTCCAACTCTCAGACATCCAATGTCATGTTGCGTTCAGCTGTAGAAAGTTTTATGAAATGTTTGAATGAGCAGATTAGAGG
Source organism: Antitrichia curtipendula (assembly GCA_951230915.1). NCBI lineage: Eukaryota > Viridiplantae > Streptophyta > Bryopsida > Hypnales > Leucodontaceae > Antitrichia > Antitrichia curtipendula. Next base: position 2,653,461 of record OX579641.1, read on the forward strand.
CAACCATGTTCAGCCGGGCAACGACAGTCTTCATAGCTTCATGTGTAGGTACCCTTGCTTTAATTAATTTGCCTTCGTGAGATTGTAGTCCTGCAATTGACTCTGTTTGAAGGGCCGCAGACTGGCAGGTGCTCGGGGACTGCAACAGGGTGAGTGAAAAGTGGATGCAACCCATAATCACGAAGGTACTCATAAATAGTCGGTGGAAAATTAACAAAATGATAGACAAGGGCTTCAAGAGACCTGCTGATTTCAATCCCCAATATTGGGAGACATTGGTTTCCATGCGAGCAACGGAGGAAGCGCAGCAGAAATCAGAGCGCATGCGTGCCATTTCTCTTGGGAAGGGCTCAACATCTATGCAAATGAGAACCCTCGAGAGAGAGGTCATTTCTAGGCTGGTAAGTTCTTTAAACGACAAAAGAAGAGACGACATCGCTGTCGTGTCCAGTTCAATGTCTTGGGTGACGCAAGACCTCAATACGGACGTCCATGTCAAGGACCATTGTTGTATTGGTACTCGACAGGAATGGGACGATGACGTGTAACTCAGCGTCTTCTAACATTCTTTTGTAATGTCTTCGTCCATACTTTTGCAGACCATGCTGAACAATAAACCTCCAGAATTTGATGTGGTGGATGCCGAAGTGGCAAAGGAGCTTCAGCGACTTCAGGAGGAGAAGCGAAAAGCTAGACCCAATCAAGCTAGAGACATGAAATTCATGCACAGTCGGATGACAACTCTGGAGGGCAACGTCAGAACTCTAGGCGACAACATGGAAGCCTCTCAAAAACGAATGGAGCAACTACTGAAGGACTTCACACGAGGTCAAGGATTGAAGCACGTGTCGGCCTCACAGGATATCATGGAGCCAAGTCATTCTGCAAAAGCAATGGAGACGTCGGCTTTGACGTCGACAAAAGTGGAACCATGCACTACTGTGCGCCACGATGTCTTAGTGGCCATGGAAACTCCTTCGCCCGTGCTGCCAGTGCCGATGGATGTGGCTGCTGCGGTGGACTCAATGGCAGTGGGGGCGGTAATTGCAAAAGTCAGCCCCAATGACGACCTTGTTGACAGAGATGCCGACGCAGACATTGCGGGACAAGGGGAAGAGCACAAAAACAAAGTTTTGGAGCATGTCACAGAAGAGAACGTCGCAACGGAGGACACTGAAGATGCTAATGTGTATTCCATGCTAGCAGTCGACGCACTGCCTCCCCCCTCGGAGGTTCAATTCTTTGCCTATTTCGTGTTCTTTCACTTACAAATTTTAAACCAACTGAGCAAGAGATGTGTGGAGGATAGTGTGCTTGACGTCAAAGTCAATTCCAAAATTTGTGGAGGGAGATTCATTACGGTGAACAGTGCTTCCACAATGTCTGTGTCTTTCTGTCGAAGCGGACATCGCATGTAACATCGTTCCTGGTAGTTGAAGTCCATGACCTGTTTGTCGACATGTTCTTCTAGTTACAAGTAAGCAGACGATGACATGTTATTCTCCAACTGCAGCTTGATGTTCGTGGAATCGGAAATGCTGCTTGCCGTCCTCGACGTGGGGGGAAGAGCGGGCCAGCAACGAAGCCTGCAGAAACATTGACAGACCTGCAGTCAATGGCAATTAAGGCTGGGGGAAGCAAGGCAGTTACTCTTCCTAAATCAAGAGGAACCTCGAAGGTAAAATTTGCTTTCTATTGTTGTTTTTTCTTATGTAGTTGACGAGCACTTTTGAGTATTAATTGTAAGTGAAATGAATTGCACAGAACGTGCAAGTTGCGCTTCATCGACATCGTTGTTTTTATTCATAGAATCTTGCAATGACGATGTAAACTTGCAGGCTGTGGAGGCAAAGAAAGCGGACGTGGTGCGGAAGAAGTGAGAGACGAAGTACAGCGTCGTGTGAGACGCCCAGACAGAGAGGACTAGTTTGCTGACATGTCGAAGTAGAACGCTGTTGTATCTCTCCACGTGACGTGCAAGAGGAACTGCTTCTTTCAAAGTATTTTTGGACATACAAGTATGTGTAATTTGGTTTCTGTTTGAAAGATAGTCACGGAACTGGGCCACTGGACAATGATAGTTTTGCTACATGTCGATGTACTTTTCATGTCAAGAAAAACTTTTTGGGGGGACAGTCATTCAGTGGCCGTATTCCTTGAATGTTTAATATTTTTTTCCTTTCCTTCCGTTTGATGACAATTTGCCATGCTGCTTTTCATTTCCGTGTATCATGAACCTTGCATTGAGGAGTGTAGAGGTGGGTATTCTGAAATTACCGTGGCACCTGTATATTCCTTGTACGTTTTCTCTTCAATGAGGCCGTGTACGTGATAACATCTTCCCCATATCGTGGGCACACGTGGTTTGACATTTCACGGACAATACGCTACCACTGGCACTGACCGTGACATCCTTCTTGACATCCGCAACGATTCTGCTTGTTGTCCTATGTGTCTGTTTTAATGTTGAGAGCAAATGCCTCATCTTCCGTCCAATGCTCTGTAAGCCATCTAAAACGTTTGGTAGGACATTCTACACTGTGCTACATGCATGGATAGCGTGTCATGGAAAATGTCCATGTGAACCACTCCTGTGCTGAGGATGACATACTTCCCAACAGGGTCGTCATTGATATAAGCAGCCTACATGTCCAATGACATACCAGGTTCACCTCAAAGCCTGCTGCTAGCTTATTTAGGATGTTGCCATTTTGGACAGTGTGTCGTTCTTGTCTGTCAAGTGCTGCTTATTTGCACATGAAATGGAACAGCAACCTCATAGAAGTAGTCGCAGAAGTTGTCTTCTATAACGTCGGAAATTGACGCGCTAGTGCATGTTGACGTCCAGAACAATGTCACCCATAATGACGTCTACGAAATCCTAGCGTTGCTGCCGTTGTAACATACGTCTTTGGAAACACGACATCATTACGTCCGAGAACTTTGTAAATGTAGAAACTGTCTTGTCGGACATCTCACTGAACGTGCTAACGTCAAAACTGATGTCTGTCGTGACACTGGTTCCGGTCAATGAAACCTTCACAACAACTGCTACGTCAGACGCCCACGCTGCCACGTCGTAATTTCAGCAGTCCATGTCATTGAACACGTCAGCGATGGTCAGCATGTGAAAAAATAATTACGTGGCACTGCCCAGCCATTTGGCACCTACATGGCACTCAGAAGCCCTCCACGTGGCGACCTGTAAGGACCTTATGATACATTGTTATGAAGCTCGTTTTACAAAAAACGACCTACAACTGTATGCGTTTTCTGATATTTTCACATGTTTTTACCCCGTCAAATCGAACGGATTTTAGGAGACGTCAACGCTGATTATTTCTCCGCCTAGTACAACGCGTTTGCACGTTTTCTGAGACATTTCCAAAAAGTCCGGTTTCTTCTAGTGCAGATTGCATATCGCAAACAGCAGCAGTCATGACGCGGCAGTATGTGGAGTCATACACGTGACAAGCCATAGTGGTCCAAGACTTCACCCGTTTGACATGGTCAAACATCATCCACGCATTTTCCAAGTCACCTCCGGGTTGCATACGCCTCACCAAGTCGACCCCACTTCCGGAGCCCAACTCCGCCATCTTGAAAATGAATACTTTGTCAGAGTCCGCTCCTTGTTCTGGAAATCTATTCTCCTGGATGAAGGCCCAGTTGCTGGACCCTCTTAGTTTGGTGATGCTATCTAGGACTCCAAAATGACAGAGGTATCGGAAAGTTGTGACCTCGTTTCGAATACTCGGAGATGACATTTGCTTAAATTTGTCCAGGACAAGGATTAGTTCCTCAATTGCTAGAGTCTTTTGAGGCACACCTTCCGGACATAAAAGTAATTCACCAAGGTGCTCCTTAGTCACCTCAAGGACAATGGCAGAGTTTGTCACTAATGGAGCCCTTTCTACATGTTCGCCAATAAGACTACGGAGTTTGGCAGCTGAGTCTCAATAATTTCCTTGTTTTCCCAGGATGTGAATGAAATCCAAGATGGATACAAGTACGGGTCATGTGAATTGGGTCATAAACATAATATATCTTGGTAGGGCAATTATCTAGGTAAGTAGGCTTCATGAGGCAGAGGGCACAAACGACAGTAGAATTAGAGGGGGGATCAAATCCGGAAATGAAGGCAGAGGAGGCAAGACCGTCCCACTTAGTTTCATTTGACGGAGACAAACGGTTGGGCCGACTTACGTATTTGCAAGCAGTATTCGTGCATCTTAGATGTCCCATACAATTGGAAAATTTGAATGAAAGTTGAGATGTTGATTGGATATGCGTAGTAGCTGTTCAAGTCCACGCGTGTCTGTCATCCTTTTTATCCATGCCATGCAGTTGCCCAACCTTGATGGATAGCGGATACTTCTCCATTGAAGGGAGCTCAAATATTATATCACCATTAAAATCTGGAGGCAGATACTCTACCTTCTCTGTCGTAATTGAATTGTAATCTAACTTGTTGAGAATTGACCTAGTGCCCTTGTTGGTATTCAACTGGTGTAGGCAGTGGACAATACTCTCAGCAGGTGGCAAGGGAGGCTTAGAAGTGGACGGACCTAAATGACGGCAGGGACATGACTCGGGAATGGAAGGTGCGTGCACGACCGGGGGTCCTACAAGGTCAAGAGCAGTAAAGTCAGGAGTAGAAAGGATGCAATCACTATCATAATCATCACTAAGAACAAGGACTGGACCATCGACATGCTCTAGTTTAACATTCCGAAGCATTGGGGTGACTTTTGATGTTGCAGAAGAACGTCTACCTGTAGAATTGACTAGATTGTTCTTCATTCCATACATGCGATAGTTTTTGGGCGTCAAAGACTAGACCTCATTGCCAAGAGAGTCACAGGACATCTGCGCTATAGTGTAAAAGACCTTCCTTGAGACTAGGTTAATAACGTCCAAATCCAAATGTAAAGTACTTTCCATAATTTGAAACCTAGAAGCTAAACGAGAACCACTAATTGTAATAAAGCCATCCTCCCCCACGACAAAAAAGATAGGCACTGTTGGTCCATCTCCTCGAATTAGAACGGCATTAGAAATGGCATCTTCCAAGTTAGACATGACAACCCTAACTCTTAAGAAGGCAATACAACAAACATGCAGCTTGAGTGCAAGAAGAAGAACAGGTGAAATCTAGCTATTGAATTCCTTGAATAAGTAACGCAGGGTTGGAGGACTACGTCAATACAATCTTCTCATTTCATAACTAAAGACATGCCGCCATTTAATAATCCATTAAGACAATGTAGTACTAAACCAAACTTGGTGGTACACGTTCCATTCAATTAGTATCTGTTCCCAGTTACAGTGAACACTGTCGGATCCGCAGCCAGTTGCAACCGGGAAGATTTTTAGATGTTGCACGACTTACAATAATTAAATTAGATCAAGTATTAAAGGTATGCGTGGTTGTAAGAGCAATCCCTTATTTTATTTTTGAATAGTGGACCACTCTTTGAATAGCTACAACTACTTGTGGGCGCAAGATTACCCACCCTTGGTAATCGGGTGAACACCGACCAGGTTCTATGCCTTTATCCACCTTTTAAATATATAGGGGTGTTGTGAGCGCGGTCCACTGTGCCTTCCAAGCAATGGATCTTTTTATGCTAACGTTTTCTGAGTGTCGTGGATGGCAGCGAATACTACTAGAATTGCATGGATAACTAACAAGCTGACTGTGATGAGTAAAGGTGATTGGTAATTCCTAACTCCCTAACTGTCTATCCTATGTATAGGGTTGGCTGGGTAGTTGGCGTCATTTCTAACGTCCCTAACTACGTGAGCGGGGAACCTTTACGTTCCTTCCATGAGTGTTGAAGACTATTTTTGGAGGTTTGACACTTCTCTCAGAAGTTTCAATCCTACGATTAACCCTAAGCTTAATTTTTTCCTCTAATTCCCAACTTCTAAATATAACTCTAGATTTTTACTCCTAAATTTAACTCTGGATTTTTACTCCTAAATTTAACTTCAAATTTTTACTCCTAATATTTAACTCTAGATTTTTACTCCTAAATTTAACTCTAAATGTTTACTCCTAAATTTAACTCCAAATTTTTACTCCTAATATTTAACTGTAGATTTTTACTCCTAAATTTAACTCTAAATTTGTAGTCCTACTTTTAACTCTTAGATTTTTACTCCCAAACTTAACTCTAAATGTTTACGCCTAAATTTAACTCTAAATTTGTACTCCTACTTTTAACTCTAAATTTTTATCTTGACTTATCCTGGGTCACTATTCACTTGAACAGGCTAATTAAAGAAAAAAATCAATGCTAATAAGGAGAAACACCAAGTTTTGATTCAAGGACTTACCTCGTCACTACCGGTGTCAAAAATGCGCTCGTCCGCATCCGCGCGCCTATTTCCATACTCCATGGTGGTCCTTGGGTCGTGGGAATTTTTCCCCAAGTTTACCCGCTTATGTTATAAAAATTGTAGATTCCGTGTGATCTAAAACCTTTTGTTTGCCTTCCTCCTTCCTTCTCCTTCCCTTCTCTCTCTTTTTCTTTCCCTTTCTCTCTTTCTACACTAACACTATTCTACCTAAACTTTTAATATGGTCTTACGCCTATGACGCTAATAATTGAAAGGCTAACTACCTTTTTACGTTTGTCATTGCGTCATCCTAATCCTCCTTCTAATGGCCGTGAGGGACTTTTGAGATTTTCCTACCACTCTAGCCTACGCCACTATTGATCGTCTCTCTCCTTCTTCCGCCTATTTCAACTCCTTCTTCCTAATCTCCTTCCATTCTTGTTTTGCCATTTCTGTGGTGGTGAGAGAATTGGAGGTGCTTGTTTTGCAGGTGTGGGCATAGAGATGTCACTTCTTTCCTTTTCCTCCCTTTCCTCTTAATCTATTTTCTAATCTCCCTATCAAAATGCCTTAGCTCTCGGTCTGACTTTTGACAACTTACTATTTTTAGACTTTTAATATGTTTTTCTTGTAGAGGCTAAAACTAGCTTTCTAAGTTGATGTGGAACTTGCAAATCGGACTTCCCTAGCAAAAGTTATGCATGGATGAAGTTTTGAGTACTAATTAGTGATTGAAACTTCATCCGCTTATATCTCTCTCAATTCAACTCGTTTTTTTTTGTACTTTATGTTTTTGGAAAGCTCTTGACCTCTGCTCTGAGATTCTAAACTTCAATTTGTACTAAACCTTCTTCTTAGCGGTCTGACCACACCCTTGGTCTCGGCCCTAAAGAAAGACTAATATTACAGTAACAATTTGACCCAAATAAGGCAAAAAGGCCTAACTACGTTAAAATGATCAAAAGAAAGGGGGGTTCAAAGCTCCGCCATATTTTTGATGACACTCTAAATTCTATGACAATTTCTAACACATAGGTTCAAAGCTCCGCTGTCCCAAAGGGGGGTCCACCCAACGAGGGAGACTTTAGAAAAAGGTACAAAAACACACTCTAAAAAAAAAACATAACAAGGTCAAAGCTTCACCGTCCCGAAGGGGGGTCCACTTAACAAGAGAGAAGTTAGAAGAAGGTGGACAAAAAAACACTTAAAGAAAACACTCCACAAAGTCAAAGCTTTACCGTCCCGGAGGGGGACCACTACAATGCCGATAAAAGAAGGACAAGGTTAGTTTCTAAATAGTACCCACAACACGCATAGAACTCAAGTAATCACAAGGGAGTTAGTAATAAGGCAACACTCAAAGACTAAAGGCCCCCCAAAGCGGCATCACCAAGGTACGGTGGGGGGTTGCTCTAGGTTTAGTACAATGACAAAAGACTCTCAACAAACAAGTTAGTTCACAAGGATACACCAAAGATAGAAAGACTTCCGAATAACAACAAGAGTATACACAAACACACACAAAGTGTGTACAAGGCAAGGTAGAAGGACCTTCAAGGACCTTCAAAGCTCAAGATATAACAACAATAGGAGCAAAAAGTGCTCCTAAAAACACCGTAGAGGTTTCTTGGCTAAAACGCCAAAAATCCCAACATAAGTTGGATCCACGGACCCAAAACAAGATTTGAAGGTGTTCAAGAGAGAAAAATGGGGACCTTAAATAGGTTTCCAAAGCCCCACCTTCTCCTCAAGAGCTCTAAAGTAACCTTATCAACTTGGATTTTCATCCTCATCTTCAAAGATTTTCATCCTAATCCCTAAAAAACTACTTTTACCTATCTACAATTCTACGCTGGACCAACCTCCTAACTTTTGGAGATTTACTCCAATCGTCAAACGGATTGCGCCATTGGCTCCAGATCACCGTGTTTGGTCTAAAAACCCCTGCCCCCCATACCGAGGACAAAAAACCATCGTAGGCTAATTTAGTTTTAAAAACTAAACCGTGGTAAAATCCTAGATATTGGGGGTCTCCTATTTTGAGAAATGTAAATAGCTTAGGGTCTCCAATAGGTGTGAGGGAGTCGGAAAAGACTCTTGGTTGACTTCGTTCTGCCGTCGTATGGTCCCGGAATGCCGGTCAACGTGGCGGGGACCCCGCCACGTGATTAATTCTCGAGGAATCTCTCCAGTTCGGGTACTTGCTGCTATCGGAATGTCGCGAAACTTCACGGAGTGCATTATTAACATAAAAAAAGCTAGTCTAATTTTTAGTGAGATTTTCTGGCAACCTGGGTAATTTCCATGAAATTCCCGTTGGAGGTTACCAGGCTTGACCACCCTCAAAAGGTTCTTCTGCAAGTCGGAAGATGACGGGATTTTTCACAGGACCTCTCATGGGGTCACATGAAAGATGTGTAGGTGCGTTTCCTTACCTGGCACAATTGGTCAGTGGAGATGAATTAGCCATCTCCTTGGATTAGCGACGGTGCGGGAATCTTTTGCGGATAGAGGAATCTTGGCGAATCGATTTTGTTGTTAGACTCCTGGCTGGGATTTACCCTAGGACACCATCCTTGGGCTGTAGATTCCTCCACGGGCCCGGTCTTGCGTTAGTGGCTCCTGCATACTAACAATCGAGGTTTGGGGAATACTAAACCTAACTCTAGGACCCGACCTAGTGGCCTTGTTGTGGATCCCTCGGACCGACTTAGCTATGAATTGCCACATTCATGGTGGGATTTAGCCCTTTTGGGCCTATGTGACTTGAATTCTACAAATCCAACCGTTTCGTTCTTTCTACCTATTTTTGGGCCCGGTTTGGTGGGATTCTAAGTCTAAACACAAATCTAGACCAAATACTATAATGGGTATGTTACAACCCTATTTTGGTTCTACACTCTTTTTATGGCTTTTGTATATTTTTCTTAACTTAAAATTGCAAATTTCCAAAAAAATAATTCTACGAGTCCCAAGTGACAAATTGGGAGCTCACACTACTCCGGATGTAATTAGGAGCCCATAGGTCCATAACTAGCTTTTCTTCAATTTCTTGAAATGCCTCAGTACAACTGTCAATTGAAGTGTCAAAATTTTCAAACCCGCAAATTGGAGGAGAGACCAATTCCGCAAAATGGAAACTGCTTCCCCAATATTCAACTCCATGTTAAATGAGGTATGACGGCGCCACGGATTTAAAGGGACCGACCTGTCATTACTCATTGTCGACCCACCGGAATGGAGTGATGCCATTAGTGATTCTAACTTGAGCTTTAAACCTGTAATCATACGTGATTGTTGGCATGTCTGAAGGGTTTAACACCCCGTTGGGCTGCGTAACTAAGTATTTACGGCCCAAGCACTTGAAATAAGACGTAAATAGATTTTATGATATATAAATAGGATTAGGATAATTTATATTCCGGGGAGTGGAACTGACAATAAATTCCTATATCCTTTAGAATGCCAAAGAAACAAAAGCGACAAGCTCTGTATTTTACAAATCCGAAGCGCTTGAAGAAGTCTAGGATTATGAGGGAGTTGCGATCAAATGCTAGGATAGCTGATGCAGGAGAAACTGTTAGAGTCCTAGAATTTGCTAGTGGAGAACCATCAGTTAGCAAAATGCAAGGTGTTCCTTCAAGTAGCCTTACAGAAATTGCTGAGGACACGATGGGGCAAGGACTTCCAGAGAATTCTTCTCCAAGGAGCAGCAAAAGTGGAAGTACACCTGATGAGAGTGCTGGTGATCATGCAGAAGGGTTGAGTAGAGAGACCACTCTAGAGCGAGGTAATGTGACAATTACATTTTTGGTTCATCTCCTAACATCATTTTTCATGTTCTTGAAGGTATTGTCACCAATACCTTTTCCATTGAGTAGGGAACCCATCATCTGAGGTACATGTAATGATCAAATTTACACAGTGTTTATCACTATGTTGCAAACTCATTGCAGGCGGAAGTTGCTAGAGGTTTCACAACTTCGGGAAGACAGCCAGTGGCATTCCTGAAGTACTGAGCACAATTAGCGATATTTGACAACTTCCTAGGACCTTACATACTGGTGACGTTTGCTGCACAAATAATTTCTAATTCAAAATGCTTATAGAAGTGGGTTTGTGAGAGTGATCTACGGAACGGAGATTGTGGGCGCCTGTTTTCATTTAAAGTTAAAGTCAAGATGTGCTTCATAGTTTGATCGCGTCAGTAGTTGGATAATCAATGGGACTGTGAGTTGAATTTCGAGTGTACTGAGGGACGGAATGTTTTTTATTTCGAGTTCGGCAGTCCGATTGAGACGTATACAGCTAACCGGAGGGAAAGACTCTTATTTGCGAGGCTTCATGTGCGATTGACACTGGCAGCATCTGGGAGGACACAAGAGTTCTGCGAGGTTTGCGTCGGATTAAACTGCGAGTGTCCTTTCCACGAAGCTCGTTGCACCAAGTCAACTAGCTATTTTAGGGATGCTTGCGAATGATAACCTAGTACAATTTTGGGACCGCAAGAGGGATTTCTTCGAGGCAAATGTCCAATTCATTTAGGAAACTATTGTTAAACCGTGAGTGTCTTATTTGTAAGTCTTCATGTCTAATTGCTCATTCTAGCAGTTGGAAGGGCGTCAATGATTCTGGGAGGCTTGAGTCTAAATGACCAAAAAACCTGTGAGTCGCAAGGGCAAGACTGTTCTTTGCGAGACATTCATTTTGATTGTAATAGGCAAAGTTTGCAAGGACAAGACTGTTTATTTCAAAGGCATGTGGTTTCAGTGCGCAAGAGTGTTTTAGGCAAGGCACGCTCCTTGAGTTACCAAGAGTACATTATTCGCGGCTTGCAGCCTGAAAGCCATTTAGAATTTATTTTCGAGCTTTATGTCTGATTGAACTTGGACTTAGACAAAAAAGCGGATTACTTTTTGATTTCCTCACTCCCAGTGGAAATCTCCAAAAGAAATGAAGGCACAAAAGCTAGTGGGTGGGCTTAGCTGCGCAGGGGTTCTCATTTATATTTTTTTGGTTTGTGGTTTTGAGTGACTTCACCTTCACGGTTCTCGGGAAGCACCAAGGTTTATCGAAGTTCAAGGATTTGGCCTAAGACCATGTTTCGAGAGGCTCGGCAGGGTTTCGGATTCTCGGCAGGGTTTCAAAGAATCACCGGAGACTTCTCATTCAATTTCCTTGAGGTTAATTTTGGGATGTCCTTCTCCATTGCAAGGCCATCGGTTTAGGTTAACAAACTCAAGCGAGGCGTGAGCTTTTGTTCGTCTCTTCTGGTCCGGTTGAATCGTGAGAAGTACTCATCTGATTGTTGTGGCTTGCAATCCGATTGACCACTTGGGTTTTTGAAATCACTGATGTCCTCAAGAATTTGGATACCTGCAGGGGCTGTCGAGTTGCAACAAACCTTTGAGAACATGCTAAGCGCCAACAATACAGGCGTGGACACTGAAGAAGCAAATGCATCCCTAATTACAGTGGAGAAAGCGGAAATGGAGCGGGGTAACAAGGGCAATGAAGAAGAGACAACGAAACACCACGGGAGGTTAGAATTCTGAACTTTGTCTAGTTTGTTTAATCCTTTGTTGGTTTGTCGGAAACGTAAGCACCCTTTAGAAGGGGTGCCGCCATCGGCATGCCCTCTAGGGGGGCTGTTCACATCGACAGCGCCTCCTTAGAGGGGGGCCGGTGGCGACACCCCTTCTAAGGGGGTGCTGCACACTTGCAGAAGGGCCTCCCACTATGGGGTGCTGACAACGGCATTCCCTCCATGGGGGTGCCCGCAAGTTTGATAGTTCTTTTGTTGTGGGGGTTCCGCTATCGGCACTGCTCCGTGGGGTGCTTTCGGGAGGCAAATACCGCCGGGGACCCTTTTTAAATTCACTGAAATTTTGTCTTCGTTTAGGTCAATTGGAGGATATGACTGATCCAGGAAGATATGCTCTAAAGGATGGATTGCAGTCATCATCACAGCCATACATTCTCGAATCCGGTGCGTATCCTTGACCCTGTTTTGGCTGGTTATGTTGCTTGTTTTCCTTTTTCTAACAAAGTTTGTGTCGCAGAGGAAGTAGGTAACGAGGATGTCGAGACCTTGCAAGACCCTCACGAGGCAGAAAAAGCAACGGCAAAGATGACAACCGAGGAGCTTGGCAAGGAAATGGACAAGATGGTCGTGCAAGAGTCACATTTGATACAAATGTTGTCTTGGACAAGCTTCATTTCAAGCCTAGGAAGAAGTTCAAACTAAATATCCCGCTCTGTCGGATGAAAGCTCTTGCTGCTATTTGCCCATACCTGAAGAACGACATGATGGCATTAGGCGCACATTTTGTGAGTACCAAATATATGGATGGGCATGGTGTCTTTTATATCGCCTTGCAGAACAACGAGGGCAAAACGCAGGATGTGGCCAGTTGGAGTCCATTTTGGGTTGTTGCAAACGAGGACTTTGAGAGGGAGCTTCAAAAGGAAGACGCCTGGAAACAATTCTCGGGGAAAATGTTCTTCGTTTGGAACGGCAACCATCGGCTCGTGGCTTGGCTATCGATAATTAACAGAGACCATTGGGATGATCCGTCATGGCATTATGCGGTTGAATCTATTGTCTTGGAGGTTGAGGGCCAGATCGGGCCACTTTTCACCGCGTTGCACCAAGTCAACTGGTAATCCACCAGTCAAAGACCTTTTCTTAAGCTAATTTACTCTAAAGTATGTTTTGCGATTCAATTTTAACTTTGATTTGCTAGAACAACAGAAACCAGACCTGTCACATGAAGTTAAACCTTGTACACACACTCTATTGTCTTCAAAATATTGCTGGCCAACCCCTGTCCTATTACGGAAATCTAGTTACCAAAGAAGAGCTAGCTGACGCCGAGAAGAAGCAGAAGTCAAAGACTTGCACTTGGTACACCTTAACTCTAGACAAGCTAATTAGCGTTCTCTATCAAGTACAACCCAGTTTTATGCTTGATTGATGTGTGTAATTTTGAAATTCAGTTGATGTGTGGATTCGTCTGTTGTTTGCTTTTATGAATTTTTAGTAGTTGGAATCGCGATCCAACAGATTGAGATGGATGAAACGGAGTGCCGATATCGGCACCGACTTTAGTGGCGTAGGACCTGCAGCTGATTTGGACTCCACTGGGTGTGCCGATGTCGGTACTCCGTTTCATCCGTCTCAATCCATCTCAATTCTACCTTTGATGTTTTCTTCGGCATGCCCCTTTTGTGGCTATTGTCCTTGCAGTTGTGACCTTCTTTATTTTGCTCCATGATACTAATCTTTTTTCCACCAATAATATTTTATGTCTCTTTGTTCTTTGTCTTGCAACAAGAACTAGGTGAGGTAATAGCTCATGCGATTAAAAAATTCAAGGAGAAATATCCGGAGAAATCAAGTGAATGGACTATTGGAAAGCTGTACGATGTCATTGGGAAGGCTGTGGATAAGGTGAAGAAGGATATGTCATCTGATGTGAAGAAACAACTTCCTATTGTTGATCCGAGGCAAACGTTGTAATTCCTGGAGCAAGTTTGGATCCACTATGAGAACTAGGAAGACGATCCAGAGATGTCCTAAGAGAAGTTGTGGTATCTTTCAACCTTGGTGTGGGCGCTAGATTACCCATCCTTCGTAATAAAGCGAACACTGACCAGGTTCTATACTTTTATCCACTTTTTTAATATGGGGGTATCGTGAGCGCGGTCCACTGTGCCTTCCAAGCAATGGATCTTTTTTGCTAATGTTTCCTAAGTGTCGTGGATGGCCAATGAAAATAACTAGAAATGCATGTGGTAACTCACAGGCTAATTTGCAATGATCATGGGTGATAGTGAATTCTAACTTCCTACTATCTATCCTATGTCTAGGGTTGACTGAGTAGTTGGTGTCATTTCTAACGTCCCTAACTACGTGAAAAGGGATCCTTCCATAAACCCCTAAGACTATCTTTTGTATTTTGACACTCCACTTGGAAGTTCTACTTCTAAAGACTAATCCTAAAAGCTCAACTTTTACTCTATTTTTCAACCTCTAAATGTAACTCTAGATTTTTACTCCTTAGTACTAACTCTAATTTTTAACTTCCAAATTTGACTCTAGGTTTTGACCTTTACTCTCGTTTTTTACTCCTAAATTAACTTTAGAATTTATCCTCGAAGTTTAACTCTATCTTTTGACTTTTAACCCTGGTTTTTACTTTTAGAATTAGCTCTACAATTTAACTTCTACTTTGAGTGTTGTTTTTACTCTAACTTTTTGCTTCTCAATTGATTCTAAAATTTAACCTCTAAATTTAAAGCTCACTTTTAACTTTTAACTCTAAGTCTTTACTTCCTAACCTAACTCTAAGAATTTACTTGAGAATTTGACTTCTAGATTACGCCTCCAAATTAACTCTGACCGGTTTACTTTCCAAAGTTAACTCTAGATTTTTAACTTCTAATTAATCCCTAGTTTAAATCCTAGATTCTCCTTCTAATCTAAATTCCTAATTTTCGTCCATGGTTCCTTTTGGATGAAATTTTAATTCAATTCCTCCGTTTACCCCCTACTATTTAACTTATCCTAACACGGTCGACTCGAAGCCAAATCCTAAGTGTAGTATGTTTTCGGAAACCTCTATCCCTAATCTAGCAACTTTTGGATCTAACTCTTACTTGCACTAATCACGATTTGCTAATCGCGCGTAAAGGGCTAATTAAAGAAATCAATGCTACTTAGAGAAAAACACCAAGGATTAATTCAAAAACTCACCTCTTCACTGTCGGTATCGGAGATAAGTTCGTCCACGTTCACGTGCACATCCTCATGCTCCATGGTGGTCCTTGGTTTTGTTTGAATCTCTCCCAAGCTCATCGCTTATTTTAGAAAATTAGTACACTCGTGCGATCTCAACTCTTTCTTTCTTTTCCTCCTTCCTTTTCTTTCTCCCTCTCTTCTTCTACACTAACACTATTCCACCTAAGCTTTTATGGACGTCTTACAACTATAGACTCAAACTCCAAGGAGGTTTTAATGTCCCTCCTACCCTCTTACACGACCTTGCTTTTGTGTCATCCTAATCCACCTTCTAATGGTCACTACGAATTCTTGAGATTTTTCCCCTAAGCCTACTTAGCCTAAGCCTAGGTCACTATTTATCGTCTCTCTCACCTCTTCTCCTATTTCATCCTATTTTCCTCTAATCGTCCTCCATTCTTGTTGGTTTCAATTTGGTGTAGAGAGAGAGGTGGTACGTGAATGTTGTATGCAGATTTTTCAAGACATTTGGACGTATGACTTCTCTTTTTCCCCCCTCCTTTTCTTCCCCCTCTTGGTATTTTGCGGTTGTATTTTCCCAAGATAAACCTTGACCTCTAGTTTTTAGATTTTTGAACCCGAATCAAAAGGAAACCAAACAAAAAGATGAAGACCCAGACTCCCTGGACCTTGCGACCCCCCAGTGACTCTCCGATTGGACCCCGA
This sequence comes from Antitrichia curtipendula, assembly GCA_951230915.1. Classification (NCBI taxonomy): domain Eukaryota; kingdom Viridiplantae; phylum Streptophyta; class Bryopsida; order Hypnales; family Leucodontaceae; genus Antitrichia; species Antitrichia curtipendula. The sequence continues at coordinate 2,669,275 of OX579641.1, forward strand.
CTCCCCAGTGACTGACCCTGACTGGAGCCAATCCAATCCCCTAACTGAACTGAACCCAACTTCCTAATTGAATTGGGGGGGATCCGGTTGGTTTTTTTGTTGGTAGTTCTTCTTCTTCTACAATTTGGAATCCTTGGTTTTGGGCTCGGGACTGGACTAGGGAATCTTCTACTTTAGGATACAAAAAAAAAGGACGTATGAACTTGGGTAGGCTAGGTTGCTAAAGGTTGAGGGACAACAAAAAAAATAGACATGTAACTCGGTTGAAACGGCTTGCTAAAACTAAATGTCTTGGAAGCTAAACTTTGAATTTTTCCAAGAAGGTCTTGGAAACTAGACTTTGGGACTAAGGGTTATAGAGGTTCAAAGCTTCGCCGTAAAGTTGGGTCTAATACCAACTTTAGGACTTGTGACACTCTAGTATTTCAAAGCTCCGTTGTCTGGGACTGTTTTAACACACACTGTAGGACTTTGACGTGGGTCACTAGTTCAAGGCTTTGCCGTCTTGAGAGGGGGTCCACTTAACAAGGGAGAAGTTAGAGGAAGGTAGACAAAAAAACACTTAAAGAAAACACTCCACAAAGTCAAAGCTTTGCCGTCCCAGAGGGGGGTCCACTCAACAAGAGAGAAGTTAGAAGAAAGTGAAGTAACAACCACTTAAGAAAGGTATAACAAGTTATGACACTTGGTGACACAACAACCTCACATTCTAAAGGCCCCTCAAAGCGGCATCGCCAAGGTACGGTGGGGGGTGGCTTTAGGATTAGTACAAGACACCAAAAGATTCCTAAACCACTCAAGTTAGCTCACGAAGGCACAAAAGGGACATACAAGGAAAGAAAGAATCTCTCAAATCACAACAAGAGCACTAAGAGTACACAAAGAGTAAACAAGGCAAGATAGAAGGACCCCCAAGGACCTTCAAAGCTTGAAATGCAACAATAATGGAGCCAAAAGTGCTCCGAAAACACCGTAGAGGTTTTGGGCTTCAAACGCCAAAATATCCAAAATATCCAAAATATCCAAAATAACTTGGACCCATGGACCCAAAACAAGAATTGGGGGTGTTCTAGAGAGAAAAATGGGGACCTTAAATAGGTTTTCAAGGGCCCACCCCTCCCTCTAGAGTTCTAAGGTAACCTTATCAACTTGGATTTTCATCCTCATCCTCAAAGATTTTCATCCTAATCCTAAAAATCTACTTCTACCATCTACGTTGGACCAACATCCTAACTTTTGGAGATTAACTCCAATCGTCCAACGGATTGCGCATTTGGCTCCAAATTGCCATGTATAGTCCAAGATCCCCCTGTCCCTCGTATTGAGGCCAAAAATCCATCGTAGGCTAATTTAGTTTAAAAAATCAAATCGTGGTAAAATCCTAGATCTTAGGGGTCTTTTATTTTGAGAAATGTGAATAGCCTAGGGTCTCCGGTAGGTGCGAGAGAGTCGAAAAGGACTCTTAGTTGACTTCATTTCACCATTGTATGGTCCCGAAATATCGGTCAACGCGGTGGAGACCCCGCCATGCAGGGTTGCTATTCTGTGAGCGTGAGCGTGTGAGCTTGTGAGCTTCTGAGCGTACAATTTTTTGGGATGAAAGTTGATGAGGTACCTATTACCGTGGATTTAGGACAAGTATTTATACTTCACATTTTATAATGAAAAAACATTAATGATCCTTTTCCTAACCATTATAAAAAATAATTCAAGTCCTTCTCTTAAAAATTATATATGGTTTAGGATTTAGAGTACTATGTAATTGGGATTATAAAACTAGTATAACCTGAAAATCCCTATTGAACTGTAGTGGTTTTAGATATTTACTATTGTTGAGGACAACGCCTTCCTAATTCAACATGAACTACTAGAATATAGTTCAGGAAATGTAATTTAGGGTTCAATTTGAAATTTTGTATGATTATGAAATTTTAGAACTTCTAAGCGGTTTTAGGTTGAACTTGAACCCATTTAGTACGCATTTGAAGTTAAAACTTACTTATAATTGAGGAACAAAAAACAACAAGAATTAAACACTATTAAACCCAAAAAACACATGATCAATGAAAAAAACGAGTCACATAGAATGAGAGTGTCCACTACTATCAGTGGATGAAGTCTCTATCTCTGATTCTAGGGCCGTGACATCTACAAACTGCAAAATCCTCGGATCTACAGTTGTAGACTTTTTTCGGTATGAAAAATCCTTCTGAAACGCAAATGTCGAGGCTAAAGCTTCGGCATACTCAAGCAACATGAAGGACTTCTCCGGGCTCCGAAGAAAACTAGATAAAGTAAAAAATGGACGATGACCTCTTCCATTAGAAGTCATGCTGCAAGATGAAAACAAATTATTAGACATGGTTTGAATATCACATTAAACAAACATGCAACATAAATGAAAAAGGAGTAATGAATTATAAAAACGTTCACATACAAATAGAAAAACAATGCAAGCTATGGATAGACTTACTTACTGAAACGGGATTTCTTCACAATGTGGGGAACAATAACCTCCACTGCATCTTCATCATCAGAATCCGCTGTGATAGCTGCGGATGAAGGAAGGACATCTGGAACTGTACGTATCATTGGAGCCAAAATAGCATCAAAGATAGCCTTGTCCTCTTCGAGTGCAACTATATGCCTGTTCAAGATCCTAAAAGCGTGGATGGAAGCACCTAACACCATGAAGACAAAAACGTTAAATACTAAAGCATTCAAGAAAACATAAAAGGAAAATGAAAAGTCACAACTACCAAACATATCTTATTAAGTCATCAGAAATTACCTGTTGCAGCAGTGCAGTCGACAACAATATCATTGGGATATGTTGATGCTTCTATCAACATCTGCAAGAAACGGGGATCTTTTTCTCGTGCCCCTCTCCAGGGCTTGAAGTTGCTGTCCATGGTCAAAGTCTCCTTCTTCGTGAAATTCTGCAGAACATCATCCACAGCAACATCTATCCCTAATTCCTTCAGCTTCGGACATGGGTGGAATTGAAATTTGGAAGGTCCAACACCAACCAAATTCCTTACCAACAGCATAACTCGAAAGAACTGGCTCTGCAAGAAAGAAGATGAAAAAACATTTGTTAAAAAAAATGCAGAGATACATACTAACAACTGACTTGAGAAACTCAAGAAATCAGATGTGACTAAACGGATACAACTGAAAGGAAGAGTCAACATTCAAACAATTCAAGAGAATGAAACTGGAAACTAACTATTCAAGATTGAAAGCATTTGGATCATAACAAAACATTTGAAAAGGAAATGAACGGGAAAATGAATATACCGTGCATCCCGTAGAAACAGGCGATGCAAGATGTAACCAATTCGTTCCCCACCAATCCTTCATCTTTGTAAACGAGTACGTAGTAGCATACTTCAAAATGGTGGCTTTGGCAACAACGCATCGTGGATGAATAATCACAATAGCTCCATCATCATGCAAATGGCCGTCCGCAAACTCAAATACCGCCTCCAACCACTCAGGATTAGCTATGTTCCACTTGGGAATACTAGTAGCTAGCATAGACAAAGAAGGGACAGGCAGTGCCTCCGGCATATCCGCAACGAGGTCAACGCGAGGTTTTTCACTTAGTTTACCGTTGAAGTTACGCTGCTTGTCTCCTTTTTGCTGCAACAACATAGTCTTTATCAGTACAAAGAGAAATGACACTCAAAAAATAGACTATAGGAAAATTTGGAACATCGTTGAAGCTACTAACCGTATCAATGAAGCTGAGAAGGTCGTCGTAGACCTTGGGGAGAGGATCCGCTAATACATTTGCAAGAGAATAGTTCAAAATCAACTCAGAGATAGTAATCTCTGAGTCCTTCAAATACTTCACAGTTGCAGGTCCATGGTGGATTTCCTCTAGACTGAGCGAAGCATACTCAGACTCACGTTTGGTGCCACGGGAAAACGAGCGCTGGTGCTGTGAGCCGTCATCGATGGTTGATGAAGGCGGTTGTATCTCCTTTTTCTTCTTCCTTTTCATCTTCGAAACTGTTGGGGCACTTTCCGTGTCAAGGATTTTCTGTGTCCTCTTGGAAATCCTCTCTTTGGCTTTGTCCACCGCCTCGGAGTTCTTCTGAGCAATTCTCTTGTCTGCCTCATCTCTCCACTTGATAGCTCTGGCTTTGGCATCCTCATCAAGTCCAACAAACTCATCAGTCTCTTCAACAATCTGATGGGAGTTGATTGATTGCTTGAGGTGCTCCTCAGGCAACGGCGTGAAAGGCGGTATTTGGACAGTCCAAATACCACGCTCCCCACTTCAAATGCAAACTAGTCCACCACTTCAACTGCAACGGCGAGAACATGCAATGCTCAGAAGAGACATCTAACCAGGTTCCCAGAAATGGAGGAAGATCACGTTTCAAGATCGCACCCTTTGGCAAAAGCTCATACTTGAAATACCTGAAACACCAAAGAGTACCCATTAAAAACTTAACAACAGTTTAGAATCAAGCATTAAAAACTGTCAATGCCAACATCCACAAAAATGCGTACCGGTAAATGACACGTTTCACCACTAGATCGGAGCCCTTATGCTTTTTGAAATCATCGGACTTCCTGAAGACATCGTAACCTCTGAATTGGGAAATGAATGCGTAGTCCCAAACTCTAATTCTCCACCCCTCCAAGTACTCGGCAAAACTCTCTGGCTCCATGGGAGAATCCATGGTCAAATTCAGCTGGTCCTTCTTCACAATGTTGTCAAACATGTCTGTCCCAACTTCTTCAATCTATACATTAAGATCACAGAATTAGCTGTATGCATTTGATTAGATTCTGAAAAAGGGAAACTCCAATTCTTATAAGGAGAGTTAATCAAAGACTTAGAATGATCCAAAATGTAACAACAATGAAATTACTTACCCCTGCATACCAACAGGCTTTTGCCAGAAAGGACTTCAACTCGTTCTCTCCAACTGGCTTGAGTGGAAATCTTCTTGCTTCTCTTGTCTGAGTAGAACAACTCCACCAGCGGAGCCACTTCACCTTTTGATTGCTGCTGATATTGCAAGTTGCAATTAACTGCAACTTCTCCAAAGTCATTTCTGGAGTGACGTTTGAACTCCAATGGCGCTCAATCTAGAACAAAAGTGTACTTCTGTTAGGATACATGTTACAACATCGGAAAGTAACTAGTGCACATGCGAATGTTAATACATACCTCCACAAGCCAGTCAGTCCCAAGGCTTGGGTTGGCGACGGCCGTTAACTTGCCCAACTTTTGTATCAATCTAGATGTCTTTTCCTTCGTCCCCAATCTCATTGCAGACAGTACACCCTCTTCTGACTGCTCTTCCTCCAATGTTTCTTCTTTATATAACCGAACTGCAAGATCAGAGGCGGCAGCAATCTCGTACTGCGGAAGCACAGGATCATTTGTGAACATGGTGAACGAATCATTGAAAATCAAGGAAACAGGAAGCAAATAATCCATAATTACAAGATAGAATATTTACCCGGAAAATGAATGAGGTAAAAACCTCAAGCGACATCGAGTACCAACTCTTCCGGAGATTTTGATGACATTGCAACATCTCACTTTCACTCAAGTGTTCGGAGAACTTCTCGAGTGGTAACATCCCATACTTGCGAACACGATACAACGTGTGTATCAAGCTTGTCTTGATGAAAGAGTTTTCCGTGTGCCTGCAAAGCATAATCAAGTTGATGAGCTATCTTGAATGCAATTAAGATAACAAGGACAAAAACTAGAAGGAGATCATCCGCTTACTTGTTAATGTCATGCATAGCATGCATGACATCTCCGATTCGGCCCTTTGTCTCAAGAATGATTGAATCCACCGAAATATGCCAGTCCCTATCTCGCTCATGGTGTTTCTTGATGTATGAAATCCACGCAAGGAATCTGTGATTTCCATCACAGACAAAGAATTTGGACCTCTGAAGATCCTCTAATCCTGGAGTTGCACTCAAAATGGAGTTGAAGATGTTGTTTTCTTCATTCCACATGGACCCCCACGCCTCTTTGTCTGCATCAGAAACCATCTCTGTCTCCCCTTGTTCATTAGTAAGTGAAACGTAGAAAACGCAAGAGCCATCTCTATACCCATGAACGAACTCCTGCTCCAGTTTAATGAGGTCACACTGCAGCGCTAGCCTGACCATTGGCATCTGGGCAAGACGGCACAAAGGAATCCTCAATCGGGAAATGGAATGTGGTTTCAGTCGCAAGTTGGTAATAGATGCAACCGAATTAACCTTTTGAGCTTTCCTCAATGCGTCCTCGGATTTAAACTCATCATCGAACTCCTCCTCCTCTTGCACATTGACATCGACCATGTCGACTCTTTCGCTCGCGTCGGCTTGTACCTCAGTATTGTGAGTTGGCAGAGAGAATACACCACCCTCCATCTGCATCAGAAACAACCTAATTCAGTCAGGCTACAGGAACGACAATGCCAGGCAACACCACGATGAAGTTCTGCATGAAATAATATTACACAATGCAAATAAACCTCTAGTCCATCCCCACGAAGCCCCTATCGGCGCCGAGGGTCCCTGGTTGTCCATACAAGGCGAACGTGAGATCCAAAAAAATTCAGACGTGAGGGGAGCGGATACCTCTGGTCCGTCCCCACGAAGCCCCTATCGGCGACGAGGGACCCTGGCAGTCCACGGAAAGCGAGCAACAACTCCAAAAAAATTCAGACGTGAGGGGAGCAGATACCTCTCGGTCATCCCCACGAAGCCCCTATCGGCGCCGAGGGTCCCTGGCTCTACAGTCTCCACGAAAGGCGAGCGGCATTCCAAAAAAATTCAGACTTGAGGGAGAGAGGATACCTCTGGGTCGTCCCCACGAAGCCGCTATCGGCGCCGAGGGTCCCTGGCTATTCACGAAAGGCGAGCGACAACTCCAAAAAAATTCAGACGTGAGGGAGAGAAGATACCTCTCGGTCGTCCCCACGGAGCCGCTATCGGCGCCGAGGGTCCCTGGCTATCCACAAAAGGCGAGTGACAATTCCAAAAAAATTCAGACGTGAGGGGAGCGGATACCTCTGGGTCGTCCCCACGAAGCCCCTATCAGCACCGAGGGTCCAGGGCTGTCCACGAAAGGCGAGCACAACTTTACAAAAACTCAGACGTGAGGGAGAGCGGATACCTCTGGGTCGTCCCCACGAAGCCCCTATCAGCGCCGAGGGTCTCTGGCAGTCCACGAAAGGCAAGCACAACTTTACAAAAATTCAGACGTGAGGGAGAGAGGATACCTCTGGGTCGTCCCCACGAAGCCCCTATCGGCGCCGAGGGTCCAGGGCTGTCCACGAAAGGCGAGCGACAATTCCAAAAAAATTCAGACGTGAGGGGAGCGGATACCTCTCGGTCATCCCCACGAAGCCCCTATCGGCGCTGAGGGTCCCTAGTTCTCCACGAAAGGCGAGCGGCATTCCAAAAAAATTTAGACGTGAAGGAGAGAGGATACCTCTGGGTCGTCCCCACGAAGCCCCTATCGGCGCCGACGGTCCCTGGCAGTCCACGAAAGGCGAGCGACAACTCCAAAAAAATTCAGACGTGAAGGAGAGAGGATACCTCTCAGTCGTCTCCATGGAGCCGCTATCGGCGCCGAGGATCCAGGGCTGTCCACGAAAGGCGAGCGACAACTCCAAAAAAATTCAGACGTGAGGGGAGCGGATACCTCTGGGTCATCCCCACGAAGCCCCTATCGGCGCCGAGGGTCCCTTTCTCTCCACAAAAGGCGATCGACAATTCCAAAAAAATTCAGACATGAGGGGAGTGGATACCTCTGGGTCGTCTCCACGAAGCCCCTATCGGCGCCGACGATCCCTGGTAGTCCATGAAAGGCGAGCGACAACTCAAAAAAAACTCAGACGTGAGGGAGAGAGGATACCTCTGGGTCGTCCCGATGAAGCCCCTATCAGCGCCGAGGGTCCAGGGCTGTCCACGAATGGCGAGCGCAACTCCAAAAAATTCAGATGTGAGGGAGAGAGGATACCTCTCGGTCGTCCCCACGAAGCCCCTATCGGCGCCGACGGTCACTGGCAGTCCACGAAAGGCGAGCAGGAGACCACAAAAAATGATAATTAAGCTATTCTGTGGTTACCTCTGGACCTCACCACGGGTGGCCCTTTTCGGCGCCGACGGATCGTGGGTGGTTACACAGTGAGTCTGAACACAAGAAGAAGCGATGATCAAGACAGATAGCTCGCGGGTTCCGTAAGGAACTTACCCCCAGGATATCATGTCGGCTGTACTTCCGTTCACCAAGATAGTGCCGTATACAAGTAATCGCGGAGGGTGTTCCCACGCTAACAGAACACTTCAGTGATCGTGTCACTCAAATGGGTGACCCAGACCGCACCAATCATTCGACGAGAAGATGTATATGGTGAAGAAGGCAACATTTCTACTTTGTCAACATGAAACCCTGACTCTTAGCGGTTTAAATTGATAGACACGACGAGCAGGACTCTTGATTAGATTCATTTACAAATGTGGATATTCATATTGAAGTTATCATACCTCTGATTCCGTGGCACTACGGGAAGGTGTAACCTCTACTCCAACATGTTGTTTTGGGCGAGCATTGTTGTTGTCGCTGTGAGTAGCTTCTTGCACCCCTTCCATCATTGAGCGCCTAGTTGCAGGTCGTCTTCCCATTTCCTAAGTCGTTTTGACAAAAAAAAAGGCAACCTTGATGAGTAAGATTGAGATGAACAATTTCAGACACGTAGAACCTTATTATGGTCTTTGAGGTTTTGGATAACTAGTTTCTGCACTACGAAGTTCAATCTCTACTCGGGCGTACCAGAGCTGTAAAGGGATCGAGAGTTTCGTGACTGGTGGTGTCTCCGCGACGAAGGTTACGTTTATCGAGGTCTGTCCAATAGTTGCGACTCACAGGTAATCCTAGGGTTTGGGATGAGATATAGAAGTGCTTCTCCAGTCTTGGAAGCCCTCTCAGTTTGTAGTAGGTATCCACTATCTGCCATTGAGTAGATCTAATGTGATTATAAAGACTATTTTGGAGACGACCTAGCTTTGGTGTGACACTAGGTCATCTCATTTAGAAAATCTGACATTCCTAGAGAGTAATGAACGTTTACATATATGACCACAAAACAGAGTAACGTAATGGGCTTACAAAATTAGGTGACCGTGAATCCAAAATACAATGATTTGTCAACTCCTTATTGATGTTGGTTACCATTCGCTCACTTCTGTCTGCGGAGAACTGGAAGTCTTCGTGTCCGTGAATTGGATTGCTAGATGATCCCTTCTTAAGAGGTGACTCACATAATAGAGTAGTTTTGGTACTTCTAATCTTAGACCTCTGCAATTGCTTCCTCAATGAGAACAAGAGTTTACCTCTTTTTTTCCTCTTCCTACACTTAGGACGAGGATTAGAATCACCTATGCCATCTAGCGTATGCATAAGACTAAATGTACATATGTTGAAACAATACTAAATACAAACATGTGTGCACATCAGTAGACACAGAGCATGGAAGAAGAAAAATAGTCACTCAGTATTTTAAATCATTGTCTATGCTGATACACGGTTATTTATATTGTAGAGACTATAGATGTGTTTCTTTCCCCCCTCCAGATACTTATTTGATGTGTCCTTCAACAATCCTGACACGCCGGGCGTATTAGTGTTTAATATTCAAATTGTGTTCGTCTAGTACTTTCCGATTGTCTAATCCAATCTATATTATAATGATCTTATAAGCACAATAATGGATATTATCTTTCTTACATTATGACCGTCACAATTTTCCAAACCAATACTGTTGCACCGGTAGTTTTTGAAACTAGTATGCAAATCTAGTGTTCATGATATAGCAAATCAGCCATTGGTTACTTATAATATGACGTTGTTAGTTACAATGGACCCTTACAGATTCTCCATAATGTCATACTACTTCCATGCATCCAAGGGACCCATATTTGAGGGCTTATCACATTACTCTTATTCATGAATTAGGTAAACTTCACTATTTATTAGCAGTAGCGGAGGCAGGATATTATAGTTCTATAGATCTTGTGCTTAAAGACTTCATTTATAGTAATGATGACGCTGCAGTACAGTGACTTTGAATTTCAAATGCATATTAGGCATATGTGTATATAGTGATTTTGGACCCTCACCCTAAGATTCCATATTCTTGTTATTTGTATCTCGCTTTCTGTATTCGTTTCTTTTAGTTCTATGGCCTCCATTCGGGCCGATGGCCACGAGACTCCACTAGTAATTCATCTAGGAGAAGAGGGTTTTGCTGTACTATCGTCCCATCTTCTTCATGTTTGGTTTGGTTTTATACAATCTAGTATCTACGTTGAAGAAGAGGTCATGACCAGGTCTGGTTCTTTGAAAGAGTCTATCCACATTCCGGAAATAGTAGTTGACCTCGGTCATGTCTGGCACCTTCGTTCAGGGCGATATCGAGCTTATGGTTTACCATGTAGCGTAACGCTACCTTCTACTCAGATTTTGGCTCGGCAGTCAGAACACTCGTCTGTAGACATGCCTGTTAATCGTCGTGATAATAGAAACTCTACTAAACGCAAGCATGCGACGAATGCGAATACACCTGTTCAACTCGTCCGCGTAAAGCAAGAGCGTGTGGATCTTGTCGTAGATCTGTCCAGTGAGTCCGAGGGAGAATCTCCTAGTCAACCTATTTGTCAAGCATTGTTTCCAAGTAGAGTCTCCAATGATGCCTTGTAGACAACATCTGATGTACTGTGCACGCCTTCCCATAGTCCACCTCTGTCAAGTCACTCTCGACCACCAACTTACCCGAGTGGTCCATCGTCAATTAGTATCGTTGGATGTTTACGCAAGCTAGCAACACTTCGTAAATCGCGGAACGAGATTGCTTCTTTAAACTACAACTCTCTCAATCTTCAGAAGGTGCAGTACCTTCCTGCTAAGTTCGATGGTGATGTAGTCTTTGAGTTGCCCTGTCTTCGTGGTTCATCTTCATCATCCGCAGTTGGGAGTCTATAGGGTATGGATAAGAAATACGATGGACATACATGGTGTCGGACCATAACTTCGAATATTAGCAACGAAGATGGCCTCAAGTTCAGGAAGTCCTCGTGTGCAGGACATCTGATTTGTAACAACTCTGACTGCGACTACTTCAAGAGATTTTCGAAGCGAAATGAAACTGAGTGGTGTGGTTATACTCCTAGTCCCTTTCATATTGGCGGAAACCCTCTGAGGGATTCTTGTCTTCTATGCAAGATATGCAAATTTCCTCCGCATTGCGTCAATGTATGTGATGCTAGAATATACTACGTTTTTGGCGATACAATGCAGATGACTAGAGCATGCATTCACTTCGGGTTTCATAAGCATCCTGTAGCTTCCGGAACTTGTAGAGAGTCGTTAGACACTATTTCTGGCCTCATTGCAGGCGAGGTTACTAAAACACCCTGTGCCACTAACTCTGCAATTGCTCTAGCAGCCAGTAAGCAATTTCTAGACAACCACCTCATCCATAATGGGGATGGCCCTAAAGAAATGTTGCGGGGGAACTCGCTAGAACATGTCATGGACAAGTTTCAGATTCTCAGTTTTCCAAACATCCGAAACGTTATTTCCTCTTTTCGTACTAGCGAGAAGAGCGGGGTTCTAGATAGCATCATGAATATGAAACGGAATTTGAGGTTTGAGTATATTCATGACAGTGTCTTTCCTAGACAAGGAAAGGAAAAAGTCTATTTGTTTAAGATATTGGTAGAAGGTCCAGGCAGTGGAGTGGACTTGGTCACTCGTATCACTATAACAAAACATGATAAAAAAAAACCGCACTCAAAATTGAGTGTGGTTCTTTTCGCCACGTTTTTGTGCAGACCCACTACGCGCGCAGTTAACTTCTTTTGCAATTTTCCACTGCAATTTTTAGAATTTGGGAATGTGTGATATACCATTGAAAAGGTCGTAAAAATACCTTTTCAATGATATATTATACGCTTTTAAATTTCAAAAATTGCAGTGGAAAATTGCAAAAGAAGTTGACTGCCTACTACGCGCGCCTGCACAAAAACGTGGCAAAAAGAACCGCGCTCGATTTTGAGTGCGGTTTTTTTTTACCATGTTTTGTTATAGTGTATGCAACCTGGAGGAGATTTAGAGAATGCATGGCTTATGTTTGACCATGTTAAACGCGTCAAGGATTGGACAACCATGGCTTGCCATGTGTATGATACTAGATGCAGAAAAGTCATGACAATCGCAGTTTGTGACATGCAATCCGAGGACACGGAAGTACAATGCATCATGTAGAAGTTATTGAACGGGGTCATGAGGCGCAATGGTGTACAGAATCCAAACTTCAAAGGCTTCATGGCAGATAGTGCACAAGCAAATTGGAATGCTGTGCGTATTGTATACGGATCAGGGGATTCCAAAGTAGAGATGAAAAATCGCGAGCGAACATGTTTATTGCATTGGAGTACTTCACTGCATCGCCATACGCAGAAACTCATAAAATCGGATTTTCAACACCAACATACTCGTCTATGCAAGCAATACAAAGACTCAAAAACTATGGATGAAGCTGAGACACGCTACTTGGCGATTCGATCATGGTGGCTATCATCTGGAGCAGCCTCTGAGGATGCTTTAAGGGAATTGGAGTTGTGGCTTGCATTTTGGCACTTTCGATATCGCCAATGGGGCGGATTCATGCAAATGGTACTTCATTCCACGTCATTTCTCTTGTAGTCTATGTCGTGAATGTGTGTCATTTACAATATTTTTTTTCGTTTATCTTTTTCATTTTT